>OX454526.1:276218126-276832110 GCA_949715645.1 Portevinia maculata | reverse complement strand
CAAACCAATTTTCGTTGGAAGATTGCATGGTAATGTACATCATATATTTTTTTTAGTTTTATCATTCTCTTATTTTAGAAGATAGAGGGGGGGGACCAACATGTTACCACTTTGGAAGTGTCTCTCGCGCATACTATTCAGTTTAGAAAGAAATGATATTAGAAACCTCGATATCATTTTTGAAGACCTATCCATAGATACCCGACCCTTATGGGTTTGATGAAAAAAAAAATTTTGAGTTTCAGTTCCAAGTATGGGGAACCCCCAAAATTTATTGTTTTTTTTCTATTTTTATGTGAACATCTTAATGCGGTTCACAGAATACAACTACTTACCAAGTTTCAACAGTATAGCTCTAATAGTTTCGGAAAAAAGTGGCTGTTACATTCCCGGACAGACAGACAGACAGACATGACGAATCTATAAGGGTTCGGTTTTTTGCCATTTGGCTACGGAACCCTAAAAAGCTGTAGGGGAAGGCGAGGCATAATGATCACCCGGGGCAAAAAGGGCCCCCCTTTGTATTTTTATATTGAGTAAAGTGGCAACTTTGAAAAACAACCTAACTGCTCTGATATTTCACTCGCTATTTGGGGAAAACCCTTTTTTTAATTAAAGTGGCAGTTGCTTTGTGATTTGAGCAAAACAAGTTTTTGCATAGAGTTTATATTATTTTGAGGTGATTTAAAGTGTATTTTTTGGGAAACTGGTCAAGTGAATAATTGATTGTTTTTATTTCATATCAAGGTAAGTGAATATAGTTTATATAAATTAATTTATTTTTTCATTAAGGTTACATTTTTAACTTATTTTTTCAATGTGTATTTAATAAGAGGTTTGGGGCAGAATGGGCGAGGCATAATAGGCATATGTGCCCATTATGCCCCATTTACTTTCTACTAATGTAATTTGCATTTCTATTCGTTTCTATCAGTATTTTATATTGTTTTAGATGGTTCGAAATTACGTGAGGAAGACCAAGAGGCAAGAATGGAGCAAAGACAGTATGCTACGAGCTTTTCAAGATGTGAAGTCGAAAAAAATGAGCTGTAAGGCTGCTGCTAGGAATTATGAAATTCCTCGAAGCACATTGCAAAGATTTATAAAAAAAGCGGATCAAAACCCCGACCGTCCACTTCTTGTTACAAAAATGGGAAATTTTAAGCCCGTTTTTTCAGAGGACCAAGAAAAAGAGTTGGCAGAATATCTTAAAATATGGAAGGGCGCTTCAGCAACGGGGCACAATGGCCAAATTGAATGATTTATTTAAAGTACAAAAAAATACTAAATTATTTATTTTTAACAAACTGTATTATTTATTCGTATTCCTTAATAAACTTTCTTTCAAATAACAGTTCTTCTGATATCCCCAGACTATTTTTGGAGTTTTTATTAACAATAATCCTTAAAGGGACCGTTATGCCCCGCCTTCCCCTACCAAAATGTGGATGTAGTGCAATAAGCTAAAACAAGTCGACTACATTGGCTCGGATACATAGAGCGAATGGACAACAATACTTCGGCCAAGAGGATATTCGACTCCCAGCCCGAATACGTTTTTTTTTTAAATTGTAGGTAATATTTGAAAAATCTGTACACTTGATCATCTCGGGACCCAATAAAGTAAATGTTCCAAATTTCAGCTTTGTATATCGAATTTTTAAAACCTCAAAATTAGTTATCATAACACCCAGTGGCGGACTAACCAAGGCGCTTAAGCGGCGGCCCGCCCCGGGCTACCGGTCATGGGGGCAACCAAATCCTTCAATTTATAATAAAATGGGACTTCAGTGAATCGTTACACTGTATATCGCTCATACTTCAATACATCTCGTTTGCATCATGCGAGAGGAGTTTTTCGATACTTAAACTAATTAAAAAACATAGGGACGGGCTACAGTCCGCTTGGGCGAACTGTTGGATACCCTATTCTTATTCCTATCCCTCATAAGTGGGCGTGACAAAAGTCTAAGTATGGTTGAATTGTTAAGAACGCTTTACATATTTTGTTATATAACATTTAAAGGATTTTATCAAAAAAAACGCTCCCTAGCTCAAACTTGGGTGTTTCAATAAAATTGTTTTATTTAATTGTGGGCGTGTAAGTAGGCGGATTTAAAAAAATTAACACATGAGCATAAAGCGCCCCTAGAGAGTATATATTATAAATTTCAGCTCCCTAGCTCACTTTGAATTTTCAAAAAAAAAAATAATAATAATTGTGGGCGTGCCAGTGGGCGGATTTTGAAAATATTTACACATAAGCATAAAGGGCCCATAGAGAGTATATATTATAAATTTCAGCTCCCTAGCTCAAACTTTAGATTTTCAAAAAAATTGTTTTATTTATTTGTGGGCGTGTCAGTGGGCGGATTTTGAAAATATTTATACATGAGCTTAAAGGGCCCATAGAGAGTATATATTAAAAATTTCAGCTCCCTAGCTCAAATTTTGGTTTTTCAATAAAATTGTTTTATTTTTTTGTGGGCGTGGCAGTGGGCGGATTTTGAAAATTTTACATCCCGAGCAGTTTTAGGAGTCATAGATCATATATAAAAAATTTCAGCTTCCTAGCTCAAAATTCGATTTTTTCCAAAATTTTGTTTTTTTGAGTTTGTGGGCGTGTCTGTGGGCGGATTTCAAAAATTCGTAAACTTGATTATTTCGGGACCCTAGAGAGTATATGGTTAAAATTTCAGCTCTCTAGGTCCAGTTTAAAGGCCTAATTTTTGCCGACGGACGGACGGACGGACGGACGGACGGACGGACGGACGGACGGACGGACGGACATGGCTAGATCGACATTACTATCGATGCTGATCATAAATATAGTAACTTTTAGGGGTCTACGGGCAATATTAAGGTATGTTACAAACTATGCGTCAAAATTAATATACCCCTAGAATAGGGTATAATTATCTTCGATCTACAATGGATCAAGAGCGACTGGTTAATCTAGCCGTGCTTAGGTTAGGTTAGGTTTATGTGGCTGTTGGCAGAAGCCGACACACTTAGACCAATTTAGGTCCATTGTGATACCACGTATATTATCTACCTCAACTCTGTAGATGGGACTGGCCAACGACACGCGGTTGTTCTCAAACGGTCCCCCATCTACGTACTAACCGCGCCCAACGTCGTTTAATTACGGTGATCTGACGAGAACCGATTAACTCGACGTGGTATGGTCGTTGGTTTAGCCGTGCTTTCAATAGAAAGAAAAATTTCCGAAGAAATCGTATTCACAGAAGTTATTGAGGAGTACAGTAAATTGAAGGCATGAAAACACGTATAACACGCTAAAAAATAAATAAAACTATCTTTGATTTATTTTATCAATTTTTTTTTTGTCGATCGATCCGTATTTTATTTTCCTCACCCATATCCATTCTATATTGTAGGTATGTATGTTTATTTAGCCTAAATAATTTACTTCGAATTTAAATTTCACTTGCCAGATTTTAACGAAATAAACCTAGACACTTACTTATACATACAAATGTGAACTGAATAAAAAGCTTGTAAAACTAAATTTTTGTTAAAGCGGGGGGGGGCCTCATTCAGCTTTGCCGCCGCGGGCCTCTGACCGACTTAGTCCGCAACTGATAATACCCCAGAACACTTATGCTCAATTCCGATGAAACATCGATAACTGTCTACGATATTCTTTGCCTAAACAAGATACGTCCCCAGACTTATGATAACAAACTACTAACATTCTGCACTTATTATGTACAAATTTGTTTGACATAAAAATATCAGTCGGTCTTTTATAAAAACGCGCAATTATATTTACTTGGCACAGAAGACCCCCGGCGACAGACACTATCAGACCCTTTGAAACACTTGTGTGAATGACTACACCACCATGGGTAGAAGGTAGTTAAGTTACCTGCCTCATATATTGTAGTATACAAATCAAAGTTCAAAAAAAAGACTTTCTGACTTCCTTATCTAAAAACAAATATTTGAATAAACATTTATAGAAAATGTAAACACACTTAGCAGTATTTATCATCAATATTAATTCATCATCAGCTTATATGAAATTAATTTCAGTTTTTTTTTTTTTTTTGATTAATTAATTAGATAAGAGTACTTTTTGGTAGACAAAGAACTAATTTATTATTTTAATTAAAAAATAAGTGCAATGAATATGGCGATGAATTGTAAAACGATTAGCGGTTGAGTGACTACGTTCGTGCTATCTTTATTTGTATATATTTATCAAAATAAAAACAAAACTACTTGCTTATAGTGGAATGTTTTTTTTTTAAATTGTTTACAGAATAACCTACCTATTTTCACTTTTTTATTGTGCAGGTACGGACTAGATTAAATGACGAGTATTGGTTTAAGACTACACCGCAGGACGATGGAATTAACATATTTGTTGGGGTAATAAATGTTGAAAATAAATTTAGCATTGATATTATCATTATAAAGAAAGCTTTTGGGTTGCAAAATCGTAAAGCGATAAATTGACACAACAAACACATACACACGTTAAATGCAGCCTCAATATGTTTGTTATTATTGTTTAACCATCACGTGGATTGAGTGGGATAGTAAAGATTATTCTGTCTTTGCCGCCAAGGTTAGGTTCTGGACTAAGTGGATCATAACAACCTGTGAGGTTCGCCGGTTTGACCTGACAAAGTATCGGCAGACCTCCCGATTTGGATTCACTTTGTCACTTAGGCCAATCAAACGCCGGTATGGCTGCATTTGTTTGATTCAGGAGTCTTTAGGCCTGCCTCTCTTTCGAGATTGTAAAGCAACGTTAATTTATATCGCCTTTTTGATAGGGATCGTAGGATGAACATATCAGTAGCAACTGAGCCAGTCGTGTTCCATTTTATTTAGGAAAGGTTCCTAGACATGAGGGTTGAAGATTGATTGAAAGAATCGATTTTGGTAAATATTGAAGGGAGTTTTTCTCAGGGATTGCGACTTCAAATGAGGGTTAGAACTAGTAATTGTATAAAAAAATACAACACATGTCTGACACAGCATACATTTATAAATGTCAACAACTGCTGTCCTACTAATGTCAACTCACTAGAATAAAATAATCGTTGCAGGAGTTTAGCAACAATCGTGTTCAAAAAACCTTAGCGAAGGATAAGTCACTTTGACGTGTGTAACATCAGTGCATTCGATGGTGACTATATATCAGGAGGGTCACTCATGGCAGATAGGCTGTTAAGTAGCGTCAGCTAAGAACTGCCCATGAGATATCCCCCCCCCCCCCCCCCCCAACTCTTTCCGACAAACCACCTCATTTTCGGCAAATTTGAGAAGCTTCTTATGACAAATGTTACTGTTGGATGTTTGTCAGACGTTCGCACGAGGTGTACCTGCTTAAAAAGTTTTAGATGTTACTGAGACCTTTAGATTAGTAGTACTAACCTCTGCGCCTCTATCTTCCGAAATCATCGGAAAACAGACTGCCCTTAATACAGAGTAACTCTATCTATCTACACTCTGAACTCTTAAGTCCCCCTGCAATTCTAACGAGCTTGACAGTAAAGTCAATGAGCATACTTTGGTCCTTAACGAAGCGATGTCTGCTTCCTGCCCTCTCATACGACCTGGAGGGAAAAAGAAGCCACATAGGACACTTTTCAATTTTGCTAAAAGTTCAAGAGCAATAACTGACTGCGACTCCTATAAGTAATCCCTCAAATCAGATAAGAAAGAAGTAAGGAAAGCCGAAAGATCACCTTGGAGATTCTTCTGTGGCAAAATAGATATGTTCATTATAAATCGATAAACTACCAATACACCATTTTCAGGATGAGCTGAATCTTGTGGCTTGTGCTGGTGGGGTTGCATTCGTGTGATCCAGAAGTTTTTAGGCCTGCCTATGTTGTTTTTCGATTTTAACAAGTGCATGCTCCCGTCGCCTTTGACGACAAGCTCTGTTTTTGAGGGGGCGCTGGTAATTCTAAAATGGTAAAATGACGGTGCGCGTTTCTAAATTAATAAATATTGAAAAAATATTTGCTGGACCTGGTCAAAATGTTTTCCGTTTCCTTAAATTTTGGACATTCTGTTATATTTACAGGTATGAACTCGTTTTTGCTTATGCATAACTGCCGCATTCATGCAGCTTTGTTTGTGCTCATTGATGTATGCAAAGTATATTTGTTGCAAAGTTTGACAAACAAAGTTTAAATTCATGAACTCACGCGAGTGTGTAGTAAGGTGTACAACAATTTTGTTACTACTGATTAATATTGGTGCAAGGTTTATATAGGTTTATATAACGTAAACAAAAGTAACCCATAAACTGATATATTAAACTATTAAGTGTTTTATTGGTCAGTGGTAATTTATTGTGCACTTAAATTGATTTAAATCATGCTATAGTTGGTATCATTTTTTTAAAGCAAAATAAAAGTTGCTGCCGGCGAATGGATGATCTCCACAGGATTTTAATTGAACTCAAGAATTTTTTGGAAACCGAGTAACATTGAACCGAAATGCATGGTCATCAGCATAATTGAATCAGATGTTTTCCGTTTTCCTGCTATATGCCATAGAGACAACCCTATCGAGTATTTTGGCAGGCCATCAACCTAGGCATCTGATTCGCGGTTGTCGATTACCAATAGAATCCACATTTGTCGATTGTATCCATTGGTTGCAAAGTTTGGTATTGTCTAAGGAAATCGTATGAGCGATGCTATATTGTGAAAGGCTCGCTAAGAACTAACATCTAAAAGTAAGCAACACTTTTAAGAATTAAAACTGAAAAGGGTTGTGTTATAAGATAATAAAAATGTATGCATTTGCGTCAAAGTAAGTTGTATAAGATATAACTCATTTCTTGAAAGTGTTCCCCACTTTTAAATGTCAATCACTTTAAAAAACCAGAATATTGGGAATATTTATATACATAACGCTTCGATCAGAAAATTGCAATCGACAGCAAACGCTTGTAAAATGGAAAAATGTCGACCATAATTATTACAATAGAGATTTGACGATCGCTGTTCGAAAAAAGTCGTTCATCGATCAATAAATCGACAACCCACAACTGGCCTTCAACAATATTGTTCGATATGTCTTGCCTATACCTTATAACGTTATGATCATATTCCTGCTTATCGCAAAAATATTCTGGATTATCATTACATATATTTGTCTTTACAGGATTATAACCTCTAAACAACCTCCATATTTGATCATTCAACAGCATCAGAAGATCTTGGTATGCAAATTCTTTTTATCGGAGAATGTGATCAAAAGGCCTATGGCGGAAAGTTAAATTAGTAATTGAATTGATTTTTAAATACTAAGGATAAATTATATATTCTAAATTGCTCTTTTACACTTGTATTTCCAATTTTTTTATAATTTTTTCCAAATTATACACATGTAAATTAAATTTCTTTACAATTAAAATTGTTTCTTTCAATTTCTCCGAATTACATCTTCATTTATAACTTAAGATTACATATAAGTCTATTGTTAATGATGTTGATAACTTTACTAATTTACTAATAAATAAGAAATATTAATAGATATTAGTGTTTAGTGTTTGGTTCATTCAGACATACTTAAGCACAATGTCGACGATTTGGTGGCCTACAGATCGGATCCTCATGTTGCAGCATGGCTTTTATCCAATTAAGGGAAGTTTTAATGCCTGCAAGTTTACAATCATCTTTCAGAAATCTTAACCAAGAACTATGTATGCATTGTCCGCTAAGACTCCCATTGGAACGATTGACACCGGTCTACTTGAGTCCTAATATTCAAAAAAATAATATATCTACTCGTAGTTTCGGGCGAAAATTATCAGAAACGATTCTAAATTCCAATTTCGGTCCGACGTTGTAGTACTCATAACATAGTACTCGTAATTAAATAAACGGAGGAGTTGTTAACACATTAAACATGTATTTTCCTAATTAGGGAATTTGCATACGATTCCTTAATAAATAAATATTCTGAAAGTTATTGGTTCTGCTTTTAAAATTTGCATCACAAAATGTACATGGAAGCGGCATAAAGCAGTTTGTTGGCACCATGGTAATATTTATTGTAATTAAATAAATATTTTTCGCGAAATAATAGATACTTATCAACATAGATCATGACAAATAATTTTTCTCTGAAGATGAACACAAAATAAGTAAGTAGGTACCTACATTTGTAAAGATTTAATTACTTGATTACTCTATTGGTTTAAGAAAAAAAAAAACACTATTGCTAATGTACAATAATATTCAGTTAGATACTCCACGATATTTTTATCTTATACATTTTCTCGAATGTCATTTACATACTCGTACGTACATAGCAACTTCGATATTTCCTGCAACGGAGAAGAACAAATCGAAAAATCGTTCATAATAACACTCTGTACCCAAATGAGGGCAAGCCTATTGACAATTATATTTTTTTTAAATCTACAGTTATAAATATTTGTCGAAGGGAAATGTCGCAAATAATTAGGTCCATCACGAAACTAGTAGTATACGTATGATCTTATAAAGATGGCGTTGGTATTAACCTCTCCAATTAGCCTGTTCTTTGCATAACTGCCTTCAAAAATTTAAAATGTCATTGCTTAGCCTTCGCTCGGTAGACTGATGTTAGAAATAACAACCAAGGAATATTGCGCTCCAAGCTACTTAACCATAATATCCATTTCTCTGTTCCGTAAAATATAATTGGGATCTTGAGGATCACATGCAGAGTCTCCCCAATTTGTATGTGGTACATAGACTTATGACCATAGTTCATTCCTAGTAGGTATGAGCAAGTTGCAGAGACTTATGACCTCTGGTACTTGTGCTCAGTTGCGAGTTAGACGGCATTTTTGAACGACAGGTCAACAAAAAAATGCGCAATATTTGGTTTGTATTCTTCTGAGACTGAAAAGATTTTATTGAGGTACAAAGCGAACTGTTGTATGGACACGGGCTACGAATATCATTGCAGCGCACCCCAAAAACAGCGCATGTCGTAAAAGGCGACGAAGTGTAAAAAAGGCATCTTGGCAGTTTTTTCATTCAAATGAGCCTAGCGAAAGATTTAATATCATCATATTTTTACTTCGTGAAGAAGAGCACCATTACAACACCATCTACGTAACTAACACCCTTGCAGTCGCTTTTTTTTATTCCTAAGAGCAGCTCATTGAGAACAGGATTCCACTTCAAAGGAAAAAGAACACATTGTTCAGTTCAGTAGTGTGCTTGTCTAGTGATAGAGCTTCTCCCATGTGAAACACTGCCCGATCTAATTTTGTTTATTTGCTCTAACAGAGAGCCAATGAACTCGTAGATTTTAACCCGTTGAAGAGCATTGATAATGGGCGAGTTTAATCGAGATGGAAAATTACAACATTGATGTAAAGGTATACCATGCAGCTCCTTTCTCCGGCTTTATATGTTAATTACTTTATCTGGATTTCGGCTCCTTAAATTTTCTGATCAGGTCTCGCCGATAATGCAACTCTTCATATCGTGACCTTTAAGCAACCTTTTTTTTTGTCTACTCAAAGTCATACGTATACACACATTCCTATATATATGAATCAATTTTAAATTTTGGGAATCACTTCTCAAACTTATAATTATGTTGAACAAAGCATTTTTTTAAACTGGCAATAAACAGGAATGCGATGAATCAGATTAACTAGAATCGATCTCAAAATTTGCATAGACATGCTTATACTAAAAGACTGACGCAATTTCTGCATTTCGTAAAGATGGCAGACATTTTTCGAAGCAAAACAAGAAGCATGCGCATGCGGACAAAGGAAAATATACACAAAAACAATTAATTTACATAATTCTGATTTGTCTTTTGGGTAAACATAAACATATAAAATAAATTTCTGAAAAACCAAAACAAATTGACGAACGAACCAGAAAAACTAGAAAAAAAAATGCTTGGGAAACGAAAATTCAACAAATAAATTAATTTAGGCTGTCAAATTTTTGTTTCCCTGATTTGAAACTATGTAGTTGGCTTGGGCTATGATTTTGAAAGTATTTCGAAAATGCATTCATTAATATTAGCTACCTTAAGACCACAGACTACCTATATAGGTAGGTATATAGGTATAGGTATTCTGTGCTTAAGACCCTTCGAAGACGACGGTAAATTGCTGCGCTTTCGATTTTGAAGTCAAATAATATTTAGAGAATTGAGTGTAGCTACTAATCCTATCGTTTGTGCTGGCATTGATGGCATTGTTAAGACCGACAGTGTTTTGTTAGATCTTTATAAATAAGATCCTTAGTGCGAATGTGTGGGCCATCCTATTTTTCTGTGAAGAAAAATGAAAACTGTCAAATCTTCTAATTCGATAGAGAATCCTCTCATTTCAAAGAAAATTACCTACGCATACGCGGGCTCTTTTGCAGAGAAAAATGAACAACGTCAAACTGTCGGCACCCCAAGGACCTTTGCATAAGCTGGCGTAAGCCAAGCAAAGTCCATTATGGTTGCCCCTTGAGGCCGAAAGGTAATTAGTTGAAATGATAAATTTAGTTAAGTTAAGAGTGCTCGAGTAAAAGCCAGTAAGCTGTAAGAAGGAAATTGGTCGCTTTGAACAATGAATTTAAAAATTTTGGATATTTAAAAAAAAAATTTAATACATTAATATAAATATAATATCGTAATAATTGGAAGACTTTTTCCCTAAACATCCTTCGGCTATTGTCGGAATTAACTTGAGAAAAAGTCTTTAAAATTATGTATGAATTTATTTTTTGCTTATATTTTTTAATTATTTTTTGCTATAATATCTTTTACAATGCCTTTGTATGGTTGTGAGTAAAATAATAGCAGTATTTTTTTTCTCATAACCATAGCCTAGATATTTTTGTGACTGTAATACTTTGCTGGATCATGCCGGATAATTGATACCGGCAGTATGAGAGGCGTCCACCCAATACAGAATATAATCCTAAATTCATTTGATACGGAAAAGCAATTTACGGGGGGGGGGGGGGGGCAACATGCCCTCACAAAACGGTGTGTAACTCTAGGTAACATCCTCTTAGTTTATAAGTTAGACTAAGTTAGCTAGGGCGTTTCTGAGAGAGGCCGGCCTCGCCAACTTGAGGTGGCGCTTCCGGGAGGTGATTGATTCTGTAAGGCTTTAGTCAGCTCACGGCAGCGCGCGTGCACGTTGACGACTCCCAGGCGCTCGGAAAGCAATTGGGATTTCGACCACTTGTTGCGCAAGGCAAAAATACATTATGTAAGATTAGTTCGTAAAATAGTTTTTAGGTCGAAAGGCAATAATTATAAGATATATTTAAGTTTAGGGCTTCCGCATAGGGAATAATAATCTAGAATAAGTATCCTGTTAATTTTAAGTTAGATTTAATCATTTTTGTCTAGTATATAAGTTGATATAATAACAATTAAAAAAATGAATTTAAAAGTAATAATCCTAAATTCAATACGGAAACTAAAAACCTGCTGAATCTAGTATCATAGATTGGGGATGCTTTTCCTGCCATTGTGTTTTCTCAATATGTTGGATTAAAACTGTTGATGAACAAGCACTCATACGAAAATGTCTTGCAAAATATAATGCTTCTATGTGCCGAAGACGAATTGCCACTTAAAAGGGTTTCCACCAGCAGTGCAACGATCCAAATAAACTAGATCAAAAGCTAAGCAGTGATTTCGAGTGATTTGAGGTCATATAGCCTGCTCAATATCCTGGTTTCAATCCTATTGAAAATCTATTAGCCGGAGGTATGATGATTTTTTTTAATCCATCAACGTGAGACACAGTACATTGATCAGTTACGCATTCCCACTCCCACGCAAAACATTGAAAACAAAAGATTACCGCAATTAAACGACGTTGGGCGCGGTTAGTACGTAGATGGGGGACCGTTTGAGAACAACCGCATGTCGTTGGCCAGTCCTATCTACAGAGTTAAGGTAGATAATACATACGTGGTATCACAATGGACATACATTGGTCTAAGTGTGTCGGCTTCTGCCGACAGGCACCTACAACCTAACCTAACCTAAGGAATGCTCATCAGTTCACCCTCACCCTGAATCTTTCCTCAGCCGTACAACACGAATGTAGAATACTCTTCCACGCATTGTTTTTCCTTCACATTATAACCTACAAACATTCAAAACCAACGTGCATCGGCATCTCTCCTTTTCTTCTCACTCTAGCTCTGTGTAGCTAATACATTATAAGGGTAGCAATAAATCCCCTTAGTGCGTGTTTATTATTATAAAAAAAGGCAATGGATACTGAATAAACCAGATGGTTTAAATAAATAAAGAGCTAAATAAGTACCTCATGTAGTATAGAGAGTTTGAAAGTTTGTGCTTGGAATTTCGGAAGATAGACTTCCGGTAGGCACCTATTTTTGTTTGCTGAAAAATAGGTAGGTAAATGTGGTTTACATATTTCTTGAGATAGAGTTGAATACTGTTGCTGGTCTATAATATACATATATATACAACGAATGTAGACTTAAAAAGATATTCATATCGTGAGAGTAAATGTTTAGTTTATTAGCTGTAAAATAATGAATGCAAAACATGCTCTTGTTAGTAGCATTATCATAGCAACTTTATATTAATTTGGTATGGGTTAGCTAAGAAAGCTTCAGGGGGTTCAAATAATATGCGTGTAAGTACTCGTAAATGGGATAGGAATGACTTCATTAACTCTGGATTCAAGATTTCAAGTCATGACGCCCAACAGGACTGGGAAAATTGAGAGCGACGCCTAAGGTATCTCGAAGTAAATTCTCTTACGGCCGATTTCTTCACGAAGTGTTAGCACTAGTACCGGTATTAGAACAAAAGTTAGTACCCAAAACGGTGCCAAGTCATTTCTTTATCAAATACTTAAGCGTTAGTATACCTTATTTAGGTCAGAGTATTAGGTAGTCCTCTGTTAGAGCTAGGCCCTAAAATTTGGCAGACTAGCAACGTTAGTACCTAGATTAAGCTAATTTGATTTTTCACCACCACAGACAAAACTCGACGTACCTATATACTTTCTTGGTGCAATTTTGGTATCAATTGATTTCCATTTTATTTTATTTTTTGATTAAGTGTAAAGACCGTCCTACAGTCTTTGTCATGTATTCGAATATGGTTTTAAAAAAAACAAATCACCCAATTCTCCTACATAAATAAGGTAGGCTTCCAAAGTTTGTAAACCGATTTGTTCCTATTTGATCTTCCTAATTAGGGCATTATTTTTCTTCACATTCACAGAGCATAGGTATGTGCTACATCCTTCTTAGCTTGTGGAAAGACACAGTATCTGCATGCGTCCGTATCTGCCAGCGAGAGAAAGAGCGAGAGGTGTAAAGAATCCGATTTTAGTATAACCTGGGTTTTCGTCTGTTAATTTTTTTTAGAAATTCATTTTATCTTTTGTTGTCAATAAATAAATAAATAAAAATAAATTATATAAGGCATTAACTGCCATACAGGGCCCAAAATCTAGATTCTCCAACCATTTGCTTGCGCGAAGTGGGAGAGAGGTTCAATTTTAAGCCAAATCCGATAGGCAAATTTGAGAAGCTTCTCATGACAATTGATACTCCTGTATGTTCTTCAGACGTTCGCAAGAGGTGGGGCAGCGGAAATACGTTTAGATGTTACTTGGCCCCGGTGTCATTAACCATTATATCTTGGATACCATTTTTTTACCTAATAATGATCATTAACTGTTTGTTGTGTATCACAGGTACTCATATTACCAAATATGCCAAACACCGTTTATATGCTTTAGTAGCCAAATTTTGTACACAGTCGTACCTTTTGTCAGGTGATGATCTGCATGTAGACTGAAAAATATATAGCCAATAGGTGATTATTTTCGTCACAAGCAGAAGCGACCTACATTATTGTAGGTCGACTCCGAACAATAGCATCGGGAAGCTTATTAATGAGAGTAGCACTTTAAAATGGAGCTGGCCAAAGGCAGTGAAATCTACAGTTCAACGCACTAGCCACCTTGTTTTACCCATATTAAAGCTAATACATATTATGAAACGTATAAACGCGGAAGTATTGATTATTCCAATGCCACCCAATTCAAGTCTATAGAAAACATCGGCGAAATCTAGCACGTGTTAAATCCAAAGTTGACCTTGGAAACCATACTGTGTCTTTATCCCATACATAAATGCTGTATTTTTACTACCATCTAAGACCCCGATTACAATAAGTGACTTGGTCTTGGACTTATTTTCAAAGTAAACAACTATTCGCTTGAGGCGCATTTGAATTATCTGATGTGGAGAATTACAAAGAGTGAAACGAACACTTCTACGATACAAATTTGAACGTAGAAAAAAAATACTCACAAATCACAACCAGAAATCCAATTGACATAAGTCCTCTGTCCATTTTCGAGGACATTTTCAGCAGGAAAAGTTTAATTGTTATCACTTTCTGATTCACAAAATTAAAATAAAAATGAGCAACTAATGGGAAAGAACTTTATTTACAGTTAATAACTCTTTTCCCTTTCTGTTATTTTTCTTACAGCAGAAAAAAGTCCAAATAAATCACCAAGTGTTTCTTTCAATAAAAATAACCGCACTTCCAAACAACACTCTCGTTTAGACTGATCGACCGCCTTGACTGTGACTCTCGTTCACTGCTTCGCTCAACTGTAACTCTTCTGATCTAATGATGTGGTGACTATAATAATTTCGCTAAGTAATATCGCAGCTGTTTGGCTTTTTGCGCCCCACCAGTTACCAGAAAACTTTTATATATGTACAATACATTAAGCCTAAGTAAACCGTTCCTTCAAGATATACTTTTGTGTTATCGCGACGTACACGCCTACACTGACGATTTAAAAGATACATCCACCCGACTAGGTAAAGGGTAAAGGTGTACGACTACATACAGGCACCACCACAACCACTTTTCTGATTGTGTAGAGTCGTTCGTCGGTCGCTAGCTCTAGCATCAAACAATCGGACTTTGATAATGGCTTTTTATCATAGTAAACAATATTTCGGTGGATAGGTATCTGAGCAAAATCTGGAAAAAAATCATCTATGTAATTCCTTTCAAAGGTCAGCAGCTTAGCCGAAACCGGCTTACAGTCTCGAAAACTGATTTGTGCGCCAAGTAGCGTTTCGATTGAAAGTTATTTCATCCGTTGGCACTTGGATTTTACCATCCTCAAGAATCTACCGGGGAATCTATATTTGCTTTAGGTAGGTAGTAGGGTTGAGGAGGTGGGGGTGTTTGGGTTTCTAATGTCGTCACTTAATCGGCTGGAGTTTCGTTGTTAGTCAAATGTGACAGTGACACACAGCCACAGGCCAGAAGAGATTTCACTTTAGCGAATAAGAACGTGACTCATGCGTTTCAACTTAAGTCGAATGTCATATTTCCGTCCCCGTTGTGTTGCCGCGCAGTAGGTGCTAATTGTTATTGTCATGAATAATAAAGCTGTGCCCCGAGACATGAACAAAAGTCAACTGTATAGCGGTTAATTTGTTTTTATTTTATTTTTATTTTTTATTACAAGTTGACGCGAATAGCATAGACGCAATTTAACTTTTTAAAGCGGCTGCCATGGACGGGCGATTGTTTTCCTAATATTCATAAAGTTTGCTAATTATTGTTGGCAGATCTATCGTGATAAATAACTACGTACGTGCTAACTGATTAGTGTTAGCGTTCGATAAGTTTGGCTCCTGGTTTTATTTCACAGCCTTATGTTTTTGTTTATACAATTTGCGCTAATAACAAATTCAAATTATTTATTTATGTCGTTCTAAACAGAAAACCTGAATACGATCTATTTATAAAATGATCTCGACTGGAATAAAAATCTATTATGGGGGTTGGTAACATTTATATTATTGGTTCTTGGCTACACATGTCATTTAGTTAGTGAGTCAGAATCGTTTTAGTATGTATACTGAACAGTCGGTCAGGCCTTTCGATAGAAAAAATATAATGATGCCATGAAGAATGAGCCAATCGAAGTCGTTGTCTAGCGGGGGCCTGTATAATGGATGCTATGTTTAAACTGGTAAGTGGGTGCTAATGTCTGTTTTTTCAGTTCTAGCACAGCTGATGCAGCTATACAAGTTGAATTGTTGGCACGAGTAACTGACATTGGCCCTTCCAGACAATGAGCCCTACCCTTAGTGGAGCAACGAAGTTGTGTGATCATGAGCGGGCTAAACCAATTGGAAAAAGAGTTAAACATTGGTTGGTTGGTAACATTTTTATTATTTGTTTTTGGCTACACATGACATTTAGTTAGTGAGTCAGAGTTGTTTTGTATACTGAATAATCGGTCAAGCCTTTCGATATAATGATGTCATGAAGAATGAGCCAATCGAAGTCGTTGTCCAGCGGTGGCCTGTATAATGGATCCTTTGTTGTAACTGATAAATGGGGGGTAATGTCTGTTTTGGCAGTTCTAGCACAGCTGATGCAGCTATACAAGTCGAGTTGTTGGCACGAGTAACTGACTTTGGCCCTTCCAGACAACAAACCAATTAGAAAATAAGTTAAATCCCTTTAACTCACGAAGCGGGTTAACCTCTTTAGGTTAATCCTATTAGGGAAATAAGGCTCAACAAATATATCTTGGGTCTAATTTCATTCTCGGAAATGTATGCCTTATTTGATAATAAAATAGCACCCCAATTCTAAAAATGAAATTAAAGGTTCAAAAAATGCAAATATTTTTTTGTTATTGCATTACGAGTACCCATAATTTTGTTTTTTTGCATAATTTTGTAGCGCCTAGCCGAGGATGTCGATATCGTTTGCGTGCCGTGTTGACCTTGGCACCTACACTGCACAATATTTACACCAGAACAAAATTAAAGATGGCCTTGCTGAAATTCGATACATGTTTGAAATACTTCGGAGGAACATTCGACTGCCAAATTGTATATTGCACCGATTGTTATGGAGCGTCAGTAGCACACGTGATCTGGAGCTCTTCTCAATTAATGCTATCATATACGGCTAAGCCGATTGAACTATGGTAAGTCTAAACTGGAAGTTTGTTGCTCTTTTCCTGGATCTACAACAGCATGAAAATGATGTCTATTAGCGATTTGCGGGACCGGAGACCACATAATATGTGCCAATTAGTGTATTGCAGAAAGGCTTAAGACGGCGTTGGCCACGAAATCTTGAAGAACAATATCTCGACTATAAAATATCCATTACAAAATCTCGATAAACCCAAACTCAGTTAATAATAAAATTATTAAATATTTAATTTTTTTATTTTCTTGAAATTGAAGCTACCAAACCTCTTAAAAAAAATATTTATTCGTCCATTCCCTTCGGAGAAAACTTTATTCATCCTAAAACGAACGATTTGATCACAATAGTTATTATATATAGGTATAAACGAATTGTGCAAAGAATAAGGAAATGGCATCCTCTTATATTGTACTCGTATTAAACTTCATTCTTCCTGATGTTGCCAGCACTTATTGTGCCTTTTTGTTACCACGACTCGTGTGACCTATGTTGTAGTGGTTGTGAAAGATTTGGTGTGTGTCTATATCCAACCTGTGGAGTTACAGTGGCCGCAGTCTAGCTCTTGCTAGTGCCGGACATTCGCAGAGGAAGTGGAAGAGAGTTTCTCTTTCGTTTACATTGCCGCAGCTTCGGCAGTGGGTGTTAAATGGGATACCCAGTTTGGCCGCATGGTCTCCAATTGGCCAGTGCCCGGTGATTATCGCCGTAATTCTGGAGACTTTGGGGCGGGTTCTGTTTAGAAGATCCCCTGTTCTTCCTTTGTCAGAAATAGGCCATATCTTCCTCGATATGATGCAGGTAGTTAACCTTCTCCATTGAAGATTGGCTTTCTGCAGGAATTGTGAGTGTATTTGTGTCTTGACCGCACCTAGCGGAATGTGAACCCTTGCAGCGAGTGAGTCGTCCAGAGCTGAGCCCTGCCTGGCCAGCTCATCTGCACGCTCGTTTCCTGTTATGTTACTATGCCCTGGAACCCAGAGTAGTGTAACACTGAAACGTTCGCCCAGTCGCGCAACCTCGTTCCGGCACTCCTGCACCAGTTTGGAGGATATGGTAGCCGAGTCAATAGCTTTGATTGCGGCTTGGCTATCTATGAGGATAGCAATGTTTTGTTTGTACGCTGTGTCACGCCCTAGTTGCGTGCACGCCTCTCGGATAGCCAGTAGTTCCGCCTGGAAAACGCTGGCAAAATCCGGCAGGCGAAGGGATATTGATATTTTTAGTGATTCCGAGTAGACACCGGCCCCCACACCACAGTTCATATTAGAACCGTCGGTGTATATGACCGTGTCGAAATCTTTCACTACTTCATCCCTCTTCCAACAAGCTCTGGAAGGGAAGCTTACTTGGAAGCCTTTTGTGAAGTTTAGTTTGGGTGTGATGTAGTCGGTTGGAAACGTGACCATGCCTTCTGGTAGCGAGTCCAGAATGCTGCTGTGGCCGTATGGCCTTGCAGTCCAGCACCCCGATTCCCTGAGTCTTACCGCACTACATAGTGCGGTATCTTTTGCGTGTAGGTCAAGAGGCAAAAGGTGCAAGTGCACAGTGAGGGCGTCCGTTGGGGTTGACCTTAGTGCACCCGTGGTGCCTATACAGGCTGTCCTTTGCAATCTTTTCAGTTTTGTGAGGTTGTAACCTTTACTCAACGCGGGCCACCATACTAGTGATCAATAGGTGAGGATTGGACGCACTACTGCTGTGTACATCCACAAGGTCATCTTTGGTTGAAGTCCCCACTTATTTACAAAGGTTCTGCTACAGGCATAGAAGGCAATACACTTCTTCCTCACTCTGTGTTCAATGTTATGTTTCCAGTTAAGTTTAGGATCGAGCGCGATACCCAGATACTTAGCGCTGGAGGATAGTGTAAGTGGTTGACCGTTTAGGCGGGGTAGGGTAAAATCGGGTATTTTGGTTTTGGTGGTGAACAGCATCAGTTCGGTTTTGCTCGGGTTAACGCCGAGGCCACACCTTGTAGCCCAGGTGCTTACCTTGTCTAGAGCATTCCCCATGATATCACTTATCACGGAGGGAACCTTCCCTGACACTAGTATCACTACGTCATCCGCATACGCGACAGCTTTGACCCTTTCCCTGTCTAGTTTTACTAGAATTTTGTTCATAACCATTAGCCATAGTAGCGGAGAAATGACGCCACCCTGTGGCGTTCCTCTATTGACAAATTTGGTTAAGTGGCTGTTGCCTAGTGTTGCCTGAATGACTCTTGTTCCGAGCATAGAAGCTATCCATTTCCTAATAGATTCCTCTATGCCCAGTTCGACCAGTGATTCAAGAATAGCTTCCGTGTGTACGTTGTTGAAGGCTCCCTCTATATCCAAGAAGGAGGCTAGGGTGTATTCTTTGTAGTGTATGGATTTTTCGATAGTTCGCACTACCTCATGGAGAGCCGTTTCCGTGGATCGGCCTTTGAAATAGGCGTGCTGTGATTTGGAGAGCGATGTTTCTGGCAGAGAATTTCTCATATGGATGTCTAGGACACGCTCCAGGGTTTTGAGTATAAAGGAGGTTAGACTGAAGTCCTTTGCGGACACGTGCCCGCGTTTACCCACCTTCGGTATAAACACCACCCTGGCGCGTCTCCAGGAGATGTTTTTTATATATATAGGTATGTTTTCAACAAAAAAGGATTTGGTTTTGAATATGATCACTTTTGCAACAGGTTTGAGTGACTTTGACTGGCACTAAAAAAATTTCAGTAAAATCGCGTAATGTGAGCTCAGTAGGAACAAGATACTTAAAAAGGCGAGACGCCAGAAAAGGAGGCTGCATTATAGAGGTGGTTCTTGAGGCAGCGCTACCTACATGTTCCAATATCGGGGAACATGATTACAGCTAAAATTTCCTATAAGAAAAAATCCCGCAAAGATGAACGCTTTCGAAAAGATGTCTCAGCCTCGTTTTTAATGCGTTCATCTAATCGAGCGTATATTATACTTTAATCGATCAATTTTTTTTGAAATTTGTTTTGTCCTTCTCATTGTCAACCAACAACTCTATATTATGGTGTTTATCCCGTCGCTGTAGTTTGCCAGAAACGTTAGTTAAAATTCAAAATTTGCCGAAATATCAGAAGTTTTCAGTATCTTCGTCCGGATCGTGTTGAAAAAAAAAATTTGAAATTTGGAAAAATGTGAAAATCGTTGTAAGACATCGCTTGCGAGGTTTGCGATAGTGTGGGACTTGAAACACCCACTAAAAACACCCAGGGAAGGCATGATGCTACCATCCTTCCAGTAATCGCACCTAGTCTAGGGACTAATCAGCAATTTTGTTTTAATATTTATTTATGTACTTCTGTACTGTTTTTAGGAACTAACTTTGGTTTGTTACCTTTTGTTTCTTAATTTATTATCACTTTGTTCGTGTGATTATATTGTTACACATATATTTCTTTCCTTTTTACCTAGTTAACTAGTTCAAAAGGTTTTACTCTACGTAATCTTCTAACTAAATTGTTGTTATTAAGTAGTTGAACTACTTCTAAATTAGCATGGTTGCGAAGCCTAACTTGATGTCTTCTTGCGACCTTCCGAACCTCGTCCTCTACCATTTCAATTTTTATATCATTATGTAGATCAGCATTACGTATGTACCACGGCGCATTAACAATATTGCGTAATACTTTGTTTTGAAAGCATTGTATGCTTTGAAGATTTGTCTTTCTTGTGCTTCCATAACTGAAGGCCATATGTCCAAATTGGTTTTAATATTTGCTTGTAAAGAAACAGTTTGTTGTAGATTGAGAGGCATGAATTCCTCACTATTAGCAAATACATTTTATTGTATCGTATATTTAGTTCATCTAGTTTTTTTTTTGACATGTGTTTTCCAACGCAACTTTGCGTCCAAAGTCAAGCCTAAATACTTAGCTGAGTTCGAATGTAGAACTACTTTATTATTTATGTACACAGGTACGAGTATGTGTTGTACGTTTTTATTCGTAAAGTTAATATGAACCGACTTTAGTTCATTTAATTTTATTTGCCATTTTTGGTCCATTTGGATATATCATTTACTGTCCTTTGCAGTTTTTCTGTAACTTCCTGTGCGGTTTTCCTACTGCAAGTACAGCAGTATCGTCTGCAAAAGTGGCAACAGTAGTTTCGTCATTTTGTGGTAGGTCGTTCGTGTATAGAAGGAACAGTACTGGTCCCAACACACTACCTTGCGGTACTCCAGCTTTGATGTGTTTCAATTCGGAGTACTCATGCTTTTGCTTAATTCTAAATAATCGTTGCATTATATACGACTCTAGTATTTCATGGTACTCTTTTGAAAGATATTTTTGTAGCTTACGAATTAATCGTTTGTGCCAGACTTTATCAAAAGCCTGTGTTACATCAAGGAAGATGGCAGAGAATATTTGTTTTCCTTCTAAAGCTTTTTCTATTATATCAGTTATTCTGTGGACCTAATCTATTGTTGAGTATTTATTTCTGAATCCAAACTGATGGTTTGGGATCAGTGTCTTTTCTTCTAGAATCGGATGGAGTCGTTTTAGGAGCATTTTTTCGAATAACTTAAACAGGATTGGCAGCAATGATATCGGCCGATATGACGTTACTTCACTGGGCAATTTTCCCGGCTTAGGTACCATGATAACTTCCGCAACCTTCCACATGCGCGGAACATACCTTAGTCTGAACGCAGCTTTTATTATCTGTGCTATTTTTTTCAAACCTTTCTTAGGCAGTTTTTTCAGAATTTCACCCGTTATTAGATTAAATCCCGGGGCTTTTTTCGGGTTGATCTTTTCTTTTATTTCTTTGGCTATTTCTCTAGAGGTTACTGCTGGAATCAATCTCTCGTCTTCGCACATTTCTTCCGTTTGTTGGAAAATATCATTATCGTCGTATGGCTTGAGGACGTTTTCAAGAGGTTCCACAAATAGATCCACCTTTTGTTTGTTTGTTTTAGCCCAGTTATCACTGCTGTTTTTCACTGGGGGAATGTATGCCGTTGGTCTTTTAATTTATTTTGTAGCCTTTCACAGTGAGTATTCTGTACTAGCATCGTTTGTCAAATTTGTAAGGTATCTTTCCACCGATGCATTTTTAAATTAAATTTGTTTGAGCTTATTGTTTAAGCTATTAAGTCTAATTTTATCACTTGGAGCTCTTGACAGTTGCCATCGTTTGCGAGCTCGTCTCTTTTCTGATATAATGTCGCAAATTTCTTTGGGATACACGTTTCTTTTTGCTTTGCTATTTAATTCAGGCGTTGCAGCCCATGCAGCCTTTTGTATAGCTAGAGTGAAGGACTGTACTTCACTTTCTAATTGCTCTATTGTATTAACTGTTGTGGATAGTTCGATGCGTTCATCTATTAAATATCTGAAATATGTCCAGTCAGTTAGTTTGTTTACCAGACGTGGGTTGTGTTCCTTCATTATAATTTCATTATCAAGTGTTAGCAGCACAGATGAGTAATCTGAGTCAAGATCTGGCCCTTCCTTAACTTGGGTAGTATTTGAGGAAATATTCTTAGTTAAGAAGAAGTCGACAACATCCGGGATTTTGTTCCTATCTGTGGGCCAGTAAGTAGGATTTCCCTTTGAATGGTAGTTAACATTGGTTTCTTTTATATATTCAAGGAGTTCTCTTCCTCTTGTAATTGTTAATCTTGATCCCCAAGATATGTTCTTAGCGTTGAAATCTCCGCCTATTATGAATTTATTTCCGAATTTACGGAAGAGACTTTCAAAATTGTTTTGTTTCAGCCTGTAGCTAGGAGAACAATATGCCGCTGCTATCGTTATCTGGCCGCTGCTTGTTTTTATGTTTACGGATTTCGCTGTATTTCACACGACTGATATTCTTCATCTTCTTCGTGGCTAACACCTTCCTTAATTATAGCTGCGGCCCCTCCTCTTGCTGTATTTTGAGAATGTGGGGTTAGGTATGTCTTGTATCCGCGAAGTTCGTATTTTGTTCCAATTTTAAAATGTGTCTCGGAGACTAGACATATGTCAATTTTGTTTATTACGAGAGTCGTTTGCTATTCGTCTTTACGATTCTCGAGGCCATTGGCATTCCATAATAAGATTTGTATGTTTTTAGCCATGCTCTTTTAGGTGCAGTTCTTTTATTACTGTTTCGTTTTTCAAGGAGAGATATTCTTTCCAGAATTTTCTTATTATTCTTTTCCATATCTCCCATTCTGCTAAGGATTCTTTGCATGATATCCTCCATAGCACTACGGGAGGCTTGGGGTTTCCGACTGGTTTTACAACGTTTTTCGAACCAACAACTCTATATTATGGTGTTTATCCCGTCGCTGTAGTTTGCCAGAAACGTTAGTTAAAATTCAAAATTTGCCAAAATATCAAAAGTTTTTAGTAATTTCGTCCGGATCGTGTTGAAAAAAAAAATAAGTAGATAAAAGTGTTTTTTTTATCGAATGACGAATGTGGTTTTGGATTTTGAATTTTTTTCATAATACGATGGTTTCTTGGTCGCTATCTATTTTCCCGAAAATAGAGTAACCATATCTATTTCCATTTTTTGTATGTGGCCATGATAAATGCATACAATTTGCACACTGGAGTCAAAATCGAATTGCCGAATTTTCGCTCGGATGTTGGGAAATCATTGTGTCGAACGAAGCTAAAAACCAAAAGGTCGCCCAACGTCGTCGGCGGCTACACCGCCTTCAAAATAATGAAAGCTTATATTCTAACTGCAGATGTTCGTTACAATAACGTGGGCATTGGTGCGTATTTTACGACCACGAGAGGAAAATGATATGTAAATTCATAAACTCAAGCACATTGCAAAAAATGCAACATGATGCTTTGCAAATCAACCAGTTAGTCGTGTTTCCTTATGTTCCACCTACATTGATATTGTATAAAAACATTGTTCAGCGCGCGCCGCCTTTTAATCATTTTTTTATTCATTTACCCAAAATTTGATTTCATAAGCTATTATTTTTGTAAAAATAGGTGTGGTATTTTTATTCGTCTAATTAACTAAGTCCGCCTCAACGCGCTATAGATATGTTTTGTTTACCTTTTCAAAGTGCAAACTTCAACACATTGAAAACGGACTTCGGACTCATTCTTCTCGTATGACAATTATAGGTCTAAACTGCCTAATTGATTTAATCAAATAATAAGGCATTAGAGGGTTAATCAGTCATATTCCTCGATTAATCATATAAAGGCATTTGAAAGCCTTTCTTGTAGATGGGGCAGTTTAGTGTTAATGTCGGTTAAATGTTCCTTCGTTAAGTGATAAGTGATCGCCCGGCTGTGATCCGCCCCTACCGATGAGGCTGAATATCCCATCAAGAAGGAGTTTTATGAGATCCTTGACGGAGCCTACGGAGCCTGTCCGGAATACGATGTCAAAGTTGTGTCGGGGATTTTAATGCCAAAGTCGACTTTGAACAAAGAAAAATGTTGAAGACAAACTAGAACTTTCAATAAAGTAAAAACCACTGTTTTCTAGAACGTTATAAAATGATTTGATTTATTTAGTCATTGACCTTAGTTTTATATACAAATTCCAATGTGACAGTTGTCGTGTTCTGCCGAATTTCCGTTCTTGGATGTTTAGGTCTATGAGTGGGTGCGTTCGGTACATGGGTTTATGTCAAGACATTTATGTCTCAAACAGTAAGGAAAACATCTTCGGTGGATTAGTTGGTAAGCACAGCCTTCACGACACGACAACAGATAACGGCTACCGACTAATCGACTTTGCAGCAGCTCGTAATACAATAAGTAGCACTAGGTTTCTAAGGCTCATGATGCACACAGCAATCTGGCGCTCTCCAGATGGTCGAACCGACAACCAAATCATTCCGAGGGGCAAACGTCGACTCTGACAATTTCCTTGTCGCGGCTAAATTTAGAGCTCGACTGTTCAACGAGAAAAAGCTGCGAACTGCCCAAAAGAAGAAATTCGACGTTGGACGCCTTAGCACACCCGGAGTTGCCAGAGTCTACAGAGAGCGGATGAGCGAGAGACTCTCCTCTGTGCATTCACCACCCACAAGCGCCAACAATACATATATGGAACCGATACCGTGACATCATAAAGGAGGTAGCCGGAGCCACCATAGGTTACCAGCCATCCCAGAGAAAAAGCCCGTGGTATGATGATGTATGCGTTTATCGGAGGAAGGTGACAGAAGATGCACACTTAAAAACGCTGCAGTGCAAACCAAGGACAGCGAGGGAATGGTATCGAGTCAAGAGATGGGAGGAGAAGAAGATCCTGGGTAGAAAGAAGAGGGCGTATGCAGTCTCAAAGCATCTCGCGATCGAAATAACATCCGGAGATTTTACAAGAAAGCGAAGCAACTGGCTGCTGGCTTTAAAACCTGAAACCAGGCTCTTCGAAACAGCGACGGAAATCTAGTCACCGAAGCGCATTGAATAGTAGATGTATTTAAGCAGTATTTGCAATAGCTGCTAAATGGGCATCATGTAGAGAGAGTGATACGGCAAGAAGAGAACCCACGTACTGTCAATGAAGAACAGGTTTCACCACCCTGTATAGAAGAGGTTGGCTTAAAGCTAAAGCACAATATGGCTGATGGTTTACCAGCTACTATCGAGGCATATCCCTGCTTAATGTCGCATATAAGATCCTATCCAACGTACTGTGTGAACGTCTGAAGCCGCTCTGCAACACACTATTCGGCACCTACCAGTGTGGCTCCCGGCCCGGCAGATCGACAATAGACCCAATCTTCACACTAAGGCAAATCCTGGAAAAGACCAATGAATTTCAAGTCGAGACCCACCACCTTTTCTTCGACTTTAAAGCCGCATATGATACCATTCATCGTGAGGAGCTCTACGTGCGGATTGCCGAAATCGGGATTCCGGCAAAACTGATTTGATCCAAACTTGTACCGGATTTCGGCAAGGAGATGCACGTCATGTGGCTTCTTCAATCTTATTCTGGAGAAAATAGTGCGAAGGGCAGGTGTCAACACGGAAGGCACTATCTTCGATATATCTGTCCAGCTACTAGGTTATGCGGACGATATCGACATCATCGGCCGTTCCCAGCGTGCCCGTGTTAGAGGCTTTCACGGCAATTGAAGAACAGTCGAATTTGGTTGGTCTTAAAGTAAATGAGGACAAGAAAAGCTGTATGCTATCAACAAACAAACAAACATCTGTCTACCGCCTAGGACAAAACGCCACTGTTGATTGCAATAATCTTGAGGTAATTAAGGAGTTCATCTACCTAGAAGTACAATAATGCTAAGAGGATCTTCGAATTCCAACCCCCAGGTTCGAGAAGGCAAGGAAGACCGAACCTCCGTTTCAAAGACCAAGCCATCGCGAATGCCATAGCGCTTGGTCTGGAGAACTGGAAGCTGCGTGTCCGGGATCGCAGAGGATGGAAGGCTGCAGTGTCTGAGGCAGAGACTCTTCACGGGTCGGGAGCCCGTTAAGTAAGTAGTTAATGTTCGTTAGAAATATAGCATGGGATATATTAGAACTTCTTGCAATTAATAATTGATATTGATCATTTTTATTTCGTTAATAATATACAGTTTGCTATCGCACAATTTACATTATTCGTACAGAGATATGATTTACAAAAAAATTATATCTTTCTACTGAAAAATTATTTATATATTATTAAGTGATGCTATAAATTTACAGTCTTGCAATTAAGTTTCTCTCAAAAAAGCTCAACATTTTGGAAACAACACAAGTAGGTAATGCTTTGTTCCCTTAAATGAGATATTCTATAGAAAGGTATTTTCCCCGATTTAGGGCCCAGGTTCACATTATGAGCTGCGGCCTGTAAAATATATTTTGCCAACGTAGTGACAAACGTTTTTCTTAATTTGGATCGTTAGCTTTTACTTAAATTTGGCACAGAAAGCAACTTGAAGTACCCATCACTTGTCGGCGAAACCTAAGAAAATATATTTTTACCACGTTATCGGAGTGAATCCAGACTCCCAAATGAAGATTTATTGGTCATTTAGTTTATGTCTCTGCGGCACTCATTTTTCGATAAAAAATCGAAGGAGTTTAGTAACTCTAGACTTTAAGAAAAATGCCTGCGAAAACTCTGTTAGAAACTCTGTAGCCTTTTTTAAACACCAACAGTTAAATAAACACTTTCAATGCTGATTTCCAATAAACTAGCATAACGATGATGAACCTTTAGCAACATTGATGAGCTGTCGAAAACTTTACAGACATTCTTGTCCTGCCCCATTGTTCGCAATTGACAGTGTTGTCTGGTGGTATACTTATGACTTATGACAAAAATCAAATAGAGGGCTACTTTATTTGATACTAACCCCCAAAGTGGACAGGAAACTATAAAACAGATTGCGGATAGTAGGTTAATATCATACCTAATTTTGGTGAGTACCTACCCTCAATATCTGCTAAGCTATTTAACAGTCTTCCGAAGTTTTGTTTACTTAGCTTACACTTTAATATCTTTCTCTTGAGCTCATATATCGTCTCAACAAATACATACGCAGCTTTAATAAGACTAATATTTGAACATCTTACCAAATAATGTTCTATAATATACAAGCGCTAACCAAAACAATCGGACTATTTACGGTTTTTACGTCGTAGTCTGATGTCTATGATTTATGAAATAAACAAGGAAGATTCGTAGGGCCTCCGCAAAGTATGTTTTGTCGTATTTTTCCGGATTAGCCGGTAGTGATAAGATGTCTTAAGTCTGAAGTTGTGCCAAATAAATTGTTACCATTTTTTTAATTATATTGCTTATAGGTACGTAGATCTAGATACTAATCAACTAATAGAGTCTTAGAATACTTGAAGTATCTTGAAGTGGCCTTTTGAGTCATTGACTCTGTTACAAGATCGCGTATCAACAAATACGTGTCACTGGTGGTAGGCGGTATTTATTTTGTAGGACTTGTAGGCCACTCATAGATACCTGTTGTTCGAAGCTGTTTCGAATGGAAGAATTTAAAAGGTTCACACGGCACGGAGCTGATATCGTTATTTCATAAGAATGGCACGAATGAAGATAGGTATAGGTATTCGCCATCAATTGCACCCATTTGCTTTTATTATCTATAGGCATATGACATTGTTTATGGAGACTATTTAAGATATACTAAGTTTATTGCTTGATAGTAATTATCTAAAACATATGCCAGGTCAGCTCATCCATATCAATTCAAACAAAACATGATTGTATTTTATTATCGTAATTGTATGTTATACGGTGAAAGCGGGCTTTAGTGCAGCAGCTTGACAAAATGATTTTGGGTTTGCAAACCATTAATTAAAATCATTGTTATGATTGATTGAATACTAGGACAAGAAACATTTCATGTAAAACATAAAACTTGGATCTGTTAAAATCGGTACAGTACTATAAAGCGTTTTCTTTTTGAAGCTCTTAGAGTCAGCTCCGAGCGATTCGGTTTATTTATGAAATACACTTGAGCACCTCAGTGTCATATGATTAGCAATCATGGATACTGGTTTTTATACCCTATTCTAGGGGTATATTAATTTTGACGCATAGTTTGTAACATACCTTAATATTGCCCGTAGACCCCTAAAAGTTACTATATTTATGATCAGCATCGATAGTAATGTCGATCTAGCCATGTCCGTCCGTCCGTCCGTCCGTCCGTCCGTCGGCAAAAATTAGGCCTTTAAACTGGACCTAGAGAGCTGAAATTTTAACCATATACTCTCTAGGGTCCCGAAATAATCAACTTTACGAATTTCTGAAATCCGCCCACAGACACGCCCACAAACTCAAAAAAACAAAATTTTGGAAAAAATCGAATTTTGAGCTAGGAAGCTGAAATTTTTTATATATGATCTATGACTCCTAAAACTGCTCGGGATAAAAAATTTTCAAAATCCGCCCACTGCCACGCCCACAAAAAAATAAAACAATTTTATTGAAAAACCAAAATTTGAGCTAGGGAGCTGAAATTTTTAATATATACTCTCTATGGGCCCTTTAAGCTCATGTATAAATATTTTCAAAATCCGCCCACTGACACGCCCACAAATAAATAAAACAATTTTTTTGAAAATCCAAAGTTTGAGCTAGGGAGCTGAAATTTATAATATATACTCTCTATGGGCCCTTTATGCTTATGTGTAAATATTTTCAAAATCCGCCCACTGGCACGCCCACAATTATTATTATTTTTTTTTTTTTGAAAATTCAAAGTGAGCTAGGGAGCTGAAATTTATAATATATACTCTCTAGGGGCGCTTTATGCTCATGTGTTAATTTTTTTATATCCGCCCACAATTAAATAAAACAATTTTATTGAAACACCCAAGTTTGAGCTAGGGAGCGTTTTTTTTGATAAAATCCTTTAAATGTTATATAACAAAATATGTAAAGCGTTCTTAACAATTCAACCATACTTAGACTTTTGTCACGCCCACTTATGAGGGATAGGAATAAGAATAGGGTATCCAACAGTTCGCCCAAGCGGACTGTAGCCCGTCCCTATGTTTCTATTTCTTTTACAGCCAGGTTCCACATTTCACTTTCACTCGAAATGAAATCGAAATCGAGCGAAAATAGGGCCCATTCATAAATGCAATATTGCGCAAGATATGCTAAGCAGAGAATTCACAAATGCATAAATTTTCATCACTGCTAAGCAGAGAATTCATAAATGTAGTAGAGTTTTATTTATTGCGCAATTTTGAGCGCAATCGTGCAGGTTTCAGAATCGTATTGCATTTGCATAACCTGTCATTGCGCTGTAATTTATGGGCCCATTCATAAATGCAAGGTTTGCAAAGCAAACGTACTGCAAAGCAGGAAACACTGCGCAAATTGAAACGAAAGTTTCCTGCAAAGCATGCGCTTGCAAAGCATATATTAGATGTTTATGAACAAACAACTGCGAACAAATGGAATTTACGTCGACCGCTGTCATTTTAATAAATAATCTGATAGATTGTTCTCAAAACTAAACTAAACTTACTTATCTGTTGTATTTTCACCCATTTTCTTTGTTCATAAACATCTAATATATGCTTTGCAAGCGCATGCTTTGCAGGAAACTTTCGTTTCAATTTGCGCAGTGTTTCCTGCTTTGCAGTACGTTTGCTTTGCAAACGTACCATTTATGAATGGGCCCATAGATTTTGGTGTTCTACATTTCACTTTTATCGATATCGATTTCAAATTTTTTCGAAATTAAAACAAAGTGAAATTGGCAGGTTCCACAAATCGATTTTATCGATTTGAAAGTGATTTCAAATCGAGCATTTCCATCAGTGTGAAATAGTGGAAAGCAGACGATAGACGTGTTTGAAAATGTAAATAAATAATAATAATAATTACATTAGAGTAAAATTCTTTCCATATATTTTTTTTTTTGTTTTTTAATAATAGTAATAATTACATTAGAGTAAAATTCTTTCCATTTGTTTTTTGTTTTTTTGTTTTTTATAACCTTTTCATATAAAGAGTATACCATTAGCAATATGGTTTCTTATTTGACTGGCTTCATTGAAATTGCAGCTTCTTCTGTAAATTGGTCGTCTTCTTCAATTTCACTTTCCTCGTTCCCTACCTCAAAACTTTCTTCTTCTTCATTTTGTAGCTTAAAGTGTCTACAAATGTTGTACAACGCGCAACAAACATTTATTATTTGTACCACTTTGTTTGGCTGATATTTAGGAGAACGCGCCAAGCACCTAAAACGGTTTTTTAAGACCCCAATTGTCCTCTCAATTACGTTCCGAGGAGAGGAATGTTTCCGGTTGTATGCGTGCTGTAAAGTTCCTGCTTCGGAATTCCTATAGGGCGTCAGAAGGAAAGGCTCTAATGCATAGCCAGCATCTCCCAAAAGCCAGGATGAACGCTCTCCACTTTGATACCTTCCTTGAATATAGTCCCGAGCCTTAGATTAGGTTAGGTTTATGTGGCTGTCGGCAGAAGCCGACACACTTAGATCAATTTAGGTCCATTGTGATACCACGTATATTATCTACCTCAACTCTGTAGATGGGACTGGCCAACGACACGCGGTTGTTCTCAAACGGTCCCCCATCTACGTACTAACCGCGCCCAACGTCGTTTAATTACGGTGATCTGACGAGAACCGATTAACTCGAAGTGGTATGGTCGTTGGTTCCCGAGCCTTGCTCATGCTCCAGATAAGGGCATCATGACTTGATCCGGGACGACGAGCATCGACTGCTTTAATTACCATGTTGTAATCGCATATCTGCTTAAATAGAAATACTTACTTTCTTTGGAAAAATATAATATTTTTGATGCTTACTACTTAATAATTGTAGTTATGTACGCAGCATCTGCAATTTCCAACGGATTTGAGTGGTCTCTCAGCATATGACTTTTAATTTTTTCTTCAGCATACTTTTTTTTCGCTTTGCAACACCACGGCAATTACCACAGCACTCATTTTTTAAATTAATCACGAAAACGAGACGAAATTTATACAACCAAACTATTCAAAAAATATATTTTTGCTACGTTTTAAATGACAGATAAGCTGTTTTTAATTTCACTTGAAGTGATTTCGAGCCAACCAACGACCATACCACGTCGAGTAATCGGTTCTCGTCAGATCACCGTAATTAAATGACGTTGGGCGCGGTTAGTACGTAGATGGGGGACCGTTTGAGAACAACCGCGTGTCGTTGGCCAGTCCCATCTACAGAGTTGAGGTAGATAATATACGTGGTATCACAATGGACCTAAATTGGTCTAAGTGTGTCGGCTTCTGACGACAGCCACATAAACCTAACCTGATTTCGAAAAAGTTTCGAATATTATAAAATGCGGGAAATGTGGAACACAAAACAAACTCACTCGATTTACAATTTCACTTTCGATCTCATTTCACTCGTTGTCTGGAACCTAGCTGTTAGTTTAGGGTCTGTGCCGGCGTATGATAGTCAATCATTTGCTTGGATGACGATAGCGTTAGGGATGTTTTCATAAACGTCGAAAATCTGCGCTAGTACAATCGTCTTTCTTCTTTGTTGCATTATTGAACACACTTATTCTGCAGAACGTGAGCAGGCCTGCTTAAGTACAATTTTAAGTAGTCACTGATGAATGTTCATAAACGTCACATCTTAGTTTGGCTTGAAAAGAAGCAACAGCTGTTTTTTTTTTGCTGGAAAACTCATAGGATTTCATCATTTGACAGTTTTCATTTTCTTACCAGCTGAAATTCTGTGTGAAGAAAAATGAACGAAACTACATTTTTCTTTCGTTCATCTTTTTACCATTTTCTCAGTACGCGAACGCGTTTGTGTAGTTTTGCACGAAAGTTTATATAAATTTACGTTTGCATATTAGTTCGCGAACGGACCTATGTACAATCTGCCAAACGCTGATGACATTTATGACGTTTATGAACATATCTTCTGCAATTCATCTAAGTTAGTTCGATCAAAAATCTGACTTTATGTCCGTTCGCGAACTAATGCAAACATAAATTTATATAAACTTTCGTGCAAAACTACACAAACGCGTTCGCGTACTGAGAAAATGTTAAAAAGATGAACGAAAAAAAAAATGTACTTTCGTTGGGCCATACCAATAACAAATTTAATGTGGAACTTAAATTAGTGGTCCCGTTCATTTGAATTTCCTTGTGCATATGAGTGAAAGGGACTACAAATTTAAGCTGCACACTTATTTTGTTATTGGTACCGGTCGTTCATTTTTCTTCACACAGAATTTCAGCTGGTAAGAAAATGAAAACTGTCAAATGATGAAATCCCATGAGTTTGCCAGCAAAAAAAAACAGCTGTTGCTTCTTTTCAAGCCAAACTAAGAAGTTTTAACACAAAAGCGTTCGCGTACTTTTCTTAGAAATGAGAGGATTCTCTCTCGATTTTGGAGATTTGACACTTTTCATTTTTCTGCACATAAAGTACGCGAACGGACCTTTTATGAACACGTCTAACGCATGTCTTAGTTAGGCAGACGTTTATGAAAACACCCGCTTTCTTCTCTTGCCTTCCAGTTACTTTTTGGCGATTTTCTTGTTTGTACTTGAAGGCCGTCCACATTCAGATTGATGGCTTTGATGGCCCTTTTCTGCATTTTTCTGATTTTCGGGGTTATAACGTCGGTCGCTACGTCCTTCCCCTTTGGGCTTAGTTTTCTCTCTCGACTGGAGTTTCTGTTTTCGACTAGGTTCTGGGCTATTGAGACCCTGCATTTTTTCGGTTTTGGAACTGGTCTTTACCAGAAGATTTGCAAAGATTTGTTCTTGCTAATCACCTAATTCACTTTCTCATCGTGCAGTAGGATTACCGCAGTGGTGTCATTCTTTCGAATCACCATCACGGTTGATGGATTGTGCATCTTTTTCCATCTGCCAAGATTTCCACAAGTTTTCTTATCTGCTCAAAAAAGGTTATGGAAGTCAGATAGCTGAAAGGTTGGCTCGACTGTCACTCTGGCGTAGTGATCCTATTATACCAGCCGGGTATCTCTATCTAAACATCCTTGAACTTCTCTGAAATGAGTTCTCCTCGTTTTCCTCTAGGAGTGTTCTTTATGTTGTTTTTAATTTTGTTTTAATCACTCCATTTGGGGCCCCAATCATAACTGTTGTCGATGTTCGCATTTTTGTGACCTGAGGATTATGAGGGAGGCCATGCGAGGGCTTATACAAACGCTCATAAGGTGTTGTGCTAAAACTGGATCGGTTTTAACAAGGAACGAAACATCTTGATTTACACCACCAACTGTTTTGCGACCTATCGAGCGTTCTTTATTGTTTAAGGGTTACAATTTTAATACCACTAAACATATCCATATGAAATTTTCAAAAATGTTTTTGAAATTGAGTAATATTCTTAGCCCTTCGCTGCATGAGCAAATTATGATTACAATAGTTATAATATTAATAGTTGACGGCAGAAAGGGGCAGATCTCGTAACGGCGGGATCACAGAAATATCAAGCATCGCGGGTGGCAACAGGTGCAGTAGTGTATTCGCTTACTGAATGGAAGGTCATGCGTTCGAATCCCGGCCAAGTCCATTACTTTATATCGAATACATTATCTCCCTAATCAACTCAGACACCACCCGTGGAGAAAACCCCTGCAACTGCACCCAAACACTTCTTTCCTATCTCTCTATTCTTTCTAATAGTAAGAAGCACCGAAAAGCATGCAATGAAATACGATACTGCCAGGTGCTGCTTGCTGTTAAACACAAAATGCTTACGCTGTATTCTTAGCACTATAAGGTTACTGTTACAACAGAAAAAAAACCCTTTAGCGTAAGCAAATTATAAAAAGAAAAGCATTAGCATTTAATTTGCCTCAGTAAGGAGGTGATACGAAACCGAGAGGGCTGCCGATATTAATTGAGGTCCACACTCTAGTGTGGGAAGGTAGTGCTGCCTTTAGTCCAGATCATGAGCTCGTCGTTCAAGAAAAGAAGAAGAATAGCATACCGCTGATCCGCAACCGGTGCCGCTCTGGTGCGTGAGCTCCTTAAGGCAACCCACAGAGATTAAAATTCTAATTTAATTTGCTACAATTTGGAGTATCATTTACTTGTTTTCCTTTTTTTTAATTACAATAAATTCTCTCTTAATAAATAAAACACATTTTTCGACAAATTGTCCTACAAATGGTAATAGGTAGATTTGTAAAATCACACAAATTCAAAATGCAAAACAATAAAATCTCTTTTTTATGGAAATGTACTGCTTATCTTAAAATTGACACACTTAATCTAATTCCTTAATATTTTTAAAAATAAAAGTTAAAAAATGTTCCCATTTTCAGCAATCAACAAAGATTAGATTTACAATTTGCAGTAAAAAACAAAATAAACAAACAAAAATTAAACAAATTTTGACTGAATAAATAGTGAAAAAAAAAAAATAGATGCATTAAGCAATTTGATTAATACTTATTCATCAATGGATCTATCTAAGCTTAGTTACGCAGCACCACACTCGCCAGAGTTAGAATATGTTGCGCTAAGAGATTAAGGGCGCCACAACTTTTACTTAATAATTTTGAGTTTTTTTGCGTTTAACTTTGTATATACAAATCTTTAAAAAAAATTCTACGTGGATTACGCATACGTATAGTTAGACGTAAAATAAAAAAAATATAGTTTATAGAAAATAATAAATACATAAGAGGTAGGAGATTAAACGAGATTGCTATGTACACGTTGAGAAACGTAAAATTTAAAAAAAAATTCAAAAATATAAAACAGACGCTAAAAGCGAGCTGAAGCACTCTTCAGTGCGTGCTTATGCATAGGAAAATTTGGCGGCGAGCAACAACAAAAATAATTTACTCGCGGTTTTATCTGTCAGGAAACAGGGACTCATAGCTTGGCGGTAGATCCTTTGGCGTTACTGGCTGCTGATGATATGGATCAGCAATGGGCGTTATCCCGTCATCGAAGGGTGCAGAAGGTTGTTGCGGCAGTTCAATTGTGGGAACGTCCTTAAATTGAAAATTAAAATTAAAATTGAGAAAATGTTATCTGCAAATCAATGTGAAAATTAATGGTAGGAACTAATAGTCGTGGTTGATGTGAAAAGGTGACATCGATTTCTTCTTTTCAACACTTCGTTGACAAAAACATTAAAAATAAACCTCAGAATAAAAACGATCGTGCAGATAGGCTGTCAAGCTTACGTCAATTTACATTGAATGATTGAATGGATAACCCATCTGATAGCTTAGAAAAATGTTGATGCTGATGGCTCCGATTGCGGAGTAAGGTTGACATACCAGGATAGGTAGGCTCAGTACGTGTGTTGTTTCGCAGGAAAGTTTATATTTATTAATTGACCGCCCGTTCGTGAACTCATGTGCAAAACACAAAACATAAATGCAAACATCAAACTTCAAAGTGACAACTGCGTCTGCTACAATTTTCTTCATTTACTACATAAACTACATTATGAGCCGTTAATGGCCTAATATGTATGTATGATATTGGGTAAACGTTTTAAAGAAAAGCAAGCACCTATGATCAACCTCAAATAATTTGCCAAAGGGTTGGGTTAAATTCAGATTTTGAAGGCAACGAAGAAGGCAGACTTTTTTTTACTAAGGAGCGCATTCCTAATTGACCTCAGCATCTCTTTGAATCTTCTTCTTCTTTAACGGCGAAGTTATGGTTGACCCCAGTAAACTCGGCAGGACTTTCGTCGGATCACATTTTTATTCAGGCCAACCGAATGCTGGTTTTTTTGCATTTGTATGATCCAAGACCTGAAACTTTTCTCTAGCGAACGTCTGACAAACATCCAAGAGTGTCAATTGTCATGAGAAGCTTCTCAGATTTGCTGTTCGGATTCGGTATAAAACTGTAGGTCCCTTCCACTTCGCACAAGAAAGTGGTTGGAGAAGCTAGGTTTAAGGCCCTGCATGGGTCGTTAATGCCTAGTATTTATTTTTTACGATATCGTCACGAGCACACTCCTTTTATTGATTATTGTTTCGTTTGATCGTCCTTTAACGACACCGGTGATCTCCAGTCATGTAAACCGCTGGATTTGCATGCACACTAGTGGGAGAGTTTCAAAATATTAAAATGTGTTAAAAAAATACGAGGCGTTAACGGCCCATTAATAACTTCAAACCCCACTTCTCCAACTATCAACCAAGGACTTACAATGTGACAACTAGAGGCTTCTCACTACAAACTGATACTCTTGTATGTTTGTCAGACTTTCGCAAGAGATGGGGCAGTGGAAAAACGTTGAGTGTTACTGTGGTGATTTGAACCTGGGACCCCTTGGTCAGCAGGCCAGTGCACTAACCACTTTGAGTCATCATTATTCATTTTTCAGATAGTGGGCGGGAAGAAGTTTCGGCATACTGGACCAACTCACAGAAAGAGAGAGAGAAACAATTGCAAAAATGGCATCCTCAACAAAATAAACTACTGAACCCAACTCGTTTTAGATACATTTTCTTGATAAAGGAAGATTCAAGAAAATCTCACTTTGTCCAGGGTTCAATTACAATAGACCGAGCTTGGTAACAATGGCTAAGTGAGCTTATACTTCACACCTCGAGACTGTGTGGATTTTTGAAAGGAATAGTATCCTTTTCAAAGCATTTTCTTTGCACAATAGTTCAGCTTCTTTGCCGATTTAGAGATAGTGGAAATTATAGACTTCTTCATCTATAAATCTCACCTTTAATGAAGCAGCGGCGTATGAGAGGCAAAGGGTATATGAATGGTCAGATTATTTTTTAGTGAATTGAAGAATATTTGGGTCAGGTCCACTATCCTGTTAACTAAAACATCGTTAGCAACAATCGATGTGTTTGCGATGCAAATATGTCCCCTTTATTCCGTGTTGTCGTCAACGACACATTCAATTTTCAATGGGAGCAAAAGTTTCGGTAGTATTCTTTTCATACGCAGTCCTCTTGCACAACGTCAAAACTTACTAAGTGTTCGACCCGGCACGAGAGTTTGCTAAAGAGACTGCAGCATTCCATTATCTGCAAGCCCGGGCACGCTGCTTCCAAGCTCTATGCGATGGTCCTTGAAACGAAGGTTCTGTCTCCATTTCATCTAGGACCTGGAGGCTAGGTTCCTAAGTTGAAATGTTAAGTTGAAGCATTATTCGCTTGATAGGGCCGAGCCAATTTAGACTACTTGTTTTATCTTTTTCGACTTCATAGATATCTAGTTACAGTTTATGAAATTCCGGGTTGAATATTTTTCTCCAATCACCTTCCTTGCACATAGGACCAAATATGTGTTATTTTTTGAAGGAGTCAAATGTCAGCTCTCCCTTTTAGCACTCAAGAACTGGCATGATTAGTTCGGTAAAGCCGCATGTTGTCAACGCATTTCAGGGCATTTGAATCGTTTTGCTACGCCAAACCGTTGTAGCAACGGTCATCGGATCTACATTAAGGTCTCATTCGTGGAGTTGGTTACTCCGACGAAATTGAAATCCTTAAATATCATAAGCTCGTTGATATCAATAGTGACGTTTTGTCATGGTTAGGTTAGGTTAGGTTAGGTTAGGTTAATGTGGTTCAATGTGGTACCACGTGAATCTGGAAAAAGGTGGAGAAAGTCTCCTCCTCCTCCTCGTCTATGCAGCTTCTGCAAATGGCATTCAAATAAATGCCAAGCCTCGTTGCATGCTTGCCTATGAGACACTGTGTCCAGTATGGACACCTAAAATGAAACTAATGTGCAATATGTAAGGAGATATAAGACTCTTAGAGCGTCGCAGGTTCAGCTTTCTGCTTTGTCGCTAGACACGTGTTGCCACCTGACCACCTTACGCTTCTTCTCTCGATCGCATCTACGTTTTGTCATAATAGGTGGAATTAGATTTTTCCTCGTTGACCTCAAGACCAACCAATTGCCACTGCTCTTCAATCACCGATAAAACATCTACTTAAATTATGTCAATATTGACAAGCATATAAGTGAATAAATGCACTTAAATGACGATTGAGAAGTTCAGAAATAAATTTGGTAAAATTGTCGCTGGATATCCCCTTCATTAGCAATCAGATTTTCATGATTGAAATATACGTGAACTGAAGCTGAAACACTTCAAAAATGTTGTTCCGGGATTTTAAGCAAAATCAATTTCTAGGAAATAATGTCTCCGAGGAGTGAATTCCAAAGTTTACTTGCTTGGGAGAAGAATGTGTTATGATACAGTTACCCACCGCCACATGGGAAATTTAAATGGATCTGTATTTTGCCATCTGCCATGGTTTCGATTAACTTACACCACGGCAGTCAAGCCCACTCACTCTGTTCCAAAATGCAATTTTAATCGGTATTCTCACTTATTAACTAACAAAACGATAAGCAAAGCGATGTATGAACATTTTGAAGCATTCCGTTCTCTATAAATAAGAAACACTATATGATGTCTCTCTCTCTCTCTCACTTCCGTGCAACGCCTTTTTAGCTATTTCAAAGTTTGCCATCGCGCCGCGCCAACTCTTGTATTTGTACATCCCCTATGCAGTAACAAACTCAACATGATTCACCATTCAAGGTTACAACGAGCTGAGATCAACTTTATGCAAACGAGTTCTACCCACAAGCTTAACTACCTCGTTAAATGCGATTAAGAAATACGTAGTACTCCCCTTCTGGCAACTAAACATTTTTCCTACTCACCCTCGGGCGATTGCTCTGAGACTCTTCGTTCGCCTGCTGCTGCTGCAACGTAATACAGTTCCAATACTTCCAGCACACCCAGATGCAGAATCCTACGCCGATCATTGTGAAGATTAATGAAGTTATTGCACTGATCGCCACGTTCGCAGGATCAATTACTTCTGCAGTAATCGCATCGTGGAAGCAACTGTTTTCATCCTTACACGGAAACATACAATTTGTGATGTTGTCGCGAACAAAATACCGTGAAATGCATGATTGGGGATCTGTTGGTTTGCATAGGAAATCACTCGTATACTTGCATTCGGAGTGCGAAGTAACCACCATGCTCAGCTCGATTGGCTCTAAAATTGGCTGCCGCTTGTCGATGAAAACGTGCACACTGACTTCACCATCACGTTCGTCGAAGATCAATTGGTTCCCCGGGCCATCGGGACTTATGTCACTGCATAGCTTCTCCGACGGCCAGCGATATCCGCTGGAAAACTGAATGTAGTCATAGCAAACTCTTGTTTCTGGATTGCGACGAAACTTTAACTTCGTTATGACTGTGTAGAGACCACGCTTCTCTCCCTTCGTGGAAATTCGAAAGCGACAGTCATACTTTAACTTGTTGTGTGACGTTGAGTTCCATACTTGAGTGATTATCGCAGCTGAATCGCGATCATCGCCCAGAGTTATCCAGGGGTCGCCCTTGAATGGTTTTTGTAGCGTTAAGATGAATTTGTCAGCACAGAGATAGTCTTGTGGGCGAACTGCAATAAGATAATTTAATTTCCAAAAATTATTTTCTTCACTTTCTTTGTGATGGGGGGAATATTTTCTACTTTGTTGATGGGGGCGGATTATGTTTCCTCCCACGTATTACACTCACCATATTTGTACGCAGCGCTAGTATAAATGTGAGCTAGTAACGTTGAGAACAGACAATATTGGCTTAGAACCAGCATTTTATTTGAAAATTTAAAATGGAATTTTTCATATAGAAACGATTAGTAGTTTAGGAAAAAAATATTTTGGTTTTTCCTTAGATACTTGACGTTTCTGGCAGGTGTCACATTATTTACAGTGCTGCCAAATCAATGAGGAATTGAATTTTTTTAATTGGAGAAGTTTGGTTTGTTTACTGACATTCGGTTGTTTTACATGTTCCATGTCCGTTCGATTTGTAATACATAATTATGGCCCCTATTGCGATTGTCGATTTCTTGATCGAAGAACGACTTCTTTCTATAAACGAGTTCCCAATAAAAGTCGGTGGTACACCAGTGAAGCGTCTTAAATCTCTTGATATTTATAACAGTCCTTGATTATCTGCTTGAAGGAAGAAAAAGTGCATCAGCTAATCTTTGCTGATGGCTTAGCCATCATATATGAAGACCAAACGTCCTTGAAATGAGCAATAGATAAATATCGGAAGATGTTTGGATGGGAATGGGTATCGCATGAGGCCGAAAAAAAAATTAGTCAAACACATACTGGTCCTCAGATAGCCGCATTATTTCCGCATTCCTCTATCTAATACCGGCTCAACGATCTTCATGTTGATTGAACGGTAAATATCAGTCTCGCGTATCGCCTTCCTGATCTCTTCTTATCAGTTTGGAGATGAGAATCATGAGCCATTTGGACCCGAAGTCTCCCATCTTTTTCCAGAACTCTCTCGTCCGGCCCACCTGCTTTGATTTTTTTTTGGAGCTTTTGACCGCATTCCTTACTATTTCGACAGAGTACTCCTTCGTTGTTAGGAAAGGCTATTGGAAAATAATACCTAGGAAATTATTCATTTAGATACTGTTGCCACCTCTTTAGTATTTTTTCGTCATACACTAGAAGCAGCTCTTGAACATTGGTTACGAATTTTGGCAAATGGATTTTCAGGAAAACCAGCCATAAACCATTTAATAAAAGCAAGGCAGGTAGCACTGCATGAAGTGAAAAGATACACGAGGATCAAGAGGATCAAGTCGATACGCCTTTAAAAACCATTAGTGGTACAGGCAAAATATATTGTGTACCCTTTTTCCACAGCGGTCGTTCCAAAAGGGTTTAAAAAAGGGTTAAAAAACCACAAGAGTAGGTATGCACACAATAATATGTGTTTGTCTTTTTTTCAGTATACTTTGGCAAATCACCATGGAAAGACTTACACCGAACAACTTTTAGTAATAGTGGAAATTTATTTCCGAAATTCGCGCTCTATTCGCCAAACTTAACAAACAGCGATTGCAACCATGACTTTGTTGAGCCAAACTTTTGGTGACCGAATCATCTCAAAAAATGGACCTGTGAGTTGGACACCTCGTTCGTATGATTTGGCACCTTTGGACTACTTTTTGTGGGGGTACGTCAAATCTCTGGTCAATGCTGATAAACCAGCAACGATTGATCACTTGGAAGCCAACATTCGTCGCACTATTGACGAAATAACACCTGGTATGCTCGAAAAAGTGGTGCAAAATTGGACCGACAGGATGGCGTTTATAAGGCACAGTCGCGGAGGCCATATACCAGAAATTATTTTTAAACATTAAAAGCCATACAATTTGTGAGCTAATAAAGCCAAAATTTGGTCATTCCATTAAATTTGTTGTCTTATTTAAAAAAAAAGTTGTATGCCTCTATAAAAAAACACCCTATATAAGCAGGAAAAAAAACACTAAAATCATCAAAATCTTAGTTTCCGAATTTCCACCAGCAGAACGAACACACTTTGCCACCACCATTAAAGTTGTCAATACACATCTTTGTTTACGTTTCATTCCATTGTGAATGAGCCAAGAAAACTGCTTTTTGTTCGTCGGCAATTTTATTACGGTTCTTCTTTGCAATGCAGTTTCTATAAAAGAAATACCTTATTAAAAGTAATTAAAAATAAAGAGGAATAAATCTTAATTGTGTAGAAAAAGATTTACAACCTTTTCAAATGACTGAAGCAAAGAAAATGCTAATTGCCCAGCGCAACAATAGTAAACAAATCTTCAACATTCCGGCTGCGGCCGCAGAAGGCAGTTTTGCCTTTGCCGAACAGGACAGCTTTGTGGCACAGCTAGCCGAACGCCTACGAATGCTTTCCGACGAGAGTCGTCTCAACGCCATGCTCGAAATTCTGGCAATTCTCAATCAATTCACTCGCGTGGAGGAGACGCAGTAAATCGTTGCTCGCACTAGCGTTGCCGAAATTGAAAGTTGGTTCTTTGGTTTTCTTTGTTTATGTATTTCTTGTTGTAACCCTTTTTTTTATATAAAATTCTTGTTATTTCTTATCAATAAAATCCACAAAAAATAACCAAGATATTTGTTGAGGCGAAGTTCGATGGAATCAAAAAACCATCCTATGGTAACAATTAAACTTTATTCGTCAATGCTTAGCGGGTAAATAACAAACCTTGTTTGGTGTTTAAATTTAACTAAAAAATACAAAACAACTAACGAAATACAAATATAGGCACTTACGAATCATCTTGGTGGCTATTCTAGTGGACCTTACGCTGGTCGCGGAATTTGAGGAGTTCATCAAAGAAGAGGAGCACTAGCGTCGAATGAGGAGCTATTCGCATGTAGTTGGGCCAGAATCCTTTGTACATGCCGTAGATGCCCTCGATCTTGATAATCTTTACGCAGCAGTCCCACATACCGCGGTAATACAATCCTTTGCCGTGTTCGTCGAGTCCCTGGTTCTGCAGGCGCGTGACGATGACATCGGGTGGAGTCATGGCGAGCGACATAAACGACCCAGCTATTAGACCTGACGCAAAGGAGTTTAGTGTAGGATGTGTAACGATGTTATACTCGCGCAGCAGCGTCTTTGTCTTGCCAAAAGTGGCGATTTGAACGCCACTTCCCAAACCCGCACGAGGAATATGTGATTGCGCACCGCGCCACAGACCCACGAATCCCCGCTTGGCATAGATCTCTGAAAAAGCACTGAACATGCCGGTGTGTTTGTGCTGATAGCCAACGGCGATTGCTTGGACCGCCTGCGACTGGAGTTGCGTCTTGATCTGGAATTAAATTAATAAGTTGTAGAAAACCTATTTGCAGTCCGCGAGTGGTGAAATTACTAAAAAGAGTGGACTAGACGTGACAGCCCCGATAACACCTCCCCCGGCGCCAAACAGCAGTCCACGAGTGAATGAGACGTTGCCGTCTTTGTCGAGCATCCATCCTTTAGTAATGGCTGTGTTATATATTCCAAGGCTGCCAAAAAACATTGGTTAGTAATTTAGTCATAATGTTTCGAATGCCGTTTACCGAAAATAGTTCAGGATAAACTGGAAGTAAAGCGCTGGAACCAGTCCCTTCTGAAGGCCAGTCCATCCATCGTTCTTGACTACCGTGATAAAGGCGTTCAGGATTCCCTTGTACGGCTCGACATAGGTACCACGGGCGGCCAGTTCACCTTGCAGTTGAATACGGATTTTTATCACCTACGCACAATATGTAGGTATTCATTCAGTGAGTCAGCAGAATGAGAATTTTACCTACCTCTATTGGATTGGTGAAGAATGTTGCACCAACAGAGGCGATACCACCGATTACGTAGTCACTGTGCATGGGGTAGGTATATAATTTCAATGGTTTAACCGAATGTCAGCAAATTTGCTTTGTGTGTGATGTCCGGAAAATGATGTCAAAATCAGATTATCGCCATGCTGATCGTCTTATCACGCTACGAACTCGTGGACTGTAACCCTTATGCCTGATTCTGCAGCACCGTCTTCGTCACGGCCGAAAATTAAATGGGAAAAGGCACGAAACTAGAGTCAATTAAAGTCAGCTGTTTGTAATGTCAAAATGAGTTGGAAGGGGAAAGTTATCAATAGTGGTCGTTATGATATCAAAGAGGTGAAGGGTGTAGTTGCAATGGTTTGTGTCTGAGGTTTGAGAGGGAATTGTTACATTCAGGCCGCTAAAGCTAGCGTATATAGGCTTAGTTGTGATTGTTGTATTTAACATGCAATTGTGAATAAGCGTATAAACGATTGAGTAAAAAAAACACACTTTATTTCACTTTAACTATTTATGCTTCCATTTGGATTATTCACTTATTCCATAAAGAAATTCACTTTTAATAGACTTGTTAATCAAAACAATTCATAAGCAGAAGTCTCTTGTTTATCGCCACCGACTACCATATTGATTTTTAAATTTTGTATACCCTATTCTAAGGGTATATTAATTTTGACGCATAGTTTGTAACATACCTTAATATTGCCCGTAGACCCCTAAAAGTTACTATATTTATGATCAGCATCGATAGTAATGTCGATCTAGCCATGTCCGTCCGTCTGTAGCCAAAAATTAGGCCTTTAAACTGGACCTAGAGAGCTGAAATTTTAACCATATACTCTCTAGGGTCCCGAAATAATCAAGTTTACGAATTTTTGAAATCCGCCCACAGACACGCCCACAAACTCAAAAAAACCAAATTTTGGAAAAAATGGAATTTTGAGCTAGAAAGCTGAAATTTTTTATATATGATCTATGACTCCTAGAACTGCTCGGGATAAAAAATTTTCAAAATCCGCCCACTGACACGCCCACAAATAAATAAAATAATTTTTTTTACCCTATTCTAAGGGTATATTAATTTTTGAAAATCCAAAGTTTCAGCTAGGGAGCTGAAATTTATAGTATATACTCTCTATGGGCCCTTTATGCTCATGTGTAAATATTTTCAAAATCCGCCCACTGACACGCCCACAATTAATTTTTTTTTTTTTGAAAATTCAAAGTTTGAGCTAGGGAGCTGAAATTTATAATATATACTCTCTAGTAGCCCTTTATTCTCATGTGTTAATTTTTTTTAAATCCGCCTACTGACACGCCCACAATTAAATAAAACAATTTTATTGAAACACCCAAGTTTGAGCTAGGGAGCGTTTTTTTTTTATAAAATCCTTTAAATGTTATATAACAAAATATGTAGAGCGTTCTTAACAATTCAACCATACTTAGACTTTTGTCACGCCCACTTATGAGGGATAGGAATAAGAATAGGGTATCCAACAGTTCGCCCAAGCGGACTGTAGCCCGTCCCTATGTTTTTACTAGTGATTTCGTCTATCACTATTATAACTCGCACTACTTTAGCATTGTTTGAAAATAAGAATTAATAAACGCAAATTAAGCCTGAATTATATTTAATCCATGAATTGAATGAGAAATCTTAATAACAAACTTTTTTGAAGCAAATTGAAGTTGATAAACACGCAGTCAACTAATTCACCGAAGTAGGTGAATTAACGAGTAATTAAGTTGAAATATAACTGACGGCATTTTCGACAACTGACAGCGAATCTTTGAACCAAATGGTTTAAATTGGTATCTCCATACTTTTTATTACTTAACGATTCCCTATTTCCATACCAATTATTACTTAACAACAATTGGACGTGAATTAACTTCTAATCCACATTGTAGTTTATTTGTGAATGAGTGTCACATTAAGTAATTTTTGTTAATTCGACTGAAACTGTTTCTTGACGCTTATTTACTATGAAAGTGACTACTCATCGAAAGTGCTCGAAATTTTCCGAAGCTTCGTGTCTGGTGTTTTTCCATAATGAACTCCAAAAATACGGACATCTCGTTGCCAGGTTGATTTCTAAGTTGGTATATAGTTCCGATTTTGCAGATTACCCACCGATAGCCCTAATTTTATTGTTTTCACGTCCATTTTACAATATATTAAGAAAACTGAACTAAGCACGGTTTAAATAACTAAACTTTGAATTCCAAACTTTCTCCAGCGAAGAACAGTACCTTTTGGTCGCTTTCCACACACCAACAAATTAAAAAACCATTCGAAAACTATCACAAATTCAAACCCTTATTTCTGTGGTGCATTCAAAAAAAGCCTTTGCCTCCACTGGGATTCGAACCTAGACCAGCGTCTACTCAGGCAAGCACACTTCGCCATTGAGGCCACAAGTGGGTGAAGTGGGGTTTGATTGTTTATCGATTTTTAATGAACATGCCAACATTTTTCTAAGCGTCTAAGATTTTATATATAATTCAACCGTATTCAATTCGAAATGAAACCGTTGTAAGAAATAGCCTGATTTTTCGCACAACCCGAAGTGGAAGTATATCTTCCGAATTATTCTAAAGTTGCAACTAACTTCGGCAAAAGATGCGCTATCATGTGATTTCTTCAATTTCGTATTGGAGTAAATACTACGCACGCGCAGAGTAAGTTGTCAAACACGAAGCACTATCTTCCAGCGTGCCCTGGTATATGCTTTTATGGCGCTTGGAAAGCAAGTAAAATTGATTGGTTGATTTATCGTTATTTCCACCATAATCCATAAGTGCTGAAACGAAATAACCAGTTGTATTCCACCCCTAGAACATTTTAACCGCAATATCCGCTGTGCAAGGAATGAGCATCAGTTTACCCTTAAGCCTGTATTCCGACGTATAGTGAAATACAAGGAATCTTTCCATAGGCGTACCTACAACACGAATGTGGAATGCTCTTCCCCGCTCGATTTTTCCTACACATTAAAATCTCCAAACATTTAAAACCAACGTGCATCGGCATCTCTCCCTAATTTTCTTAACGCCCGCTCTGTGTAGCTATTACATTATAAGGGTATTCAAAAATCCCTTTAGTGTGAGTACACTACAGAAAAAGGTCAACGAAGACAAACAAGTACATAATAATATGTCCACCGGATAGGTTTGCGACAAAACTTTAATGCTGATTGCAGCAACTTTAAGGTAGTTATTTCACCTGTCACGGAATAATGCCTGAAATACAATCACGCTTTGGTGCGTCGCGTCGAAAGAAGCATTGGGGTGAACTGTAGCAAATCACTCAAACCTATCACATACGTAATGTTTAGTAACGTTACTGTAAAGCGCCGTGAGTCATGCCTAAACCACAATCTCGCTTAAGCGCATGCGTTGCTTTCATTAAGTCCAATGGCTAAACGTGCGTTTTGACTTTTGACTCAAGCCATAAATTCAAATATTAGCGAAGACTTGTATCCTATACCAAGAAAAAGCGTGGCAGTTCATAATCTTCCCTACCATAGCGTTGTCATACGATGCGTTACAGCAACGTTACGAAAAAACACGTTTTATTTTTGAGAGCATAGTTTTTAAGTTGAAACGCAACGCAGCGATGGGTTTCATTAATTTCCTATAGTTCAACCGGATGAGTTTTTCAACTCGATGAAAGTAACGCACGTGCCAAAGCGTGATTATGGTTTGAGCATAAAGGATTCATTTATATGAATGCGTCCAATTACAAGCGTTCAGTTACAAGCATCCAAACTATTTTTTTTTTTGCAAAGTTGTTGTTGGTACTTGCCCAAAAGTTCCCGACATAGTAATATTAACGTATAATGTACCATCCACGTGCAATAAGTGACGCTCGAGTGTGAAAAAGACTTTATAGACAAATGAACAAGTTTTACTTTTGCTGCGGGGGAAGATGAAATTAGTATCTAAAGAAAATCAATAAATTAATTATGATTTAATATGTTGATAATACTGTGTAGCAGTTCTGTTGGCAACAAAATTATAAAAGTAAACATGTATCTAACTGATACAATTATGTAAAGCCGCCGCATAGACTGTCACTCAAATTCGGCGCACCAATAGTTCTTTCGCGCAACATTAATCCACCTCGATTATGCAATGAAACCAGGCAGACTGTCAAAAAACTGATGCCAAACGTCATCGAAACGACAATTTTGAGTAGCAAGTCAAAAGGAGAAAATTCCACGTAATCTGAACCAAAAAACATAATGTAATTAAGAAATGAAGCCCACCGCGCCACTTACCGAAAACGGCAGATCAACGTCTGTCGGGCTATCTGCTGTCATATATATAGTAAAACTCCCAACTACATTCTCCACTTGTGCTTTTGGGGACTTGTTTTTATACTATATATAGATACTCAGTACAATCTCGATTTACGCAACTAATAGAAATTAAGGCAGTTGCAATAACCGAGAATGTTGCACTTACCGGGTTACATTTTTTAGAGTAAAAAATGGTAACTAAAATGACTATGTTTCTGTAGAGATAATGACGATGACATAAAAAAACATTTTGAAACCAAAACATATCGCTATTGCTGATTACATTTTTTAAAAACACTAATGAAAGCGCAACTCATCTGAAGAAACATACTCAAATATGAATTTACAAAGAAATTTGTCCAGATTCAAACAAAACTATATTACTGTGAAATAACCGCAGATATAACGAACCAAATTAAGAACATACAAATAAAAAACAGAAGAATAAATAAAAGATGTTGCACTAATCGAGGTACCTAACTTTTTTGAAAAGTTGCACTTATAGAGTCAAGTGCGATGACCTTAGTGTTGTGAAAATCGAGGAGCTGCGCGAATCAAGTGTTGCGTTAACCGAGTTCGTACTGTAGATAGAGGATTGATGATATAAAATTTAATAAAGATGCACAGTTTTTTAAGACGTTTTCTAGTTTAAGTCTTAGTTATGAAAACATTTTTTTTATTAATTAAAAGTTTACAATTTGTAACTTAAGCTTAAAAAGGTTTGGCCAAAGGCTGTCTATAAGAAGACAAAACATACATATTAAAGATTAGTTAGACCGAAAGGCAATAATAAAAAGTTTATATGTTGGTACATTTATAGCGTCTGCATAAGCACCAGTAATCTAGAATAAGTATTTACCAGTATATTGGTTATTTATTTATTTATTTATTCAAATAATTTACAAAAAATTAATTTATAAACCATTTATAAAAAAGGCATCGGGGCAGCCAGGCCATATGATGCCGTCTTTTAATTGACTACATTTTTTCTAGTTTTTTTTTAATGGATATGATATGTTAATAATAACGAAAAAAAAAATTATATTTCATTAAACTTATGGTGGGCGGATGTGGCATCTTTTATTCGTTGGAGGAATTTAGTGTCTGATGGGCTAGGATGTCGGCTTTTTTTTTTTATAATTTGCTTACGCTAAAGAGATTTTTTTTTCTGTTGTTACAGTACCCTTATAATGCTAAGAACACAGTGTAAGCTACTTGGTATTAGAAAGAATAGAGAGATATGAACGAAGTGTTTGGGTACAGTTGTAGGGTTTTTCTCCACGGGTGGTGTCTAAGTTAATTAGGGAGATTACGATTTCATGTATTCGGTATAAAGTAATGGACTTGGCCGGGATTCAGACGCACGACCTTCCATTCCGTAAGCGAATACACTACTACTGCACCATTGCCACCAGCTAGTTTCTTCGGGATACCGCCTGAAGAATCGTCAATTTGTCGAGAAAGTGGGCATTCAACAAAGATATGCCAGACGGAAAGAATTGTTTGAAAATTTGTGCATTCCTCCGGAGGTCCACCGTTATAATAATGTTGGGAATTAAAGATAGCTTTTCCAACTCTGATTCGCAGGAGCTTTATGCAGTCTTCTCTGTTGAGCGTCGGATTGTACGGGATTCGGGTGTATGTAGGCTGATGTTTTCGCAGAAAAGTTTGTGAGTTTTCCCAAGCTTCAGTAAGCTCTTGTTTTTGCTATATATATAGATATTTTTTGTGGAATCTGGTGAAAATTTGGAGTCTCAACAATAAGGGGATAGTTGGTTGCTGTTTTCGCTGCTAGGTCTGCGGCGGCGTCATTACCAATGATTCCACAGTGTCCAGGTATCCATGCAAGTATGATGTTTTTATAACTGTGCAAGATACTTCTGATGAGTTACAAAGAAGGACATTTATTTCTCTCATTTTTAAGACCCGTAAGAATTCCCAAATTATCAGTAAGGATTAAAGATTGGCCAGTGTGCTCCTGGCAAAATGCCTTTGTAAATTGCCGCTAGTTCAGCAATATAACTGCCAGCGATTGTGGCAAAAGTCCTTGGTGAGTAATGGATGTCTGTGAGTTTCCTTCTAGTTGAATAACTGCGTATGAACAGAAGTCATTTTCCTTGTATGAACCATCTGTATAGAAGATTCTATCGGCATTGATGTTAGAGATCATTTGGTTATGAAGCAGTCGAAAAGTTTTATCCGGGGTATTTTCCTTTTTAAAATCTGCGAGTGTTTATGGGTAACAAATTTCTTCTCCAAGCGGGTGGAGTTTCTGCTATCAAAGGGGTATCCAGCGAGAAAGTTCTTTGATGAGATACCAGTGATATTATCTTACTAAGTGAAGAAACAGAATTCTTCTTAGCTTACTGATTGAAAGTGATTCTCTGGCAGCCTCGTAAAGCGGGTGTGTTGTGGGTTAGCTGCTCTTCTTTTGCCTAAAGTTTCAAAGGAATCATACCCGGCTTCCAGTCTAAGAGCTTCAACTCTTGTGGCCCTTAGGGCTCCTGACGCTGTTCGAAAGCATTCGTTGATGGCTGCAACGATGTTGTCAATGTTTTTTTTTTTGTCCACATACATGTAGTCAAACCGTGTTGTAGCATACCTTCGACTAGTGTTTTTGCTATTTGTAGTGCGGTTTCAATGTGCGGTCCCTTTCTCTTAGAGCAAACCATTTTTAACGCGTTGTTGCGTCGTTTTAATTGGTTTATTAAGTTTTTGATGTGGGTGTCCCACTTCATATTGCCGCAAAAGGTTAGACCGAGAATTTCAATTTCTTTTTTGAGAGGAATGGTTGTACCTCGAAGTGTCAGTGGGTTGCAGGAGCATTTTCTTTTCCTGCAAAGATGCAACGCTTCTGTTTTCGATGGAGGGACAATTGCACCATTTTCTTGGGCCCAGTTATTTATCGTCAAATCAGCTTTTTCTAAAATATCTTTTACCCGGGTTGGATCCCCAGAGGAGACAACATAGATGTTATCAGCATATACTCCGACGAAATCAAGTTCGTGTATCGGCTGGGTGAGTGCAACTATAAGAGAATCAATATAGGCATTGTATAAAATAACTGAAAGTGGAGACCCTTGAGGCGTTCCATTATCAAAACTTAATATTGATTAGCTATATCCGTCAACGTTTACTCGGAAGGTTGTGTCACTCATAAAGGATAAAATCACGCTAAGCATTGCTTTGGGAACTCCCCATTTATGCAGCTGCTTTATTACCATGACTCTGTCAAATGCCTTTTCCAGGTCAGATGACATGACTACGCTGTATTTGGTTTTTGAAAGGTTTTCAGCGAGTTTATGTTCTAAAAGGTGTATAAGCGTTGAAACTCCTCTATTAGGTCTAAAGCCATGTTGTTCTGCACTAGGTTTTTTTCCATTTGCCAACTAATTCGTCTCGCAATAATTTTTTCAAAAATTTTGGAAAGAACGGGGAGGAGGGAGATTGTGCGGTACTCATTAAAGTCATGATGATTTCGTGATGTTTTCGGTATCGGCTTGAGTTTTGCTCTTTTCCAGTCATGTGGAAAAATTCCAGTAGATAGAATACCAGAGTAGAGATAACAAGTTCTATCTTTAAGGCTTTCATCACTGTTAAGTAACACATCGAGTGCAATAAAACCCGCACCGTGTGACCTACTCAGTCACAAAGAATCAACAAAAACAAACCATCAGCAAAGCAGAAACAACAATCGCGTGCTGTGCTGACGCACCATATAGTTAAGCAATTAGCATTAAGAACTATGTTGTCTAGGTTAGCATTTTTTAATTATAACATTAAGAAATATGTCACTAAGTTAGTACTTAAGCAATTAATTATAAGTATAAAAAGAGGCACTTGGCCCACCAATAAACACAATCAATCACCACTCATTGATCGTCGTCTTTCTTCTACATCCTATACTTCAATTCAGTGTGAACAAGTTAAAGTGCTTGGCTCACAATTGTCAACAAGAACAACAAGTGCAATCGCTTGTGTCACAACCTGCCTTCACAATCAAGTGCAATCGCTTGTTATTGTCCCAATCAAGGCACATTTAATTCGACATTTTTGGTGACCCCGACGTGATCTTCAGCGTGGGACTTCTACACATCGTTTGAGGACCCGACAAGGAAGATATACACAACATGGAGCAATTGACTTCGAGTCAAAGGGGACTGGGTGAAGAGATCCAGCAGATCATCCGGAACTTTACGAAGGATTCCCCTACCCGAAAAACCACGGAAGAATATTTCACCTCCAGACTAAACCGACTGGATGCCATATGGGAAACATTCGAAACCACTGACACCAGTATTCGTTCTCTCACGACGGTTCCACTAGAGGATGAATATTTCTCCTCCGATTACTACACCAAGATCAAGCAGCTATACACCAAGTATAGACAGATCTTGAGTGAGTCGCTGGCACAGATTAGGTTCAGCACCAACGAAAAGGCTGTGCTCGGACAAAAACCGACAGTAAGGCCAGACGAGACACAATCGTCAACCAGCAACCCACGATCATCATCTCCTATCATCAAGAAACTTCCTCTAGTCCCTAATCAAGAGGACACGAAAGACTGGGAGGTTCTTCAAAGACGACAGAAGACAATGATGAGTTCTTTGGCCCGAATCATCCACCGAACGGCCAAGGAATAAGCACCAACCCAATGCCTACAGGCCATGAATAAATTGTGGAGTCAAATTGAAGAGATCCACTACTCAATTTGTGAAACAGATGACGATCCAGTAGCCAAGGGGTATAATATCGATTTGTACATCGAATTAGAAGCCGAGGTTCTAAGGAATCAAGCTCTATTAAGAAGAGCAACGGCAAACAATCAAAACGAAAAGACGTCAAGACAAGCAGCGGACCATCCGGCAATTCAACTGCCCAAGATGACGATACCCAAATTTGACGGAGATCATTTGAAATGGCAGACATTTTCTGACATCTTCCAGAAAATGATTCATGATCAGCCATTACCACCAATCCAAAAAATGTGGTATCTGAAGGCAAACGTATCAGGCGATACAGAGCGGTTATTGCGACACCTTGAGTTAACCGAGGATAATTACCAGATAGCTTGGAAAACGATACAGGACCGATTCAGCAACAAAAGGGCCCTCACATCAGGACTGATCCAACGACTTACCGGTTTACCAAATATAAACTCAGAGATGAAGGCAATCAGAGAGTTTCATGACGCCATTCATGAATGCCTAGCAGCACTCAAAACGCTGGGCATCGAGACAGACTCCTGGGACCCACTCCTCATACACCTACTAATCAAAAAATTAGATCGATCTACCCATCTTCTATACGAACAATCTCTGCGAAACCCACGAGAACTGCAAACAATAGATGAGTTCTTAAGGTTTTTGAAATCCCGGTTCGAAGCCTTAGAAGCGGTGGGAGGAAAGGACAAGGCCAGAGCAATAACAACCGTGGCCACCTCCAATATCGAAGGATGCAAGGTATGTGGAACCAAGGGCAACCCTATGTACTACTGCGAAAAATTCCTCAGGATGTCAGCAGCAGAACGGCTCAAATGGACCCAAAAACGACGTCGTTGCGTCAACTGCTTCAAAACCGACCACACAGCTAAAACATGCTCTGCACGATGTTGCACCAAATGCTCAGGGAAGCACAATACCCTGTTGCATCTTGAACGGGCAACCACAACACCTCCTAACGAAGGGCTACCTCCAACAACTGTAGCCACGATCCAGCAAGTAAATAACAAACAAGGTTACGTACTTCTAGCCACTGCAAGGTTGGCCATCATCGCAAACAACGGACAACGATGTGAGGTACGAGCTATGCTGGATTCCGGCTCGCAGATAAATCTAATAACGGAGAGACTCATCAAACGTCTCTCTCTATCACCAACACCATCTTCACTCTGCATCGAAGGCATTGGCAGGAGAACACGAAGCCCAAATCAGCGAGTAAATATTGGACTACGAAAACAAGCAGGGTAGAAGCATTCATACTTCCAAGCATTGTTTCACCTCAACCCACTCAAAATCTGGATACTACCACCTGGAGCATACCGGATAATATCAAGCTAGCTGATCCAAACTTCCACCGATCGAATAAAATTGATATTCTACTGGGAGCAGAATTTTACCATCATCTGATGCGACCAGAGAAGATACAAATGGGAGATAGGATGCCTATCCTCCAAAACACCGTTTTAGGTTGGACCGTAGCTGGGAAAATTGGAGACGTCACACCCAACACAGCAACATGTGGGATATTCTGCGAAGACGACTCTACAAATGAATTAATCGAAAAATTCTGGAGGATCGACGATTTCGAAACCACTTCGCGACCATTGACGGCAACAGAAAGGTACTGCGAAACACACTTCACCCAAACTGTTTCGAAATCTGAAACCAACCGTTTCATCGTACGGCTACCCTTTCGATAAAATGGAACAACGTTGGGTGACTCCAAAAGGACAGCCTTCAATCGATTCCTAGCACTTGAAAGACGACTCAGCAAAAACCAAAACCTAAAGGAGGAGTACGTTAAGTTTATGGATGAATATGAATTCCTGAAGCATATGGAAGAGGTCAAACAGGAAGCCACCCAAGGATCCCACTTCTTCATACCACACCATTGCGTCTTGAAACCAGACAGCAGCACAACCAAACTACGTGTGGTGTTCGATGCATCCGCAAAGACGTCATCTGGGTTATCGCTTAATGACATTCTTCACACAGGGCCCACAATACAAAGTGAACTATTCTCCATCCTCCTTCGATTCCGACTCCACAAGTACGTTTTTACAGCCGACATCGAGAAAATGTACAGGCAGATCCTCATCCAGGAAGATGATCAAATGTACCAGCTCATCACTTGGAGAAGGCGACCAACTGATGAGATCAAGTATTACAAACTTAAAACCGTAACATACGGAACATCATCAGCACCCTACCTGGCCACCAAATGCTTACAATATCTAGCATTTCAAAATGAGATTACACATCCAGCGGGAGCACGACTACTTCAAGATGATTTTTATGTCGACGACTGCATCAGCGGAGCAGATAGTATCCCACTGGCAAGGGAAGCCCAAGCTCAAGTCACTTCACTACTGCACAGCGCCGGATTCAAACTACGCAAATGGTGTGCAAACCATCCAGCATTACTTCAGGATCTCCCAGCCTTGACTTCAGCGAATCAATCCACTGCGCAATAAAAACGCTGGGTCTAATTTGGCAGCCAAAGTCGGACCTATTGTGTGGAAGAGCCCAGTTATCCGACATTTCAATACTCACGAAGCGATCAGTCAGCTCCGACATTGCACGCATCTTCGATCCACTAGGACTCTTTGGCCCTGTGGTTGTTAAAGCAAAAATATTTATGCAGCAACTGTGGCACTTGAAACTGTCGTGTTGCCCGAATACCTAAGACAAGAATGGATAGCGTTTAGAAACAACCTTTCAACACTCAATCAGGCCAAGGTTTCAATCACATGTTTAATCAAGGGACTCCAATATCCGTACAAACACACACATTTGTGGATGCATCAGAGCAAGCCTATGGAGCAGCGGTTTGTTTGCGGTCAACCTATAGAGATCGAACAAGTCTCGTTAGACTACTCTGCGCAAAATCACGTATAGCTCCGGTAAAACAACAAACCCTCCCTCGACTTGAATTGTGTGCTGCGGTACTAGGGGCTGAACTCACAAATAGAGTCCGAGAAGACTTAAGATTCCAAGACACTCCAATTTTCTTCTGGACCGATTCACAAATTGTATTATCGTGGATTAATTCAACTTCCTCATCGCTCCACACCTTTGTGGCAAATCGAGTGGCAAAAATTCAGGAATTATCCGTTCCACCCCAATGGCGCCACGTGCCATCGAAGGAAAATCCAGCAGATCTATTATCTCGCGGAATATCAGCAGCCAGCTTTATGTCGTGCAGTATGTGGCTTTACGGACCAATCTGCATGGGAACGAATCAGCATGGCCCCAACCGTTCCTAAAGGAACAAGACCCACATTCCGACCTGGAAAAAAAGAGAAAACACACAGTGGCTGTAACATTGACACAAAACTGTACAGAGCAAATGATCTACCACATCAATCATCGAAACTCCTTCAAGTTTCTTCAGCACACCATTGGCTACCTTCTTCGGTTCATCAAGAGATCCAGAAAAATAGACACAAATAAGGTAACCCATACAGCACTATCACCTATGGAACTCACCGAAGCTCTCACGGCTATCATAAGGCAAGTACAAGGATCTGAATTCGGGAAGGAAATCCAAGACCTCAAGAGCCACAAGGGATTATGCAGATCTAATACATTAATCACCCTAGCACCAATTTTAGACGAAAGGGGTATTCTACGAGTCGGAGGTCGACTAGAAGCCGCTCCCATTTCCTTCGATGCCAAACATCCCATACTGATGCCATACAATGAATCAGTAACAAAAATGCTGTTCAAAATGAAACATGACGAGCACAACCATTGTGGACCACAGACGCTCCTGTCGATCCTGAGACAACAATTCTGGCCTATCAAGGGAAATATCATGGCTCGTCACACAGTTCACAACTGCGTTAAGTGTACCAAAACTAAACCACAACTAATGAATCAAGTAATGGGAAACCTCCCAGCGGATCGCGTCTCACCAAACAGACCATTCATGATTTCCGGTGTTGACTTTTGTGGACCGCTGTGGGTGCACTACAAATTTCGAGGGAAAAAGCCGCACAAGGTGTACTTAGCAGTCTTTTGTTGCTTTACAACCAAGGCCGTACACTTAGAGATTGTCACTGACCTAACAACAGAAGCCTTTATTGGAGCCCTTCGAAGGTTTATTAGCCGACGCGGACGCATTCAAACACTTTACTGTGACAATGCAACCAACTTTGTGGGAGCAAGAAATCAGCTGCTCGACGTCCTCCATGTCCCAGAAGCAAAAGAGGCCATAATCAAGGCCAGCAGCGACAAATGCATAACATTCAAGTTCATCCCACCTCGAGCTCCGCATTTTGGTGGCCTATGGGAAGCGGCAGTGAAATCCGCAAAACACCTCCTGGTAAAAACAGTTTCACCGACCTCGTTGACACACGAAGAATTGGAAATAATAGTCGTCGAAATTGAAGGCATTTTGAATTCAAGACCACTCACCCCACTGTCATCGAATCCAAACGACCTATCTGCACTAACACCTGGGCACTTTCTTATTGGCGAGCCTTTGGTTGCTCAAGTCGATAGCCATACCGCTCCAGCAAGGGCAAAACTGCTAACCCACTGGAAGGCGATTAGTCATTTGAAATACGAATTCTGGAAACGATGGTCAACGGAGTACTTGAATGAACTACAATATAGGCACAAATGGAATCAGGAAAAGAACAACATCAAGGTTGGCGACATGGTCATAATCAAGGAAGACAACACGCCAACCCTGCAATGGCCGCTCGGAAGAGTGATTCAAATCTTCAAGGGGGATGACAGTATGGTACGAGTAGTCAACGTCAGAACCAAATCTGGAATATGGAAGCGACCAATCCACCGTCTAGCCCCACTATTTAATGAACCAGATGATAGCAATGCGAGTACAGCTGAAGCGCCAGGGACATCCACACAAACCACGTCGACTACAACTGACTCAACGGAAATGCCCACAAAACGAAGCAAAACATCATATAGCTCTCTAATGACCACCATAATGTTGTCCTTATTACTGTTGCCGATAGTTTGCGCATCACCAGTACACATTACAAGATTCGCTAACAATCCAGGAATCTATTTCGAAACTCTTGGATCTACCAATCTCGTTGCAACCGAATGGAAAATCATTGTCTACTATGACTTAGCACCCATTCAATCGGAATTAGAAGCATTTGGCAATGGAACAATGGCACTTCAACACCTATGCAAGCAGTTACAACAAAAGGCAGCATGCTCTTTACTAGTAACTCACCTCATCATCAATCCATCGATGGAAATCCTGGCAATAAATCGCCACCGGGATCAGTATTTCGAGATGACAACAGCCGAACTTAAGGAGTGCGACAAGGGAAAGGACACTCACTTCATTTGCGTCAATAAAAGAGCAAAACACCACGCTGGTTCCCAAGCATATACCTGTGAATTCAATCTCTTTAACAACAATACGGTGCCATCATGCAACCTGATGCAACCAACCAACAACATGATATGGACACAGTTGAGTAACAGTCACCAGTGGATATTCGGCACGCGCCAAGACGTTCAACTCACGGCCGTATGTAGAACAGAAGCCAATCAATTCAAACTTAGTGGCTCTGGACTACTCTCACTCGAAGACAACTGCGTAATGAGGAACAATATAATCACCATCCAAGGCCATCAGATGAAGACCAACACTCTTCATTCCTCCTACGTCAGTTCTGGAAACATCTCTTTAATCGCCAACCCCAACGAGGTGCATGCCGCACTGAAGTTCACCACTCCAGCAGCTACCAACACCACGTCAGAAGCCTTAAACGCTCTTCAAGAGCAACTCGCAGACTTAAAAACACAAGAATTCCCAGACCTACACGACACCGTACTCTCAAACAGTATTCATCACCATGCAATTAGTTACCTGGCCTTGCTACTGTCAACTTCTGTCGGATTCATAATCATCTACAAACTACGCAGCCGAATGACGTCAGCTACAGGATCCACACCTGTTCCGCAAACTCGAACTCAATACAACGTCAGCGAAACATGAGAGCCTAATTGAACGCAACGCAGTTCAACGCGGGGAGAATGTAAGTAACACATCGAGTGCAATAAAACCCGCACCGTGTGACCTACTCAGTCACAAACAATCAACAAAAACAAACCATCAGCAAAGCAGAAACAACAATCGCGTGCTGTGCTGACGCACCATATAGTTAAGCAATTAGCATTAAGAACTATGTTGTCTAGGTTAGCATATTTTAATTATAACATTAAGAAATATGTCACTAAGTTAGCACTTAAGCAATTAATTATAAGTATAAAAAGAGGCGCTTGGCCCACCAATAAACACAATCAATCACCACTCATTGATCGTCGTCTTTCTTCTACATCCTATACTTCAATTCAGTGTGAACAAGTTAAAGTGCTTGGTTCACAATTGTCAACAAGAACAACAAGTGCAATCGCTTGTTGTCACAACCTGCCTTCACAATCAAGTGCAATCGCTTGTTATTGTCCCAATCAAGGCACATTTAATTCGACAATCACATTGTTCGATCATTTTATAAGAGATTTTGTCCTCTCCGTGCTAGTGCCTTTTGCAGTCTTAAGAGTCATTTCAAACTCAATTCTTGTTATGATTTCTGCTAACAATTCGCATGGGTTGTAATTTAGGGGTTGATTTGGATCAAACCACAATTTAAAGTTTTATTTTGTTTTAATTTTATTTTTTTTACAAGAGATACTTAATCTTTTCCCAAAGGTGTGGTGTTCTCTGCTTTCATGATCCAAATGACCGAGAGCTTTTTTAATCGCCAAAGGCAGCGCTAAGAATTGGTCTCTTTCCCCAAATCACACTCTCACAGCTAATGCTTGTTGTTGGAGAAGCTATGCAAATGTGTTTGGCGAAAGAGACATTAGAACGGATGTACACACAACACCTCGGGTCATTACAACGGCGACCAAATATTAACATAATGAGTGTATGATAACACAAAAAGAGTTGACAAAATCAATCATACGAATAAACGTGAAAAGCAAATCAATATTTATGACGAAACAGATGCGGTTGAAACGCATTTTACGAGCAAATCGGAGTCACAATTTTAATTAACATTAATGATATTAAAAGATGATCTGTTAAGTCCCAAACAGGGGTTGTTCCAGGTCTTGTAGGTTGAAGTTTTTACTATCTTCGATCAGACTTTCTCTATATGTGTGATCCGCACTGTAACTTTTCCACTTGTCTGCGAATAAATTTGCTATGGTTACTGGATCTGCTTGTATTTTTTCATCAAGGAGCATGAATGGGAATTTTCGGTCTGAGTTAGGACAGCGGAGAGATCTAATTCTTCCCCACAAGCTCTTCATATGTCCAGTGAAGGATTCATAGTGTTTATAAAATTTTCCCAGAAGCCCTTTTGGCTCTAATAGATTCTCTTCTAAGTTTGGCACAGGTTTTTCTATGAGCTATACAGTTGTCGGTTGTAGGGTACCTGCAAGCTTTCTTCCAAGCCTTGTTCTTGTCCTTTACAAGATTTCCTATTTCTCCCGTGAACCAGACCAACCCGAGTCTTAAGGCATACATGCTTCGTTATTGGGATAGCTTTTGCTGCGGCAGTTCTGAGTATTTTTTTTTATTTTTGATGCTTCCTGGTTGATGTTTTTAGTTCTAGATATTTTCGATATAAGGTTTTGTGTTTCTGTTTTAAATAAACTCCAGTTAGCAAGTTCTTCTTTGAATCGAGGGGTGAATTTGGGAGTGGATCTTTGTTCTCGGGTACGTACAATCATTGGTATATGATCTCTACTTTCAGCATGTGCCAGTACCTCCCAATGCAGGAGGGGTGCTATGTCTTGGGTTGCGAAGGTGACATCTATTGCCGAAAAGGTATTTCTCGTACTGAAAAATGTTGGTGATCCATCATTCAGAGTTATGAGTTCATGATCATTCTTTTTCGGTTTTCTACCCGGTATTTCGATGCTTTGATGGAGCAAATTTGTAGAAGAGGTGATATGGGAGTTTATTGGAATGTTATTTTTAACAAGTATACCTATACCCGCTTTTGAGTAATCGTATGCTTTATTAAAATGAAATGTTTTGTAATTTTTTATATTAAAGAATCTTTTGTTTTTTGTTATAATATGGGTTTCTTGCAAAGCAATAATATCTGGTTTGTGTTTGGCTATTAAACGTTCTAGGGCATGTTTGTTGTTGAAAAAGCCTTGGATGTTCCATTGTAGTATTAGTAAATCCATAGTCGATGAAGCCATTACTGTGGTTGGGGGTCTTTTTCGAAGAGTAATGTTTTATGTGGGTTTTCGTCTGGTTGTTTTGTGTAGTTTGTTTTATTTAGCAGAGTTGTTAGTGGAATAAGATCGGGTGGGGAAGACTGAGGTGAGTTATCAGTTCCTGAATCCATATAGGTATCGTGTGGTATGGGGGTATTGACAGAGAGTGGCATCTCTGACTGTTCTTTCTTTTGAGTAATATTAAGATTGGTTTTGTAATTTCTGATGATTGATGCGGTATTGACGCTTGTTGGGTTGGAACTTGGAAGAAATATTTTGATTTGTTTGGTGTTGGTGAGTAGTTTGGAGATTCTGTGCAGTTGTTTCTTTGTTTGGGTTTATAACGTTCGTTTGTATGGGTGTTGTTTGGGAGATTAAGAAATTATTTTTTTGCACTATGGGTTCGGTCGTGGTGGATATTGGCACTGCGTCGCTCTGTGAGCGTTTTTGTTCATCAAGTAGTTTGGCTCTCTCCAAACGCGGTTTTATCATCTATGCCATTGTTGGTTTGTCTCCAATTCACTTTCTTGGAGCAGGCAGCTGGTGTAGAGACGGATTATCATTATAGATTGCCCACGCGTCGCGGACAGCACAACGACGATCAGCCTTGATTTTGTTGATCGATTTGCACGAAGGAAAGCAGGGCAGGCGGGGTCGTTTGGTGTGTGGCTTTCTTCTTTGCAATTGATGCAGTAAACGCGAGTGCACTCGTCGTGAGGTGGAGGGAGGGAGCAATTTTTACAAAGAGGGGCATTGGTGCACCGGTTTTTGGTGTGACCAAGTTTTTGGCATGTCACACAGCGCATGGGATTTTGTATGTATTCTTCTACTTTGCAATTTACGCATCCAGTTTTGACTTCGTTTGGTCTGCGAATTGAGTCAAAAGTTAGTATAGCCGCGCCTGTTTTGACTAAGAGATCGTTTTCTTTTTCTCTCATCATTCTCATCAGTTTCTTGACCGCAGTAACTTTAAATCTCTTAAGTTCTAACAACAACTCTTCTTCCGTTATCTCTATGATGTGTTTTGAGAAAATTCTCCCTTGAATTGAGTTGAGAGAGACCTAAGTGATTAGTTAGTTACCTTGACTGGTATTGAGTCGATCCATTTTGATTTGAGGAATTTCTCTGCTGTCTGTAAATTCATGACTTTTAAGAGCAAATCTCCTGACCTCATTGCTTTCACTTCTAATATATCTTTCGACACATGTTCAAGACCACGATTTATTTGAATGGGATTATAAGATGAAAGAGGGCGCAGGTTTTCTCCACTTTTTCCCATTCCCGTTACCACTATATAGCGCGGGATATTACTTTCATTGTTAACTTCAGGCAAATCTGGGAATTCCTCGTCATTTAGTTTGGTGCGTTTGGACTTGCGCCTCTGATGGACAATATTTTGGTTTAGATTTACTTCAGGCGGTAGACCTCTAAACCAGTTTTGGCGAGGGGAGGCTGTCCCCCCGTCCATGGTAGGTTAGTGCACGTATGTAACTGTTTTTGTTTTGTTTTTGTTTGTTTTTTTTTTATAAATTACTTACCCAAAGGAGTAAGCAAGAGAAGAAATTTTTTTGTTTTTGTTTTGGGCTAGACTGAACTTTCACTGAAATAACATCAAATTCTTTTAGAGCAACACGTGTGACCACGTCGTTTGCCAGAACAGAACTGTTTTGGTTTTTTGGTTTTATGGTAGATTTAATCATTTTTGTATTATAATAGATTTAATTATGCAATTTGCCCCCACTGTTTGATAAAAAAATGTTGTTTGAATAACTGTTTTCATGTGGTAGCGTGGCCGAGCGGTCTAAGGCGCTGGTTTAAGGCACCAGTCTCCTCGGAGGCGTGGGTTCGAATCCCACCGCTGCCAAGTGTTTTTTATTTTTTCAGTTCATGCTGTTGTTTTTCCATTTCTTCTTAATATTACATTCATCTAATTAACATTGAAGTCAAACAGAAAAACAATTGGCTAAGAATAATTCATGTTTGGTATTTTTGTCATAGCGTGAGTGTTTTGCTGCTCAATCACTCCAAAACGGCTGAACGGATTCTGTTTTTCTCGACGTCTCTCAGGCCTTTGATAAAGTATGGCATACGGGCTTGAAACATAAGCTAAGACAAGCTTTTCCGAAACAGTTATCTGATATCCTTAGTTGTTACTTATCAGACAGACTCTTTCGTGTAAAACACGGAAATGATTACTCTGAATTTAAAGAAATCGCGGCAGGAGTTCCCCAAGGAAGCGTTCTTGGACCGATCCTATTTCTAATATACGCTAGTGATATTCCGCAAGAAGAAGGCACAACAGTAGCCACGTTTGCAGACGATACAGCTATATTAGCGGTCAGTTATACCGTTAAATCAGCAACTAATAAACTCCAACGTTCTATTGACAAAATTTGTTATTGGACAAAGCCTTGGCGTATTGCTTTCAACGAGGCCAAATCAACGCACGTGAATTTTACTTATAGAAATGTAGACAACTTACCCATTTTCATTGATTCGGTACGAATTTCGTACGCAAACGAGGCAAAATATTTCGGAATAACACTCGATCCGAACTTGAAATGGAAACCGCACGTCAAGAAGAAAAGCGAAGAACTCGCCATTCGTTGTAAACAAACGCATTGGCTGCTTGGTAGATTTTCCAAGCTCAGCATGCAGAACAAGCTGGTTTTATACAAGCTAGTACTAAAACCGGCTTGGACATACGGTATACAACTTTGGGGTTGTACCAAATCCAGTAATATCAACATTTTACAACTTTTCAAAACAAAGTGCTAAGAAAAATAGTAAATGCACCATGGTTTATCAGAAACACTGATATCCACAGAGACCTAAGTACGGCTACCTTCACGGTCATTGCAATAACACCATGCTACAAATTCGAGACGATACTAACCTAGTGCTCCGATTACAAAGGATAAAACCATTTGAATTAGCGCAATAAGATGTAACCGCGTGTTTATGGCGGTATTAGCAGGTGCCTCCACTGGGAAGCCGCCTGCCAAACCCGTATTTAACAGTTTAAATAAAACTACTAGATAGGAATAACCCAGTTGTAGTATGAAGATTTCAAAGGGAGGTGGTTTTTGTTTTCTTATCTTAAGTGAAAAAGAGTCGCATGTACGATTTTCCCCTACCCCTATTATTCGTCCGAGCCTAGTTCTGGTTTCAAGTCTCGTGCTTTTAGGCTTGGGAGTAATATTAGAAACTCTATAAAAAAACTATTGCATTCTTCTTCTTTTTCTTCTTCTTCTTCTTCTTCTTCTTCTTCTTCTTCTTCTGGGCAGTTTTCCTTCGGTCCAATTCTTCTTCTAACTAGATACTCCGACTATCTCGGTACTACCTGCATTTCGCCGATTTTTAGAACTCTTTCTATCAGCGCTACCTAGACAGTGCACAAGCCAGTCTTATAAATGACCCTAAGTCTGTTTACCCATTCGTCAATTATATAGTAAAAGAAAAATCGCCGGTTGTGTCCCTCTCTTTCGAAAACCAATCATCATCTGATCCCCATGCAATTGACGATTTTTCGGCCAGATTTTTTGCTGATATCTCCTTCGTACCGGTCCCCTCTTACTTCAATGACTTACCCACTTGAATTTTTCAATGGTCATTTTCTCTCTCAAACCTTTGATCTTATCCTTATTGAAAATAAGTAACAAGCACTTAATGATGAATTTCCCGCCCTAGGAGAAGCGTTCCTCTAATCTTTCTCTCCCTCTTTCCCTCTTCTTCCGACTATCACCATCACAAGGAGAATTTGCTCAGATTTGGAAGACTTATTTCGTAACCCCGATATGCAAAAAAGGACAGATGAAAGAACCAGCCATTTCGTTCGATTGCTTAACTTTCTCATCTACCCAAGCTCTTCGAAAGAATAAGGCCCATTTCAAACATAACCGGCAGCCGGGTAACCGGTACCGGCTAACCGGTCGTTGGGAATACATTCTTATGGCCGCCGGTTAACTGAGCCTTAGAGAATGGCAGCGAAATCAATGCTGTTGCAACTGATTTACGTAAAGCTTTTGTGTCGGCTTAAGGTCTGTTATCTCGGTTCCCTTCTAGGCTATCTTTAGTGTTCCACAAGGCCCAATTCTCTTCATCCTCACTATTAATGATCTCAAAAGGGTCATCAAACACTCCTCCCTTTCCCGCTGACAATACCAAATTTCTAAGGTTGTTTCTTTACCTCAGGACTTTAGTCTCCTCCACCAAGATCCCGATCGTTTTCCACTTGGTGTCGCAAACAATGTTTAGATTTCAAAATCACCAAATGTCAATCATCATTCCCCTCCCCGACTCTATCTTCTTCACGGTCAAGCTATATCGCACGTCCAATCACTTGTGTGACCAGATTGTGACTAGATCCCTCACTCCTGAGCACGCCTGTGAAGCTTGGCCCCTTTCATGCTTTCATAACATCGCTTTCTCGATTTGATCTCCGAAGCCTTCCCTGGAATGGCCTCTTATTTTAAGACCGACTCAAGCTCATTACTCTGAATACTCCTACGAAACGCAGGGAAGAAAATATTATAAACCTTTTCTTTTCTGATTCGGTCGACTGCGCATCTCTTTTCAATTCTAATTCCTTTTACGATAACAATAGTCATTTTGGATGCACCTGTCTGTTCCATATATCGACCACCTTATATGGCTTCAACGAACCAATCTCTCGTATGCTGCGGAAGGGTTACTCAAATCTAGCTGCGTTTGATCTTAACCGCAGTAGTCCCCACCTCAAAACCGATCTCTCTCACTATTCCAAGTCTTAAGACCTAAGTGTTTAAGTTTTTGTTTGAAGTAATTTTTGAACTTCTGTTTAGCCAATTGTGTTCCAACATTAAAAAATAAAATCAGTGGGCATCGAATGTGGCAGCGTTGATGGCGTTAATACTAACCTTTATGTTTCTGTGTAAGTATATAATGATTTAAATAATTAATGCGCAAGTCGGTCGAGGTTGACATCAAAGCGGTCAATACCTATTTGATTTGTCCTGGTACGAGGAAAATATAAATAATCCCTTATTAGAGGTGGCTAACGGAAACGAGCATATTGTTTTTATTTTTCTCACTGAGTTGGAACATTTTTGTTGGTTTTTATTTAGTGGCAAATACGAAAAGCTAATTTAATGTGCGCCTTAAATTTGTAGTCTTTTTCAATCATAATGTTAAACGAATTTAAATAGAAAGGGATGCCACATTTATTAAAGCTCCAATGCTGCACTTCTTTGCGCTGTACAATTTATTTGAGATATACAACGAACCTCGCACCTTAATTACTTCCTGCAACTACCAACATCGGTGGCGCAACTGCCAACTATTGACATTCGAGTTTCGAATTAAGTGTAAAGTCGTTGGTATAGCAGCGATTTTATGAGTCCTTTTTGATAACCCCATGATTTAAATTTTGAAGAGCCTTCAAAGGTTGATCCTCATTGAAAAATCCACTCAAGTCATCCTCCTGAATCCTGATAAGTCAAACATAAATTCGAACTTCGAATGAGTATGCGGACATGCGCCAAACTTTTCAAAAATGTAATAGATTTTCGTACTCCTTCGACTTCCCCAAATGGAACACTATCCCCATTTTCGAACTTCCAAAAATGAACTCGCATACTTGGTTTGGTATCATTTTCCTCCTGTGCTGGTGCACAATCACATTATCACCACGCTGTTGCCAACTTGGTAATGCTTTTGTTTGCCGACAATGCCGTTTCGTGTATTTATCAACCCACTTTTCAACCCCTATTCAACGAGGACAAAAGGCAAGCACAACCCTTTACAAGAGTGGCTACGTTGATGATCATCTTGATTTTTCGCAACGTTGCTGCTTGTTTCAAAAGTTCTTCCGACGGGGCTCACATTTGAAAGAAAACGTCTTCTATGTCATAATCGATACTAATTACCATTTCGAGTTGAACAGCTAAGTTGGGTGTAATCTGTTTATTTTGCTTTTTTAGTCCGCTACGAGTTGCGAAAAAAACTGACAAAGGACATTCATATTAGGACATTGAATAGGGACTCGTGCACTTGGTTTTTGGTTAGAAGGAATAGTTTTAAGATGTTTGATATAAATTTAAGAAATGTTTGAATGTTGAATACCATTGCTCGGGGGACTGTTCGCAATGGCATCCCATCTACAGGTAGCGCTTTTGTTTGAGAGAGCAGCGTTTTCGTATAAATGTGCCTCCAAGGAATGACCGAACATAGCCATAGAGTTTTTTTTTGTATGAATGCAATTTTACTCCTTGTATACTTTTCATATTTCCGAAAGAGTAGACGTTTATATTTGTTGCCTTTATACCTACCTACCATCCGGTGGATATTAAATGTAAGCGGAGGATGGTTCTGAAGTTGTTGCTCTTCACTTTGGATTGAAACAAGAAAATAAATTGGAAGTCAAATTGATTTTTTTGTTCTGTTTTTCTTTATAGAAACTTTGTTGTCTGTTTATACCCTATTCTAGGGGTATATTAATTTTGACGCATAGTTTGTAACATACCTTAATATTGCCCGTAGACCCCTAAAAGTTACTATATTTATGATCAGCATCGATAGTAATGTCGATCTAGCCATGTCCGTCCGTCCGTCCGTCCGTCCGTCGGCAAAAATTAGGCCTTTAAACTGGACCTAGAGAGCTGAAATTTTAACCATATACTCTCTAGGGTCCCGAAATAATCAAGTTTAAGAATTTTTGAAATCCGCCCACAGACACGCCCACAAACTCAAAAAAACAAAATTTTGGAAAAAATCGAATTTTGAGCTAGAGAGCTGAAATTTTTTATATATGATCTATGGCCCATAAAACTGATTGGGACATAAAATTTTCAAAATCCGCCCACTGACACGCCCACAATTAAATAAAACATATTTTGGGAAAAATTGAATTTTGAGCTAGAAAGCTGAAATTTTTTATATATGATCTTTGGCCCATAAAACTGCTTGGGACATAAAATTTTCAAAATCCGCCCACTGACACGCCCACAATTAAATAAAATATTTTTTTTGAAAAACCAAAATTTGAGCTAGGGAGCTGAAATTTTTAATATATACTCTCTAGGGGCCCTTTATGCTCATGTGTAAATATTTTCAAAATCCGCCTACTGACACGCCCACAATTATTTTTTTTTTATTTTTGAAAGTCCAAAGTTTGAGCTAGGGAGCTGAAATTTATAGTATATACTCTCTAGGTGCCCTTTATGCTCATACTTAATTTTTTTTTAAATCCGCCTACTGACACGCCCACAATTAAATAAAACAATTTTATTGAAAAACCAAAGTTTGAGCTAGGGAGCGTTTTTATTTACAAAAGCTTAGTTTTTTCGATAAAATCCTTTAAATTTTTGTCACGCCCACTTATGAGATATAGGAATAAGAATAGGGTATCCAACAGTTCGCCCAAGCGGACTGTAGCCCGCCCCTATGTTTTTTTAGATTTATTGTTCTGAGAAACCTTTATTTGGGTGGTGATTGTACTTCAGAGTTTCTAGCAGCATGCCTTACTTGTGTAAGGAGGTTAAAGACGAATATATAACCTGGCGTTGGTGTATTCCTCGCATTTGTACAAAAAGGGTACGGTGACAAAATGTGTCGTCCTTTAACAAGTTTTCTGTCGCGTAGGTAAGTTGTTGTCCTTATAACTCTTTTCGGCGCGGAGATTCGCATAGTCGGCTCATGCCTGCGCAAAAAACTAAATTAAGATATTTTTTCTTGTTTTTTTTATCACAAAATCACGATTACTGACTTTAATGTGTAAAAAAATTGCAACAAAAGATTCGCCGGTCTTTCTTATTTCTTCGCGCTCTTTATAATATTTCTACATTCACATCTATCTATGAAGCTAAATTTCTTTCCGCGGCGTCAAATAATTGCGCCAAATAATAAACATTAATAAAGTAGTTATAATAATGGTCCAAAGCTACAGCATGTAGCATTTACACTCCACGCCACTTCAATAGGACACCCCTTACGTCTGTTTTCTATCCTTCATTGCTCCCAAACTAAGCATGCTAGAGACTTAATTTTTTTTGTAAATTAAAGTTAATTTAATTGCTGTAAATTGATCAAAAGGAAGATTCAATGCTAAAGCTTTAAGTTTTAATAAAATATTATCAACCAAAAACTGGCAAAATGCGGGGTCGAAAATTTGCGCCACTTGAATAGGACACTTTAATAAAAAAAACATTTTAGAGATTTCAGATTCTTTTTATTACAAAAATAATTTAAATTTAAGATAATTGGAGTATTTTACATTAAATTTTTTTTTAATAGTGTATTGAGCCACCTTTCTGTTCCAAAACTTCACACATCTGGTTTGGAGGGGATGTATATAAATTAGCCAAATAATTCATAGAGCTATAGGTAAGCTAATTCAATGGCTTAGTTAGTTCGGGTATACTCGAATATTGTTGTCCTGATCCGTATACTTGACATGTCAACCATCCCCAAACACTTTCATTGATATTTAAATTCAGAGAATTGGGCGGCCAGCTTAATAGCTCCACATTTTGGCTCTGTATGGCTCTTTTGTATGTATTGACGCAATATCATGTTGATAAATCCACGGCAGAGGTCCAAAAAGGGTATGCAATTTGGAAATGCCTTTTTCAATATGCCATTGTAAAACAACGCATTCATTGTGGTTGACATAAATTGTAGTTGGCAGGTTCCATAATAGGAAATGGCCCCACACACCATCACACCGCCAACTCTGCTTGCAGCTGGTCCAAATAATGTATTTCTTTGCGGAGGTCATGGAAATTCTAGCTATAGCCATCGGGGCCTTCCAAATTAAATTTGTTTTCATCGGAGAAGACTACTCTATGCCCCTCCGAAGTCCAGGTCACATGTGCGCGACAAAAACTGAGGCATTGCTCTTTACGAACCGGGTTGAGAGGTGGTTTCTTTTTGATTTTCAGTCTGTTTAGATGTTTAGCTTTCGAAATAACACAACGCATACTTGTAAGACTTGCCTTGACACGCAGCTATCTCTGATATTTGCCAAAGAGTCGTGAGAATTTGACGCTTTTCTTAAAACAAGTCGCCTTTCCGCATTAGTAGGCACGCTGTATGTCCGGCCTTTCATGTTTTTTCCATATTCATTACTTAAAAATGTGGATATAACGTGTCGGCTCCTTTCGATTTTTTTTTTAGCTATTTTGGCAATAGATAACCCAGCGTCCTTGTAAGCTTCGATTTGTCGTTTTTCCGCCTCGGTTAATGCTTTTCCTCGACCCATTTTAGTTTTTTTTTAAATTCAATACTCGAAATTAACAAATAAAATCGATCAACGAAGAATATGAGTCCACATAAAGTGGAAAAAAAACATATAACGGCTCTTTTCCAGAACTTGCAATTTTGTCACAGAGAACGAAGAAGAGTTGGACAAAGATAATGGGCATAATATCATTATTTTATCATTCCGCTTTCGAGTTATGATCAATTGCAAATAGAGTGTACAGGGTGTCCTATTCAAGTGGCGACGAGTGTATATTTAGAATATTGATAATTATAGTCACGTTAAGCTTATTTTAAACTTAGGAGCACCTCCACTCGCATAAAGTCGAGAATAATAAGATATGAAATTGAATTAACTATATGATGCTAATTTTAATGTTTGGACTAATACTTAGAAGTATTTCGTGCCACAAGAGCCATGTGACATAGTTAATGCGTGCAGAACGAGGGGTCTTATTCCCTGTATAACGTACGCAGCCATAATCTGCTGGTCAAAATTTCTTGAACTGACTAGGGAAACTAAGCTTCAGAAGATACAAACAATTGTCTGTCGTGGTTTTACATCTACTATGGGTACTTGCCCAACATCATCACCATACACATATAAGCTTTTGTTGGGATCGCAAAGAAGGCTGCTTTATGTGCTTAAGAAATGTGGCTAAAATATGTAAGTTATAGGTAGGTGGCCTTGTAGGTCAATTCCAAAAAGTACAAGTTATGTGTTATCGCGGATCCTATTATAAGAGAGCTCCTATGCATTGAAATCTCTAGCCAAAAAAGTAAAAGGAAATTAATATTTTTATTCATATTTCATTAAAGATCTAATTGACAATTTAATATATAAGGCATAACAAGGTTTAAACAAAAATCCCAATTTTACAATTCTACTCAAGATAAGCAAAAATCAATTTCGGGAATGTGCTTACCGCACCTTGAAATAGATTACGTATTGCCATAGTTGTTTCTATGCGTTTCTGTAAAAAAAAACTTCTCACCTGCAGAGACCTTTGAAGAGCATATACATTTAATAGATAAACAATTTTTGGTAAAATAATAAAATAACTAAAAGTTTTCAAACCAATAAAAGTTCTTAAGCATTATAGTAAGACCATTCCGATAATGTATTCATATCTGATTGAAAACGAATGCAATCAGAAATATTATTTACCCGTGAAAATAATTTCACATCACCCGCGAATGTCAAAACTTTACAGAATTGAAATATTTTGTGGACATCTTTGATAAATTAAATAAATAATAATCGCTTAGATGAATACCTTGCGGAATACCCGAAGTGACTTTTATTACACGAGAAGTGAAAACATCGACCTTTAGTATTTGCCTATTCTACCCTTGGTCTATCTGTTTATAAGGCGATTTTTTGTTTATAATTGCGCGCACTAAATGCATCTTTAGCACTCTAATAATCGAGATATGTTTATAATTACATAGTGCGGGCATTGAAGAAATGGGGATGGCGAACCATTTTAGCATTGAGAAATGAAGACCCAACGGTTTTAGCTTAGTCAAAAGTCTGGTGTGATGTACTCTTTCACAAAAAGGCTGTACGTCTACTTGCAAATGTTCCTCAAAATTATAAAAAATGTAATTAGGCAACAAATTTGAGTTAGTAGTAAATGACCAATAACGAAGAAAACCATGTTGACTATTAGAAATAATTTCTTTTACCGCAAAAAGACTTCGTCCTTAACAATACTTTCAAACATTTTTCGAATTGCTTGTTACCGTTAGTTTTTTTTTCATTTCTTGACTTAAACCGCTTTTATAAATAGAATTATTAAAAAAATATTTCCATTCATTAAAGAAATTGTCCGTATTGAGACTGATTGAAAGTAATTTCAAGCGGATGCAAAATTAAAGATAACATTTCCTTAATATTACCGCTAGACTTCCATCTGGACCTGCGTTGCTGCGTTAAAGATAAGTTAGTTATAAAAGAGAGTTATAAACATCCTCATCCAAAAACTGCACTTGTAATACACCAAAGGTTAAGGCTTCCGAAATCATAACGTAGTGTAGACAGGGGTTAGTGGATTCAAAATTTGTATTTCTTTTTATAAAATGCAGACAACGTCAATTATCAAAATTCCTTTAAAAAAACATCTTTCTAAATTAAACACCATCAAAAATAAATAATATTTGGACCCCTGTTTCCTAATTTTTTCAAGAGCGCTTCCGCTAGGCCAATTAACCCCAGTACCGGGGTAAGTGACTCAAGATATGGGGCAAGTTGACCCATGTTATATGAAAATGAATTCTTACACAAATTGAAAGATCAAAACTAATATAATATATATACGAGTATGTTTGTAACTAAGTAACATAATTTGCAGCAACGATTTAACCTATAGGGCCTTAGTTTCCAAAATAGTTTTTGTAGTTGACTCGCGAAAATACAAAAAGTGGAGGCATCGCATTTCCAACCGCTCAAACAGCAGGAAGGTAACTCTTTTAAACTCCACAGCGAGCAAACTACTGATACGTAATATGTATATACTGTTGTGACCACTGTTTTATCCGCATTCCAAATGTTTTCAGGATAAAGTTTTAGACGCTCATAAAAATAATAATCGAAAGTTCCCCGGTTCAAATCCCACAAGGGCCAAGTAACATCTATAGTTTTTTTCCACAGGCAAGTGGCAACCTCTTGCGAACGTCTGGTAAACATCGAATAGTATCAATTTTTTTTAAAAATTGTAGGTTCCTTCCACTTCGCACAAGGAAATGATTGGAAAAGCTAGGTTTTAGGCTCTGGCCCCTACAGAGCCTAAAACCTAGCTTTTATGCCTTATATTTTTTTATTTTATTTTTTTAAATTTCTAAAAAACAGACCGACCTCATATTTTTTTAAATGAATCCAAAGCTAGTTGCTTGTGGGGTTGGCAACGATAGTAATGATTCTAAGTCTTCACCAGCAGCCTTATTAGTGGTTCATAATCTAGAAATGAACGTCTTTACTTTCAAAGCAAACTCGTATGCCAGAGTCCGTACTCGGAAAGCGGTCATGCCAAAATAAATAGCTGCCGTTGTTTTAAAATATTCAACTATAGATTGTTCTTCTTCATCGGAAAAAAATTGCTTGATTTTAACATACGAGTATCCCCCTTTTTCTAAACACAATTCACTGCTTGCAGTGGCATGCTTCAAAGTTTTTTTCTAAGAATTCCTTAATCTTTGGAAACGGAGCTCACGGCTCTTCCTTTTATCACAACCCTGCTGTAAGTTCAACCAGGCACTGTTTAGTCGTTCCTCCTGCAGTCTTTCTTTCATAAATAAGTCCGCATATCCTATAAATCCCAGAAAAAAGTCAACTAAACACCGACCAAAATGAGTCAACTAAACCCGGCTGTTCCTCTGCCAATTAAAAAGATTTTCTCATGGACAAGAACAAAAAATAACAACGATTAAAGATGGCGCATGCCTACCAAAACATAAGTATTCTATATCCTAAAGAAATCGCGGTGCTTTACGTACAAAAAAGGTTGAAATGAGGAAAATAAAAGTAAATAAAAGTTACTTACGGTTGCAAAAAGGCCCTTTTTCGTAAGATCTTCGAAATGACCGGCGCAAGCTAGCGACGAGAAATAAAGTGAAACTAGGTAAGTAGCTGTTTGTCGTGAACGTTAAAACAAGAATGAGCATGCATTCCACGTCGTTAATGGTAGTTGCTCAACTTACCACTAGCCCACTAGCCCCGGTCTGTCTGAATGATTAGCAGCTAATTGCACTTGCGACTTATTGTACACCGGCTCGAAAAAGTAAGCGAATAAACCACAAGTGCCTTTTAAATCTGTTGAACTTAAATTTTTGAATTCAATTACATTAGGTTAACCAGAGGTTGAATTAATGTAATTCCGAAACGATTTGTTATTACGCTTCATAGAAGCGTTGAGTTTTTTTCCACTACCCCACCTCTTGCGAGAAGCTTCTCAGATTTGCCGTCCGGATTCGGCTTAAAGTTGTAAGTCCCTTCCACTTCGCAAAGAAAGTGGTTGGAGAAGCTAGGTTTTAGGCTCTGTATGGGCCGTTAATGCCTAATATTTATTTATTTTTTTTACTTTGCAAAGTTCACCAGGATATCGAATATACATTACTTTTGGCCACCATTCGGTCTTAGATAGATGTCATAATGATTTCACAAAAAAAAAATAAAATACATTTGATATTATGTGTCAATTATTTCGATTCAATGATAGAATTAAACACAGATTCTGCTGATTTGTCACATATCACCTAACGATCTCAAGAGCTAATTCATTATTTGAAATCATTACAATGTGTTTGATTGTCTGGCTGTGGACCTATGATTCAATAAAAGTTGTCAGCAGTCTTATGTAAGTTTTAACCTCTAACAAATAAATTTTTACGTTCGCCTTCAGTTATTACTTTGCTTGACCAGTGACCACTGCCGATGATGACGGCACCATCAATACATTGCACATTTCGGTTCTGCATTTTCAAGGACATTATGTTTCCTGCGACGACAACTTTTTTTCATTCAAGTTTCAAGTGATGCGCGAATGCCAACGACAGCAGCATCAAGGACATGGTTTTATGATATTAAAAGTTGCAGCCTTTTGTCAAGATTAATCCATTCCATAAGAACAAGTTTGACAAGGTTTTTTACACGCTGAACATTTTGCCAGAAAAGCAATTTCCCAAAAATGTATTTTTTCAATTAAAATTAATGAGAGTTTCGCCTTTTCAAGCGCGGGATTTCGAGAGAACGAACCATGAGTGACATTCGATAAACATGCAGAGTGGTCATATAAGGGGTCAGCACAACAACAACGAACGCCGCCAAAAAGGGTAAAACGCTGAGATTAAAGTAAAATACAGTTAAGGATCCTCTTGGGAGGCAGAAGAGAGGGAGAGCAATAACTTTATTGGCAAAAAGGAAACCTTTTTCAATTGCTGTCCGAGAAATTAAAAGCCTTCGTATGTAATGAGATTGATTTTTTGTTTAACAATACATTACTGAATTATGGGATACGGTGGCGGATTTACACATTTCCCAAGTATAGGCTGTTGAATTGTTGCCGCCCTTACCTCTACAATAGCGAATTGTCAGTTCCTAGACTATCTTTACAATCCAATAATTCATTTCAAATTGCACAAGAAATAGTTTTTGAACCCGAACAATTTGTCGCCGGAGTGCATAATGCCATACGAAGAGCTATGTCCAAGTTAGTATAAACGTTCTGCAAATTCTGTTTTCGCAGAAACGAAGATAAACTTTCCAATGATTCAGAATTTGGTTTTACCGAAATTCTTTCCGAAGAAATGTGGCTTTGAAAATGAATACATTCTTGAACTAAGTCAGCCTCTAAATCATTAGAATATATTTCTTCCAAGGCGAGAGCTTTTTTTTGTAAGGGTTGATGATGACAATTCACTCATTTTGGTCAAAAATTAAAACTTTTCGTTGAACTTGTTGTAGGCCTTCTGTCTTTTTCTAATTCAGATACGAGTCTATCAATGATGACGAGAAAGTATCACTCGCGGTTATTTTCATTTCTTCATCGGGCGTTTCATCATATTTGTTATTCTTTTCGGGTCTTTTTCCCATGTCTTGTGTGTACTGCTTCGGGCACCCTAGGCTCAAACATACTTAGCCTGCTGGTAAATCCGCCACTGATGGGATACTTTATCAGACATGAGTGGTTTTAACTTTTCTCTCAAAAATTCAACTTTAAGTAGATATATTTAAAAGACTTTAAGGAGTAGATATCTAGATAATATCGGTTAAAATGAAAGTTGTCCACTTCCGTAAAATGGAACCAGTACATAGGTATGTATGTAATAGTTAGAGAGAAAAGCTTTGTTAGAGCTTAGTGAATGTCGGCTGCATTTGTTGCCAAATCGTTTAAATGTCTTGGCAATAAACTAAATGTGCGATTTTTATCCGAACGGCTTCAAAGAGGAAATATATATTTCCGAATAGCCGCTTGGCTTATAGAGCTCCTCGATGTTGGAAGGAAAACAAAACTAAGCAAACACCACCATTGTTAACTTTCTTTGTCAAATACTACGTATATCAACAAGAAAAGACAAGAGCTAGATCTTAGATATAGAAAGTGTATTGGTTGACTGGGATGAAACTCAGACCTATCCATCTAAAACAAACGAACGCTATTCAAGCAACTACTGAAGCCAGGGGATGATCGGCATCCAATTATGGGGCTGTACAAAGAAAGCAAATATCCAAACTATACGGACTTTCCAAAATAAAGTCCTCCGTGGAATAATGAATCAACTTTGGTATATAAGATATAGGGATTTTCATCGTGACCTATACAAATAGACACGGTAACAGAAGTGGTAAGAAAGCACGCTGTGTCGCACAACCAGTAACTTTAAAGCCTAATCAACTCCGAGATAAAGACAGTCAGAGACAATATCAGCACAATATCAATCCATATAGCTTATGTTCTGAAAGCAATGGGAAAGTACTTTACGTAAATGTATGTATATTCAAATACAATGCGACTTCAAATACAAGAAAGAAACATCTTTATTCAATCTTTGCAAGGTTGATTTTCGCCATGTGGAGTTTTAAGTGCGTTAAGAATACCACACTACTTGGTACTTAGAACTACCAACTTTAAAACGAGATTTTTATATAAAACAAAAAAAAATAGATCGTGTTCTGTAATTTGTCATATTGTAGTTACTTACAATTCAATTGAATTGTTTTGCAGGTCAAGTAAAGCCAGATCCACAATTTAAACAAATTTTTAGTTTTTACAAATAATATTGTGTGAAGTGATTTTACATTTTAGTGCAGACGTTATTAATGACTTGGCGGATTTTCAATTTGTTTTTGAGTTATTTCAGTTGACAGAGTTGGTCGTCAAGCTGTCTTGTCGAAAATGCGAGCATTCTCTTTGTTAATAAATTAGAAATTACCTTTCGGGCCGATAAATTTAAATTGTTTTGGACAGTTTTAAGACTGCAAATCATCAAATAAATACGGGTTTGTCTTGGACTCTCTTCGTCATTTTTATAAATAATCTCATCTCTATTACTTCTAATCCGATTCTGTACTTCGCAGATAGCAGTACCATCTGCTTCTCATGTTCGAATCCTGGTTCACCGCCATAATCTTCGGCTGTGGAACTCGAACAGGAACGTATGTTAAGCTCATTAAATCCCGATCTTGACAGCATATTTCAGTGGGATTCGCGCAGTCGGGTTGGAATTTAATGCTGTAAGGCGAAACCTCAACAGTCTGCCATTATCCATGAATGGCACAGGCATCGCAGAAACTTAATTTTTTTCCATTCTCGGTATGTGTGTTAATGACAACCTTCGTTGGAATGACCACATATTCGATGACGCTGCCAAATGGCTAGGCTTCCTTAAGCGATGCAAGAAATAATTCACCCCCTCTGCTCTGGCTACTATTTATAAGGCGTCTATTCACCTCAAACTTTCGTATGTGGGACAGAATACAAAAACGCGCAATAAAACTCATTGATGATAGAAATATCAGGAAATCGCTTGGCCCTTTGAGCCATCGACGTAATGTCTCCTACATATCGTTGTTTGATCGATATTTCCAACACAAGTCATTCAATGAAATAGCCACCTGTCTTCCTGTCTTTCCTTCCACCGGCCTTCCACCCTTATAACATTTCAACCGTAAAAACAGTCATGCCAGGTATGCGCATCAGTTCACTACTAAGCCTACTTTCGGACGTAGATACAATGAAATTCAAGAATCGAACCTTAGCCGTACAACACGAATCGCACCAATGCCACCGTGCATCGGTTTCACGTAATTCCTACTTTCTGCAACTGTGTAACTATGTATATTTTAAGGGTGATTCAAATCCCTTTTGCACGTGCAAATTATAAAAAATAAAAATAAAAATAAATAAAATTAGTTTGGGGTAATATTTTCATTATAAAATTTTGGGCTATTTTTCCGTATGACAAAGGCTTAACACTACCTGGGGGGGTAGGTCCCCTACCAGGCGCGTCCCTGGGTGGCGGATAAGGGGATGCCCCGGTACGATGAAGTGTAAGTTTCACAGTGATTCGTGATCCGGGGTAATGAGGTTATAGCAGTGAAGATGCCAAGAATCCCACTGTAAAACCCATCGTGGACCAAAACCAACTCTGGGTCAGAGTGTTTAGAGGGAGTAAACCCCAGAAATCACATCCCACCTTGTCTTTCCCATCCTTCCTCCTTCCTCCATTCCTTCTTCACCCTGGGCTGGATTAAGGTGTGAGCTTTACCGTGCCGAGAATCAGCCTGGCTGAGGGCCCCGGGAAAACAAAAATAGCTCAGTCGCAAGCGGTGTATCCAGAGAAACTGGCGCACTCTGGATCAGCTTGCCTTATCCGTACATGCGGGGCTCTGTGCGGATGGACCACCCCTTCCCTAGCTACTCGTGGGATCCAAAATCTAAAATGCATAAAAACCAATAAATTGAAAAAACACAAAAAACACAAAAAATACAAAAAAAGAAATTTCATAGGCCGGACCTCAACAAAATCCGGAAACAGCTGGCACCGCCAGCAGCTCCAAAAGCACTTCACGTGTGGAGGAGCACCTGCAGAACCTCTGCATCGACGACGCCACAAGCGAGTGCTCGATGCTCTCTGACGAGCTCACTGACACGACACCGTCGTGCAGTTCAGCTCCTCCAACTCTCCCCAAGCTCTCTGGCCATGAGAAGAAGTCGCTAAGTCGAGAGACCTCAGCGGCTTTCCGTATCCTAGACCGACTAGGCAAAAAGCCGGAAAAGGATTGGAGATAGCAGGAGCGAGAATCCCACACATGGGCAACCGACACGGCAAATCAGTTCAACGAACTGATTAAGCTGCAGCCTCTACGGCATTTCAAAACCGGACGCCCAGTCACCCATGGCGTGCGACGCCCCCCTCTCGTGGCAAACGCCACCCCTTCACCCGGGACCCACACCAACCCACCATTCGTGGCAGTAGTCACCCCACCACTCAAAGAGTGAATCCCTCTCATCCGAAGAGCAGCACCCAAGCTAAGGACTCAACGAGTCGCAATGGTTCAACGAACCAAGCTGGGAGCCGCGGCAGGAGCTGCGCCCAAACGGCGTAGATCCGTAGATGAGGAATCCAACGCCTCGAAGAAGACCAAGAGCTCAACGAGCTCCAAACCATTCTCTGAGACGGTAAAGGATAGCCTCGTCGTCGCGATAGTGGATCTGTCTGACGATGAAGGGAGAATCTCATACGAGAAATGGAGGCTCATTGAAGGCAGAGTGATGAACTGCCTTTGCGAGCGTATCACCACCCATCCCAACTCCCCTCCAACCTTTAAGGACGCTGGCTGGCACCGGGGCTACGTAAAGCTGCTAGCCTGTGACGACCAAACTTCGGTCGATTTCATCACCACCGCCATTGCAGGTATTGGTGAAATCTGGCCAGGTGCCAAGCTTAAGGCGGTGGACCGGAGCAAAATCCCCCACAGGCCAAGAGCTAGGATCTGGGTTCCAATCGAACCCAGCGAGCCAGCCAAACTACAAAGTCTGGTCACATACCAAAACCCGGATCTTCCAGTCAAAGACTGGAAGTTTATCGAGGAGACATCGAGCTCCAAGAAACCGGAAGAAGTGAAGAAAACTGGCCGTTCGCTGGTCGTCTCGCTGACCACCGAGTCTCTCCCCTTGCTCCGGGCTAAGGACTTTAAGATCCGATGCGGTCTTAAAGAGGTGGAGGTAAGACTCTTTGCTTCGGACCGCAACAGCGTTGCTGGCCCCTCTGAACCGGCGACACCCGCCTCCCCCTGCGACAAGATCCCCGATGATGATCCATCATCGCCAGAGAACCTTGACGCTACCGTTGTGGAGAGGTCTGTATCAGTTAGCAATGATGCTGAAACTGATACAGATTAACCTCCATCACTCCACCTTAGCATCCGCTAACCTGCTGCTCCGCCTCAATGAAGGAGGCTTTGACATCGCCCTCATCCAAGAACCTTGGATAAGAAATGACAACGTCATGGGACTGAGGGACCCACACTACACGCTATACCACACCAAGAACGCAGGTAACATTCGAGCTTGCATTCTCGCTAAATCTACACTAAACTTAACCTTTCTTCCTCACCGCAGCACGAATGACCTGGCAGTAACACTGCTAAAATCTGCAAAAGCCCACATCTGGCTAGCTTCAGGATACCTACCCTACGAGGACCCCATTTCAGCTCCATCAGAGGAGGTGAGAGTAGTGGTAGAAGAAGCCAGGAAGAGAGGAGAAGAAATTTTGCTGGGATGCGACACCAATGCGCACCACGAACTATGGGGTAGTACCGACACTAACCCCCGAGGTGAGTCCCTATTTGAATTCTTAGTAGGCACCGACCTAATAGTATGCAATAGGGGAAATAGTCCCACCTTTATAACCAGAACCCGGCAAGAGGTACTAGATGTTACCTTCGCCTCTATGAAGTTGTACCCTGTGATTTCTAAGTGGACTGTATCTGACAGCCACTCCTTTTCCGATCACCGCTATCTGGAATATGAACTGGAAATACGCCATAACACCTCACCAGCAATTTTTCGCAATCGACGGAAAACTGACTGGTGTAAACACAATGAAATCCTCTCTGCTAAACTGTCCAATCGTGTACATAAGACTCCAGAAACACAATTGGAACTAGATGAGCTTAACGCTGCTCTAACTTCCGCCTTAAACGTAGCATTCGACGAATCTTGTCGCATTACTACGAGGAAGGCAGACAATCGTCCACCGTGGTGGAATGCAGCACTTAACAAGCTTCGCCAAACAAGCAGGAAGCTATTCAACAAAGCCAAGACAACGAGGCTACATCTGGACTGGGATATCTACAAAGCAAGCCTTAAGAGCTTCAAAGCGGAAGTCCGTAAGGCCAGACGTAGATCCTGGCGTAGTCTCCGTCAGAGTATTGACAACACGTCTCAATCTTCTAGGCTACGCAAAGTCCTTTCCAAGAACCCAACCATACCTAGTGTCCTCATGAATCCCAACGGATCATGGACAGAATCAGATGAAGCATCGCTTGGTCTGCTTATGGACACTCACTTCCCCGGCTGCACGCCTGTGCCTAGCGAAAACCCTGCCCTGGTAAACACTGCACGCCCACCGTCACCTCAGGACCTCATAAACGAGGAAAAACTGAAATGGGGAGTGAACAGCTTTGAGCCATTCAAGTCCCCGGGGCCAGACGGCATTTTTCCGGCACAAATTCAGGCGGCCCTCAGCATAATAGGGCAGCACCTGTCACATATTATGAGGGGCTGCTTGATGCTAGGAACAATGCCGACCGCCTGGACTGAAGTAAGAGTGGTATTCATAGCCAAGACAGGAAAAACATCGCACACTTCCCCGAAGGACCTTAGACCCATAAGCCTAACATCCTTCCTCCTCAAGATTCTAAAAAGAATTCTAGATCTTCACATTAAGGCCACCATTGATAGCAACTTGCTATCCACGTCACAACACGCTTACCAAAAAGGTAAATCTGTTGAAACGGCCTTGAACTCTATCGTCTACCACGTCGAAAAATCCCTTTCTATCAAAGAACTTGCTTTAGTGACATTTCTCGACATAGAGGGAGCTTTCAACAACGTTGAAACCAATTCGATTACCAACGCCCTACGTAGGCTCAACATCGACGACTCAATCTGCTGCTTTTATGGAATACATGCTCAAAAGCAGGGTAATAACCGCATCCTTCGGAAGTAGCAATGTCAAACGACGTGCACACAGAGGCACCCCCAAGGGGGAGTATTGTCTCCGCTACTGTGGAATCTAGTGCTCAACGAAGCCCTTCTGAACATTGAATATACTGGATGCAAAATTATCGCCTATGCGGACGACGTCGCGATACTTGTAACAGGGAAATACCCGCAGACGCTGGCCGATGTCATGCAATCTGCTATCAACATATTGACAGGTTGGACCGAAAGATGCGGCCTGTCAGTCAATCCAACAAAGACTGAGCTGGTCCTGTTCACACGAAGACATAAACTCCCTGAGTTCACTCCCCCGAAGATTAGAGGCACTCCTCTGGCACTCTCAAATAGCGCTAGCTATTTAGGCCTGAAGCTTGATCGCAAGCTACTTTGGAGGGAAAATGTAGTCGAACGTGCCAGGAAATCCCTAGCTGCTCTTTACATTTGCAGAAAGGCGGTAGGCTCCACTTGGGGCCTACAACCAAAAATTATGCACTGGTTATACATGTCGGTAGTTAAACCGATTCTCTTCTATGGAGTACTGGTCTGGTGGCCCGCCTTGGAGAAGAAGTCCAACCTAACCTTGCTGGACAAAACTCAACGAGTTGCATGCCTCAGCATCACCGGTGCGCTGAGAACCTCTCCCACTGCGGCGCTCCAAGCCATGCTCCACCTTCTCCCGACCGACATCGTCGGCAAACAGTTGGCTGCCAGCTCAGCAATAAGACTGAGAAGCTCCAAACAATGGAAAGAGCAACAAACTGGACATGCCAATTTACTATCGATGTATCGACATCTCCCTAAGGTCACCGACCACCTGCCCACTGAATACAACTTCAACCTGGGCTACAAACATCAAATCCCAGACAGAACCGAGTGGACACAACGTCATGTCCTACACCACGAATCGCTGTCAATTTTTACGGATGGGTCCAAAACGGAGGACGGAGTCGGTGCCGGAGTCTTCTCTGAAGACCTGGACATTCACCTCTCCTTTAACCTTCCAGAACACTGCAGCGTTTTTCAGGCCGAAGTCACCGCCGTCCGCCAAGCCGCTGCCTGGCTGTCGGTTAATACGATATCGAAATCAGATATTGTAATATACATCGACAGTCAGGCGGCCATCAAATCCCTTGCATCCAGCACTACAAGATCCAAGGCAGTGAAAGACTGCCGTGCATCTCTTAACGAGATAGCCGGTCAGTATAGCCTCACCCTTTGCTGGGTGCCGGGTCACTGTGACATACGAGGGAATTGTGAAGCTGACGAACTGGCCCGACGAGGCTCTTCTGGTTTAAATAGCATAAGCGTCACCGACATCGAGGCGCCAACGTCTTATGTTAAAAACCTCATAGACACCAATGCGGTGAACGAAGCCAACCATCGTTGGCACCAACTCGACCAGTGCAACACCGCAAGGCTACTCTGGCCGACATTAAACAAATCCAGGTCCTTCGGACTTCTGAGGCATAAGAGAGGAACCCTATCGAAATTAGTAAACGCCCTCACCGGGCACTGTGCTATAGGAAGACATGCCCAAAGGTTGGGCATCCCCTACAATGACTTCTGCAGAAGCTGTAGGGACGAGGAAGAAGAGGAGACCATCAGTCACTTCCTTTGCACGTGTCCTGCACTCGCCAACATTAGGAAGGCTACATTAGGCGTTTTTCTTTTTTAGCTCCGAGCGGGGCACTGAGCTGTCAAAAAAAGAACTGTGTTACTTTTTTAGCTCGGAGCGCTCTGAGCATAAAATTTGTATTTCTTTTTTATCTCTGAGCTAGCTCAGGGCTCGCTCGATGAGCTCGATTAAAAATGACCGAGCACATCGAGCGAAAAGCTGAGCGCGGCTGACTTCATTCATTATTTGTGCTTTTTCCATAGTTTATTTACTAGAAATTATAATTTAAATGGAACAATCCTTGACAAACACCAATTTCAGAAGCAAACCTGACTATTTTGAAAATTAATAAAAAAAATTATCTAATGACAGTTCAGTGCTCAATTCTGTTTCTTAATTAGCTCGGAGCGCTCAGGTTACGTTCAGCTCGGAGCGAGCTCTGATCGCTCGTGCCCCGCTCTGTTCCCCGCTCGGGGCTAAAAAAGAAAAACGCCTATTGGGTGAATACCTTTTCAATGATCTAAACGATCTTAACAACGCCTGCACAGCAAGGATTAGCTCCTTCATTCAGAGGAGCAAATGGTTCCCTGAGTAAGAGGGTGACCCACCCACCTTACACATCGGCAGCACAATGGACCTACTTCTGGTCTAAGTGCATCCTCATCGAGGGCCGGTTTTCAACCAACCATCAACCAAGGCTTAACACTAAATTCTCCGAAATAATTTTAACAATATCGGTATAAAATTGGAAAAAATAAATAAAAGTGTCAAATCGCCCTAAAATATTTTGGGCGAACTCACATTTTTTTGCATTTTGGGCGTTTTGAAATTGAGCCCTTGTTTACTTACCACTTAAGAAGATATTTTGAAACCGCAAAAAAAAAACACATCAAATCGCCTAAAAAGCTTTTGAGCGATGTACGAGTAACATTTGTTTCTGCTATGTATGAACTGCATGAAGCAATGATGAACCTTGATAGTAGAGCTTTCTATTACATTTCATTTTTAAATATGAGTGAAAATTAATTTACCCTTTGGATAAGGTATCACGAAATCGTTCACGCCGTATTACCAACACTAAACATTTTCGGGTACCTACTCTTTCCGGATCGTGAATCGAAGGTCTGTCCATAGATTTTTGTGTTTATTTCGTGGGCAGTGCGTCACCCACCCGATTTTATATCAAATTAAATTTTGGATTCGAGATATCGTGGTAGACCTGATTTATCCGGGATTTTGAGTTTTCGGTATTGTGACAAACACCTTGGACTTGTTATCCTTTCATATTTTGTATTAAACTTAAAATTACCTTGCTAATTAACTTACCTATAAGATACTCAATCTACAATAACTATGTCGGCAACGTAACTTCCTTTTTCAAAAACACAATAAAACCCATTTTATGAATCGCATTTTGTTTTATAATGTAGGTACATAAAATCACCTAAGGTAGGTGACGCTCTCCACTGAATAATCCGATTTCTGGCGTTTGCTATGACCCTTACCAGAATAGCAGCGGTTTGCAAATTCTGCACGGATGTTGGCCTTCAGGTCTTGTAGGGTCCTTGGACGGTTGACATAAACGAGGGATTTCGAAAAACCCTACAAACCATATCATAAGCGGGCAAATCGGGGGAGCGTGCTGGCAACTCCAAATTGCTCCTTATTGAGATAAGGCGCTCCGGGAAGTGTTCCCTCAAAACAGACGTCGATGTCCTTGAAGTATAAGCCGTAGCTCCGTCCTGTTGGAACCAAATGTCCCCGAAGTCCAATCTGATCGGAAAGTACACGCGCAGAGCGCGCGTTGTAGGTATTGCAAGATTGGATCAAAGTGCGTATAAACGACGTATACATAGAAAATATTGTAATCGAAATAAAACTAAGAAATAATTTCAGTGTGAATGTTTTTTTGATTTATTATCTATCTTATGTTTATAAAACACAAACCTGGAAAAACAACTTCGCTAACCTCAATTACAGACATCTCTTTGATTTCTTGATAAAGAATAACTTTGCAATTATGTACGAGTATCCTTATTTTTCGACCTATATACAGTGCTCTTCACTTGATTAGACGCACAATTGTTTTTACGAAAATATCATTTATTTGTTAAAGTGTGTACCTAACAATTATCAAAAAGCATTTATTATAAAGGTTATTAAGTTCTCAACAAAAAAACACAAACAAATGGTAGGTGAGTGGAAGTTAACGGATGTTTTTTCTCTTTCTTGCCTATGCTGTAAGAAAAAGTGCAGTTTTTTTTTTGTTCACATGATTAGACGCACCCGTTAAATTAGTTAGTTGGTCGCGATCTGTTACGTAGATTTTAGTTAATTTTCATTAATTAATTTTCATTCAAAATGGGGAAAAAAATGTGTTAACCGCGGAAGAAAAAGGCAAAATTGACGCGTTGCATTCTGAAGCGTTTTCAATGAAAAGCGTTGCCAAGAAAATAGGCCGAAGTGACCACGTTGTGAGAAATTACATAAAAAACAGTGCTTCATACGGTAAAAATTACAAGGGAAGGACAAAAACTCCTTAAACACCTCAGGATAAAAGAAAAATTATAAGAATAGCGTTAAATTCAGCCGTCTCCACAAGCAAATTAAAGGAAAAATCTGGGATAACTGCCAGCACATCAACTGTTTCGGCGAGCTACTCGTATTTTGAGTGCAGAACAGCTAAAATTAAAAAAAACTAAAAAAAGCTCCCACTAAACGCTATAAGAAAAGAACAGCGGTTGGAATTCGCACGCCTTCACATGACCTGGGATACCAACCTTGGAAGAGCGCTAAATTGGCGAAATGTGGTTTTTTCAGATGAAAAAAAAAAATAATTTAGATGGCCCTGATGGTTACAACTACTACTTCTACGATCTTAGAAAAAAGGAAAAGCTTTTGACACGTCACCAATCGAGGCAAGGAGGAGTAATGGTTTGGGGAGCCATTTCGTGCTATGAGGCGTTCGATTTGGTTTTCGTTTCCAACAAAATGACGGGAGTTTCCTACAGAGCCCTTTTGCAATCAGCCTTTCCCGCCATTAAAGAACTGTTCGGACCTCTACAGTGGTTATTGCAACAAGACAATGCGCCAATCCAAATGGGGAATTGTTGTCGTGGCCACTTTATTCACATGACCTCAATATAATTGAAAATGTTTGGGGATGGCTCACGCGTAAAGTTTACGAAGGAGGTAGGCAGTATGAGACCTGTGAAGAGCTAACTGTCGCAATAAAAGAGGCCTGGAGGACGATTCCCTTAAATTATTTAAAAAAGAAAACTGTATGATTCACTTAAAAATAGAATTTTTGATGTGATTTTAAAACATGGTGGTTGTACAAAGTACTGAAAATATATAAAAAAAACAACAAAAATGAAAATAAAAGAGAAAAAAGTAAATTAAAAAGTCTATATTTCATTTTTAAGATTTTTTTACAGGTGTGTCTAATCATGTGAACAAAAAAAACTGCACTTTTTCTTACAGCATAGGCAAGAAAGAGAAAAAAGATCCGTTAACTTTTACTCACCTACTATTTGTTTGTGTTTTTTTGTTGAGAACTTAATAACCTTTCTAATAAATGCAATTTTTTGATAATTTTACAGACACCAACAAAAAAATTTAATTTTCGTAAAAAAATTTGCGTCTAATCAAGTGGAGAGCACTGTATATATAACAGCCTCTAGCAAGATTTTAACGGGTATATTCGATTATTTTTTTTTGACAAATGTACCTACTTAACTAACTAAACGTCCTGTCTTAAATAATTTTCAATACGTAGACTGTCGAATTGCAAACTGTGATATTCTTTAATACCATATCACGAACAATTTTCGTTATTGTCCTAATATCAAATGTCAAATATAGGAAAGTAAAAAAACACATACTGCAAGCTCTAAAGTGAACCGTTACTAAAAAGTTATAAAAGTAAAGTTGAGATATAAAGCGATAGCATCTTACTTGAAATCCCTACACAAGTCAATTATTAGGGGAAGGTAGTGTACCTCGGTCCGGATTTCAGTTTTTTGCAAATATTTTATGTGTCGTTTTTTCTTTAGTTTTTTTTTTTTGTTACTACCTGAAGTCTTTTCTATGATATGGCAAAACTACCAAAAGGATATTGCTTACCATTCCTTAGAAAACTTAACTTTTATATGCCAACCTCAAACGGTCCAAGGTACAAGACGTGGTTGTACCTTGGTCTACGGAGTATTGTACCTTGGACCGAAAATATTATTAAAAGTTTTCCTATAGTTTAAAGGTGAAAACTTTAATTTATTTCAATAAAAAGTAAAAGTGCTACCATTCTTTATTTATTTAAAAAAAAACAGCAAAAAAAACAAACCATTATTTGTGCTTGATTATAAAAAAAAATATTTCGAATAATAGTATTAAATAAAATAACTCTTTTACTAAAAAAAACTTAACAAAGGACTTCAATATTATTTAAAAACTTACTTTAAGGGAACAACATAAAAGAAAAACAAATTTATCACTTCAGTATTATTTAAAAATTTTCATTAGGACAAACCAATGGTCCAAGGTACACGCGCTATGATAGGTCCAAGGTACACTTACACCACTTTAGCCAAACAAATTGGATTTTAACGTAGTATTCAAACCATATACGAACGACAATGTGTTCCTACCAAAAGATTATTAATACACTTACCGAAATCGATTAGAGTAGCGGGAAAGAGACAGAAAACTAAGCACTACATAACTTCAGAAAAGAGATAAAAAAATACTTTTTTCACTGAAAACTATGTTTATTTTTTTTCTACCGTCTCGTGCAGCTGTGGCTTCAAAAAGAAACTGAGAAGACAAATGAACAGAAGATCAACATTTCACCGGTTTTTGCGTGCTTTATATTTTTCTGGATATTGGCACTCGGACCAAGGTACAATCGGACCAAGGTACACAACCTTCTCCGACACGTGTTTTAAGAACACGGATTTTTATTTGGCTTGTACTAACTATGATTATTCCGTGTTGTCGTGGGGTGCGAAAATGTTGAAATGTATTCTCAAGTGCGTGTCCACAAAAAGATGGCAAATTTTAAATTATTTGTAATTTATTCAAAACTAAATTCTGCAAAAGATCTAATCAGTTGATATGTTCCTGTCACGTATACCCGCTTTGCGATTATGACAATCTTCAAAACTTCGTATAATGACCACATTCCGACTTAAGTTAAGAGATTTAAATAAAAGTAAAATTTTCATGTAAACTGCGGTAAGGCTAAAGCTCCATTAAATTCGCGCACGAGATGATGGAAAAATTGGTCGTGATCCCTAGAGCACCCTATTAGCAATTCACAAAGGTTCCTCTATTTTGTAAGTTTGAAAACTATTCCACGCTATGCAAATGAGCGTCAGTTTGCATTATTTGTTTCACATTTTAGCAGTTGAAATGGTTGTTCAATGTTTAATTTAAAGGAACGGAAACTCTCTTGATTATCATTCTTGTTTTCCTTGGTAAAGTCATATGATAACAAAAACGTTTTTCGTGTATGTAAAAACGATACTCTCCTCTTTGAAGTTCCATCAAATTCACAAACACAACATGTAATGAAATGCAATCAAAGGAAATTGAAGTAGAAAAAAGAAAAGCGTTAAATGTAGCAAATTATCTCCAGCATTAAAAGTTTAAATTGGATCCAGGAAAACATGTGCGCAAAATGGTTTAGGATTCAGTTGGTAGACAAACAACACTTTGCCATAGCAACATTGTTTTAACATTATAGTGATCCTGTTTCAAGGAAGACTGACTGATTAAAGGTTTACTCAATTTCTAGGGATAGGGCGCGCCCAAAAGAAGGTTGAACCGCATTATCTGCACTTGAATGAACACTTGCGGATAAGCTCTTGTATTGCTCTACTTTGGCGCTTTTGCACTGTCATATATGAAACCTTTTGAACCTGCAAACCGATGAGACTGTATATTATGGTGAGGGCGACATTACCAGGCAAAGGATGTATGTGATGTACGTGTCCTTGCTATGAAGTTCAATAATGTGATTAATTAAGTGTTAAATAACGTAAGCACTTTGCTTCGGCTGAGTCGATGAGCATACACTGTAGAACATTATTGGATGTGAACTTGATTCTGGTGAGCGCTTTTGGATTATCTTGCTTTGCGTTGTTCGGTGGTTTCAGTGGGCGGATACAGTTTTAATCAAAATCTCAGACAAATACGGTATTGGAGTACTGATTGAGGTGCGGAATGTTGAACTAATGAGTAAAGTTGTAGGGGCATTGATAACGGTTGACATAAATTCTTCCATACATTACTGATTTGAGATTGTTCTGGTGATAACAACATTGAAGGGTTTTGGATGAAATATCGTTTCCCAAATGCCAAATGTGTACGCTGAATACCGCGGGGAAGCTATTGTAAAAGTTGTTCCCAAAAATGTTTTGTATGATTGGAGAAATTGAAAAAATGGTAAAGTCTGCCCAAACGGCACAACAAAGCAACACAATTAAAAAAAAATTGAATGGCTAGTGACTCTAGACGGTGCCGTGTATATGTAAAATTGTTCATGTGCCGCTTCTCGGGTAAAAGGGATTAGAACTCTGGATACTTCTATGAGTCATATACCGCCTGGCCTTCGGCCTCACATGCAGGTGCTCAGGGTGACGCTACAGCTACACGGCTTTCTTCAAAGCTCATAAGGTTAACAGATAACATTAATTGTATGGCCCGCTTCGAGGGTAAAACGGTTTAAAACTCTAGCCCTCTGATCCCTTTAATCCTGAGCAAAGCCTCACTGACATTAACGAAGAAGAAGAGTCGAAGGGGTGTCCAGAATTTTAAACCCTTTTACCCGCGAACCGTGCCACCAGGTACTGTTATCTATTGAACTATTTCATACCTCAAAAGCTTTGAAACTTGTCCATGAACATTAGTTCAGTTTCAGACTTCGGCTTTATTTCTCAACTGACTTTGACAAGGCGAAAAAAGGCTATTTCGCTTTCGTTGGTGAAATAAGGCCAAATACTGTAAAATGCCTTAATCTCAGCAAGACTCAGATGGTGAAGGACTAATTCTAAGATTACGAGGTCTTTATGAGCATTCTTCGTATGGAGATATCTAAAGACACCTTTCTGGTGGGATATGCAGAAGATATTGCCGCTGTAATAAAGACAAGCGACGCCGAAAGCATGCAAAGAAAACTGATCCAGGTGATAAGATGGGGTGGGGTACCTCTGGGTGGAATATTATGGCACAGGTCTGGCCACCGAAAAAACAGAGGTAGTTCTACTGCAAAGGAGAAGTATTCCCACTATCGTGTATTTTCAAGTTGTTCAATGAGCAGATTAATACCAACGTAGGTGGTTCTAAGGCATGTAATCGTAGGCAAACCATACATTCTTTGAATGCAGCAGATGGAAAGCGAAAAGAAAAGCGCTGGAATCTCTGATTGGAGTCATCACTCCGAACAATATAGGTGTAATGTCAACAACTGACCAGAGCTGGAACGGAGTTTCCTCCATCTTAGAAAAGGTACCCGAAACAAAAGAGAGGGATAGGAAGACCCAAGCATATGCTTGGAACAAATGTTAGGTATTCCTGAGTGGTATTCAATAGTCCAATGCCACTACCGCTAATTCAGCTTAAAAAAATTGGTTCTGTGTGTTGATTATATTTAGGCATTCAAATTTGTTTCCATTAAGTCGCGAACATAATATCAATACAGACACATTTAAAAATATGTTTTTCTGTGAGTCTGTTTTCCTCTGATGCAGAATAAAATGTTGATTGCAAAGCCACCCATACCCACGAGCTCACCGACCAGAACAATTCCACAATATAAAAATAGTTTTTTGTCAATCATTTCACACAACCCCTCAGCAGTTGTTATCAGTATTACCCGGCCATCGAATTCTGATATGACTTGCAATTTGATATCTCGCGGAAAATTAATTTAATATTAGATTTGCCCAGTATTGCATTAGAATGCATTTGTTCCAGACCCGCCATGTGGTACTCAAGTGACCGAGTACCTATGTTTATAAAACAGCGCAAGTAATCCAGTTATTGGCAATCATCTTCAATGATTTAATTCAGATGCCATTGGTTACAATGGATGAGTGGCTAGCGACAATCTGTTATTTGCTATTGCCAATATCGAAGTGTTTTTAGTGCTCTCGCGTTCCACTCTCCACTCCAATCTATTCCATTTCTCTCTATCTCTTTTGCTGGTTGTATAATTTCCTTGATAGATTAAGACTACTAAGCAAGCAAGAAAATATTTTTCAAATGACCGATTCGATCGGAACAGTCGTTTTTTCAATCCACACAAAACAGTCATATAACAGTACTTAATGCGTGGCGGCGCTTGATGTATGTTGAAAAGAATTTTGAACGCGTTCTTCGTGTATAGCTCTCTAAATTTGGTGAATATCTCTCACTCTCTTAGCAAATTGATGGTTGGCTAGTTTGTGACTTGACGTTTGGTAACAGTGCATGGAACTTTTCTATTATTTATTCTTGTTTTGCTTCTCTTTTTTTGCTATGGAAAAATGGAAGCAGCTCAGTGAACAGTATTAAGTGGAACTAGAAGAATCAGAAACAGCAGCATTAGTAGCCGTTATCAAGAAGCTGAATACGAAATTCTTTCGACGGAAATAACTTTGAGTTCAGTTCACATCAACCGCGTTCGGTGTATTCATCGTGTTTCAAAAGTCAGCAGCAGCAACAGGTGAGTTGTGCGATCGCGAGTAGAATTGTTTTTTTTGTGAATATCAAATCAGCTGTTACACATTTGAATTCTGGTTTTTAGTTCATCCCATGGAGAAAATGCAATTGCATAAAAGTTCAAAAATAAAATATTCAATCGTAGTGCGGATTTTTATATTAATCTTATGATCAAGTTTTAAAATGATACACAAGAGTGTCAGTAGATCAGTCCGTCAAAATAATGCGATGTCTAGTAATGGACAGATAAATGGAAATGTTATTTTCATTAAAAAATGCCGTAGGTGTTTTAAGAAATAAAATCAATTTCAGTTTTTCAAATTATATAAGCGTCAAATATTGTATGAAAATAAATTTATTTTTATTTTTTAAATACCTCTTTAAAAGTAGGCGGGCATTTATTTACACAAATTCAATCTCGAGTGTTTTATTGACCCTTAAAACAATTTTAGGATGATGGAATGTGAAAGGTTTCCCCGGTGTATTTTGATTGAGAATTGTGTTGATAAAGCAAATTTGAAAAATGTAACGAATATTTGATTTTAAAATTTAGTTTGTTTTTTTTTTTTGTAAAAATAATAATTTATGAATGAAAGTGAATTAACTTTTAGTGTTTTATACGACCCTTAGCTCGTTAAGAACAGGTGCTTAAGCAATTCTAAGATGATGTACAGAGTCATCCAAAAATATGTGTCATTTTAAAAAAACGCTTAATTTGTATATAGTGGGGATATTTTTAATTAAAAAGGTCAGTAATAGAATACAATGTGTGCAAAATGCCCGCCTCTGATCTGTGTACAAAATGTCATTCTTCTGATGAAATTTTTTATCACGTTTTCGCATTATTGCGGCTGTATTTCCGAATAACAGCTTTGATATTTTCGTTGAGTGCATGAATCGTGAGCGTAGACTTAATCTAAAAAGTAAAATGGTGTTAAATCGCACAATTTTGGCGGCCAATTAAAGTCACAGTTTAGAGAAATCACAAGTCCAGGACATTTTTCACGCAATACAGCTATTGTTTACCCAGTTGTGTGGCATATGGAGCAGTCCTGTTGAAAATAAACGTTGCCTACATCCATAGCTCATAGCATCAATTTCAGGCAAAAAATGCAGTCAACATCGTTTGGTAACGCAATGCACCAGCACCAGCATCACTTTCGACAAAAATAGGGCCCAATGACATGAGCCAGCACAAAATGTTTTTTTTATGTTGTTTCAAAGAAGCACACTTTTCTGGAGTTTTGGGAGTGCCAGATGTGACAGTTTAGTTTGTTAAGGTACCAAGATGAATGGAAAATAGCCGCATCACTCGGAATAATTTTGTGTAAGAAATTAAAAAAGTTTTCACTGTTTTTTTAGTAAGTTTTTATTATGTCAACACTTTTTGCGACTGTGTATTCATCCATATCGAATAACCTCATTGAAAAAACTTCTTAAAAGTCATTGCAATGATAGTTGCATATTGCAAGTTCAATAATGGCGCTAAAAATTACACCTCTTGGTAAATGACCCTAGTCCAGTTTGATTTCAATCAAGAATATTATAATATGTCCGCTTTAAGTAAATATTTAGTTAAACATTCGGCAGAAAATCAGGTATCTCCTTAGTAAAGGCAGACAGTAAATATATAATAAAATTCAGTCAATTGAATGATAAACATTTAAAAACAAAACGAATTCGGAAGTACCTACATAAATCTACATTAATTATTTTAAAGTATCTTTTTGTTTTCGTTGGGGCTGATGTTTTGAAAGTCAGTGTTGTTTTTCCAAATTGTTATTTTTTTTGCGAACCTGTATTTAAGAACAATGTTTTTCATAAAAATATTTTGCTGGACATGCGACTGCCCACTTGCTCTGAATTTAAGCTATTATGAATGCTGGGTGAGCAAGAGCCTTGTCGGAAGAGTTGATTCTATCTTTCCTCATTGTTGATGTAGTTGTTAGTGGGACCATCCTTCTTTCCGATTTCATTGCTTGACATTGAACATACCCGGTTCCATTAATCAGTAAATAAGCCTGCTCTTTAATTTGGCAGGTTTTATACACATTTACTATGTGTAGACATGAGCGCACACATGTTGTCATTTGAAATTACAAAAATGAGGTCGATTTGAAAAAAGTGTTATCGTTTTGCTGCATAGCCTATATAAGATTTATCAAGATGTGGATGCAATCCAAAAAACGAAATCAAGTTGACTACATTGGCTTAGCCACATCGAACGAATGGACAATAATGCTCCAGCCAAGAGGATCTTTGACTTGCAGCCTTCTGAGCTGGCAAAAGTTGACTCTTGTTGTGTACTTTGTGTTTTTTTATACGAAAATAAGACAGCTTGAGTTTAAATTTTGTTTTTTATTTGTGTCGTAGACTTTTTCTTTTAGCAATGTCTGGATCGTCAATGAGTTTTTTTGGGAGTTACCATTTTCCTTAAATTCGGGGTGAATAAAAGCATTGTCAATACACAATTTGGTAGCTTCTTTCACATTGTGGTAGAAGTGACAACACTGGGGCAAACAATCTTACAAAATGTTGACACGTAATCAAAAAATTCCTAAAGGACTTACGAATAACGATTCTCGTTGCCTGATTGACAGTAATGATATGTCATAGAGCAATTAAAAGTTACGAGATCGTTAGCTTAACTACACCATTTCGTTGTTATGTAAAAATGGAAGGCGAAGGCAACATTTTTTGTTGAATACTTTTAATTACTTCGATTTTCAATAATATGTTTTCATTTTCAAATATTTGAAAGTACAAATATTTTTTTAAAATAAAAAGGAAACATATTCAGTTGTTTAAATTTTAAAATATCAAAAATAAAATGTTTATTAATGTTTATGTTATTATAATACTCGTACGCGGCGTTTGAAGGGCTTTTTGAAATAGACGAATTTCTAATTTGCCTTCTCAGAACACGATTATCAATATCTTCGTCCCTATTTAAACAGTAATCGTTGTTTTTTTGCATTTTCAAACAAATTTGTAACATATTTGATCATTTAACTTTGTTTTTAGCTCAGTTGTGACATTTGTCATTAACCGTGAAGGTGGATGCTGTTGAAAATGATGGAAAATTGTGCATTGCTTACATTTAGAATGGCAAATTGTTCGTCGTGACTTTCGTCTCGTAATTCGTAAGAATGGCCCAGAACGCTCTTTTATTGTTACAATTTTATGTTTATAAAATATGTTGAAGTACCTACACCAACAGGCATTCAGCAATAATATTATTCCTTTGCTTCACTAACAGTCAAGTTATGATCAGGATTGGAGGAACCTTAACCCTCCCACTTTGCTGTCTTCGTACTGGTCCGCCTGTGGGGTTACCCGGATTGGCCTAAATAAACATCGGCGGCCTGTCGATTTTGAATCACTTTTTACGGAGGACAGTTAAATGCTGAAATTATTGCATTTATAAGATCCAGGAGTTTTAAGTTTCAAAACGTGCAAGTTGCTTTTATGAATTTTTGTTTTATTATAATTTTACGCCAGAAAAGAGAGTTTCAAGATGTCAAATGTCGGGATAGGCTCACCAGAATGTGAAAATACCCTAGACGGGATTTGTTCCATTAGTCGCCTTTTACGACAAGCTAATAGTTTTGTAGGGCACGATATGCTTGGCCCGTCCCTGCACGGGAATTAATGATAAAATGATTAAATGTTAGTCAGTAAATGTTGCCATTTTAATCCAGGACAAAATGATAAGCAACGAAAAACTTCTAAATATAGGAAGACTGCTTGGTATTATTTAACAAACTAGTTGGACTTTAATTTGAATTGATTGAATATCATGTTATGCTCACTTTAAGCGCCCTTGTTTTGCTGAAATATGTGTTACGAATCGAGTATGCTGAAGTAGTGCACACCTATCAATCTATGTATCAAATGAATACTATCATGCAGATAGGTACGATTTTAGGGTGATATTTTTGCTGTCGGTTTTCCAGTGTTCTATTTTCGACTCTGGCGTGATTTGTGACTTGTGTTATGGTCAAACTTGCTCAGTAAGCATAGTCATTTCATCATGGAAAGACTTACAATCAAACAACGTTTACAAATTCTTGCAATTTATTACCGAAATTCGTGCTCTGTGAAAAGTGACTAAAATTGGATTCTTAAAACGTAGTCGTGGCCAATATTTTCATGAAATTTAATTAAGTAATTGGCAGGCATTGATTTATCAAAAACTTTTTTCACTTTTGCAATTTTCTTGTGCTTTTTGACAATAAAAACCAACTGTTAAAAAAATCACCCCTTATGAGACATTAACGACCCACATATGACCTAAAACCTAGGTTCTCCAACCATTTGCTTGTGCGAATTGAAATTGATCAACAATTTTAAGCAGACTTTGAACGGCAATTAGAGAAGCTTTTCATGGCAATTGATTGAGGTGGGGCAGTGGAAACAAATTAAGATGTTACTGCGCCCGATGCGATGTGTCTATTTACTTTAAATCTTGCAAAAGCTCTTACAATAACAAAAGGTTGTGTGTTGTCTTTGCTAATGTACTAAGAATTGGTTTAAGTATCAACTCAGAAATACAGCAAACCAAAACAAGTTTTAATTTTTAATACGATGGACTTTTGGAACACGAAAAAACTTAGATATTGTTTGAGAATTTATTTTTATTTTTCAAAACTTTACCCCAAATCGACAACGAAACTTAATGAATAAATCTTTAAATAAATTAGACATGGTGTAAATTTGTTGATAAGAAATACACTTTTACACTTACCCGCTGTTTGAGATAACAATTGAAAAACGGTTATACAACATTTATTCATAAAGGCGATTAGGCCTTATCATGATAAATTGATGTCGGAAAAAATAAATACAAGAGTTTTTATTTTGAAGGGTCTCATAGAGATAACGAAACGAATATGCACGGTATATCGAGAATGGCGCCCAAGATGCCCATTCCGATGTGCCTACGAAGTTAGGGCACCACGAGTACGATTACGACTACATACATTTCACGCACTAAAAAGACTATTGCTTTCGTGTGGGTTTTTGTTTGTTTTGTTTTGATGAGCCTTTGATTAGCGTAAATACATACAAATATCATTTGCAAACACCCGCCATAAGGGCAATCGCCCTAAATTGTCCTACTATTTGTACCTATATTATATTTAGGTCTTATCGATGTGTTTCAAGCCTTAATAATAAAGGTTCTTAAAACTCAACGACAGGTTACATTCTTGTTCAACGATAATACAAGTTCTAATACATTTGCTTAAGCCTAACACTTTTTTTATAATAAAAAGGAAATCAAAATCCCAGAGCAGTGAGCACCGCGACTCGGTAACGGTCCATTTTACTAGCTGGCAGAAATCCTCTTTTTGGTGTAGAGGTTGGAGAAGTGATGTTTGTTTCTCTCCTTTCATGGCGTAAAACATACATCAAAGATATGTAATGATAACCCACTTTGAGCTTAGGAAAGTCAAATAATTCTTTTTGTTGTCTCGAGTGGTTCAGGAGGTATTAATTCTAATACAACTTATTTCAACCAGTCGATTACACTTTAAAGCCCTATCAAGCTTTCCAATTTAATGAAGTATAGACAAAAGCCTATCCTAAGTAGGCTACCCAGTTATGTCAAATAGTTACAAGCACATTATCTATTAATGTACTTAGTAGAGGGCAATTGAAAAAATACTTGTTCTTAAAGATTTTCAAGTATCAAGTGCATTGTACTTGAGTTTTCCACGTACTAGGTACTCGGTACTTGTACAGTACTGCAGTACAAATGTGCTTCAGAACTGTACAGCTCTGTAAGTAGTTACCTTCGGGTTCATGTTTATTGTAGTGGGACAACAAAGTAGAATATTAAAATACCATAAAATTAGCATTATCGTACAACTTCTCAGAATTTTCAAAGGGTACAACTGCCACAATAAGGCTTCTCAATCCCAGCCTCTCACAATCAAAATACACATCTGTAGATACCTATTCTTCATTGGCGTGCTATTTCATTACAATTTCCTTAGTGCAATCGCTTATATCTTATTAAATATTACAAGTTATTCTACACTGAGTCGTAAATAGCATTCTGTGTTTATGCATATCTGGCGGGAAGATTAAAATCATTTAATTAGAAAAAATTCCCCTATCTTAAATCACAAAGCGTTTCTTATTTTTTTCGACTTAATGATAACCTACTCGGATCTCCGACTACATAACATAAATATGCACGCAACAAAAACACCTTCTCGGAATCAATAGTAATCAAGTGCAGGTTCAATCCAAATTTGGAATAACAACATGCACCACCCATTAACGGAGAGAAAAGTTCAGATTGTTTCTCCAACTTACACCAAAAAGAGGATTTCTGCCTGGTAGTACAATGGACCGTAACCGAGTTTGCGTGCTGTGGGATTGGATTTCCTTTTTTTATTAAAAAAAAAATATGCCATTGGTTGTAGGTAAGACATACTAAGATCATTATAAGGTGAATTGTGCTATAACATGAATCTTGGAAAAATTGGCTCCTTAGTCTAGGAAGCAATGAGAGCTTCTAAAGCGTGAGAAACTTCTTATATCTGTGTTACTCATGTGTTACTCATTGCATTAAGATCGTAACTCCCAGATAGAATTTTTAGAGGCAGCAAAAAAGCTGAATGATATTTTTTGGGGAGTAAGCTGGTGAATGCGACACGGAAGTGTAGACCAATGTAGACTTCCGGCGTAACGGAAGTGTAGACAAACGTAGACATCCGTTACAACCCATATAATTTAGTCGGCGATGAGGTTCGTGGAATAAGTATCCACCCTTGAATCACCTCAATAGAGGGCAATACTAAGCTCATCATCTATCCAAACCGATCCAAAGGAGAAAACTATATCTAAAACAGTTGCCGACAGATGGAATTTACCGGCAGTGAGTAAAGTCATTGTGACCATGAATCGCAGTTCATTAGTTGGAAATATAGAGCGTCACCGTCATCGTCAGATTTTCAGGGCGGACGGTAAAAAACCAAAGTTTGAGCTAGGGAGCTGACATTTATAATATAGACTATCCAGGGGACCTTGATGCTCATGTGTAAATATTTTCAAAATTCGCCCACAATTTAAATTAGATGGAGCGAAAGAAGTTTTACTTCAGTTGTGTGGTCTTTAGCACACTAATTTTTTTTTCTCCTCCATGCAGCTTTTACTGCAAGCTTATCTATATTAAAAAGCGAAGTCTATTAAGATAGATCCAACTCCTTTAACTTTCCCCCTTCCGGTGGTCACTAGTCTTGGGCAATTTTTTTTAGTCAGTCTTCAGGGGACTAGGCTAACCCGGCGATAATTATATGTGATAAGCATAGCACGATCTTTACTGGGGTCGTGTCCTGCTTTACTACATGATTTAGAATGGTGCAAAAATGAAGGTCTCTTCTCTCCATCAATCTTTGCAAATCCGTTCTAGTGTCAATAACAAGAAGGAAACTGGTTAATTCTTAACCTATCACCCAAAGCCATTAAAGCGAGATCAAATATCTTGGTCTGAATCCCAAAATAATACACTGTCTGTATATCATAATAGTCAGAATTATTTTCACATACCTACCATTTTTTTTTTAAAGGAAATCAAAATCCCACAGCACTCAGACTCGGTAACGGTCCATTGTACTTCCAAGCAGCAATTTTCTTTTTAGTGTAGAGCTTGGAGAGACAAGGTGTTATCCGTTTCTCTCCTTTAACTTGGCAAATTTGGGACAAGAGAGAGGGACGCGGCATGCTTGTAGTTGTTCGGCTCAGCTTGTCGGGAATAGTTATTTTTCCTTTACCATATACCAACGTCTGTTACGGAGCCTGTTATTTGCACACCTGTTCAACTTTCATTTCTTGTCAGTGGTCAGTGAACTGCTCCGTAAGAATCATTGCTCAATGAAACAATTTAAAAAACATAGGGACGGGCTACAGTCCGCTTAGGCGAACTGTTGGATACCCTATTCTTATTCCTATCCCTCACAAGTGGGTGTGACAAAAGTCTTACTCTCTCTAGAGAGTATATATTATAAATTTCAGCTCCCTAGCTCAAACTTTGAATTTTCAAAGGATTTTGAAAAAATTAAAACACATGAGCATAAAGGTTCCCCTAGAGAGTAAATTTCAGCTCCCTTGCTCAAATTTTGGTTTTTCAATAAAATTGTTTTATTTAATTGTGGGCGTATCAGTGGACGGATTTTGAAAATTTTATAGCCCGAGCAGTTTTAGGAGTCATAGATCATATATAAAAAATTTCAGCTTTCTAGCTCAAAATTCGATTTTTTCCCAAAATTTTGTTTTTTTTTTTTGAGTTTGTGGGCGGATTTCAAAAATTCGTAAACTTGAATATTTCGGGACCCTAGAGAGTATATGGCTAAAATTTCAGCTCTCTAGGCCCAGTTTAAAGGCCTAATTTTTGCCGACAGACGGACGGACATGGCTAGATCGACATTACTATCGATGCTGATCATAAATATAGTAACTTTTAGGGGTCTACGGGCAATATTAAGGTATGTTACAAACTATGCGTCAAAATAAATATACCCTTAGAATAGGGTATAATGAAAACAAGTGACAAGCTCTAAAAAAATCTCAAATCATATGGTTTTTACCAAACTCCATTCTGTCATGGTTACTCATTTATAAATTTATTTGTCACACATCAATCATATAACAGACAAAGTATTATGAGAAATGATTTATAAAATACAGAATCATACTTAAATTGAAACACAAAAGGCTGACCACGTCCATAGAAACTAAAGACACGAGTACTACAAGTTTTTTTTCGAATACAGGATCAGACAAATGAGTTGATTTGTAAAAGTGGAAGTTATTGATACTTCCAATTTTTCTGTCGGGTAAAGTTGAATGTTCCCAAAAATACAATATGTCATTACCCTGAAAGAAATTTTGAATTTTTGTTTTATTTTCGGATATACATAACCTGTTTACCAACTTAATTTATATATGTCATCTACATCTGTTCGAGTCCTGCCAGCATTACTTAGATATCTACACATGTAGTGTAGAAATATTTCTTAAATTGTTTCGATTATTTTTCTATTTTGATAAAATCTCACTCTTATGTTTCTGCTAAAGAAAATGCCCCTGATCATTTTATTTAAATTTTATTTAATCTTTCTAAAAGAAATTTTGGAAAAATTCCAAAAAAATATGAGTCATTTTTTTAAGATGTCAGTCTCATTTTTTTTTTTTTTGTGAAATATGTATTATAAAAAAAACTGCTATAAATAAATGTTCTTTAATTATCAAAGATGTTTGTGTAATTTATCACGTGCAACTAGTTTATCGCTCTAGGTCAAGTTTACAAAATATAAACTTATAAAACATGACCATTTGTAGCGTTTGCCGTTGATGGTATACATATGGATAAACTGAAAGGGCTTTGTATTAAAAGTAGCATGTCAACTTCATCACCCAGTAGCCAAAAACTGAGTTAAACTTAAAGCATTTACATTATTTGTAACCATTCATATAAAATGAAAACAATGAAAATACTTTAAAGTAAGTTGTCACTCATTAATATGCTAGTCGGACAGACAAAGTATCGAATAACTTTCCGTAAATGGATAAACGACAGATTTATCGTACTCGTATCTAGATTTGAAAACATATCAGCTGGCCTTATTTAAGTGACTTAATCAAAAGGTAGTCAGTTCTTGAATTAAGAGAAACAGAAATTCACAGTGTAAACAAAAAATATTCCACACGTGGTGGGTGTTTGATAAAAGTATCACTTTATAAATTATTTGTTTGTTTTTTTCTGAAAAGGGCAACACAAGTAGTTGGCCATTTCCTTAGTCGGAATGTAGGGTAAGGTCATCTGGGTTAGTTATATCTTAAAAGTTCAAAGATATATGACTTTTCATAATATTAATGGCTGAATTATGTCAGTGGGAATAGTCGTACATTTTTGAATTTTTATCTTTACATCGGGTATAATACAGTCTGAGGCAAAAATAAAACGCCAAAATGAATAAGCAAAATAAAATACTTGCCATGTTTAACATATTACTAGATTAAAACAGAGAGGTGTTCAGAATTATTTTATCATTTCGCAACTGTTTTTATATTCATAGATCAGCCTTTAATGCAATTGGAAATCAGTGGACTTTACATTACTTGTGACGTTGCTCACATTCCGGGGTGAACCACGGCCTCAACCCTGCTAAGCCTGCAAACGGCTCGGTCTCTAGCCAATTCCCCCGCTCTATTTGCCGTTTTTTTCATGATTTGAGTGTCGCTGTAAAACTTGTATGTTTCGACATTGAGTCTTCTCCTCCACTTTCCGTTAATAAAAACTGAACCGAATATATATATGACAAAAACCAAATTCGAGTTCCTTATAAAACTGATCCAACTGTGTTGCTTGAGACCTGAAAACACTTGGTGTAATGTTTTGGTTGCTATCAGCTCTTCTGAACTTTTCCAAACTTGCAGAAGCTTTAGGGAAGGAAATGAGCAATCACCTTCTTTTTCCTATCTCGTTCTGAAGTAGATAGTATGCATAAAAAGGGAAATATTTACGAGAATGATGTAAGATCCTGAGTTAATAATGGCCAAGCATTTTTTCAGAAGGATAGAAACACATTTTGTTTAAGTAGCTTTCTACTACTTCACTACTACTTAGGCCATGTCCTGGCATATGGCGTCTTGTTGGACAATCTGCAGCGCGTTTCGGTTCTCGCTCACTCCTCCGCAAAGTCATATATAAGTGAATTTTGATTTCACCTTGGCCTGTCATCTGGTATAGCTCTCCCATATCAGAACTGATTCTACATTAGCAGAACAGTCTTCGCTTAGTTTTCATGCTGAATTGATTTTTCGTATCTTCGTATATTACATTCTTCACGCAGCCTTAGCTTTCTTTTTTCTTCTGTCTACATCTAATTCGGTACCACCGTCAGAAGATACCATGCGTCCCCAAGGTAACCCCGAACTTTCTTGACGTGATTTCCCACTGGTTTGAATTGTGTGAGATTGTAATGAGAAGAGCATTTGTCTTTGCCGCATTGATCTTTATTTGCTTCGTATGTTCAAACCAATGCTTGGTTTCCCCCGTACATAGATACAAGAAGCATGTCGCTGGAGACCAATAGAAACAAAAGCGTCGGTGGTATCCAAAGCTGGCATACTCTGTTACAGACTTCAAAGGTACACTTTGACTCCTTACTACTGTATAGTACCAGCTTTATTTGAAGCCTTAAAAATGTGTCAAAAATAGTAGGCCTATTTAACATCGATGAACGGTAGATATTTCGGAGAGGATCTGAGTGCTAAAATTAAATGCGCTATTAATTTGCTATAGCCAACCGAAAGAATGCTTATCTCCTCTAGTTCCCATATGCCATCAGGTTTATCTCTTTGGAAAGCTTGATAATTAGCTAGTAAACTCTTTAAATATTGTAATTGGTTTAAAATCATCCGGAAAGATATTGCTCGGAAGCGAACTCCAAAATTAGCTTATTCTATATGACCTAGTAGTCATAGATACGTTTATAGATTTTTTTTCGTTTAATTCCTCCGAATATATCCTATGGTAGTAGTGTGCTAACGGGGACCTGGCTCTTATTCTATGCTAGGTTTATCCAGGAGCACTGAGCCTTCTTGCAGACCGATCGTTAGGATTGGGTCAAGGTGTAGTGCTGCGATTAACGAGAACTTTGCCAAGGAATTGCTTGTTAAAATGCATAGAACTGGGAAAATTCTAGCAAATCGCCTCAAAACTGAAGAATGTGTAACTACAGATTAATGACTCGAGGAGAAACTGATCAAAGAGTTCGAGCTGATGGAACTGAAACACTCTAGGGTTAATACCAAAGATTGCCTCTGGTGATTGAAATTTAAAAAAAAATGCATTTGTGCGTTTGTATCAATACCAACAGACACATATGTATGTATGAGTCCTCGTTTGTGCATACTAGGAGCCCTGAATTAAAAAAATCATATTCTCAAGCAATATACAATAATAATGAACAAAATGCAAGTTGTCGGTATTGAAACGGATATGCCTTTAAGGCACACCATACACATTTATATGTACCTGTACCGCAATTACCAATATGACGAAACAACTGCTAGAAGATTGGTTCTCCGAGAATCTGAGTGAGAAATATTTGGGAGATTTAGTTGTTTGCGGTTTGTAGGAAAATTACATTAGTCAACCTATTTTGCTCTTCTTCCAGAGAATCTTAAATGGGTAAGGTTCGATTGCATCGGTCACATCACTCTGCTGGATTCAAAAAGTGGTCTGGTGTTTGATTTCATTCCTCACTCTGCTCCCGTAACAGAGAATAACGTAGTTAGAGGTTTCTTCTATCTCCTATGGATCAATTACAACAGTCACAGTAACCCTTGTCTACAAATCAAGTATCTGCCAGTATCTCAGCATAAACAGATTTTTTGTATCCTCATTACGATTTCCAACTACACTTGCAGGTAACTGAGGCTTTCATAACGGGTCGATTCATACTTCCCACCTTTCTCCCCTTTGGCCGCGGTATTACAAAGGAAGCCACCTTACTTAATCTATAAGCTAGGCGCAACTGAAATATTTTTTTTTTTTTGACAAAAAAAAAAATATTATCTAATCGCTCCTCTCAGTATTTATTCGTTAAGTAATACACTAATATAGTTAAATAAGGATGAGTGAGCACCCGGATTAAAACAGATACCAATACAAAACAAACGCTTACTATATTTCTGAATTTAACTACGATTTAATGATTTCAGTTGGCCTAGGAACAACAAAATTGTTCATGTTAATCACAATTTATGTGAAACGTTTTTTAGGGTAGAATGATTATTTTTTTTTGTTATTTGATTGCATATTATGAAAATTTATGTTATTTTACATAGAATCACTCATTTGGAAAGCAAACGTATTGATTGTTAACTGACAAATGGCAAATATCACCGGGAGAGTGAAATGATTTGCTTGCACATTGAAGGACAATAATTATGTATTGTATTCAAAAGGTATCTATGTAAATTCTCTTAAGTATGCACAATTTCGACTTAGTTACAAATAAAGATTGCTTTAAGGCAAATTTAACATTATGGGAAAAAGCTCTAGGCACCTGAAAAATGTCAATCAAAAACATGTGATATTTACAAAAATATTTTGATTTTTTTTTTCCAATCCACCTAGCAAATAGCGCATAATGGAAAAAAATAACCTGTAATGAATTTTAAATTTTTTATAACAAACAAAAATTTTAAACATAAAAACGAAACGAAGTCAATATAGCTTGTCCCAAGCATGTGATAAAATTCCCATTCGCATCTGTTTCCACTGATTATAAAAAAAAAAACAATCGTGATATTATTCCCCGTCAAGGTTGAATTTAAACAAAAAAATGCGCCAAAATCATCATAAAAGTAATTTAGTAAATCTCTCTTTATCATTTTCAGCAGTAAGAGCAACATTCATCTATCGCCGCTTGATGGAAAAAATATTATTGAATTACCATTTAACTCACCTAAACAAATACGAATACCAATCGGTTCTGTTTTACCAATAATACATGCTGAATTAATTATATTATTCCATGCTCGCGATATACAATTTGATTTGCAATTCGTATTAGTGCCCGCTCACGCTACATATGCCTCGAGTAGGTGATATTTTGCAAAACGCTTAACAAATAGATAGTAATCGGCAAAGTCGAGTCGCCGTCCAGTCATTGTTGCAATCGCTACGTTCAATCAACTTGTTCTGTTTGAATTTTTGTCAAGGCATGTGCATTCAAACACTTGCAGTTCAAGAGTTCGGTGAAGAGTAAGAGAAAAAGTAAATACTGCACGCATAGTGGTGTGGCGTGTAACAGAATAAAAAAATTCAAATAAAATTGAGTTTTACTTGCTAAAATTTGAATTGAATTTCACTACTGTAACAAGACCTGTTGTATTGTGGTGCATGCGCTGGTATTAATTCATTTCTTTCAGAGTAATAACATCCTGATGAAAATGACTTTATTTTGAATTACAGCAGCCGCCACAGTAATTGAACGTTACAACCGCTCATTAAATAAGGTTTTATCAGATGAGATATCGTTGACACTTATTCAAAATAATCTTCATCAATAAGGAGTCAATAATATTTACTTGCAAAGTTGTATGCTGTGAGTAAACACAGCTAATGGAGTGTAGGGTATGTACCTAAGTGGGTCGTGGAGCGATGATCTTTGTATCAATTTGAATTGCAAATATTTTATTGTTTTGCATCAGTTTTTAAACCGCGTTTTTTCTGATACCTTAACGTTAATAGTGGGTGTTTTTTTCTAACTATGTCTGGTTAATGTTTACTAATTACATTTTTGTTTAATTGGATGGAGGTATGTGGGATATTTTAATATCGATTTCAAATGATGGAGTTAAATTTAGCATATTCAAATGTTGTATGTGGGTCGTTGTCATAAGAAGCCTTCAATTTATTTTTGTTGTTATTTTAGAAAATGCATATGCATACACTTGTTATGCAGATGCAATTATTATATCTATCCTAGGGGTATATTAATTTGGACTCATAGTTTGTATCACGCCTTAAAATTGGGCATTTACCCCTAAAAATTGCTACATTTGTGTAACATAGAAAGTTATATCAGTCCACCCATGTCCGTCCGTCCATCATCAATTTTGAGTCCCTTATTGTATACGCCAATAGTGTAAATATATTCAAATCCGCCTGCTGAAACTATTTAGAAAAAAAACGCTTTATCGAAGAAGTCGATGGAAATAAAAGGCCGTGTATTTCGCATCCTTAACAGTGTACCCATGCAAACTTTTTTGTGAAAATTTGGGGGTGTTTTTGACATAAACGTTGCTTTTTCAATAAAATCTTGGAACGCCCCAATTCATTTACAACAAAATATGTAGATAATGTATTCACAATTTGGCATATTTTTTGTTGACTGCTCCCCCTGTTGACTGAGCCTTTTTGACAATATTTTGGTATTTGTCGAATAATTCCTAAGAACAAAAAAACAAATCACAAAAAGCAAAATATGAAGACTATGCCTTTTGTCCAAAATCACATAAAAATTCGATTTTTGCAACTCCCACTTTTCGATATCCTGAACAAATATTTAAATGTTGTTCATATTGTTCCAAAATGTTGCAAAATGAACAAATATCAAGGTACATCGAACGGTATTTGTTAGCTGATAGAATTTTAAAACGCACTATTGAAAATGTTATTCGCTAATTTGTAAATAAAAACTATTAGTCTCAAATAATATTTGTCCAAAGCAAAAGACGAGTCCCAGTATTGTTTTTATGAAAACACTCAATATTTAATATTTTACAAATTTGTTTTATCCTTCTACACTTTTCGCAGCAAACAGATAACCGATCACCGCATAATGGCAATTGTTTACAGAATAAACATTATAAAACAGCAACAACAGTGTGAAAAAACAGTATTGTGAATAGGTTCTTAGCAAACAACCATGTATATTAACACATGCATGCAGCTGAACACTATTAGAAGAGGTAATTTGGATACATTTTAGAGGAACAGGAAAGGGTTTTAATTCATCGCCTGAGCAAAATAGGTGGGTTTAAAATGTGATCATATTATATTGGCGCTACGTTTTAAAAATGATCAAAAAATAAATCAAATGTTATAATAAATTTGAAAAAAGTCCTTCATCGCCCTAAGAGAAGCTTAAGAAGAAGAAGAGTATGTTGATTATAAGGAGGTGACGCATAGTTTGAAATGCCGCTGTCGATGCTGTGACATGATACTAGTATAGGTTCTTGCATTAGTCTTCTTCTTTTTGTTGCATGCACACCTGCGGGACAGTTAAAAATGTGTTGAATTTTTCACTAGCCTCACCTGAATGTGAAAATTGCTAAATGATATAGCCCCTCTTGATCGCTTTTTATGACAAGCGCTGTTTATCGGGTCGCTGCAGTGGTAATTGTATTCCGTCCCTGCACGTGGATTTTTTTCATTACTTCGAGCATTTTAATAAATGGCGATGAAATATGATTTAAATATTTACATACAATTTGCCCTTTCAAATTTACCTTAGACGCAACTTCTTAACCCTACTGTCTACCAAAATACATATGTTCTTATACCTGACATTGAGATGTCATTGCTACAAAATATAAAAAAAGACAACAAAATTTTCTACTATCTGGCACGATTATCTAGTATGCTACATTGAACTTGAATACTTTCCCAATTAGTTGTCGTTTTTGACGTAAGGTACATTTATTTTAATATTTTCTATTTACCTCAAATAAACAAATAGCTTAAGAAAAATTATTAATGATTGCAAAGCTGCGAACAATATTTTTAATACTCAGGGTATACATGTCAACAAACGCAATACGCAATAAAGTCTGGGATACGATACTCGGATTACGACTTCAGAGAAGTCAATAAAGATATTTCTATGACCGGGACTCCTGCCCTAACAGGTTGACAGATTTTCTTTAAATTTCGTATTTGAGATGTTCTGGGATACACTCCATTATGAACACGTCTTTAAGAACTCTGATGTTAGAAATACTTGTTAAAACATTTTTTTATTCATATGACACTTTTTTCGAAATCATCACTTTTCTCAAACAGCTAACCGTTTTGAAATATTTTTAAAATCTGAACTCTTAGGTTGAGAGCTCGCACAGTTTTCCCCAATAGACTTGAATAGCGTCACTTTAGCAAAACGGCAATGTTTCTTAAATGGCCAAAGTGATTTCAAAAAAATTTAATATTTTAGTCCATAGTATGAAATGACCACATATTCGATTGCGCCAAGAACGGTGCTAAATGTCGAGGCTTCTTCAAGCGATATAAAAATTGTTCACCCCTTCTGATCTGGCTACAAATTTTTCAAAAAAAAAATAAAAACAAATAAAATAAATTCTGACAAACATCACTTTTTTCAAATACAGATTATACGTTTTGGTGTTTTAAATTAATACTTGGAAAGTAAGAAAATGATGTTCTCCCAAAACAATGGAACAACAAACCAATATCTCCAAAACGGATGAAGTTGTTTTCCCATGTAACACAGTGAATATCGTTGTAATAGATCGCATGTGAGCTTTACGATAGTGTGGGAAAACACCCAGTTAAGGTATGACGAATGTCATCCGTCAAATTATCGCAACTAGACGCCACACTAATCAGCAATTTATTTTTGTATTCTTGGAAGCGTGAATGACACGGAACTGCTTTTTGGCAGTTACGCCTAGTTCTATATCACTTGTAGGTACGTTTTATCACTCTTCTTTATAGGTATTATGTAGATACATATCTAGAATTTCGTATTTCATAGCTCGAAGGGTTTAAGCCTTCTCAATCTTCTAACTAAATTAATATTATTAAGGTACTCTTCAATAGGGTCATCCAACAAGAAGTAATTTTAAATTTTGCACAAGTGTTGAGCTGTCAACATTCAAATATCATTGCGATAGTTTTTGATAATTAAAACTTATGAGGTTATTAAATATGGATCGATACATTACCACAAAACGTGTTGAAGTTGAAAGTTCACAACGAAAACAGTGAATATCGCGGAAATATTTAGTTCGTCCTGCTTTTTGTCATCATAGAGTCTCAGACAGGTTAGTAATGTGAAGACTGAAAGTCGTGTACGTCCGACAAGGTCAGCTGAAAATATCGCTGCCGTAGCTGAAAGTGCGAATGAAAAAAAACCCAGGTGTATCCATTTCAAGACAAAGACAGAAACGGGGCCTATCCGCAACCACTTTGCACCACATTTGGCATAAAGATTTTGGCGGTGCTTAAAAGGCCCACTTGACACAACAATTGAAGCAAGCCTAAGAGACAATAATATTAAATTATAGCGTATGTTTATTTGGTTATATTTTTTCTTCACATGAGCATTCCAGCGCATCTTCTTCTCAAGAGTCATGTCTAAGTAGATACTTAACTGAGTTTAAATACGGAACACTGCATTGTAATTTATTGTAAGGGTACTTGAAATTGGCATTATTTGGCCTCTAGTTGATACTTGCACAATTGTGCATGATACCCGCGTGGGCTTACCTTACCTTACGTAGGGCTCTGCAACCTCTGAGTTTTATGGACTAATCCTTTGTGCCAAACCTTATTAGATTTGCTGTGTTGCATCTTGGAAGACGGTAAAATAAATGTTTCATTCTTCTAGAGATATTTTATAAAATACACAGTGCCCTAATCTATAGTTGAATACCTGTTCCTAAAACCAAATTGATGGTTTCGTATCAATGTCCTCTCTTCTTTAATTATATCAGAGACGTTTTGCAAGAAATTGTTCGATTTGCTTAGACAATAATGGCAGCAAGAACATAGGGCGATATGAGATTACCTGACTTGGTTGTTTGCCAGGTATTGGCAAACCTAAGCGATTTTTCTCATTTACAAACGTAATTTGGAACTTTGCGATAATAACCTGTGCTAGTTTTTGCATACCTTTTTTTATAATTTGTCACCAAAAACATTGAAACTCCGGATTTTTTAAGGGTCAATCTGTTTGTTATTTCTTGGACACGTTCTTTAAATGTTACCGATAGAAATATTCTCCATCTTCTTCGTCTTAAGTTGCGCTACAGGCCGGGGTGGACCTGGGCCTCAACCAACACGCCTCTCCAGTTGGCTCCGTCTTTGGCTAACCGCCTACAGTTGCGCACTCCAAATTGGCTGAGGTTCCCTTCCACTTGTGCGCGCCACCTAAGACGAGGTCTTCCTTTAGTCCGTTGTTCCATTCGCTCTACATGTTCGAGCCATCTTAGTCGACTGTCGTAGAGTTCGCTGTTAAATCTCCTCCTCAAAAGCCCGTCAACGCAAACGGGACCAAAAATCACTCGAAGAATTTTGGGTTCGAAACCACCAAGAAGATGTTCATCCGCCTTTGTTAACGTCCACGCTTCTGCGCCATGTAGCAGGACTGCGATGATAAGGGTCTTATCCAAATCTCCTTCGTATTTCTTGACAAGGCCTTCTTGACTAGTCAATATTTTTCATACCGGGCCTAAAAGCTAGCTTTTCCAACCATCAAAGTGGAAGGGGCCTACAATTTTCGACTGCGAACGACAATTTCAGAAGCTTGTCATAATAATTGATATTACTTTGTCCCGGCATGATTTGAACATAAAACCTTCCATTAGTGGTCCAACACACTAACTACTGAGCTACTGCGCCCACAAAAATTATAATAAAGCAAAATTATATAGCAAAATGTCCTTGTCTTCGCAAAATCTATTCCGTTTCTTGAATACCATCAGTATCTTCCTATCGCTAGAAAAAGTTTCATACCAACAATTTTACTTATTTCCATACTGATATGAAACGACGAGGTTATGATCTGGACTAAACGGATTATAATCCTGCCACCTCACCACATTCCTACAGGTCCACCTTTGAGATTCGCTGTTTTGATCTCAAAAAATGTCGGCAGGCCTCCCAATTTCGAATCACTTCCTCACTGAGGCCAATCAAATACCGGTGTTGCTACATTTGTTTGATCAAAGAGTTTAAGAGCTGCCTCTCTTTCGCGATTGTATGGGAACGCTGATTGGTATTGCCATTTGACGGGGTTCGTATGGTATCTCTTTTGAGCATAACAGTACCAACTGAGAAGAACGCGCTCCAATTTTCTCCATCTCTGATGCCGTGGGCAAGTAAACCCACATACTCTTTGTACGCCGTCCAACATTGTGAAGGGCATGTGAGTGCGGCGAAGAGCCTTCCTTTCAGCTAAGGGGCATTTTTCGTTCACAGATGATAACTGAGTCTCCCGCCTCATCCACCCTCCGCTTACGAAATGTTGTCATCACAGGTTACTTGGCTATTGATCGTAGATTCCTTTTCACACTTGGAAATCACTCTTCCATTTATATATAAATGTCTGGAATAGGTCGGGGTGGGTCAGAAAATGGGCAGCACAAGTATTTTATTTTTTCGGACCAATACGATACCTATTCCCCTCCAAAACATCCACCCATTCATCAAGTGCTCGTTGCACGAACGTTTGATCCTCAGCTATAAAGACGAGGAATGCCATTGCGAGTTGTTCGAGCCGCTGGTGTCTTCTGCACAGCAAAAGCTTTTATCTAAACAGCTAAAGTGACTTCATAAATAACACTTGTGTGAACACAGTCAAAAATAGCAACTTTATACTCTCATTCATTACATAATTTGCATACAAAATAAAGCGAACAAAATCCAGTTCATTCAATTCAAATCAAATATGAACATTGAACATGTTCGCGTTTAACCAATTCTTTGTTGTATTAGTCAGGCAAAATGTTATTTGCTTTTCATTATTACCAACAAAATTAAAGGGCTGTTGTATATTTAATTACAGGCAAACATCCGATATAAATAAAGTTGACAATTAGATTTCACCTAAAATGAGTCTTTTCTTCGAGATTCTTTCATTTTTACCCTTTTCAACAACCATCCAAATACTAAATTTACTTTAAGTTTCAATTATAGGTTTGGTTTTCCAAACTCAACTGCTACCAAAATAATCTGAATTGTATTTCAAACTTAATTAAGTTAAGTAGCTTATTGGATGGCCTTGATAGTGCTAATATTCCATACGCACGATAGTAGTCTGAATTTGTCTTTCACTGTTCAATGTTGTAGTTCGATTTTGTTTCAAGGAATTTATTATCTTTAAAAAATATTAAATGGAAATCTATCATATTTCCATTCAAAATATGCGGACAATTATAAATAATTCTCTAGTTGTTTGTTTCATAAATTTTTAACTATATGTGCTTATATTTTGCCATCTTTACCAAATGCACCACGGTTACCTACACTTTTTGAATTAAAAACAATAAATTATCTGAATAACTTCCAAATTTCAAATGCAAATGGGTAAAACTAAAACTAATTTAAGTGTAATTAAAGTTCCAACCGACTGTCCTTAATTTATTCAAACTTTTAACAAGTCAATTTATAATCCGTCTGCCTCAAGACGAATATTGAAATAGGTGAAGAAACTATTTTTGTGCGGTAAATATACACACATCTACATCAAGGGATGTTATTGGACATTTAAAACATTTTACAAAAATAATAAAAAATATTCAAATGCAAAAAGTGTCAAATAATTTAATCTTGTAATGCAAATTTCCAATTTTCTGATAGTGACTTTAATAAATTCAAATACACAATTTAAAATCATGTTTAATCGTATTAATTTGTTGTTGCTTTATTAAGATGGTAAATAAGAATCGTTAGTTACATAATCTGTTATTTTATGGTTGATTTCTTGGAAAACCAAATAAATTATCCTTTTCATTAGTGATGTATCAACCTGGTATGCAAACCGGGTTGAGTACAAGCCGGATTCGGTTTGGTTTGGTTTTTTCCCAAACCGAGTTGGCTGGACTCGTAAGATAATACTGTTCAGTTTGTTTTGTAGCAAAAGCCGTAGTTTTCGGTTTGCCATCAACGCAAAAATTGGCCAAAGCTGATTTTTTGCAAACCGATATATAACAGTGAACAAATCTTTTTGCTTATAGAACTCGGTTTAACAATGAGTGAGAATGTGAAGCAAATAAATTTATATTTAATTTGTCTCTTTCTAAAAATTGTTAGTTTTTAAATATGTAGGTACATAAAGTTATAATGTTAGATTTTTTATTTTTGTACTTAGTATAGAGGTGCATAAAAAAGTGTGTTTTTTGATCGTAACTTCAATATTTCTGTCTCTAAAGAACCACGACAAACTTTATTTTAAAGGTGCTTCTCGGGGAAACAGATTATCACTTTACGTTTTTTTAATTGGACGCCCTTATTTTGGTAGGGGTTCTGGTAAAGATTTTGGAAACTTTTTTTGGTTCTTAACTCCTCCGATTTTGTCTGTAAAGAATCATGCTTTACGGCGTTAAAAATTCTAATGATAACACTGATACAAATAAACCCACTACAAGCTAACAAACCGACCCGAACCAAACTGAACCAAATCGTTCCGTTGAGAAATGCTTTTACTTCCAACCGAGTTACTTAAATCGGTTTCCAAACCGGTTTGCTTAAATTTCAATTCGGCTTAACAAAGTTTGGGAAATTATCGGTTTGGTACATTACTACTTATGATCATTTTTGTGTCACGTTGGCACATGTGACTGATAGGAGGTGGCTGTTGTTTTGTGATTGTATTAACAGTAGTGATCGCTCTTTATGCACATTTATCTGCATTGTAAAGAAGTAAGAGGGCTAACCCGATTGTAAATTATGGATCGCATAAATAATAAATCAATAAAATTAAATGGATGACTATAGTTTTGCTCGTAAACATGAAACAAAAGATGCGATAAAATTTGAATATAAAATCTAATTCAGCCTGATTTGTTAAACAATGAATTATGAAGATTTGCCTTTACAACTTATGCTATAAATATGATTGTTTGGATGTATGTTAATCAATCCCGATGACACGGATGAACATGCATGGATAAAACTTTTATTGATGGTTTGTTTTAAATCAAAAATATTTTATTTTTTCTTATCAGTTCATTGTCATGTCGACATTTTTAAAAGACAGTTTTATCGACAAAGTTGGTAGAAATAAAGGTTGTGTTTTTCACAAAACATGTACATAAGTCTCATATTATTATTCGCTAATACAAATTTCACTTTGAGGGAATCGATTTCGACCAATTTGTTGTGATAATTTCTTTAGCAAATGAAAAATGTCAATAATGTCTTTCTAAATAACCGCTTTTTGAAAGATTTTAGCCACGCTAACTTTTTTATGTATAACAATTCAGGTTAGGTTAAGTTAGGTTATAGTGGCAGTCGGCCGAAGCCGGCACACTTAGACCAATAAAAAGGTCCATTGTGATACCACACAGATCTATCTTCTTCCTACTTGTTGAACCAGTTGAAGCTTTTGATAAAGTTTGAAACATATACAACAATATAACAATTCAACCATAGAAAGATTTCTGCCATGCCCACTTTTTGGGGGACAGAAATATTAAATATTCAACAGTATTCAACAGTTCGCCGACATGATGTAATTACCAAGGAGATTCATCAGAGGCCTTAGTAAAGACCCAAGTGTGATTGGAAACGCCACTACGCAGCCTAACGTACGGTTATTTTCAGTTCTGTAAAACTAGCAATCGCGTATTTCCGTGAAAGATAATCCGACCAAACAATCCATGTTTATTATGGTCGTGCAATTAGAAATATTTCTCTATTGTAAGCGTTTAATCTACCCTTCAGTAAAAATCAAACGATTTTGTTCGACAGAAAACTGTAAATAGATATCTGCGTGCGAACGAAAATTTGTTTCTTATAGTTTCCAAGAAAGGCAATTTTTTTATCAATATGCATTTCATTGACGTAAACACAAAACATAGATACTTTACTATGACATAATTCTAAGCAACAACAAACTATAAAAGCTTAGCAAAGATGGATCATAATTGAATTACCAGTGACCTTTTTTCATAAAATCTATCCTATCCTCGATATTGACGGACAGGAGGTTCGCTTAAATACAATCGTGACATTCAACAAATAAAATACCCCTTTTTCTGCAGTTGAGATTGCATTTTGTTTAATTTACGATGTAGAATTTTCCAAAGTTGAATACTATTTGCACCCACGCAATGATAAGCTATAGTAAACATTCTGAAGTAAGCCTCATGTTCTTGATACAGCCATTGTGCTTCTAAAGGTAAACATTTTATTTGCTTTTATATATTCCAATTGAATCAAATTAAATTCAGATGGGCGGTGAACTCGAATCACGAAATCGTTACGCGTGGAAATTTTAAAAATGTAATTTTGTAATCAACGGTATCAGACGATTTAAAATTGTATTTGCAATGTGTGAGCTTTTGAAAATATTGTCGTGGCTGGAAGCGTTCATCAACCTGATCAAAGTTGAAAATGAAATAGAATAAATGTACGAATATTTGTTTGATTTGCGCAAATAATTTTTATCAATTGAGGCGATCCAACTTACAACCTTTTGCTACTCAACTGCCGCCACAAATGAGTGAAATGAAGTGAACATTTGCGTCTGCTGATGCCATATATATTTCAACAAGTGTTATTTTTATATTGATAATCTGAGTGTTGATAAGGTAAATAAGATAGTAATAGAATGGGCTGTAATTTAAAACGGAATTTTGCCGAACATTCAGCTCTATTAAAATATTAGAAGGCTATAACTTGTGCAGATAGAATGTGGACTTTAGCTCCGTATGTACATATTACTGATCAGAAATTGGGAAATTCATAGCTTTTTTAAATGTTGATGTCGAAAAAAGTCTTGTCTCTCTTATGATGAATACAGCAAAGAGTAAAGTGTTTCCCAGGATAACAATCTTAAACGCCATAATTGTTATAGGGATCATGATTTATGTATTTAAGGAAGTCTCCAATAAAAGATGTTATTAACAAATGCAAAGTATTGAGTGTCCCTATTCGTGTCACTTTTGAATCGTTTCGTTGTCCACATAATTTCTTAAACTTCGTAAGCAGTGATTGTGCATGAACAAAATATAAAGTACCTAGTCCAGAGGCCTGCAAAACGAAACTGCAAGAATAAAAATCTACAGTCGCTTGTGGCATTATATAAGTTTGACAATTGTAGACTGTGAATGTCAAAAATGCGCGGTGAAAATTTCATGAAGATCAGTTGAGTTTTTCGGCAGTACACACATTTCAAACAAACACAGATACTTACATCCAATTTTATATGTATAGACAAACATAAAAATGAACGGCATCGGTGTATAAAAATCTATGTAAACAGATATCAACATATTTTCACTGAAATCTGTTTGATCAATTTGCATCGATGGAAGCGTTGAATGCAATATCAATCACTGCCAGAAAGAAGTCTACCCAATATATGGTATAAAAAAGCCAGGAAATATTGCATTTGAATGTCATTGGTAGGTGTTATGGAAAACAACAAATGTCTGTGCTGTATTTATTACCCAAAAGGATACCGGGATACTGTTAAATTTACAGAAAAGTCGCTACGCTAATTGAAAATAAAGCAACCAATAATTACACGGTCCAAAGTCGTCATTTAAAGCAGCTCTTTTTTTGTTTCTAAAGTGCTTATGTTTTCAAATTATTCGCATCCATCTGCCTACCTTCATTGACAGTGTACATTGAAGGGCAGCACTCGGAACTTGTTTATTGATATGGAAATATTGCTTTGATGTTTATTTAGCTAAAGTATACGAGTATCGGATAGTTCATTTATAATTACCTTTAAGGTCAAATATCATAGTATTTTGATGCATAAGTTATAACGAACATAATATGTCTAAGCGAACGCATTTGTCTATTACAAATGCCAAACTTCATACTACAAAAGCGTTACGTATACGCCATAGTGACTTTGTAATTATGTATTTATTGTTCCACTTGATCATTGCCGTGTGACCCTTTTATGGATGTCAATTTCCATACTGCACCAATTTCAATTTACAGTTGATAAGTCGAGAATCGCGTGTTATAATAGACCGCATTGGTACATCTCATTTTGTACGATAACTGTGTTCAGGTTTCCGATTTTTTTCAAAGATGAATTTCTGTTTTGGATTATTTAATAGGCGAGCATAAAGAGTGTTTAAATTAAATATATCCGGCAAATATCGGGCGCCGAAATATTTGGTTGCAAATCTCTAATCGTAACATCATTATTTCTAATGGAAAACCTTCTTTATATAACTCTATAAAAACAAGTCGTAAATATCGAATAAAAACAGCTTAGGTAAAGACATAAGACATAGAAACTCAAAATTTGGGTGGGTTGCAAGCTTGTGTTTTTTTTTGTCTTCGCTTCATTCAACTTGTCATTACACAGTTTTTTGACAACACTCAATTGTTGCTCTATCTAAATATAGGTTATTGGCAGTGCAGTGTCGTGAATGAGTAAACAGATTTTGTAATTTGTCTCCTAGGGAATATTGGCGTTTACTTACCCCTGATGAATTTGCACTGTGTTTCATGTGAAAATTTTTATTTTATGAGGGGATGAGGCAGAGGTTAAAAAAACTGGAAATGTTTTGCTGCAAAAACAAATCCTAATTACGGGGATCGAAAATAGTAATGATAATTGTATTTTGGGAATCGATTCACATAAAAAGTTCATAATTTGTAGTATATAATGGAACCAAGTTGGATATCCTCCACACAAATTCATTCGAGGTTTACTTTTTGAACCGTTGCTATTATTTGCATAATTGTTTGCAAATTTTAAATAAAAGGTTTAAGCTTAGTTTTATATTTGATATAGTGATAATGATATTTTGAATCGTCGATGAGATGAAGGTAAGCGATATATAAATAATTAAAACATGGTAAAAAGGGCGAAATGATCTTTAAGGGTGACTGTTTGAATATCGGTTAGATCACAGCTTAATTTGAAATTTCTGGAGTTTGAAGAAACAGAAGTACGAAAAGAAGACATACAATTATATACAATGAAATGGTTGAATGGAAAACAACAACTTATGTTTGCTACCACTCGAAGAGGGGCTGGAGCTATAGCGCTGTTAATAATACAGACTTCGGTCCAGCCTTTATTTTTTTTTTTTTTTTTTTTTTATAAATTCTGGCTCGCCAAGGCGATTTATAAAAGGGGGGGTACTTCGACCTAAAAGATCTTTTGTACCGTATGGGCCAGAAAAATTTTAAACTAGTAAAATTTCCACTTTCCGTGTAAAGCGGACAATTTTACCAGTAGAAGAATTCTTTATGTCCTCGGGGCTCAATTGTTCCCTGAGAAAGATCTTCTTTCTAATTCCATTAAGGGCTGGGCATTCACATAAAATGTGTTCAGCTGACTCGTCCTCTTCAAGACAGAGTCGGCACTCAGGAGAATCTGCTATTCTCATTTTGTGTAGATGATAACTTAAACCGTGGTGAACAGTAAGGTAACCTACTAGGTTTTTGATATCATGCCTTCTTAGGTTTAGACATTTGCTGGCATTATGATTGAAGGGCCGAATGGCTCGTTTGGCCTGTCTTAGACCTGGGATGTTATCCCAATGATAGATACATTTTCTATGTTCCCAGCTTTTAATTGCTGCCGTTGCTGCTGATCTAGGAGTGAAGCAGAAAGGTTCGGGACCTATGAAAGGTGTTTCTGAACCTTTTCTGGCCAGTTCGTCGGCCTTTTCGTTACCTTCTACCCCGACATGACCCGGAACCCACCATAATTTGGTCTTGTTTCTTGCTCCGAGTATTTGTAGGGTGTTGAAGCAGTACATGACAGATTTGGAGTCAATGGTATACGAGCTAAGGGCGTTTATAGCTGCTTGACTGTCCGTGAAAATATGAATGGTTGCACCTTTTATGCCAGATAAGATAATGTGGCTGGCGCATTCTTGAATGGCGTGGAGCTCCGCTTGAAATACGCTGGGACTTTTTCCCATGGGTATCGTAAAGCGTTTGTGTGGTCCGTATATTCCCGCTCCTACCCCCGTTTCCATTTTAGAACCATCCGTATACCACTTTATGCCGTTATGGCTGTTTGGTGGGTTATTGCTAACCCATGCTTCTCTTTTGGGTATCTCCGTGGAGAACCGTTTGTTGAAGCATAGTGTTTTTTGAATGCGGTCTGTGACCGCGCAGTTCATGTTAAGTTCTGGCAGTTCATCGAGAAGGGTCTTAAGTTCCGGATGATCATTAAGACTTATCTCGTTTAGCTGTATTAGACTTATTGCACTGCGGATCGCCACTTTTTGGACGTATATGTGGAGGGGTATAATTCCTGTTATTGCCTCTATGGCAGCTGTTGGACAGGTACGCATGGCTCCGGAGATACCAAGGCACGCAAGCCGTTGTACCTTTTTGAGCTTCTCTATTGCGACCTTTTGTGTGGATTTTGTCCACCATACTATGGAGGCATATGTAATGATGGGTCTTATCATAACTGTGTAGATCCAGTGGACGATCTTTGGAGAGATTCCCCAGGTTCTACCATATGTGCGACGACAGGCCCATAAAGCTCTATTAGCTTTACTGATTTTGTTGTTTATGTGAGAGTTCCAGTTAAGTCTCTTGTCCAGGATTACTCCAAGATACTTGACTTCGTCGGAATACTCTACGACCGTGCCGTTTATTGTGATTAGGCCTAGGTCTAATTTCCTCCTTTTAGTGAAAGGAACGATGACGGCTTTACTGGGATTTATGGAAAGATTTTCCTTAATGCACCAGTCTATGGCTGTCTTTAGAGCATTTTTCATTTTTGATGTGACTCCTATTGAGTCTTTGCCCCTAACTATGATGACAATATCATCGGCGTACCCAATTGTGGTGTAGCCCAAACTGCTCATCTTGTGTAGCAGGTCATCGATGACCAATGACCAAAGAAGGGATGAGAGTACTCCCCCTTGTGGGCAGCCCCTTACGGCTGTTACTGATACTGAGGTCGTTCCTGACGAGGAAGTTATTTTGCGACTTTCCAGCATCGCTTTGATCCATTTAATAGTTGGTTTATCAATATTTCTATGGTACAAAGCATTTGATATGGATTCATATCCAGTGTTGTCGAAAGCACCCTCTATGTCCAGAAAGGCACAAAGTGCGATCTCTTTGCAACGGTAGTCATTTTTTATCTCTGTAGTTAGTCTTAACAGGGCGCCTTCCGTGGATTTGCCCTTTTGGTACGCATATTGGTGAGGGTGCAGAGGCATGCTTTTTGATATGCATTCTCTAATGTGAATGTCAATAATCCTTTTCATTGTTTTCAGAAAAAACGATGTCAGGCTTATCGGACGATATGATTTAGGTAATTCTCTCGGCTTGTTTCCCGGTTTAGGTATAAATACTACGTTTACCTCCCTCCAGGTAACTGGTATATACCCCCAGTTGAAGCTGAACCTAAATAAGGCAATCATGGATGGTAGTAAAAATTCTATTCCATTTTGAATGAGGGCTGGAAAGATACCGTCTGTACCGGATGCCTTGAATGGTTTAAATGAGTTAATTGCCCATTTAACCTTATCCGGAGTAAAAAGTGTTCCGGATAAACTATGAATTCTGCTGAGGTTTCTTGGAATTGAGACCTCCGCTGTATGGTCGTCTGTAATGACCATCGTGTGAGAACCTGGGAAGTGAGCCTGAAGCAAAGTTTTCAGCGTTTCTTTCCGGTCGCGTGTGATTGAACCATCTGATTTAATTAACAATCCCATGCCTTTTTCTTGATCCGTTGACAGGGCCCTTTGGAGGCGTGCCACCTCTGGAAGTTTTTCTATCTTCTCACAGTTTGCACGCCATGAGGCTCTTTTGGATCTGCGCAACTCAAAGTTGTATATGGTCAGCATGGATTTATATTGTTCCCATGTGCCGGTGCGTTTGGCTTTGTTAAAAAGCTTTCTCACCCTCTTTCGAATAGACTCAAGGTTATCGTTCCACCATGGTACGCACCTTTTAACCACGGTTCTTTTAACCTTGCAACTATTTTTGAATGAGGTAAGAATAATATCATTTATTTGCCATTGCGCAGCATCTGCATCAATTGTATTTGATGGTGCTTCTGGCAGCATGTCAGATCTGACCGCAAGATTTTCGCGGTAAGTTCTCCAATTAGTCAGTCTGTTGTCATAACGGACTGACGCGTGTTCGGCATTGCATCTTATCTCGAAACGGATGTGCATATGATCCGATAGAGATGCCTCGCCAGACACGTGCCATCCCTCTATAATATCCTTCATAAAAGGAGATGATATAGTAAGGTCTAAAACTTCTTCTCTTATAGAATTTCTAAATGTAGGACTATTTCCCTTGTTTAGAAAAACGAGGTTATTGCTATATAGATATTCTAATAACGACTCACCTCTGTTATTTGTATCTCGGCTGCCCCAGATGGTGTTATGTGCGTTTGCGTCGCAGCCGATTAGTATATGTACTTTCTGGTCCTCACAGTACCGGACAAGTTCCTGTACTGGTAAGGGAGGCACTGCATCCGTGTCTCCAGGAAAGTACGCCGATGCGCATACAAATTTATGCAGCTCTCGGCCTTTGTGGCGCTCTATTAGGACCGCCACCAGGTCCCTAGTTGTGAAACCTGGAATGAGAGAAAATTTTATATCTTTCTTAATAGAGATAGCCGCCCTTGGTCTGAAAGGACCTTTGGCGAAAATTAGCTCTCTGTGTTTACAATTTAATCCGGATATCTTACCATTGGTTGCCCAAGGTTCCTGGATTAGTCCAATAGCAATGTTCCCTTCGGCACATCGCTGGCTAAAGGTGCCCGATGCACCCATAGCCCTGTGCAGGTTGGCCTGCAAAACGCTGAGACGGGTGGTCATTTGCGTCTGTATTCAGGGTTTCGTACTCTATTGGGCTTGTTATCACCTCTCCTACGTACGATACCCTGTTGAGGAGGACCACTTTGTCTGCCTCTAGGACTTTTGTTTTTATGTCCTTCTTGTGCCAGTGCTTTCTTACGATCCATACCTAACTTAGGCCTGAATCGTGTTTGGCTTTCTCTGGCTGCGCTTGACTTCGCGCTGGTAGCTTCTTTTTCTGGCACAGTTGTTACCGTACTTGAAGCTGCAGCCTTAGCGGCAGCGCTGATGCTGGCCCCACTTGGGTCAGTTGCGGTGCTGCCGTGAGCTGTGACATCCTTCTTATCCAAAACGTGCTGTTTTTGATCTTTAGGGCCCTGTGTGGCCGTCTTGTCAGCACTTTTTAGGATAAGTTTGGTCTGTCCGAATCGGAAAGAGACCATACCCTTTAGCTCCACGAGTCTCCTCATGGTGCTGTCGTTTATGGCAAAGACCATATGTGCGATGTCTCGCTCATCCGATCTTTGCAGAACCCTCCACGTTCTCGTGTTCAGTTCTTTGTTTTGGCCATCTAATAGGGCTAGGATCCTTTCGCTAGCTACGCCGGTACTCTGCGGGAAGAACCCTCTGATGACATGTGGTTTTGGAAAATTTTCCTCTCCCACAAGCATCACCTCTAACCCGCATTTCTCTTTTAGCTTGGCGAAGGTTGCCTTCATCCACTCTGCAGTGGTGGCGTCTGCACATACGATCATGAGCCATCCGGCTTTGAACGTAGTACCGCGGAAGGCTGGTTTGACCTCCTCGTCACGCTGTTCGATCGTGATATCCATAATCCTCTCCTGTATCGAACCCATTTGTTCGTTGGAGAGAGGATTACGATCGATGTCCACCGGTACAACACCCAGTCTTACATTAGTTATTTTAGCCTTTATTTAGTTATAACAAAAAGACTGATTTCTTCCCCAGCATTGGGGATGTTATTTTCATTGGCCCCAAATTAAACATCGTAGTCTACAACATATTTAACTAATTGATGGTCATAATATTTTTTCCAAATGTTTTTTTAGGAGATATGTGTCCTGATCTACGCGTATTTACCTAAATATGATCTGAAAAAAATTAACCTGATTTCGGTCTAGTCCTTTTTTGTTTGAACGAAAAGGTTATAAAAACATGAATTTCAGAAAGATTTATCCAATCTAATTTGTTCTTTGGTTAATCCATTTACTTCAAATATCAGATATTTGCATTAATTTATATAAGAGAGCAGCTGAAAGTTTATATAATAATAAACAAAAATGTAAACAAATCAATAAATAATCAATATAAATATTGAATGAGGAGAAGAATCAAATAATATTGATATTATTCAGTTTCCGCGAGCTCTCCTTTATTATAATTTGTAATGTTGCTAGCAGACCCGCTAAAAAAATGCATGCATATTTTCTTTTTCAAACCTATTCATCCTTTTACTCCTAATTTTTTTACTGATTGTCGTGGTCATATCCCGCTGGGAAATTGATCGTGTGGACCTTTATGCGTCGCAGTCACCCCAGTTGATTTTGTAGTGCTGGTCTCTTTTACTCATTGTCTGGACCAGTCTTATCAGGCAAGCGCACTACAAACTCCGCCAGCAAAGCCATAAGTTCAGCTCTGCCGGAATGGTGTGTGATTGTTTATCGATTTTAAGGAATATAACAGCATTTTTCTACTTATAAACTATAGTTCTTCCGGTTTCTTTTTTTCCTCAAATGATTTATTGGCCAACATTTCAGACTGAATGAGAAAGGGAAGGGGCTGAAAGAATTGACACGGGTCCAGTAAATTGCACAAATAATGGGACATCAAAGGTGATTTCAACAGAAATGCAATTATGCTGGTTTTCGTTAGTTGAACGCCCGGATGATTTATCGGGGAATTCCAAAGAAATGGTCAGGGCAATTTCGCGGGGAATACCGTATTTACTGCATTTTTGTTTCTCGAGCAAAGCTCAATTTAATATCAAGTTCAATATGAATGCAAATTACAAAAAACTATTTATATATAAAATTTGGTATTACACAGCATTTCTTGTTAGATAATTTCAGGTTCATAGGGTATTACTGGATGTATTTAACATGTCTCACAATATTTCTATCATATTTTCACATGTTATTCGGCTCATAGCTGAAGAAAAGCATACAGATACTTAAACTCAATAAGTGAATATAAGTATGCGGCATACAAATAAACATATTTTAACCCTTATTCGATATCAATTTATCCATTTACTCCCCTTACATTTTGTTTATGTTGTCACGTGCTGACTTCTTGCATTGGATGACTCCATTATCTTTTTTGTTTGTAAAGCGTGACTGCAGAACTAAAGTAGAACTAGGTTTTTTTAGGGCGAGGCACCTAATGACGTGGGGTATCTGAGAAGTCATATTTTTATTTAATTTTATTCTATTGAGTTTAAGGTAGTTGCCATTTCAATGATATCCTCCGTCAAAGCAATTATTTAAATCAATAATACGTCTAATGCCAAAAGAAATAGAATATAGTTAAGACGGCAATATCTGTTAACTATGCAGTTTTGAGTGATGCTATTCAATATATTCTTAAATGTATTCGTACGTTTCTCGTGGATTATATTTAAAACTCAACGCATATTTTCTAAGACTAACGCTTTGCGATGGCTGAATAATTCTTAACGTATCCGAGCAACTGAAGGAAAGTTTAAACTTTAAGTATTTTTTTTAAATACCCGAACAGGGAAGCGCATGAAACAGTACCAGCATTTGGTTGGCATTAGTGATGAAGAGATCAAAAGCCGAGAGGCCTGCTGATACTTTTTGAAGTTGAAACGAACTCCTTTGAACATGACATTACCAAAAGCTCTGTTCGCGCTCGATTGTCTTTGAGATAGGTTCTTTGACGAGAAGGCTTCCTCGGATCTTGGATCTTCTAATTCGATCAAGCACTCAGCGGAATAAAGCAGAACTAGCTGGATTGAGGTTTGGGACATATTTTATTTATTTAGTCAGGATATCCAATGCTAATATTATCATGTTTGTACGGAAACCGTAGTTTGAATCTGATAATCCAATGATATCTTTACCGAAAATGTCAATGATTGTGATTTAGGATTACCTCTTTTGATAACCATTGTTTGATTTGGACCGATTGATCGTATATATATTTTACTTTGAGTGTATCTACGCGATTTCTAAGGGTCAGGGTTATTCTTTATCGGATCCCTACAATTGAAACCTTAGTGGTGATGATGCTTACAATAAGGTAGATAAACTCCTTAACTATCTCAAAGTTGATACTATCTTGCCGACTTCATAAACCAATTTTAAATATGATAACCCACCCGCTTTGTGGGTTCCGAAAGATTTGGGCTCGATTAAAATGAGCAGGATTTTCGGTTTCATTTCTATTTTTCATTGACTTTTGATTAATATATATTTGTTTTCTTGAAGTATAGTCTAAATAATTTAAAATCATTAGATGATCCTTAGCCGCACAACAAACATAAACAGCGTTCGGCGCAGCGATACTGAGAGTATACACTCAAGTTTTTTGTATTAATCTTCAATTTATACACACCAGTAGGGGTTAAGAAACCTTATCTCACAAGATCATCACCCTTAGCCATGTGCGCCGCTAAGCTGAAAATGTATTATAATCACACATTTGGAAAACAAAACGTGTACATACACGAGCTACCAACACGAGTTATACAAAAAAGAATTAGAAATTAATAAAAAATGTGTTTAATTACGAGATTAATATTATTACCCAGCACTATAAATCTATTTCCTAATGAGAAGCCATATCAATTTTACCAGTGGTTGAATAAATCAGTGTGCAAAATTATATAATTTCGCAGTATTTCGGTAGTTAAAACAGTGTGTGTGTGGAATGTAAGCAACGAGGTTTAATGATGGTATACTCAGTCCTTTGACATTTATGACGTGTAGTTGGGATGGATACCGACGCAGTATCCAGATCTTTATTTAAATTTTCAATAACCTTAAAATAAAAAATACCAAACGTTTCGATAAATATAAGTTCTGTTTCTTTGAACTCTGGGCAAAAAATTTAGCAAATTTGTACAAATTTGCAAGACCTTTTAATGTGATTTATTAACTTAAAGGTCTGCTCATTAGAACGTTGACAAGATTGACATGACACCAATATTTTGCTATTGGCTTCTTTCATTTCTGTTTGAGCAAGCTTTTGAAGTTAATCATATTGTATTAAGCCGTGCAACAACTAATGACAGTATTGTCTCAATCGAAATAATTGAATTTGATAATTTAGCATCAACAAAATTTACAATATTGTCAACCACAATGTTGAAACGTTTGCTTATAAAGGACAGACGACGCCCACACACCCACAAAGGTATGGCAATATTCGGCTGAGCTGAAAATAAGGTAGAACGGTAAAAAAAAAATTTTTTTGCTAGTGATACTCGCAGTATTATCACATCACATAGTTGTGCGATTAGTGTATTGGATTGCTTTCGTTTGCCGCAATATCTTTTTTGACACGCGACAGTATCGTTCTGATAAATATTTATGTCACTGTCAAAAATTTAAACATCATCCACCTTTTGGATGGACATGCCCGCATACACATACATATATACATGTGTGAATTGCTAAAAACTTACATTGTGGACATGCAAACGTTTTGCAAAATAAATTCCAATTGTTTATTATTTCCAAAGAGATAAACTGCTCTCAGACAACCCTTCGCATTCTTTCGCCATATCATTTTGCTACTACACGACATTATCCAATATTTAAACAGTTATTCTGGCTACCATCAGGTGGAGATAAAGAGTGGTTAATAATAACAAACACTTTAGATTAAGAAAACGCGAAAGAAAAAATCTGCGTTCGTATAAAATGCGATATAATTTTATTCTCAAATTAGTCGCTTATTTCATTTCATGGATCGTGCAAAGAGGTACTTACCGACAACGCTGTAATAGAGATTGAGTTACATTGGAGTTCAATTTGCGGAAATTCATTCTTTAGAACGTATACAAGTTGATACAGTACGCTCATTTCAAGATCGGTGTCGTAATTCAGGAAGTAAGTCGAGCGTGCTTGAAAAATACTTGTGATTAAATCAAGGAAAGTGTTATTAGGCTTCATTTGCTTTGCTGGCGATTATTTAGGATAAAATTATATGCTTGGTTTTTGGATGCACTGTGACGTTATGATTTTTATCTTGTGTGTTTTGGAACTGTGCGCAAAGTGTAGAACTTAAGATTGGGATAGTATGCGAAGAGACTTGTGACTAGGTTTTAGTATCACGCGAGCAAGTACATAGTCTCAGTTGCGCAACTGGTATTTGTGAAATCGATTTTTTTTTTTAAAAAGTGTTGTTTTGTTTTTAATTTGAACACAAATGCATGCATCCGTCTGCAATTAAATGTTGCCTTATTGGTTATCGGACGATCACATTAAATATTACAATCCAAAAAATATTTCGATTGAAAAATTGCGCAATGAACTGATTACAATCTCAAGGCGTCTTTCTTCGATCGATAGTCCGGAAGAGCTCTCCGAATCGGGATGCCAATGAAACAAGCAAACACACTTATTTTGAAGATGTTGCTTTGTTGTATTTGACACTACAAAAATGACAAATATCGATGTTGACGTCGATAACGTATAAATGTGTGAGTGATCCTTGTTATGATTTTAAACCTAATTCGAGAAGCGAATGTCTCCCCTATCAGTGGAAAAAGAATTACCATTCGAGTGCCAATGAAAGTCCTCCAGGAATGTTTGAAATGCTTCCGATCGCTTCTGGAGGAACAATCGCCATTATATAGCTGCGCTTATTGAATCTAAACCAGATCAGAACTAACACCAGATTGAACACTGATGCAGATTTGATGATCTCAAATCGAGTTTGTTCAACGTTATTCTCTCGTATTTTTAGTAGACATGCGAATATTTATTAGATAAAACTAAGAAATACTGCAACACATGCAAAACAAATAAATCAGTCGATATCATTGATTTTGAATTTCCAACTTTGACAATTTGTACACACTTTTTTTATCTGAAAACTACGTACAGACACTATTTTGCTCAACTAGTCTATACAGCTGTATCGAACACATAATGAAGAATAATTTGAGGGTTTTACTCATGGATTCTTTTTTCTGCAGTTTCCGGCCTAAATTGTTCATTGAACACACCTATTTTGTTTTTAATTTTTATTTATTTTTCAAAATGTATTCCAAATCCGAAAACACTCAGAGTCGGTAACGGGACATTGTATTTCTCCTTTTTCTTAAACGACGAGGTCATGATCTAGACATGTGAGGACATAATAGTGACCTTTTTTCCAACTTGGCTTTTCACCCAGATACAGTGTTTGGGATTATCATCCTAATACTACAACACATCAATTCTGTTTGACTTAAGCAGATCATAACGCTCCCACTTCAATCAATTACTACTGGCCCGCCTGTGTGGTTCGCCGGTTTTACCTTAAAATATACCGGTAGGCCTCCCGATTAAAATCACTGCGTAACTGAGGCCATTCAAGTTTTGGTATTGCTAAATTTGTAGGATACAGAATATTTAAGGCCTGCTGTTAAGAAACGTTGATTAATATTGCCTTTTTGACGGGGTTCGTAGGACCTGTCCTTTGAGCACGACGGTCGCAACTGAGTCGGTCGAGCTCAATTTCCTTTAAGATAAATTCGTTGACTTGAAAGCTTTCTCCATTCTTAAAACTTCTTATTCGATCAAGCTGTAAGGCTCCTGCTATCATGAGAAGCATCTTCATCTCAGCTGCCATTGGTCCATGGACTTACTTACCTCCGCGATCCCGGTCACGCTGCTTCCAGTTGTACAGGGCAAGCGCTCTGGCATCCGCGATGGCCAGGTCTTCCCCATTCGCCCTCCTCGCACACAGGACCAAATATCCGACGGATTATTTTTTTTCGAAAGAACCCAAAGTTAGCTCTCCTTTCCTGCTTATCGTCCAGTAGGTACTCGGCGCCATAAAGCAGAACTGGGAGTATCAGTGTTTTGTAGAGCTTACACTTGGTCTTCTGCGTTATAAATTTTGAACCCATTTGTTTTGCCAAAGCGTTGCTACTTAACTGTTTCCTATGGTAATTCTTCGTCGGATCTATAATAAGGTGTCATTTGTGGAGTTGATGTTTAGGAGCATGCACTTACTATCTCGAGGTTCCTCCTATCAAGAGTGACGTTTTGTTTTAATCGGTGGACAGATGGTTGTTTGTGTGTTGAACGCAAGTACTTCGTTCTGTCCTCGTTGATTTCATGGGCTACCAATTTGTTTTCCATTGTAACACCAGACAGAAATCCTCTTTTCTGTCTGGTAGAGGTTCCTCGGATCTTAAAATTGAAAGCCTTAAAATAAAAAAAACATTAAATAAATAATATATGGAATAATTCGGGGTGGATCAGAAGATGATCAGCATAGATCCTTGGGTACTATTTTGCAAACAGTCATTTCGATTGGGACACAATCATTCGGCTGTGCTTTACCTATCTCGCAAATGGTTTATTCGCATTCTCTATCTATTTTAATATAAACAATAGATTTAAGTTCAAACGGAATATAAAAAATTGCCATCAGTTTAGCTATGATCGTTTGTGTGCGTTGCCGTGTAAAGGAAATATATTCTTTAGAAAAAGTAAATCAGATGTCTGTCGGACGCAGTGGCTCAGTGGTTAGTCGGACTAAGTAACATCTAGAGGGGCCAAGTAACATCTAGAATTTTTATCCACCGCCCCATCTCTTGCGAACGTCTGACAGACATCCAAGAGTATCGATTGTCATGAGAGGTTTCTCAAATTTGCCGTTTCGGCTTATTCAGCTTAAAATAGTGGGTCCCTTCCACTTCGCACAAGAAAGTGGGTTCTAGGCCCTGTATGGGCCGTTAATGCCTAATATGTTTGTATATATGTATGTAAAAAAGATGTCTGCAACGAAATGCTCATATGTAGGTATTTTCTTTAAAATAATAAAAGTGCAGCAGTATGACCAAACAACATCACCTATGTACATACATATTAATATCAACTAGGGGTCGCCCCATGGTCGAAATTCAACCAACTTATTCTATAAGTTGAAAAAAAAAACAAAGTCGACTGTTATACATATTAATCGGACAATGAAATTTTTCGACATTGCATTCTCTGATTTCACATGATATAAAATTTTCCCGGCATTTTCAAGTAACTTCAAGCATTTTCAAGATACTTCAAGCATTTTCAAGTAACTTCAAGCATGTCCAAGTAATTTCAAGTATGTTCAAGCATTATCAAGTAACTACAAGTTTTCAAGCATTTTCAAGTAACTTAAAGTACATTCAAGCATTTTCAGGTAACTTCAAGTAACTTTAAGCATTTTGAAGTAACTTCAAGTATTTTCAAGCATTTTCAAGTTTACTTCAAGTAACTTCAAGCATTTTCAAATACCTGCAAGCATTTTCAAGTAACTTCAAGCATTTTCAAGTAACTTCATGATATAAAATTTTTCCGTTCCAATTGGCAGATTATTGCCTCACACAGCAATGCTGTTGTTGTTGTAATTTCATCCAATTCGCTTCATTTTACCTGCTGTAATTCATAATGTGTGTTATATACGTGGATAATTTTTGTATTGTGCACTTCTATGTATTGCCCCTACCTAAATATATATAGTGTTGGCTTATCTATGTGACGTGTAATAGCAATAAGGGGGGGAAACACGTTATAGGCAACTCCGTATTAATATATAGATATTAATATATAGATATGTGGATAATTTTTGTATTGTGCACTTCTATGTATTGTCCCCTACTCAAATATATATATAGTGTTGGCATATCTATGTGACGTATAATAGCAAAAAATGGAGGAAACACGTTATAGGCAACTCCGTATTAATCTATAGATATGTGGATAATTTTTGTATTGTGCACTTCTATGTATTGTCCCCGATCGAAATATATATAGTGTTGGCATATCTATGTGACGTATAATAGCAAAAAGGTGGGGAAACACGTTATAGGCAACTCCGTATTAATATATAGATTTCATCCAATTCGCTTCATTTTACCAGCTGTAATTCATAATGTGTGTTATATATGTGGATAATTTTTGTATTGTGCACTTCTATGTATTGCCACCTACCCAAATATATAGTATAGTGCAAAAAAGGGGGAAACACGTTATAGGCAACTCCGTATTAATATATAGATTTTGTTTTAATAGATTTTGCCAAGTATCTTTAATTTGTATTTACATTTCAAACTCGTATGCAAATCATCTTTTATAAATATACGCTAACTTCAGCGAGGATAACTAGCACCGCTAACTCCTTGAGCGGATCAGTCCAAATGCCGTTTTCTACATATTCCGATAACTTTTGTTAAGGAATGTCAAAACTTTGACATTTCTCACCTAAATATACCCCCAAATTTCACTTGCATGTAAAGTTTTATTTTTACCAAAAAAATATTGAACCGCTGCTATTTCTAAACCACTTGTCCAAAAGGGGTAACTTTGTATTTTTAAGTTGCAATTTTCAGCTTAAAACGGTTGTATAATTAGAATTTCATTTAGAGCTTTAATTCAGTTTTCTGGTTCAATATACATACTCTAGTTTAACTCGAGAAAACAGCCGAAATATCAAATGACAGCTAGCGTAGTAGTGCCAAGTCACAGTCGAGCGTTTTCTTACTCTTTTTATCTAAGCCCATATACGATTGAGTAAACAAACACATCTAATACTCGTATACTTATAATCCCTAGCGCAACTTTAAGTAATCAATTGCAGTATACAAATTGATTGTATGTATTTGTACTTAGATTGTAAAATTGTTTATTCGAAATGAAATGATGAATGACGATAACTTTGGAAATGTCTTATCTCCTGCTCGATTGGAACATTGAATTAATCAATGAAATGACGAAGCCATGCTGTGGCATTAAGCTGATATTTAAGGAAATAATAACTGATTAGCAATTTATTTGTTTGCCTTTGATTGTCTCCAAAATTTATTGAAATTCTGTATTCGCTCTCAGGAATTTGAATTATCAATATTCTTCCGTAATAGACTCATAACAAACGTTTCTGCGTATATTTTCATTCGACCCATTCTTGGGGTCTTAAAACCCATGATTAATTGGTGTTTTGCTAGAAGGAAGAAGTGTGTGATAGGCATGTTGAAGTTTTAATGATGTAGGTTCACTTGAAATTTCTTATTGACATTTGGTATACACATGTTGACGGTAACAATCTATATTTTCAAAAGATGCGGGTAATTTGTTTTATCATGGACGCTCTGATCCCCATAACTGGCGTAAATCAGCTATTCTGCACTGTTCTCGGTGCTTTCTGACCCGTTCTATCGTTAACCTATTCAGATACCCTACGGCAACACAATCATTAGGAAAAATCATAGTTTGATAGCTATTCATTTATCGGTGATGCATCTTCCTCTTCTTCTTCTTCTCCTTCTTATTCTTCTCCTTTTTCTTCTTCTTCTTTTTCTTCTTCTTCTTCTTCATTTTCTTCTTTTGTTGTTATTTTCTTCGCTTCAAAGCGATTTTGGCCACCAAATTAGTAATTGCTTTGCTCCAAAAGTTATTTTCACCATCTCACATCTTGCGAAAGTACCAAGAAACATCAAAGTATAAACTGTCATGAGAATAAAAATTTGCCGGTCGGAATCGATATAAAACTGCAGGTACTTTCCACTTGTGACAGACAGGAATATAGCTTCGCACAAATAAATGGTTGGAGCAGCATTTTTAAGGCCCTTTCTGAACCATTAACACCTTCTGTTATAATATTTCTTTTTTTAGAAATGGCAAGGTTATTCATCTCTTGTTTTTGCACTACATAAGGTTCGATTTTAGGTAGCTTGACAATAATAACCCATTTGGTGCATGCAATTTTGTAGATCAGATGGACAGGACAATGTTCAAATTGTTAATACATAACGTGTTTTCAAGAACTCAGATAAGAACACAGTTTCTGCAGTTCATAAATTCAGATTGGGCAAGGCAGTGCTGTGTAGCGCTCCGCAATATCTGCAGTTTTAATTTTTGTTTAATTCTTGAAAGAATGGATAGTTTGTAACATGGGTCGTAGGTCCTTAACAGTATATTTGTGCTCAGTATCATCTACGCTGCCCTATTCTTGAGAGCTTTTTCAGAGAGGATGGAAAACAGCATTTGTCCAGCCTGTCCCAAAGAAAGGCGAATCTTCTGCTCCCTCCTCCTACCGACATATTGCCCTAACGTCTCTTCTGTCTAAGGTAACGGAAACCAAAAAGTGGAACCAATCTCTTCACCATGGTGGTGAAAGTAACATAATTGAGCTTAATATTTCAAGGCATTTGACAGAGTTTGGCATTAAGCTCTTTTTTCAAAAATGCGGTCATTTAAAACCGATGATAGGTACTCTTCTTCAATGGATTAGAAATTTTATTTTGGACCGTTAAACTCAAGTTGTTTGGACGGATTCAAGTCTGCAACTCACCAAATAAATGCTGGTTTTCCCCTAAGGCTCCATTTTGAAACCGACCCTCTTTCTTATTTGTGTACATATTCTCCTGTCTGTTACTTCTAATCCAATTCATTCCTTCGCTGATGATAGTACCCTCAGCTTTTCATATTCATTTCTTGGTTCACAACCCTCATCTTCGGGTGCTGAACTGGAACTGTTATGCTTATTAAATTCCGATCTTGTCGGCATAGTTCAGTGGGATTCAATCAATAGGGTTGGAATTTAATGCTTCCAAAACACAATGCTGTCTTCTTTCATTAAGGCGAAACCGCAACAGTCTGCCATTATCCATGACTGGCACTGGAATCGCTGAAACTGAAAGACTTTTCATTCTCGTTATGTGTGTTAATGACAACCTTCGTTAGAATAACCACATATTCGATGTCGCCAAGAACGCTGCAAATTGTCTAGGCTTCCTCAAGCTATGTTAGAAATTTTTCACAGCGTCTGAACTTGCTGAAATTAATAAGGCATTTATTCGCCCTTAACTTGAGCACAACGCTTATATCTGGTCTGGTGCACTAATAACCAATAATTTGGAGCTTGTAGACAGAATTCAAAAAACGCGATAGAACTCTTAGGCGTACGTACATTGTAATACAAAGAATTATTCCTTAGCCGTTCAACACGAATGTGGAATGCTCTTCCCCGCTATGATTTTCCTACCCATTGTAATTTACAAGCATTAAGAACTAACGTGCATCGGTTTCTCCTCTGTCATTCTTATCGCCTTTTCTTAGGGGCACTATGTGACCAAAAAACATGTGCATATTATAAGGATACTAAAAATCCCTTTAGTGCGCGCTTATTATAAAAAAAAGCATCGATAGTTATATCAATGTTACACAAGAAAGCTGAAAATTGGAACATACACCGTCTAGGTGACCAAAAACCACACATAAAAGGATTTTGTTGAAACCGCCCACCGATACGCATACTAAAGCTGAAAATTGGAACATACACCATCTAGGGGACCAAAAAGCACATATGAAAAGATTTTTTCAAAACCGCCCACCGAAGTATAAAAACATATCTTTCTTAGCATTCTTTCACGCAACGATTTTTTCAAAATGTTCTTTTGTTCAAAAATCATATCTTGTCTGTTTAAACATTGTTGCGAGATTTCAAATATATCCTCAAAATCTTGCACAACGTTCCACAATTTTTTTCAAAATATTTGAACAACTCGCTTGTTATCTTCCGGTAAAACTCAGCTTTCACCCCGCTGGCTTCATATTAGAAAAACTTGCAAAACCGGTTTGATTTAGTTATTATCCTAAACTTATTCCTTCTTCTTTTTCTTTAACAACGAGGCTATGATCAGGACTAAAGTGAACATAACCCTCCCACTTCACTTCATTCCTACTTGTCCGCCTGTGGGCCCACATTTCTTTCATGGGCATAGTCTCTAGGGACAACAACTGGCAACTTTAAATGAATTCCGTACTCTGCAGAAGCACGTAGATGTAATATCTTTCTTAAAATCTCCATCACCCACTTAATATTCTAAGTGCAATTAAGTGAAGTAATACATCCAACGCAATATGCTGTGCATCCTTTCCTTATCTTCAGTTCAATGATTAAATCTAAAAGTTAAGCCCACATCATTTTATTACATTGACTTCCATAGAAACCATGGATAAACGCTTAAACTGCTTGAATCCAAAAAACTGACCATTCCACTTTTTTTTATCTTATTTAGCAATTTCAAAGCAATAATATATGTAGCTGCACAGCCATGATACATTGTTCTTGGTTAGCCTTTCCATCGCCCTCAAGTGGGTAATGATTTCATTATATCGTTATATTTGCCGTTAGAAGTATTTTGGCTTATCCGCTTAATCGAACAATAACTGAACCACTGCGATTTGAAATGCCTTCCATCACTTTTAATTGCTAGCGCTAATAATTTGGCCACAAATTAGGTTATTCTTAATCAATGTGACCCCGAGTTAGCGTGATAAACGTTATCGATTTGGTGCCAGCAGTTGCACGTGGTTTTGGCCGAAGATTGCCAATTACCATTGCCAACGAGTTCAATTGGGTGATTGCCTTGCAGGTGGGCAGGTATAACAGTTAACATAGGGAGTGCTAGTTTTGCTTATATTTCTTTAACTAATAGCATTTTTGTTGTTTTCTTCCAGATAAATTCATCAAAATGAAAGTATCCACATTGGACAAGATCACCCTGTTCTTAGCGGAACTAATAGCGACGGCGCTGTTGGTATTCCTCGGCTGCATGGGTTGCATCAAGAAGCTGGACATCTTTCCCAACTCCCACTTCCAGATGTGTCTGAACTTCGGTCTGGTCATCCTCATCTTGGTGCAGTGTTTCGGTTGCGTTTCTGGAGCCCACATGAATCCAGCTGTGACTGTTGCAGCTGTAATTTACAAACTCATCACACCGCCAATTGGTGCTTTGTATATTGCCGCTCAGCTTGTTGGTGGATTTCTTGGATACGGTTTGCTGAAAACTGTCGTCCCAGCCGATGCCATTACACCTGATGGAGCTGCTCACGCAATGTGCGTTACAGTCCCCAGCCCTGAAATAAACAACTATCAAGCCGTTGTTATTGAATTCATCCTCACAATGGTACTCATTTTGACATGCTGTGGTGTCTGGGATCCAAGGAACGCCAAGCATCACGACTCCGTTCCCATTAGGTTTGGTCTGGCGGTCGGTTCATTGGCCATCACTGGAGTAAATAAAATTATTTCTATTTCACTCAACAGGCGATATTAATGGCATTTTTTTCTTTTCAGGGAGCATTCACCGGAGCTAGTATGAATCCAGCTAGGTCATTCGGACCTGCTTTGTGGAATGTGGACTTTACAGCTCACTGGGTATACTGGGTGGGACCATTGCTTGCTGGTGTACTGGCTTCACTCGCTTACAAAGCTGTTTTCAGGAGGGAAGCCCCTGAAGAGAAGGACGTCAAACTACGTACCATCGAAGAATTGCCATTACGTTAAGTCATCACAAACAAATCCACCCCCACATACCCCAAACATGCGCCACTTGAATGTATACTTAGATAGTTTTTAGACAGATGAGATTTTATTTTTTTTTTTTTTGTTAATTTGTTTTACTGCATGAAATTTGATTCGATAAACTTGTTTGAATTGATTCAAATGCGAAACTGTGTTACTCTATTGTGACATTATGGACTTGAAATCTTTTTTGTTTTTTTTATGTTTAAACTGTTTTGCTAATTACCTTTTTGTTGATGTTGTACTCTGTTCCTTTTAAAGTTCGAAAAATAAGCAGACAAACAAAAAAATAATAAATAACATTTTTATTATTTTTTTTTTAAATTAAAATGTACTTTAAATGTAATAAATAATAATTTTGTACAGATTATTTGCCTTTATTACAACTAAAAGCTTTTTTTGTAATATGCAAAGGGATGTTTAGCATCTTTGTTGCGATGGCAATAAAGACTCCAAACACAGATAATAAAGTAAAATATGTACCTTTATAATCTGTGCTGCAAATCTGTTGCTGCATTATACATAGAAGAAGAAGAAGAAGATTATGACAATTTATATCCATATTCTGCGGGTAAAATAAAAGACTGATAAAATGTGAGTCGAAATCAATTCTTATAAAATCGAGAAAGTTGCATACGACTCAGTCGTGCACTTTTTTAAGGATTTCGACACGTGCCGTGCATGCTCCTATTATTTTAATAGTCAAGCTGCACTGCAAGTACTGTCGTCTAAATCAATCAACTCTACTTTTTTTTTTTTTTTTTTTTTTATAATTTGGTTACGCTAAAGGGTTTTTTTCTGTTTTTACAGTACCCTTATAGTGGTAGGAACACAGCGTAAGCATTTGTGTTTTAACAGCAAGCAGAACCTGGCAATATCGTATGTGATTGCATGCTTTTCGGTGCTACTTACTATTAGAAAGAATAGAGAGATAGGAAAGAAGTGTTTGGGTGCAGTTGTAGGGTTTTTCTCCACGGGTGATGTCTAAGTTGCTTAGGGAGATTACGATTTCATGTATTCGATATAAAGTAATGGACTTGGCCGGGATTCAAACGCACGACCTTCCATTCCGTAAGCGAATACACTACTACTGCACCTGTTGTCTGCCTATGACAGACAAGTGCTGCTACGATGCGCTGCAATCCCTAACCAGACACAACAGGGTCAAACGTGGTTAGCTACCTGGCCACCGGTGGAATTGCAGGCAAGTAATCTGCGGAATCCACGTTCTTAGGATCATAAACTTATTGCAGAGTCAATTGGGCAACCGTTATAGGACTGATTGGTAATTGGGATTCCAACTTCGTCTAGCTTATTGGGAAAATGTTCCCGGACTCAATCAATCCAATATGTTAATTAAGATTTACTAGATCAGACAAGTATTAGGAAACTGGTGTTCTTCCTGTCAAGCCATTGTGGCTTCAGGTATCATCTTAACAAATTGAACCTGTGATCGGGGAAGACTTAGCTTGTTTATCTAGGAGGACGAAGCCCCCGAACACATTCTCATTCACAGCCCTTCACTACAAAGGCTCAGGAGACGTATCTCCTTAAGAGAAAAACGTTCGCAAATTCTACCGACAAGGATGTGCCAGCCTTCATAAGGGAAGGGATACAAATAGTTAGCCCTTAAGATAGGATAGATATTTCAGGTTGCAGTGTCAATCATGTGGGAAGAGATATTTATCAACAAAAAAAATGCCCCCATTATTGATTGTTGTTTGATCTTCCTTTTACGATACCAGTGATCTCCAGTTGTGCCTTGCGGGATATTTTCAAAATTTTTAATATGCCGCTAGACTCAAATGAATGGAAAAATTACCGCAATACGAAATTTCCTCCCTGTTGCCTTCTACCGGAAGCGCTGTTTTTGAGGGGCGGTGGAGTGATATTCTTACCCTATCACAGCACTGGCAATTGCAAAATATTCCTTATTTAAACTACAAAAAACTGCAAAAAAAAAAAACAGAAAAATATTATGATGGTTTGAAAAAATTTCCATTTTCCTTTTGTTTTGTAAGAAAGGTGGAAAGCCGGAGTGTTAGACTTTAACCCGAGCTAAGACCATACCTCTGCTACGAACCCTTATTGAATCTGTGCTTCGCATTCAGTTATATGTTTATTTAAGCGGCCATCATGAACACTTTATATGATAATAATATGCATTTCAAATATAATTCACTTTATGTACTTGAAATGATTAGTGTTCCCTACAGAATTTATACATCGTTGTGGGGAGTAATCAAGGTTTATTGTCATTTGCAAGAAAATTAATCACAGATATCTGCAGGTGGTGAGAGTTTTGAATTAAAACTATCGACCTATTTTCGAAGAGTAAATTCTTCTTTTTTTTCTATATGCAATAACTTTAAACCGATGACGGTAACTTATTGCATATAGAAAATTAAAGTTTTTGTAGAGCGAAATGCATATAATATTATCTTCTTGCAGATGTAACATCAATATATTAACACACCGAGCCCTAGACTGGCTATCAATCATCGGTTAAGAAGATGGCGGAGCAGTTTAACATTTACCCCTGTTGAGTCACGGCATAAGGTGATGGACTACCACACGGAACTAAAAAATAAACATAAATATAAGGCATTACCTTCCCAGGCAGCGCTCAAAACCTAGCTTCTAAAATCTTTTGCTTATGCTAAGTAGAAGGGACCTATAATATTAAGCCGAATCCGAACGTCAAATTTGCGAAGCTTCTCTTTATACTCTTGGATGTTTGTTAGACGTTCGCAAGAGGTGGGCAGTGGAAAAAACGTTTAGGTGTTCCTTGATATTTTGGGATTTGAACCGGGGACGTTTCAACACACTTAGAATTGAATAACTGCGCAAACGAACTACATTACCTAATTTACGTGTAAAAGGTTCCTTAGGTATACCAATCGTCAGTCGCTACTCGTATGTAGTATTTATGTTTTGAGTATCACCTATATACTCTCTATAATAATAATAATACTTATAAAGACTAAGTTATCTTAAGACAAGCCATTAAAGTAACCTCTATCGAACGACAGCGTCTGGGTTTTATATATATTTTATCTTATCTGTACATACCATGCTCCCTACAATAAAAGAAAACTTTCTTCTATAAAGATCTTAACGACAAAACTAACTTTGCCATTAGAGATTGTGTTACGGATGTGATATAACATATTAGTATACAGAAATAAATTGCTTTTTTTTTGTCACGCCCTGTGCACTGTCCGGAATTCGGAAAACTTTTGACTGACAGTTTGACCACCGGAACCAGTATTCCTTCAGTGTATATGTGAACATACCTAAGCACCGTTTTATTCCCAGCTTCCCGGGTACCACTCTGCTTTTTTACTGTCTTTTCGCAATTGACTTTTAACGAAGACACACCTTTCAGTGCTATACAGCCACGCTACTTTGGTTGTGGACCCAACAAATTAAAAAGAAGAAAAAAAAGGGGAAACATAAACCCTGAAGCCAGAGCTAAATATTGACTTGGTAATTATACCGATCAATTGACAATTTGTTTTTTTTTCTCAAACCCACAACATTTAAATTGCTAACACCCCCTTAGTCCGAATTGAGGAGAGGTACCTTCGATATATTTTACAACAGGATTTTATTCAAAATCTAAAACACAGTAAGTCTCAATTTACTATTGTTTTTATACCCTATTCTAGGGGTATATTAATTTTGACGCATAGTTTGTAACATACCTTAATATTGCCCGTAGACCCCTAAAAGTTACTATATTTATGATCAGCATCGATAGTAATGTCGATCTAGCCATGTCCGTCCGTCCGTCCGTCCGTCCGTCCGTCCGTCCGTCCGTCCGTCCGTCCGTCCGTCGGCAAAAATTAGGCCTTTAAACTGGACCTAGAGAGCTGAAATTTTAACCATATACTCTCTAGGGTCCCGAAATAATCAAGTTTAAGAATTTTTGAAATCCGCCCACAGACACGCCCACAAACTCAAAAAAACAAAATTTTGGAAAAAATCGAATTTTGAGCTAGAGAGCTGAAATTTTTTATATATGATCTATGGCCCATAAAACTGATTGGGACATAAAATTTTCAAAATCCGCCCACTGACACGCCCACAATTAAATAAAACAAATTTTGGGAAAAATTGAATTTTGAGCTAGAAAGCTGAAATTTTTTATATATGATCTTTGGCCCATAAAACTGCTTGAGACATAAAATTTTCAAAATCCGCCTACTGACACGCCCACAATTAAATAAAATATTTTTTTTGAAAAACCAAAATTTGAGCTAGGGAGCTGAAATTTTTAATATATACTCTCTAGGGGCCCTTTATACTCATGTGTAAATATTTTCAAAATCCGCCTACTGACACGCCCACAATTATTTTATTTTTATTTTTGAAAGTCCAAAGTTTGAGCTAGGGAGCTGAAATTTATAGTATATACTCTCTAGGTGCCCTTTATGCTCATACTTAAATTTTTTTTAAATCCGCCTACTGACACGCCCACAATTAAATAAAACAATTTTATTGAAAAACTAAAGTTTGAGCTAGGGAGCGTTTTTATTTACAAAAGCTTAGTTTTTTCGATAAAATTCTTTAAATTTTTGTCACGCCCACTTATGAGATATAAGAATAAGAATAGGGTATCCAACAGTTCGCCCAAGCGGACTGTAGCCCGCCCCTATGTTTTTTTATACACGAAGCGCATTAACCCGCTTTCACTGCCCGCAGGCCAGTGAACATACCGCCCGGCAGCCTTTGGAGACTACCCCGCACACCCGAATCCCCACGATTAGACCAATAAAGAAACTAACTAAACCGAAACCAGCACAGCGCAGTCATCCTTCGGTGGGAGAGCGCGGCGGTTCAAAATCTACGGTCATAATAGAGTCGGGTGGAGCGGTCAGTCTGCGGCGACGACGGCGTAGAGCAAAAAAAGAAAAAAAAATACGGTTGTGTTTTATTCTGTATACTCAAAAAAACGGGGGTACCAAGTGTTAACGTGTCACAACAGTGTGCATTTTGCAACATATCCCAAAAACCAAGAAGAAAAAGAAAAAACCCCTAAATTATAATACGGTACCTCGTGACTAGCTTTCAAAAAAAAAAAAAAAACACTTAATCAAAGAAAAAATTATATTAAACTATTTTATTGCCTAATTCAAAATCAAAAATTTCCTTTAACTTGTTTAGAATAGTACCTTTTCTTAAAGCCATAATTTTGACTAAAGTTCTAATAGTGAGTTTGGTGTATAAATATTTTATTAGTTTAAAGGATCTAGATACCAAATTAAGTATCTCAACCTACGTGGGACATTGTGCACAATATCCTCTGGAAAAGGGTGAGTTTTTCTTCTTTTTTTTTTCTTTTATCTTTTTTTGAAATAATAAGGCCATTGCTCGCCTCAAACTTATTTATAAGAACCAAACGAGATCTAATTTTATTATTACCTTTTGGAATTTGTCTTTGAGTAACTAGCGTAACTAACTTATAATGACTAACTATTTGACAAAACGCAAACAACACTAATGCCTTTAATTCTATAATGAATTATCTATTTCCGAAATATTGAGTTAATAAAGTAAATCATAACAAACATGCATTAAATTTAAATTAGATGGGGTTGTGGGTGGTGAGTTTGCAAGTAGAAGGGGTATGTAAAAAGTAGTACATCTTTTGTAAGTTGAATAAGGGGCAGTTTCAAGCAATTGAGTACCGAAGCTGTCATGATGCACCTTCAGTGCAAAGGGGTGGGTCATCGTACTCCGGCAACAGTTCACCCGGTTGCCCACTAACAAAAATATTGGTATGTAGATGATGAAGTAGTGTCCGTCCGCGTCTAAATTTAAAATCTTGCCATGAAACATATTATTTTTTTTTTTGTTGTGTCTGGTGCCTACGGATCAAAAACCCCGCCCATCCGACGTTCCTAGCTTAGCGGTTGCAAGCATGCCTAGTGACCGATCCGTGCAGGTAAATCCCAGAGCGATGTAGAAACCGCAACAATTGCTTACACTTCGTCAAAGGATATAAGTGCTTCAGTGAGAAGGGGGATTGCTCTTACACACAGGGTATCACAAAGGGTTTGATATAGGGTTAAGTTCACCCGCCATTCCAGGAATGCGCATCAGTTCACTCTTAAGTGCTGTTGACCAAAACACGTTGATTTGCCTCATTTTTCAAAAACGTGCAAAATAAGTTTGTACTCTGACCATGCACTTTTGTTTGCAACACAAATTATTGAATGTATTTGGAGCATGCATCCAAAGCAGGCCTGCTGTGGATGTTATGATGTTATCAGCAGCTATCACCGGTATTGTTGGCCATACAATATTGTTGTTTTAACGCGTTTAATTTAACGTGTAAATTCGATCACTCCTGTGGATATATTTCTCAAAGAAACGCAGCTGTTAATGACAGCTATCAAAAGTATTGCTGTCGATAGATGTTGTTGATTGTTGTTTGTTAACGTGTAAACTTGAGCACTCCTGTGGTAACATTTTTCAAAGAAACACGCTGAAATAGATGCGACTGATCATCCTACAAATATGTAAGACAACCCAAGCACAAAAATAAAAAGGCCTGCGCATATGCAATGAATATTGTTGTAGTTTTGTTGTTCTACTGAACTTCATTAACGATTTATAAAATATGGAATCAGGTTAATAAAAGGATATTGCGCCAGTCTACATTTTTTTATATACCTATCGACGTCTATCTAATTAAACTGAACTCACGATAATCACATCTCATTGACGTTATCTTTTGTAATTAATAGTCTTTCAAGTGGCAAGTAATTGGCCATACTTACTTATCGATGGTCTTAATTAGTTTGCTTTACACTGCATTGCAATTTGGGCACTTGGTTTGGAAACCTACTCCTGTTTAGTAGATTGGGTACTTTGCACATCCCGACAGCTACTGCAAAACAATAAATCGTCTCCATAAGTAAATTAATTACTTCAAATTCACTTTAATTGCCAGATTCTCTTCGGCATATCGGTGTAACTAATTCAGAGATTATGAAATAAATCATTTCAATGTTCTCCTTCCATATTGGACATTTATGTCCTTCAAGTTCTTATTGTTTGTGTGCTGATGCATGCATATGTATGTGACTGTATGTAATAGAAACTCACAACAAATAACAATAATACCATCCGTTGTCCTTAGGTTTGGGAAGGACTATTTAACTTATTGTCCTATTATCATGATTATTCACCTCTCTCAAATGATGCTCCAGCATATCAGTCTTGTTTGCTTTCACATTGAGGTGAGAGGGCGGCACTTTTAAACATTTCTCTCTCATTGTTACCTATTTGGCAGTTCTCCAAAGTATCAAGGAGTATATATTTTTTACATTACAGACAAAAATTGTTGACTTGAGGCCATATTCTTTCAGGACTATACAAACATCTACAACTTTATTTTACTAAGCATTAAGGAGTCCACCTAAATCAAGGCCCCTTGGGCTTCATTGACAATGGAAATTTTGAAAATATTACAACTTTAATGGTTGTACAAATGAAGTTCAATTGAACGCTTTATTCAATGTTTCGGCCTCGTTACGGTTTGGGTAATTTTACCGAAAAAACAAGCAACAATGAGTTTGGTATTTAGTAAATCCCATATATGTATATTTTAGTTTCAATAAATCTCGCCTACATTTTACCGAATAGAGTATCGCAGTTTATGTTGTATCGTTCACACGAATACAGTTTTCCCTTTAATGGGGATGTCAGTATCGCACTAGAGCTAGCGACAAAAAAAAACTTCGTTGTCGGTAGCCCGAAGGAGTGTTGTGTTGTGCAAAGGGGCCCTACGAACTTAGTCCCACATGAAACTAACTAACAGTGGCTAATTGCACCGCCAAACTTGATACTGGGATTTATTTCAAAAGTTTGGGAGATAAATCACTTGGGACATAATAAATTATAAACTAATTCCCACTGGGAGTTAGTTCATTTTTTTTTTGACAAAAAAACAATTCAGCTGCAAGTGGGAAGCGCCTGTGGTATGGTCTACTGTGATTTTTTTTTCTTTACGAAATGTATCAAATCAAACAGTGTTTGTGTGGCCGGGTTCGAAGGCTAAGGGCGATCCTCCGCATAGCTTAGCCCACTTATGCAACTTCATCGCTGCGCTAAGGGCACGGCTAGTTGTCTTTCAGGCACCTATATCAGCTTACTTTTTCGAATCGAGTGTTTGGCGGGCCACTTCGCGGGCTTAAAGGATTGACATTTAATTCGTTTGTGGGCGTGGGTTCGTGTAAACTACGTCCCATAAATGTTGTGGAAGGTAGATCATTGGAGTTAGTTAAATGTGGGGCTTAGTTCTTAGGACCGTGCTCAAATTTGTTGTCATTGATTCGCTCTCTGTGCTGTGATTTCTGAGGTGCGCCGCTCACCAACAAAACCGAATACGTTAAAAAATCAAATTGATTAAAGGCTCCCTTCGAAATATTGTCCTGTATTCGATAAAACCGTATCCGGAAAAAAACCGAATCGAATAGGCGTCATTTGAACCTAGCCTTAGGGTATATTTATAACTATATCAAGAGATTTGTGATTATTTAACTTAATTTGAAGTTAATTAAAACATGACTGGTTCAATAACAACTTGTAATAATTAAAAAAATTATTAACATAAAACAGTAAAAAAAAACTTTAGATATTACTGGGCCCGGCCTGATTTGAACCTGAAACGCTCGATAAGTATAGTGTAATGCACTAATCACTGAGCCACTGTAATTTTTAAGCATTTTCCAAATCATTAATTCAAGTCTTACAGAAAAAATAAGAACTCTTTAAAAACGAGACAAAATTTCGGATTTTCGAAATTAACCCGATAAAATTGATATAAATTTGAATCCCATACACAACCCGTCCACAATAATGTAAAATCCTTTTCAAAATAAAACCAAATGACGTGATCCGTTTCTATTGACATATATTAATCAAATTTGCATTGTCCCACATCCCGCATGCCATTTAGCTGATGATTTAATAAAGTTGCAAACCAACCCAACTGACAGGACATTCCCTAACTATCATAAGCAGCCACCCGCTCCACTCCGACAAACAGAGGTGAATCCTTCAGAGTGTTCAACGCACAAGGTATTTTTCATCAATCAACATTCGTAAATGAAATGAAAATTCTGTATTCCTTTCATACTATCCTAGCATACTATCTAGCTTTATCGCGCACACGAATACCTGAAACTTGGTCACTACAGATGCGCCTACGACTACTCCATTGTTGATTGTGTTGGGGAAGAAATAAATCTGTGGTCCCCGCGTATGCATGTATGCTAATGCATTATTCATGACATGAAGTATCTGAGTAACTAACGCAGGTAATCGTGCCGTGTACGAAGCTATACGTTCTCTACTCACCGGATTTGGATATGAGTTTCGGATTTGGATTTTTGGCTTGGAGATTGGGTGTCGGTATAGTGATGAGCGGCAGTGATATTGGTGGTCGTGGTGCTTCTGGTTCTGGTGGTGATAGTGCCAGATTCAGTGGTATTTTAGTTTTCTTTTTTGTACGTTGATTGAATGTAAAAACTGAAAAATTAATTATTGTTAAAAAAAAACAACTACTTTATTATGTACAAATGGATGTATTTATTGTTTCGTTTTTCTTTTCAGTCAGCACCCCTCAGGCGAATATTTTTGCAGTTTATTTTTTTGACGAATTGCATTCACTCGTTTTGGGACTTTGGTTGCGCCCCCAATTTGCGTCAGAAATGGTGAGTTTGCATCAAAACGAAACTGACATAAGCGACAAATTTATATTTCGAGAGTGTTGTTCGATTGTAAAAATAAATGTGTTATTACTTATTACGTAGAATGAATTTCGATGTAAATATTGCAACTTGTAGCTATCAAATTGTGACATCAGCCAATAAGTGGGAGGTCTACCAATTTTTTATGGAACACGTTAATCGATTTGTGGAATTTGATAAGCGATTTCGAAAGCCAAGGAATGTATAGATTTCGAGATAATCCAAACAGCTAGTTATTGATTTTAATTTTGGGTTTCACAAAAATGTGGACAGAGTGGAAAGTATGTTGGACTACTAAACGATGAGTTGAGGTTCGAATACCACCCAGGAACACGTAAATGTTTGTTACTAACCCACCTCTTATGAAAGTCTGACAAACATCCATTTGAATAATAATAGTGATAAACTTCACAAAAATGTGCCCTTGCCAACAAATATAGCTTCGCACATATAGATGTTTGGAGAAGATAAGCGTTAGGCCCATGGATTGGGCTCTTAAGGCCGAAATAGTCTTATTATTCTAGATTACTTCATATGTGGGATTTACTAGTCTATGTGTTTTTGATTGAAAATAAATTTACTTATTTCGTTTTTCAACCCAAAGATTCTTCAGTTTTCCCGACTTCTTCAGGAGTTTACTTAGTTTTATAGAACTTTACTCCACAACAAAATAAACAAGAGACATTAAAATTTTTGAAACTAAATCTTACAAATTTTAGCATTTATATATTTTGTCCCTACATTCAATGGTTTATTTCCACATTTCGTACATTATGTGTGTACAAAAAAATAATAATAATAATATTTATTCATTATACCCTATTCTAAGGGTATATTAATTTTGACGCATAGTTTATAACATACCTTAATATTGCCCGTAGACCCCTAAAAGTTACTATATTTAAGATCAGCATCGATAGTAATGTCGATCTAGACATGTCCGTCCGTCCGTCCGTCCGTCCGTCCGTCGGCAAAAATTAGGCCTTTAAACTGGGCCTAGAGAGCTGAAATTTTAACCATATACTCTCTAGGGTCCCGAAATAATCAAGTTTACGAATTTTTGAAATCCGCCCACAGACACGCCCACAAACTCAAAAAAACAAAATTTTGGAAAAAATCGAATTTTGAGCTAGAAAGCTGAAATTTTTTATATATGATCTATGACTCCTCAAACTGCTCGGGATATAAAATTTTCAAAATCCGCCCACTGACACGCCCACAAAAAAATAAAACAATTTTATTGAAAAACCAAAATTTGAGCTAGGGAACTGAAATTTATAATATATACTCTCTAGGGGCCCTTCAAGCTCATGTGTAAATATTTTCAAAATCCGCCCACTGACACGCCCACAATTTAAAAAAAAACTTTTTTTTGAAAATCCAAAGTTTGAGCTAGGGAGCTGAAATTTATAATATATACTCTCTAGGGGGCCCTTTAAGCTCATGTGTAAATATTTTCAAATTTGATTTGAAATAAAATCTTGAGATAATGACCAATGTAAAATCAACGACAGAAATATAGGATAAAATCATCCAATTTCGGATCGTCATAACTTCTTTGGGAATATTAACTGTAGAATGTCTTATTCTTCTACTTAAAGTAATGTAAGGATCATTACCCTCTCTTTTCACTTTCATACTGGTGCGCCTGTGGGGCTAGCCAGTACGACCTCAATTAACATTGGCAGGCCTCTCTCTGATCCAGGAGCCTTTAGGCCTGCCTGTTTTTACGATTTCGACACTTGCATTCTCCTCCTATTGATTAATGTTTTTTTTCATAATTGGTCGAATTAAAACTTGTAGTAGAGTCACAGTCGGTGCTGAGGACATCTAAAAACTATTTCTGCAGACTGTTAAACGGCGAAGACGACACAAAATACGCTGTTAGGCAGAACGAACCATTCAGCTTTGACGATGAAAGCCAAGACTTTCGTCCACCTTACCAAAACGAAGTGAGGATAGCGATATCCAAACTTAAGTCCAACAAAGCTGCTGGACCAGACGGCTTAAATGCTGAGCTTTTTAAGGCACCGGAAGATGACCTGGTGGAGAGCATACACCAACTCGTTTCCAAGATTTGGTCAGAAGAAAGTATGCCTGATGAATGGAACCTCAGCATCGTTTGCCCGCTCTACAAGAAAGGAGACACTCTAAAGTGCGCCAATTATAGAGGCATCAGTCTCCTGAATACTGCCTATAAGATCATGTCTGCTGTACTGTGTAAACGCCTGAAATCATTCGCCAACGATCTGATTGGTCCCTACCAGTGCGGTTTTAGGCCCGGTAAGTCCACGGCCGATCAGATATTCACACTACGGCAGATCCTGGAGAAAACTCAAGAAGTTCAAATCGATACCCACCATCTTTTTATCGATTTTAAGGCTGCATATGACAGCATCTATAGAGACGAGCTATACATCTAGTTTTGACATCGCTGCCAAACTTGTCAGATTGTGCAGAATGACGATGGAGAACGCCCGCTGCTTCATAAAGATCGGAAACAATCTCACCGAGACCTTTGATGTCAAAAAAGGATTTAGACGAGGTGATGCGCTGTCATGTGACTTCTTCATCATCATACTTGAGAAAATTGTGGGAAACTCACAAGCCAACATTAGAGGCCCAATTTTTCAAAAGTTTGTGCAACTACTTGCATATGCTGACGACATTGACATAATTGGCAGAACAAAGGGAGCTGTCACTGGTGCGTTTGCAAGTATTAGCACAGAAGTGGCACAAAAGGGTTTAGTGGTGAATGAGGACAAAACCAAGTATATGCTGTCAACAAGAAGGGAGACACAATATCGACGAATCGGACAGAACTTCATGATAAACAACTACAACTTTGAGGTAGTTAGAGACTTTGTCTACCTTCGCTCCGCTATAAATTCGGAAATTCTGAAAACGACATCACATCAGAAATCAAACGAAGAATTACACTTGCCAACCGCTGTTTCTTTGGCCTAAGGCAATTGACTAGTAAGGCCTTGTCAAGAAACACTAAGGAGACTTTTTATAAGACCCTCATCATCCCAGTCCTGCTCTACAGCGCAGAAGCGTGGACATTTGCGAAAGCGGATGAAGATCGTCTTGGTCGGTTTGAACGCAAAATTCTTCGAGTGATTTTTGGTCCCGTTTGCGTTGGCGGGCTTTGGAGGAGGAGATTTAACAGCGAACTCTACGAGCTGTACGGCGACATCGACCTGGTCAAAAAAGTGCGAATCAGTCGACTAAGATGGCTAGGACATGTAGAGCGAATGGACCCCAACGCTCCGGCCCGAAGAGTCTTCGATTCCAACCCGGAGGGACAACGCAGTAGAGGAAGACCTCGCCTTAGGTGGCGCGCACAAGTGGAAGGGGATCTCAACCAACTTGGAGTGCGCAACTGGATGCAGTTTGCCAAAGATCGTGCTAACTGGAGAGGCGTATTCGTTGGGGCCCAGGTCCACCCCGGACTGTAGCGCCACCTAAGTAAGTAAGTAAATAAGTAATTGGCCTTAAAGGTACCTTTAGTACCTTATAATGGGGATATATTTATAGTCACATAGTGCGTAATTAAGGAAATGGGGATAAGGATGACAGACGGTAAATCGTTGCACGTTGGTTTAAAATGTTTGTAAGTTGTAATGAGTAGGAGAAACAGAGTGGCGAAGAAGAGCAGTTCATATTCGTGTTGAACTGCTAAGGAAAGCTTTGTATTTCCTGTACATGATGTGCATTCATGGCATGACGTGTATTGCAGTTAAATTGTTAGAGTAGAATGCAGCTGGCTATTTCGTTTGAGCACTTGTGGTGGAAATATCGGTAGAACAGCGATTTCGCGATATCCCGATTGGCTAAAAGTTTTATCGCGCGTTTCTTAATTCTGTCTAGTAGCTCCACATAGGTTAATGGTGCCGCAGAACAGATATGAGCGTTGCACTTCAGTTAAGCGCAGTTAGGTATTTACTTATAAATTGTAGCCAGATCAGAAGTGGTGACAAATTTCTAAGATAACTTGAGTAAGCCTAGACATTTCACAGCGTTCTTGGCGACATCGAATATCTGACATACCGAGAATGGAAAGTCTTTCGATTTCACCGATGCAAGGGCCATTCATAGATAATGGCAGATAGTTGAAGTTTCGCTTTGATGACAGAAGACAGCATTGTGTTTTGGAAGCATTAAATTGTACCCTATTGGTTGAACCCCACGTAACTATGTTGTCAAGAACGCATTTTAATTTTTAATGAGGTTAATAACGTTGCCGACTCGAAATTGAGAAGTGGAATATGAATATGAAAAGCTAACCTTTGGTAAGTCGCAGACTTGAATCTGTCCAAAACAACTTGAATTTAACGGTCCGAAATGTAGTTTCTAATCCATTGAAGAAGAGCATCATCGATTACAAATGCATGTATTTTCGACAAGAGAGATTGTTGCCAAACGCTGTCAAATGCTTTTGAAATATCGAGCGCAACTGTCTTAATTTGCCCACCCTGGTGAAGAGATTGGTTCCACCTTTCGGTTAGATATGTCATCAAATCACCAGTGGATCTGTGGCTGAGAAAATCGTTCTGCCGATCATTAAGAAGTTTTCGGGATTCAAAATATTTCACTAGCTGACGGTTAATCATGATCTTGGAATGAAGGGACGTAAGAGCAATTGGTCGGTAAGAGGGGGTAGAAGAAGTGTAGTCTTTTTTTGACAGGCTTTACAAATGCTGCTTTTCATCCCGCTTTCAAGCCCTGAAGAATAAATCAGATAGAAAAGCTTACGCACTGTTATTGTCAGCGTGGAAGAACACCTCTTCAGTATAATAGGGGACAACAATCTGGACCAGCTGTTTTGTGTGTGTCAAGTTCTTGGAGTACTCTAGTCACTGTACGAGTGCGAAAGTGGACTGGTTCCGTAGTATTCTACGCGCTAGGGTATAGGGGGAGATAAAACACAATCTGCGAGCGTTGGCTGCAAATTGAGCAGCAAGCAGATTAGCTTCATCTGTAGAGCTAACACCTGGAATGTATTTGGAAATCAATATAGATGATAGGATAGATGACGATGCCGAATTCTTTATGTTTTTAACAAACGACCATATGTTTTAATACGTTCATAGTGTATTTTTCAGGGTGAGGTTAGAAACAAGTCTAGGTAAGAAACAAGTCCAGTGTGTTGGCGGTTTGACAACTTATATCGGGTATTAGCGTCAGCTGATTTACAAGCTGAGTTAAATTATTCACCTCAGCAAAGATCTCAACGTACCTTCCTACGGGTGTCATGTGACCAGAATATCGAAGCCAAATTGAATTGCGTATATTGAAATCGCCCGCAATGACGATTTTAGTACGAGAGTGAGGGGTAATGGAATCTGACAATGCATCCAACTCATTATAAGTTGAAAGCCTATCCAGATTCGGGCTTCTATAAACGAAACAGTTGAAGACTAATTGCCTATGAAATTTAAGCCAGATGAAATTGAATTCTGGATTGGAACATTGGTCGTGTTGAGGTTGAAGTTGGTAGGCTAACGTCACTACGTACATAGATGGGAGATCACGGTGGAAAAAGAGTAATGGCACTAAGTTGTACCCAGGTAGGCCGAACTCCGTTAAATCGGAGCAGATTCTTACCTGTTTCTTTGTGTTTAAGTCTTTGTTTTCCTTTTCATTCGTTTCTCAACAGCTTGCGGTTAAAAGAATTGCGTTTGTACTCGTCGAGAGGCAAATTGGTACTCGATCGTCCTTTTACGACACCGGTGATCTCCAGTCGTGTTAGCCCACGGATTTGCATGGACACATGGATGTTAAATGTGTGGCTAGGCTCTTATGTTAAAATTATATAGAAGTGATTTCCCCTTTTAGTCGCCTCTTAGAACAAACGGTGTTTTCTTTTTGGGCGCCGCAGTGATAACTTGCTTATCGGTTGAGTATGTTATCCCGCTTTTTTTAATACCGGTTTTTCTTTTAAATCCCGCTTTTATTAATTACAACTATTTGTTTTCAAACTTTTTTGGCAATATTCTTAAAAACTTTTTTTTTTAAAAGCGGGATTCCGATACGCTCCGACACGCTTCCCTTATGGTTTGTTACTACTTGTGATTTCACAACACAAAAAATAGCCCAACAACTTTTGGGAAATTGTTTATTTGGGAGTTTTGGGCAATTATTCATACAGCCTTGAACGGTTCGCTGTTTCATTTTTGAGAAGTTTAAAATAAAATAATGAAAAATTCCAAATGTTTTGGCTCAAGCCGTTCTAACAGCTTTCGTTCGGCTTGCTATATAAATATGGGATATTTGGTCCCGGCAGATCGCCAATAGACCAAATTTTCACACTGAGGCAAATCCTGGGAAAGACCAACGAATTTTAAGTCGATACTTACCATAGTTTTATTGACTTTAAGAAGCTCTACATGGCGATGGCCGAATATGGGATCTCGGCAGAACTAATCTAGTTGTGTCGCGTGACACTTCAAAACACCGCGGCGTAATGTGCAGTTTGGAAGCAGGTCTTCCGAATTATTCCAAACCTGCACCGGATTTTGGAAAGGAGATGCGCTATTATGTGAGTTCGTTCGTCAATCTTGTTCTGTAGAAAATAGTGCGCAGGGCAGGTGTCAACACTGAAGGCACTATTTTCAATAGATCCGTCCAACTACTGGCCGTTCCCAGCGTGCCATGTTAGAGACTTTTTCGGCGATTGAAGAACAGGCAAAATTGCTTTTGACCAGCATGGCCCTGAAATGTCCAATGTAGACTCATTGTTCAATATATGGTAAGTATGTGGCAATTACGAACAAAAAAACCTTATGAGCTAGAATGAAAAATAATAAGATTTTGCATGTTTGTACATATTTCAAATTGTGTAATTCCTGTCTCGACCCTGCCGCTCAGTACTTATTGAAGTCCTCGAAAATGCTCTTCTTCAAAGAAGCTTTGCTATATTTATGTAAAGTCTTTGTTATTGGAAACAAATTGTTTGCACTCATAAAACTACTAAATTAATCAAATGTTAATCCTACCATTCACTGGACTCGTATCTAATTTCAAATTCACTTTGTAAACAAGCCAATTCCCTAATAACCTTTTGAAACATATAAGAACACATTTATCCCATTTGTTTGCATACATCACATGCATTTACTTTAAACTAAATAGTTCCATCGGCAACTTATTATTCGGATACAACAAAACATACATGGTACATATCTTTTCCAGTGGAGCAAATTGTGCCTTTCAATCTCGGTTTATTTAATCATAGCGTACTCATTGTTTCCATGAACATTGAAATGCAACAACGAGGAACGAGGATCTAAATCATTGGTCAGCTAAAGGTAAAATAGCCGTTCGACAAAATACAAAACGAGAACGTATCAGAAGTGTTTTTTTAATGCGATTAGCGAGCAGGCGGCTTTTACTTGTCACTTCAACAAATATGTACGGCACAATTCAGCCCACCCCATCGCTTACTTAATCCACCTGCCGCTCTTTCAATGCCATCAGCATCACATATCCCTTACTCCCCACAAATATTATTATGCTGATTTTTGGCCATTTGTTACTGTATAATCTAAACCAGGGGTTATAAAAGTGTGTGGAGAGTAAACAGATGCCCCGCAAATTTCTCCGGAAACTAAACTTACTTACTACAACCGGTATGAGACGATAAATGAAAACATCAGGCTTAAAGTAGACGAATAAAAAAGGCAAAAATCAACTCGACGTTCTTTTGTAGAATATCTTATGAATTAGAATCTTATTGAACTCTTTTGTGACCAATGCCTTAAAACAAATTTCGCTTATTCCTATTGGTTGGAGTTTTGGATAACGGTCGAAAATGAATATCCAACTATAATTTCAAAAGCTATAAGGATACTCATTTCCTATGTAACATCCTATTTATGTGCCTAGTGTCATTGTACACATACTTTGACTAGGGCGCCGGGACAAATTACTAAACATGTTAAGTGCGCTGCGGACCTAAAAAGTTTGGGAACCCCTGTTCTAAATAATTGTGGTCGCTGGGAGCTCATTGAACCCGCAGCAGAGTGAGTATTGCACTTGCCCTGCCATTTAGGCAAAACTGCAATTCTCCAAAAACGTTACCACCAATTATTGGTAATTAAATGCGAACCACATGAACAGGATTTTAAGAATAGAAAATAAGCCTAAGAGGGGGGGGGGGGGCAAGGGTATTAACAAATAATTTCTATTTATTTATTGGTGGTATGGTCTTTACCTATTTAATGCTGTTTTAATACTTTTAAACCGCTTTGTGAGGACGTTGTTGCGCGAATTTAATAGGATTTCATGGCATTAATAGCAAAGCGAGTTAATGGCGGGGAGCATTGTCATCTGATTCAGGGATGTTTGACGGGAATCGAGAAGTTTATTAATTTATAACATTTTATTTGCATAGTGTGAGCACTGATATTGATAAAAAAAAAAACTATTTTTTAGCTTATCCAAGGATTATGAAGGACAGTTCGTAGAAGCATACAAAAACCAGTTCAGGTATATTTTTTCAATCAGGCTTTTAACAACAATAGCCCATTTCGAGCACGTACAAAATAAATATCCAGGCAACAAATTCAAATGCATAAAATAAATTTTCTTAGCATTTCCCTTGCAAGGGTAGATTAGCGGGAATCTGTATTTGAGGGTTTGAGAGAAATCAGTTTCTGCGATTCGGGGCGTAGTTAGATATTTAGCATGTGAGTTATCGGCTCCATGATATAAGGCCCCAGGAAATAATGCCTTATATGGGGGCCTCCATTTTATTATGAAATACGACCCCAATATCAAAATAAAATAAGGTCCCGAAAACATGTGAATATTGTGATACTACGTGCGTAGTATTGTAGTATCACAAGTGGATCCCAAGACAGTGCAATGCGTATGGGGCATACTGCCCCCTGCAACGCTCCTGTTGGGTTCAATGTGGAATTGAAGTAGGTGCAAGCTTGGGTACATAGAAAGTTGCTTTTCATATTTTACAAGTTGGGGTTATATTTCATAATAAAGAAAAGTCGCAAATAACAAAATGAAATACCCAAGGACCCAAAAACAAAAACAATTATGACTCCGATTCTAAAAAAAATTGTTTTATTGCGTATTAATTTTAGGGGGCCTTTTTATACCCTATTCTAGGGGTATATTAATTTTGACGCATAGTTTGTAACATACATACCTTAATATTGCCCGTAGACCCCTAAAAGTTACTATATTTATGATCAGCATCGATAGTAATGTCGATCTAGCCATGTCCGTCCGTCCGTCCGTCGGCAAAAATTAGGCCTTTAAACCGGCCCTAGAGAGCTGAAATTTTAACCATATACTCTCTAGGGTCCCGAAATAATCAAGTTTACGAATTTTTGAAATCCGCCCACAGACACGCCACAAACTAAAAAAAAACAAAATTTTGGAAAAAATAATCGAATTTTGAGTTAGAAAGCTGAAATTTTTTATTTATGATCTATGACTCCTGAAGCTGCTCGGGATAATTTTTTTTTCAAAATCCGCCCACTGACACGCCCACAAATAAATAAAACCATTTTTTTTGAAAATCCAAAGTTTGAGCTAGGGAGCTGAAATTTATAATATATACTCTCTATGAGCCCTTTATGCTCATGTGTAAATATTTTCAAAATCCGCCCACTGGCACGCCCACAATTTTTTTTTTGAAAATTCAAAGTGAGCTAGGTTGCTGAAATTTATAATATATACTCTCTAGGGGCCCTTTATGCTCATGCGTTAATTTTTTTTAAATCCGCCTACTGATACGCCCACAATTAAATAAAACAATTTTATTGAAACACCCAAGTTTGAGCTAGGGAGCGTTTTTTTTTTGATAAAATCCTTTAAATGTTATATACTCGTAACAAAATATGTAGAGCGTTCTTAACAATTCAACCATACTTAGACTTTTGTCACGCCCACTTATGAGGGATAGGAATAAGAATAGGGTATCCAACAGTTAGCCCAAGCGGACTGTAGCCCGTCCCTATGTTTTATTTTGGTTTTTGGGGCGTTATTTCGAACAGCCGTCTTGGTCAACTGTGAATTCTGTTTCGAAACTGAATATTTTTCTATGAAAAATGAGGTTGAAAAAGGTGGAACCGAATCTTCAGTGAAGGTATTAAAAAAAATGACAACTAAGGGAAGCGCGATTAGGAACAAGAAAGGTCGCAATCTGTTTAAAAAATGAAACCCATATATGAATAAGTTCTACTAGACCCCCTGAGTTTCTGCACCGATATGTAGATGCTTTCGGTGACGTTAATTTTTGTTTTAATAAATTTATTCACTGTTAAACAAAAATGCTTTCTTACTATATTCTTAGTATATACATATACACAATTAAATATGGGATTAAAAAAGATTAACAATTTGAAGTATGAATAAATCGGCATCATTCTGTAGTACTAAAATGGCTAGAGGTGAATGATCCTTTCCAAATAACAAATTCAGTTAATATTATGTGTCCTTTTTGATAAAATGCGATGACTACAAAGATATTATTAAGATACTCAACTTAACATGTATTCCCCAGTTAAGTGGAGTATCTTCCTCACGTGAAACACCCAACCACGTGCGATGAGGGTCTAAGAACTTGTTTGTTTGTAATTATTTATGGCAAGTATAAACACATATTAGTGACGTTAGTAGTGCAAAATCACCTGGGGGTGGCGACCGTGCAGAGGTTAGTGTGTTGGCTTGTGACCAATGCTTTGGATGTTCAATACCAATAGGCGACAACAACAGACTGCACATATTAAAGGAGAGAAACTAATATCACCTTGTTTTCTCCAGTCTCCATATCCGAAATAGGATTTCTGCTGGTACTACAATGGACCTTTACCGAGTCTGAGTGCTCTTTGATGTGGATTTCCTTTTTACAAAATTTATAAAAATAAAAATTGATGAGTTTATTATTGCAAGGTTTGCTTCTTTGTTGCCCTTATAGAGCGTCGCAACTTTAAAAAGGTTAAGAAACGATGCTCTATCACAGCATCTATTCTCATCGATATTGCAGAGATTGTATTCTTAATAGTAAACACCTACTTAAATACGATGACCTTGCAATACTCCAATTCAACTTGAAGAAAGCGTTCCTTTGTAAAATCTCTTTGGACTTTCTCAGTTATATCCACTAATAAAGATTCAATAGGCTTTTTTTGGAGAATAATTCAAAATTTAAGAGTATAGGGACTCAGAAGTACGTACCTAATCTGGTATTTCTTTTAATAATACCAACAGTTTTCAAAGGCGTGCAGTTCGTGTAATTGGTGACCAATAATTTGAGATCAAATCTCCAACCAGTATATAGATGCTACCATATAGGAGCAGTTCGAGAGTATTAAGTCACAAAAAGCTCCGTTTGTCTGTCCACTAGGCAGGCAGCTTATGGTTACCAGCTGGCGCTGAACTTGTCAACAACCAGCCATTTTTATATAGGACAAGATAACTTTGGAACTCGCTTCACAGAGACATCATTCGGAAGAATGCAAGTTAGAACAATTAAGAAGTAACTCTTATCTGCAAACATCTCGGGGTGCTTGCTTAGCGTTCATAGGTTCGTATTTTCTCAGAAGATACTAAAACAACACAAACAAAATTGTGTGTATTGATCATATGTACGAGTATGTCTGCAATATTTGGAAATATAATATAACCCCCAACATTCCAGTTTTACTCTTCACCGCGGAAGCATGGAGGTTAGCGAAGGCGGATAAAGATATCCTTGGTATCTTTGATCGCGAAATTCTTCGAGTGCTCTTAAGTCCTATTTGCGCCAACTGCCAGGACAAGCAAACCAAAAGAGTCCCAACAATCCGGCCCAAAGAATCGATTTCAACCTGGTGGTACAACATTGTAAATGATAGAAAGTGCATGGAGACCTCAACAAAGATGGGAAGCGCAAATGAATGCAGTTGACAAAGACCAAGCTAATTAAAGAGGCTTTTTGGTTGAGGAGCAGGTGCACTCCAGACTGTAGGACGACCCTAAACATCTAAGTAAGTAAGTAAATGGTGTATACAAAATAAAATAGATATTAGACATTAACGGCCGATTCAGGGCCTTAAACCTAGCTTCTCCAACTATTTGCTTGTCCTAGACCTACAATTTTAAACCGAATCCGAACGGCAAGTTTGAGAAGCTTCTCATGACAATTGATACTTTTGGATGATTGTCGGACGTTCGCAAGAGGTGGGGCAGTGGAAAAACTCTAGATGCACTTGGCCACTGCGGGATTTGAACCCGAGACCTTTAGATTAGTAGTCCAACAGACTGAGGTGTATACAACTGGATGAAAAAATGTGATTGATTATCTAGCGAATTTTCCGAAATTTAGCAAAGAAGTAGTATCGACAGAATTTGTTATCATAAGTCGCATGCACAGATTATTTGTCATGAAAGAGAAAACAAAACATCGAACTCAATAAATGCAACTGGCTTTTTAAATATTTAACACAAGCTCGCCATCAGTGATATGAATTAATAGTCCAAATCCATACAATAATTAATAGTACAAAGTTAATAATAAGTAACTCTCAGCTATGACTACAGCACGTGCACATTAAAGATAAATTATTGAACATAATCTAACATCACAACTAACAACCATGAGGCTCATAATGTTGTTCATAATTCGATTAATTTGCAATTATTTTACGCTAAAAGTGAGACTATGAACCTTCATAATCGCTGGATTTTACTATTACATCAAATTGCTTAACATATTACGTCTTGCATAAAACATCAGAAGCTATTTACCATAGGATGTAAGTAGAGATACCCACATAACATGAAGTAATTTCCGCCAATTCTGTAACTTTTCCGAAAAATTATACCTCTTGTCTTAAATGAAGCAGTTCACGAATATTCAGGAGTTTAATTTAATATACTCGTTACTCGTAATATATAAGCTTCCGTTTGGCAAGAAATTGTTCTCTTAGTAAAACTGACTTAACATTGCGGATGCTTCCAACTGTATCATCCGACATTCATAGAGCTTGCTTCTGTTCAACATTATGATTTAATTAAAAACTCTTGGAATTTGTATAGCATATTAACTCCAGGCTGGTTTATAAATTATAATAAAGGATGGGAATATAATTGTACTTATTTTTGGTGCGTGCTATATATTGGTTTCCTTTTCAATTGTTTATTCAGCCTAGTGAAAAGAGTTCAGGAAGCTGAGAGTTTTGCTTTTTTTTGCAAATTGCTGATGACATTCAACTGCATATATTTGGAGATTCTAGTTCATCGGCGTATTCAGCCGTGCGTCGGCTACTTTAGGGTTAAAAAGAAAAATCCAAATTCACATCGAATTTATCGGTGCTAAAACGAGATGTGCTCCACAAAAGGGTATGATTACTCCGCGCCGCAAGCAGCTATTTTCGAAAGCCTTCTTGCAACATCAATAGGAAACTGTCACGATTGCCGATTGAACCGCATAATATTTTAGTGTGATTCAAGAACAACTGTTCTCCGGATTCGCTCAAAAACCAGAAGATTAAAACAACAACAGTTGTTGCGAACAGTTCTAAATGCTCCTCATGCAGCCGAACATGCCCGCTTTCCTCCGAAGTTTTATCCAGTGTCCAGGTGGGTTCTGAGCCCAAAATGTTTGCAGGGGGCTAAATAAGAATGAAAAAAATAAACTCTCATCTTGGACTTGGCATTTGGACTATGCCAGCGCGGGTCATACTGTTGACAAACACAGGTGAGGGTCTGTTCAATTATTGCTTAGTTTCCATTTTATTTAAGACTGCTGCGAGTCGTCGCATGGATTTGTCGATTTATCAATAAAAAATTAACCCCAGTCAGAAAGGTGAACTCCCAGCCAAATCCAACCAGAAGCCTTTGCGAGTGATGTGGCTAAGCTGTGTCCTACGAAAACAGTGAAGATATCAAGTTGAATCTATCAACGAACGGGCATAACTAAATGAAGAAGGAATATTTAGAGTGAAGGGAGGAATTGATGGTCTGCCACTTTCTGCACGTCTCCCAATAATAATGCAGGAAGGTCATCCAGTATCACGGCATCCTCAAAATGATCTCTTAACAATCAACTAGATGTGACAAAGGTTTTGGTTGCCTCACGCTCCGGCCGAATTTAAATCAGTAAAAAAAAATATGAGTGCATCATCTACCAATCCACACCAGCTGAACCGTTGCCGTTGGTGGGTCAACTGCCACCAAAACGTCTAACTCCGTATATGTGCCCATTTACAATATATATATGTAATATAATATATATATGTAATATGATAGTCTATTGTGGGTTTTTCCTAGTTGCCATCGGAAGAAGAAAAGAAAAACGTTGGGTTACATAAATTAGGTACGTGGCTCACTGCCCGGTTGGTGCATTAAGCAGTTTAGGAGGATTTGTCTACAGACACCTTATTAGTTTGCATGATCACATTTTTTAATCGCCGTAGGACTCCTGGCAAAATTCGTATAGTAGTAATGGCACAAACTTTGCAGGTGCCCAAAAGGTTTGGTAAGGTTAGGTTTAAAAAAAAGGTATGCAAACCTGGAGAACCAATTTAATCCAAACTTTAAAAGGAATCACCCAAATACTGTTCCTCGACAGAATTTGATAAGCTGTAGTCTGTACAGCCCAATTTCTCTATTTCCTAGAATGAGTATTTTTCTAGCAACCTCATTCTGCGCTATTCCCTCACACTCAAACAGTATATGAACTATGTCTTTCTCGGTTTGCAGCTCCCCACAGAATCGGCACGTATCCGTGTCTACCAGTCTAAGCTGTTTGGCATCCTTTTTTAAGAAGACAGTGTCGCGATAGAATCCCAGCCACTGTTTTAAGCTGCTCTCTGCTTAGTTTAACAATTTTCCTAGGTCTTTTCTGATGAAAATGCGTCCAAGTCTTGTTAGCTCACCAATTTTTGCACATCTAATTTCAGCTACTTAAGTTTTGCCTTTGATTGTTCCCTTGATAACGCCAAGGGGTGGTTAATGTCAACACCATCACTGTTCTCTAGATCCCCTCACTTTCTCACAAGCTCATCGGATTGCTCATACCGCAGTGTCTGGTACTCAGCACATTCTCGCTCATTTCCGACTGCATAATGCGCATTGTGTGACAGCTGTTGACTATCTCAGATTTGTTTTTACCGAATGCCAGTACCTTGAGTGTATCTTGACTATTGATGTAGTTGGCGATATGCCTTTCGGATATTGATTCCATCCGCTTTAGCTCTGTCGCCTAAGAACAGCCAGAACTTCTGATTGGAATACACTGCTGGTGTCCGGGGTCGTTTAGACTCTGCCAGAAGCCACTCCCTGCCTTGCCTTAGAGACAGCAGTGTAGTAGTTCGCAATCCCATTATGCCTCATTATTGCATCTCATTGCCATTCTGAATTTTAACCATAGGTGCCCAAAAACAACACCGCAAGGGTAATCGACTTTTTGACCTGGATAGTTTTCAGCAGAGTGTTTCGAAAGAAAACATTGAGGGCATATTCAACTGTCCAGCGAACCCAAGTGCTGGTGGTTGCTAGTAACGTCTTTTTCAACATAATCTGGGACAAGCTAAAAATACAACAGCAAATTCAAACCTCACAGCTTTTGGCGAATGTGTTCCTGTGTTTATCCGAGGTTTGTCAATTCCACAGAATAAATGCATTTTCCAACTTTGTATGTGGTATCTACATTATTTCCTAAATATCTCCTTAATGCAGTCAATTCTGTTTGTTTATTATTTTTGTTTCGAAAAACAAACAATGCATATTCTAAATGACATAAGTGTTCCTACTAAAGGAATTTTCGCATTCCCTATTATCTATGAAACTGAAAAATAAACAAGTGCTTAACAAATTAATATAAACACAAAATTAATTAAAATATTTGCCTTCACGTGCTAAATACATGCTTGCATCTGTTACTATACTAGTTGCACCACCGTTGCTGTTTCATCACACCTACCAAGTTGTGATGGAAAAATTGCACTTTTCGCGTAATAATTTCGAAAGCTTACAACTCCAATTACAAAGTTAAACAAAGGATAGTTGTTTATTTTCATTTTCAGTATTTTTTATTTGTTTGTTGTAACTTAAAATAATAAAACTGTGAACAGAAGCCACGGGCTGACGATAATGATGATGACATAATGAATACTGATCCCTTGTTTTTCTTATACCTTAAATTATAAATGAAATAAAACGAGGACATAAATTCAGAAACTTCTTTTAAGTATCTTGGGATTCTTTGTATCTCATGTTACACAACGGTATGGCTTTTGAGCATTTCTAATTGGATAACATATTTATAATAAGAACGTATTATTGCTTGGGAGAGGGTAATTTCACACAAGGGATATTCTGGGAAAATGGTTTCCTTTATTTTTTACTTTGTCGTAGTTATAAATTAATTAAATTTTTCAAAGAATTTAATGAGCACTGTAAGCATGGCAACAGTTGAAGTTCTAAAGTTCCTTAAAAACATCTTCAGACATCAAAAATGGATTAAAACTAAATGCTATAAGTAACTTGTTATCTTATTGCTGAATAATTGGTATTCAGTGCGGAATCCACCTTTGTATTGAGAATTTATTTCCAATTTGAATGTTTATACAACAAAAACTTATTGTTTTTTTTTAAGTTTCAACTGGATTTTGGAATCTAAGCTTATACCAACATTTAAGAGGAAGTGTTAATTTTAAGGGATTGCTTAGACAAAACAAGTATTGCTTAATGCCGTCAGAGAAACTAAGTCTATATCCGTTCCGTGTATAATTTTCACATTCAAGGAGTTTTTGAATTGTTTCGTATGTTAAGATTAGGTTGTAGCTCTGGTTTCCCCCATTGGCCAAATAGACCTATTGTGAGTAAATAATTTGTTACACGGGTAGACATATGGCTAACGAAACCATTTGGATCTGTTGATAAATATTTTAAGATCAGCCAGGGGAATCCCCGTCATGTCGGTCGGCACAGTAGACCGCTCCATACACGCCAGACGTGACAAATTCTGATGAAACTCTCGTCAATTGTAGTTAGTACCCTTGCATATAAAAATGCTAAAAAAATGATTTATTTGAAAATTCATTTAATTTTTTGATACATATTGCAAGCCCTAAAAGCCTGTATAAAATAAAAATATTTAATTTCCAATTTTTGTTTATAATGATGTAAAACCATGTGCATACAGTGCCGCTCACTTGAATAGAATCCCCCTTCGTACATAATAAAACTGACTATAAATCCAGTTTTCAAGATGATGATGATATTTTGTTCATCTCTCAAAACACCTTCTCTCTGAGCAAGATCATGCATTGGAAATATTCCGTTACAAAGTTATTGTTGAATTACCGTGAAAAAGTGGTTTCATATTGGTTCACTTGAATAGAACCCCCCATATAATATTAGTTTCCACATGCAAGCGAAGGCAGGTAGTTATGCAAAAAATTTCTCTAATACATTTTAGTTATCTATATATACTAATATTATAAAGAGGAAAGATTTGATTGTTTGTTTGTTTTGAATAGGCTCCGAAACTACTAGACCGATTTGAAAAATTGTTTTACCATTAGAAGCCGACATTATCCCTGATGAACATAGGCTACTTTTTCCCGCGGGAAAATGCTTCATTCCTACGGGAAAACGGGTAATAGGACAACGGGTAGGGTTGTGATCGATATAGGTATTCATTACGATATCCTCACTATAATAAAACTATAACTTTTTTTTTCTGGCTGTAAAGTGTTTGACCGGATTTAATTAAAAAAGTACTGCACGAAATTGACCCGGTTTTCACAGTTGCATAAAGTTAAAATTAATTTAAATTGGGTTCCCTAATATTTACCTGTCGGGCGCAGTAGCTCAATGGTTACGCCGGGGCCAAATAACATATTGAGTTTTTTTCCACTGCCCCACATCTTGAGAACGTCTGACAAACATCCAAGAGTATCAATTGTCATGAGAAGCTTCTCAAATTTGCCGTTTGGATTCGGCTTAAAATTGTAGGTCCCTTCCACTTCGCAAAGAAAGTGGTTGGAGAAGCTAGGTTTCCCTGTATGGGAAGTAAATGCCTAATATTTATTTATTTTTTAATATTTACCTAAACTTAAGAGTGTTAAACTATTCCTAAATTCATATTTTATGTGGGGGTTCTATTCAAATGAGCTAAAATTTAATACAAATATTTTGAGTCCTATCACTTTAAAATGTATAGTAAAATTATCACTTTCAATATAGACACCATTTTTATACCCTATTCTAAGGGTATATTAATTTTGACGCATAGTTTGTAACATACCTTAATATTGCCCGTAGACCCCTAAAAGTTACTATATTTATGATCAGCATCGATATTAATGTCGATCTAGCCATGTCCGTCCGTCTGTCGGCAAAAGCCTTTAAACTGGACCTAGAGAGCTGAAATTTTAACCATATACTCTCTAGGGTCCCGAAATAATCAAGTTTACGAATTTTTGAAATCCGCCCACAGACACGCCCACAAACTCAAAAAAAACAAAATTTTGGAAAAAATCGAATTTTGAGCTAGAAAGCTGAAATTTTTTATATATGATCTATGACTCCTAAAACTGCTCGGGATAACAAAATTTCAAAATCCGACAACTGACACGCCCACAAATAAATAAAACAATTTTTTTGAAAATCCAAAGTTTGAGCTAGGGAGCTGAAATTTATAATACAAGGTGGCGCAAAAGTAATCCTCATATCAGAAAATGCTATAAATTTTGCGATTTGGCCCCTAATGTCAGTTCTGTTTTGACATTTGTGTAGTAAACACATGCGAAATACACGTTAATAAACAATGTTACGCTACACTGCTCCAGAACGCGGAATATTGGTGACTATTTTTTTCATTTTTTTTAAATTACAGCCAAAAAACATCGGAAGGTTTTTTTTGCGCCACCTTGTATATACTCTCTATGGGCCCTTTATGCTCATGTGTAAATAGTTTCAAAATCCGCCCACTGACACGCCCACAATTAAATTTTTTTTTTTTGAAAATTCAAAGTTTGAGCTAGGGAGCTGAAATTTATAATATATACTCTCTATGGACCCTTTATGCTCATGTGTAAATATTTTCAAAATCCGCCCACTGACACGCCCACAATTAATTTTTTTTTTTTTGAAAATTCAAAATTTGAGCTAGGGAGCTGAAATTTATAATATATACTCTCTAATAGCCCTTTATGCTCATGTGTCAATTTTTTAAATCCGCCTACTGACACGCCCACAATTAAATAAAACAATTTTATTGAAACACCCAAGTTTGAGCTAGGGAGCGTTTTTTTTTCATAAAATCCTTTAAATGTTATATAACAAAATATGTAGAGCGTTCTTAACAATTCAACCATACTTAGACTTTTGTCACGCCCACTTATGAGGGATAGGAATAAGAATAGGGTATCCAACAGTTCGCCCAAGCGGACTGTAGCCCGTCCCTATGTTTTATTATGTCTTACAAAATTTAATAAACTTGAATTGAAAAAAGAAATTAAGTTGTTTTCTTTGTTAGTTTAAAAGTTATTAAACTTGGAAGTCGATGCAGAGGGGGGTTCTATTCAAGTGAGCGGCACTGTACTTACAACTATATTTTTTATTTATTTAGCGTTATATGTACAGATGTGAAGTAAGTATTGTTGAGTATACAAATTTCAAAGCAAGGAACAATATGAAACTGCTAACATACTTAATTCAAAAACAGCTGACGGTATCTGTTGTTGTAAGGTTATATTCTAGCATGGGAGGCTCAATTAAAAACTGTATGACTTCAGATAATAGTGAACTAATGGCGTTTATCAAAGGATCCGATGTTATAAACAACATATTTAATAGATCCCTATTTGCATTGACTCTTGATATTTTGAGTGTATAAGACATGCGAAACATCTACAGATGATTTTTTTTATTTTCCTCGTCACAATACAGGGGTTGCTCAGAAAATTTGGAAAAATCCAAAGGAAAAGATGGAAAATCGAAAAAACAAAATTTGCGTGATTAGAATGATATAGCAGTGATGACGTTGCGAGATAAAATTATTAACAGCTGTGACATTTGTTTGTTTAGTACTCATCGTTTTTTCTCCGCGGTTGCATCTTTTTTCGCGAATCAAACACAGGAAAGTTGTTTTTCCCACCAAGAATCGGCAAATTCGTGTGAAATTTGGTGTGAAAGTGAATGAAAACTGATTCTATCGAAGTTTCTTGTTTTCCTGTTACTGTTTGATTCAAAAAGTAAGCTGACAAAGGCGCCTGTGAAACAACTAGCTACTACCCTTAGCGAAGTAACAAAGTTGCGTGAGCGGGCTAAGACATGTAGAGAAAAACCGAACCGAACCGATTGAGCTCAAATCAGGCAATCTTTGGTATTGGCCTGAGAGTGTTTCTGTCAAGTTTGATCAAAACCGCTAAACCTTGCCTTGCAATTTTGTTTGTTACTAAAAACATTTATTTCTTTTTGTTAGGCGCATCAACGCACGCCGGGTACCAGCTATAGACACTAATTATGCAGTCTACTCGAATATATACTTTAGGTGTAACTTGGCCTCTGCGCGATTTAATTCTGAAACCCTTCGATTAGTAGTTCCACATACTAACCGCTGAGCCACATGCGTGTGCAATGTTTAATAACATCAACTGCATGTCACAATCTTACCGCCATTATATACCATAGCTGTACATCTGTAAAAAGCGATATTTCGTTTCTAGTCTGGTTTTTTTTTTCATGACTTTTCAAAAACCGCCGCATAGTGTTACAGTCATCTGTACAACACGAATGTGGAACACTATTCCACGCATTGTTTTTCCTTCACATTATAACCTACAAACATTCAAAATCGACGTGCATCGGCATTTCTCCTTTTCTTCTCACCCTAATTTCCTTAAAGCCCGCGCTGTTTAGCTAATACATTTTCAGGGTCCAACCCCTTTACTGCGTGTTTATTATAAAAAAATAAATATCTGAAACCAAACACGTTTGCATGTAACGTTCTAGGACTCCCTAGTGTAAATCAACTCTATACGATATTCCAAACATTAAAAAAAAACGAGCAGTGTGTTTTTTTATTTGTTGTTTATGAAACAACATTGATTGAAAGATTACAGCTTTGTTTGACTGTAAAACTGTGGGTCTTCAGCTTCCAGAACATTTTCAGAAGGAGGGGGCAACTTCGGGAATGAATGAGAACGATTAGATTTCTCATTTTGCATTAATAATGGTGACAAATTGTAATTTTCAGTGATTTCCATGGGCGACCACACAGGAATTCTGAGAGTGCGACAAAGCATGTGAATCAGCTACTGAACCAACCCATCAGAAAGAAGAACAACCTACATCCGCTGAGGCAGACGAATTTGCAAAATACGTTTTGCAGTTCAGCCAGGAATAGAGTTGCTTATGTTTGGCTTTCTTTTTGAGAATCGACGGGTGACAGCGACAGCGAAGAGGATGACACCATATTGGATAAAATAGAGAAAGAGTCTGTACTTTTCTGTAATCGACGGGTGACAGAAACAGTGAGCAGGATGAAACCATGGTGTTGGAATAGGAGTCTGTCCTTTTGTTTTTGTTAGAGGTCAATAATACCGATTCTAAGGCATTGGTTTGCTTTCGACTGCTGTGGCTCTCTTTTATTACAGAGACGAAGATCTGCCACAGCGCAGGCATTTTCGTTGCTGCAAGCAGTACCCAGCAAATGATTCATTGCCTTTTTTGGGTGCTGCTTACTACTGAAAGAAAAGGAGGATAGGAAAGAATTTTCGGTGCGATAGGGTCTTTTTCTCCACAGGTGGCGCCTTAATTGCTTAAGGGAGATTTGAATTGCTGTGTGTATTCAATTTTACAAAGCATGGCTCTGGTCGGGATTCGAGCACACGACCTGCCAATCAATTTGCGAATATATTACCATTGCCACAACATCATTGTGTTTGTGCATAACCTCATCAAGAAGGGAATTTTCAGTGACACATTACTGCACAGTTTATACCCAATCAACCCTGCCACACGTTCATTAACGCAAACATCGGCATAACCCTCCCACTTCAGTGCATCTCTACTGGTCCTCCTGTGAGGATCGCCACACTTCAAACGCACTGAATTGTTCTGATGCGGTTGCTCAAAAATAAGAATGGACGAACAATGATTTTTTTTAATTAAGGTAAAAATCTCGAAAGATACAATGGGGTAAGAAACCCAGAGTAGTGTGATACTTTAACTGCACTAAAAACACCTCCTAATCATGACCAATCAAGAAAGATCGTCAAATGATTTCAGTTTCATCGTTCAGTTGCGTTTATATTTTTAGATTATGAGTTCATGAGGTTTAGTTCTTCTTAATCATTCAATATGCCATATATTTCAGGAATATTATGCATCCGCAGACGCTCGTTGTGACGAATAATTACTTTCGTTACAAGATCAATCTGCAAATCACGATGCAAGTCGTTATTTCAAATACACCATGGATCATTCACTATTTCTCTAAGGACTTTGTTTTAATAAAATTGTATTTCTGTACATTGTTTTTTCTTTAAATAACGCTGCCGTAGGGTACTGGCGATCAATTGCAATTTGTTTATCGATAAGATTATAGAAAAAGAGACATTCATTCATAATTGTTAATAAAAATCCTATTATTTTGTTCAGCAAAATATTTTCTTTTGTTTTTTTCCAAACATGTGAGTTGTATTTCTCAGTGTGGGGAGCTAAACGTAATATATTTCTTCTTTTTAGCTCGTTATCTGACACTAACCTTGTGTAACTGATTTGGGCGGGAAAATGTTCTAAGAAAAATAAGGATTTATGCAACGTGATGTAAAAACGTACACACTGCGTAACTATGCAACCGTTAAGAGGAGTATTAGCTTATTCTAATGAATAAGGCTGTAGAGTAGATGTTCTGACTATTATCTCCAGTTATTCCAAATACCTGAGTGCAACTATATTTGGCACAAACAGTACATTAAGGGCATTTCGCGTAATTTCTCTCACCATGCATGTTTATATTTTATTTTTGACATAAATGCCGATTCCGAGCGTCTACTTGTCCCTGATGATTCCAATACCGAACTCCTTGTGCCAGCATAACAAAGTAGCTTTATCATTTTTTTTTCTTGTTGGCTTTTAAATTTAAGTCTTTAAGACAAAACCAAACAAGCAACAATTTTTGTAAAAGTTCATTGAACTCAAAAAATTAAAAACGAAAAATGTTGCTCAAACTCAATTCTTTGAATCCTTTTCGGTTTCTGATAGCCGCCGCTTTATCACGCTTAGCCGATCTTTAAGTAAGCAACATTTCTTTATTACTGTTCGGCGAACTTCCTCAAACTCCATGGAAATTCTCAATTCCTCACGCGTAATCATGAATTTTTAATTACAAATCAATTCGAATAAAAAAAATAAAAAGAAGAAAACAATTTTTTATTAAATATGTGATTAAAATAGAAATGGCCATTAATTGCACTGATGATTGCGGTCCGGTACCGGTAACGTGTATAGCGTGTGTTATAGTCATACTGTCCATTTTTGAAGTACCTACCATTTGTCCTAGATGGCATCGGTACCTAATAAACAAAATATCACCATATCCAAACGGAAATACGAAAAATAATGAACGCGTCTTTTTCTTTTCTTCTGCAGTTGAAATGCTTTGGAATTTGAATAGAGGTTTCAAAAAAAAATTTTTTTTGTTAAATTATTATGGAAAGTAGAAACACAGTTTTTTGAAGAAGCCAACCAAACCGTCTACGGTCTACCCATACCACTGCACTACTAGCTAAACGATACCACCAGCTAACTGCTGCTATCTGAGACAACGACGACAGTTTATCAATAGGGGTCTTTACTTAAACGTACGTGATCCGTTTACGAAATTGTACGTACCTAATGTTTTTTATTTTTTTATTTATTTTGTTGGTTTTGGTTAATATAGGTAGATATGTAGATAGTAGATGGATACCTAAAATTGTATCTTCTTTTATTTTTGAATTGACTGTCGGTCGTCGCGATCATGGGGTAGTTGACGTTAGCCACCATCATCACCGACGTTACCAACTACCAATATTGTTTCTTTCAATTACCCTACTGTGTACTAGTAAGAGGGCGTTCGGGGGGAAGAGGGCCGCATTAAAATTGTATTTTTATGAATCACAAGTCAAAGCGAAGCTCCTCGTCTATTTAATTTGTATGCAGAGGTGATGAGAAGGCTGACGACAGTGGTGAAGGAATGTATCTTTGTATGTGCAGAGAAAAGTATTATTTTGCGTTTCATACTTATCGAGGTGTTGGTGTCACATGACATTGGAATAGGAAGATTGACAATGTCTGAATGGTTAAGTGTTAGTGTCCGGATGGTGGTTAATGTCCCCACTCTGAGCATGCAATAATTATTAATTTGATTACCTTTTGGGTTAACCGAAAAGGTGCAGTTAAAATGATAGATACTTTTATATGAGTTTCCATAATAGGCGAGACACAACTTGTTGATGTAGTGGTGTTGGTGTAGAATTATTGTCTCCTGGAGCTCCTTGCAGGTACCTATATCTATTTATTAACTTCTTATTATTTTTTCCATATGCGATCCCCCACAGTGGCTAGAACGAAGACGTGTCGCACGTCGGAAGAGCGTTGATCATTTTTGGTCGCAAGTAACTTATTGGGAGCCAGAATTGGCCAACTTAGACCAGGTGATGGATTTTTGTGGACAGTACAAGGTGTGGTGCTTACTTTTATCGATTGCCTTGGATTCAGTATCTAATCAGCAGCGGTGAAGGTGGTAACGCGCGCGCGGTTGTCTGTTAGAAGCGATTTTAATAAGTGCCAAGTGCGGTATCGAGATTGTGTTTAAATTTGTATTCGATATTTGGATAATATGTTTGCACAGAAAGTTTAGATAACAAATAAATTTAAATTGCAAATACATATACATTGACTAATGGATAGCTGCTGTACCTACTTGTGCTTCTTGTTTGTCTATTGATGAATTGGCAAGATGTCGGCATAGCTGACGTTAAGTGATAGCGGCTATGCTACATCTAGTCATTTGTTTCAATGGAGTATCATCAATTTGAAGGATCGGCTTTAAAGTTTTTTATTCAAACAAATTGCATTTTTAGATTTTTACTTTTCCACAATTTTGGTTTTGACATTAAACAATATAATAAATAGTCGGATTAACAACGCAATGTGTTATTTGTATTAGAGCAATGTTGAAGATGCGAATCAATTTTAACGTGCTAAATTTTGATATTTCTTGGGACCGTTACAATATTTAACTCATTCCAGTGTTTGTACGATGAAGTATGAAACCTTTTATTTGGTGCAAAAATCATTTACATGACTACAGGCTTTCCAAACCAATCGTATATGCAAAGCCAAACAACTATAAGGGTCCGTTTTATGCTGAATCGAAACAGCAGATTTCGATGCTCACAATCAATTTGAATGCTTCATGATACAGGACTGGTGTTAGTTGTTAAGTGGTTAGTTGATTAGGACAACTGTGTTTGAGTCTCACCAGGACCATCTAAAATGTTTTTCCGGAGCTTCACCTTTAAAGAAAATCCCATAAGCATCCAAGAGTATTGCTGTCATGAGAGCTTCTTCAATGTTGCCGGTCGGTATCAACTTAAAATGGTATATCTCCTTCATTCATGCCGGAGGTATACCTAACTTCGCACAAACGAATGGTAAGAGAAGCCAGCCCTCGACTAAATTTTCTGCGCACGCCGGAGAATTGCCGCATTTGGGGCCTTAAACAGAACTAGTCCTTTCGACAGTTACATGTCTAGAGCGAACAGCTTTCATTCATTTTGGTGTTATCGCGTCACGGACATAAATAACACGCAGAATTTAACAATATCGCTGACTATTTTGAATTATTAATTGAATAAATAGAATTTTCCCTAGGCAACGAAGCAAGTCTTAAATGAGAAAAGTTTGGTAAACCTAAGGTAAATAAGAATCCACAACTCAAAGCGTAAGATTAGTTAATGAGGATTGTAGGCACATTGTGCAAGCATCACACAGAAGCCAATAGACGTATAAACTGTAATGGCAGGCCATGTAACTAAATCTTTAAATGTCTGATATAGGTGTCGCTGCTAGGTCGCCCAAGCTGTCAACGAACCGTGGTCCCATACAAGATAAGCGTCGCTCCGATATTCCACAGATTTTAAATCCTCGTCCTTGCAGATTATGCAGAATACACTTGTAAAGATCCCTAGCCTTCTACCCGCATTGCCAGTGATGCAGTGTCCGGTTAATATCCCGATGAGCACTCGGATCTGGTTTATATCAAAGGATACTAAGGACTTTGTTCTTTTATATTCAATGACGAGCCACAGACTACGGGTTATCTAACCACTAGTGGTGTTGTTTCATAGCATAGTTATCCTGAAGCCGTCATTTAAGCTCTTAGCTGTAAACGCGGCCAACAACTGTCCGTTAACTAGTTGGTTCAGATCAGAGCCGCATCTGGCCAGCATATCCGTTGTCTTGTTCCCTTCCCTTCCAACGTTACCGGGAACCCAGTGATAGCTGATTGCTCTGAGCGCCAAGAGGCATTCTTTGACACATTTCACGTATATGAGATTGAAGTCGATCACTTTAAGTGCTGTCTGGCTGTCCACGTCAATGGTTAATTTCATCGTTAGCACGGTCTGTGCTGCCTTCTAAATCGTGTACATCTCAGCTTCGAAAACACTACAGTACAGTGATCTGGCAGCCGGTAGGAAAAATTGATATTTCTTTCTCCGTCTTCCAGCTATCTGTGAAGATATATCTTTCCTGAATGTGGTGGGGGAATTCCAGTGCTGTTTAAGGTATAAAGACTTTAACGTTTTTCACAAATTCACTTGGGCTTCTCGTAATCAGTAAGTGACATAAGTCGCTTTTGATTAAAGATGTCAAGCATGCGCGAGTGTCCGAAAGTTCTCAGCTTCCAAATTTTGATGTCTATCAGTCTGAGATAGCATATTTGGCTTATAACTTCTTCGTTAAAAGCTCCATGGGTTGAAATTTCAGGAATATTTTCAGACCCAGTTGGTGTGTGGATTTTATTGAACCAGCTATTTTCCAACAAACAATCCTGTGTTCCTTGTTTAGATTCTTGAGATCGGATTTGGTGTTAACCGCCTCCCACCATTCAATCGAACCATAGGTAAGAGTGGGTATGACAATCGCGGTGTATAACCAGTGTATTTTGTTCGGTTGTAATTTTCTTAGAAGCATAAAAGGCATTCAGACATTTCTTCATTCTGTCTCCCGTATTCCGTTTCCAGTTTAATTTGAAGTTGAATACCATGCCCAGGTCCTTGGTCGCGTTGGAGAGATTGAGGCGAACGCATTTCAGATTTGGTTGATCCCATTTATGTATCTTATATTTCCAAGGGAACGGAATGAGCTCCGGGTTGTTGGGATTCGTCCACTTCGCTAGTTCTGTTATCGTGGATTCTATAACCTCACTAATAGTGGAAAGGTTATTTCTGTATCAGAAACCACGTCATCTATGTAGGCAAATATCTAAATGCCTTTATGACGAGTGATTTAAGAATTTATTTATTGTTGAAGAGGAGAAGACTCCCCCTTGTGCCGTTCCACAATAACTTTTCTATTAATCCGTTAAGCGTTGCTATTCCCAGAACAAATTGCAAAACTTTATGTTTTTGCATAATACTCGTAAATAGCATAGATAAATCCTTTATGAGTCACATTTTAAGGCCAGCGCCAGATAAAAGGGACAGCGACCTAAAGTTTCATGACGAATTCGAATTGAATATTTGAGAAGCTTTCTGGTTAATCGTAGGTTAACGTAACTATAGTGGTGGGCCACTTTAACTCATTTCTTTATGTAAAAGAATAACCATTAGGATTTTTTATGTGAAGATGCAGTGCATGAAAGATCCTTTACATGTAGTGTAAGGTTGGGGTATTTTGCTAATTAATTGGATTGTTATAGTAGCTCCTGGCCCATCCCTGGTCCACTGCACCATTGTGTAACGATTAATATATCGGACGTACTGTCGCTGCAGTTACAGGAGCAGCTGTTGTTTTTACTTGACTTTGCTATTTATATAAACGGTCTTTCATAAACGACTTGACAGCTTCAAACCGAATTGTCAATGTCAAAATATTGATGAAATTCCACATATATTGCGAATGGGTTATTGCTCAATGTTATAACACCATTTCAAATGATTTCCATCAAATGTAGGCCAAACTTCTACGAGTTATTCCCACAAATTACTATAGAACTAATGCCAGCTGCATAGAACCTCATTATCGCTCATGCAAAAGATATCTCAAATGCACACTGCACTGCGGATTGTCGTTGCAAAGGACTATTTTTAACCTTCCATCGTTACTCAAATGCAACAGAAGCACCAGAGTAGGTATAACACTGCATAACGTACAAAGGTGTTCTGTCAGGAATGTGAATTTCAATTTAATCACCTACATGCAATTTATGGACAACCTGGTTCACAGCAGGAGGCGGATATTATCGCACGATGTGATATGCGTAAGGATTTATCTTTCACACTACAATTGAAAAAGGTAAATACAAATATGTTGTTGTTGTTGTTGACAAGCTAAGCTATGAAATGGGGGGCGAGCATTAAACTGAATTAGAAAATAGGATTTTGAGCGATGGATGTAAGCTTATATCAATGTCAGATGTAAGCGTTTTCTGTGATTGTAGACTTATTATATATATATGAGTTTTAATATACATATTACACCTAATTGGTGTTACCATACGAAGCCCTTTTAGGCACATAAATTACCCTTGTAAAGTAGATAGTTACATAGTGCGGGCATTATGGAAATGGGGGTAAGGATGACAGAGGAGAAACCGATACAAGTTTTTTTAGCACTTCTGGTGGAAATATCGATAAAACAGTAGTAGGCAGGAGACACAAGGACGATGACTAAGAGAGTCAAACGGTATCGCGATATCTCGATCGCCAATTTTATTGCGCGTTTTTATTTTCTGTTAGCCTTGTAGGTAGGTACTCAAGTTTGAGCGAATAACGCCTTAAAAATTGTAGATCAGAAACTGTAAAATATTTATTGCACCGCTTATGGAAGCCTAAACATTTCGCGGCGTTCTTGGCGACATCGAATATGATGTCATTCCAACAAAGGTTGTCATTAACATACACACCGAGATTGGAAAGTCATTCAGTTTCAGCGATGCAAGTGGCGTTCATACATATATAATGGCAAAGTATTAGGATATAGCTTTAATGACAAGTGAGAGCATTGCGTTTTGGAAGCATTAAGTTTCACTCTATTGGTTGTACTCCACTGAGTTATTCTGTCTAGATCGGAATTTAATGAGCTTTACATACGTTTCCGTTCCAGTTCCACACCCACAGTGTCATTAGCGAAGAAATAGATTGGATAAGAAGTAACTGACAGGAGATCATTTATAAAAATAAGAAAGAGGGTGGGGAACAAAATGAAGCCTTGCGGAGAACAGTATCATCGATTCCAAAAGCACTCAAGAGAGCTTGGTGCCGAACTCTGACAAATATTTTGAAATATCAAGCTATCAAGCAATTCTACACACTCGAGTCCAGGGGAAGATAAAGCACAATCTGGAAGCGTTGAGCTCGCTGCAGCAAGTATGTTGGCTTTATCTGTAGAGCTAATAACTGGAATGTCATTGCAAATGAATGTCGGTATTGGTGACTAGGACGAATTCTTAATGTTCTTAACAAACGACCAAAAGTTTTTACTACCGGTACGACTTTGTAATATTTATTGCCTCAACTTTTTGTGGCAGGAATATTAATGTAAGCATTGCGGTCATTTCTGGCTAGTTTGAACTTTTTTCGGAAACTTACCTCTTTTGCCCTAATAGCTTCTTTACAGGTTTAATACCTTCTGTCCTGTTAGGGATAAGGGATTTCATTCCTAGGTGAATTATAATTGTAATCATATCGGCGGCAGCATCCACGTCGCCACCGAGGAAGCATAGCGACGTTTAAAGCTCATAAAGAAACCGTTTAATTCGTCCTTACTTTTGGGAGTATTTCATTTGAAAATGTCGTTGGAGTACGAGAAATTTGCGGATATGACACAATAGTCTAGAGGCGATAATAACTATAACTTTATGACACAACAACCTAGAGGCGATAATAACTTTATAGCATATTTATCAGGATGAGAGGTAAGAAATAAGCCAATTGTGTTGGCGGTTTGAGTGCTAATGTCCGGTATTCGCGTCGTCTTATTTACAAGCTGAGTCAGATTATTTACCTAAGCGAAAATCTCAACGACCTTCCTTTGGTTTTTGTCTCTCCAGAATGTTGAAGCCAATTTGAATTGTTTATAATCAAATCGCCCGCAATCCCGAAAAATTATATAAAATGAAAAATTTCCGCAAATTTTATATAATTTTTCGAGATTTCGTTTTCGTGATTCTTTATTTTATTTTGAATGATCGCAATGTGCATTCAGTTGTGCTGATCTCATATAGTGTGATAGCTGACCGACTAGATTTTTGTTAGCCAGTGAACATCGTAATATTTACGAGGATCGTAACGAGCGTTCTGAAATAAGTTTTCTCACAGGAATTGTGTACAATATAAACTTGTATTAGATATTGTTTTGTCATCGATCGTTTTTGATATGTTTTTGTTAATAAGACTTGAACACTTTTTTTATTATGTTTTATTTATTTGAAGTTTTTATTTTGTTTATTTTGTTAAATAAATTTTTTGTTGCTACAATAAAAATTTTAGTTTCATTTTCGGGATTTTGATCTTTCGGAATTTTGGATTTTCGGGATTGTGGCTTTTCGGGATTGTGGGTTTTCGGTATTTGAGGTTTTCGGGATTTAAGGTTTTCGGGATTTTGGATTTTCGGCTTCTATAAAGAACCCAGTTGTAAATTAATTGCCTACGAGCATGAAATATCAGCTAAATGAAGAACCATTTTGTCCCCAAAACAGTAAATGCGAAAGAGGGACGCAATGTCCTCATTTTTACACATCTGCAATCGTTCGTGTTTACTATACTTAAACTAAAAAAAAGGAATTTTGATGTTCGTTTAAGATTTTGTTACCCCTTAAACCTCCCCAAGGACCTCTTAGTCAAATAACATTGAGCACAGATATACCGTGCGGATTCTAAAAGACATTTTGGAAAAATATAATTTTTTAGACTTTTAAGGACTTTTTTTGTTTTTCCATGGACCTCTTAGTAAAACACATTGAACACAGATAAATTGTGCGGTTTTTTATGAGTTTTTGGAAGAATAAGCTTTATTCCTTATTTGGTGCTCCAAGGAACCTCTTGGTAAAATAACCTAATCACAACTGCGACATTCTTACATCGGCCATCGGCAACCAAAGTACAAATCGATGTTTTTCTTTCAACCTTCAACTGATGTAGAACAAACCTCAATGTAGCTCAATTGTTCAAAACTTATCGAAGACAAATGTATGTACAAGGTGGCGCAAAAGTTGTCATCTGTTTACTTCACAAATGTCAAAGTAAAATTGACATTTGCCGCCATTTGCAAAAATTATAGCATCTTCCGATAGGGTTTTCAGCCCTTGGGTAGCCTTAGGCAATTCTGTGTGCCAATGTTCTAAATGATCCACGACGTTTGACATCTATCCTATGTAGTTTTCAGTCGGATTGGTGAACGCCACTGGGTGATGACTTTTGCGCCACCTTGTACTTCCACACAATTTCGTCGTGTTTCGTAAGGACATTATAATCTCCAAAATTAAACATAATTAAAACCCGAAAATGTTTAAGGAAATGAAATAATTGCTCCTGCAAGCCTTTTTGGGTGAAATAGTTGAAAAATAGTTATTAGTTGTGTTTTTAAAGCTGTAGCTTATTATTGTTAGTTACCGTCTGGGTCTGGCAACTAATTTTTGACAGCTGAAAACGTTTAGTTACACTTCGCAATTAATAACTAATTTAGTTCCAAAATTTGTTGCAACCACAACTACAAAATTTTTAAATTTCTTCGCGGGGTTGGTGTAAACGTACCATACAACAGTTTTCTATACTTTTGAGGTAAGGATGAGGACTTCAAAGTTTTAAATCGGCCCTGATAAAGCTAAGTAATGTGAATTTATTGTAATTTTTACAAAAAAGTAAGATACTTCAGGCCTTTAGTTGTTTTGAAAATATGTATTTAATAATTGTTGGAAATTGGAAAAAAGCTCGAAGCTTTGAAATGTATTTTCCGTAGTTTTAACATTTTAAAAAAAAAATATTTTTGGATAAAAAAAAAAGATTGTTAGGCCATGTTTTTGTCATTAAAACATTTGTTTGCTTTGAATGAATTGCACTATAAGGTAATTGATCGATCAAACGATAATCAATTAAGGGAGCATGGAAGTACCTATAGAAATCGTAGAGGGTCTAGGGAAGCCTTGGAAAAAATCATTAAATCAAAATTAATAGTATCATATCTTTATTTTTAGGTGATGGATCTCTATTTAGAAGCATATAACTTTGTATCATTAGCAAATAGCGGGAGCGGTCTCTAGTGGCATCACAGGAATATGGAACAGACATGTGAAAGGTAGTTTCTCCGGTCTAAAATGTTTGGGGTATTATCTAATAAAGGGTCTTTCATTAAGGACTTGACGACTTCTTTTTTAAATAAAATGCAAACTGCTTGATATATCTCAAAAAATGGCGACAGACGCCTCGACGGCAACAATATTCTCCACACTTCGGGCAAAACGTAGTCTCACTGGCACGGTAACATCAAGCAGCGAATATTCTGACACATTTTGTTCACTAGACTATGAATTGCTTATGTACTGGCTTATTGGCGTTAACGCTCTTAACCCATTAGGTCTCAGCGATCTCGTTTGAGATCGATGCAAAACCATTTTGTTTAACATTTTATTTGTAGCGGCTGGAATGAAACCGTTAGTGCAATACATTTGTTCAGTATATACTCCAATAAATTAAAGTCATTATATTGGTCTATAGTCATCACTTCACTTGTATGGCGGTTTTGAATTAGAGGTACTCAGTGCGTGCAAAAACGATTTTTGTATTTTTTTTTATATTAAAGTGATTAGGTAAGCGACAATTTTTGTTGGCATATTTTACTCTTCAAATATCTAATCAATGATGTTGTGAAGTAACGATATAAAGGTATAGCACTGGCGTAAATATCTATATCTCATCACTGATCTCGATTGATACCGCTGGGTTCTCTGTGTTATTTCTGTATTATTTTTTTAAGGTCAACATACAACATGTCTCATCGTCCATTTAAAAATATGGAAGAAGCTGTAACCTACTTGCAGTCGGGGAGAATTGAGGCTGATATATTGGCGTTGCCACCCGATGTGGACGAGCTTACAGATGAAGAACATTTTGATAATGATAACATGGAAGTCCCAATTGAAGAGTTCCTTGATGATTCTGTTTTGGAATTTATCGTAAATGAAACTCTTCGCTATGCTTATGACATAAAAAACAACATATCGTTCACTATCACTAAGGATAATATAAAAGTGTTTATTGGGTTTCTTATATTTTCTGGATACCATACATTGCCAAGACAAAAAGATTATTGGTCCGAAGAAGACGATCTAGGAGTGCAAATTGTGAAAGACGCCATGAGCAGAAACCAGTATCTATCTATAAAAAGTGCACTTCATTTTCAAAACAATACCTTAGCAGTTTCAAATAAACATGACAGGTGTTTGAAAATAAGACCTTTGATGGATTTGACATGTACCAACTTTCAAAAGTGGGGCGTTTTTCATCAGAACTTGTCAATAGTTAGGTATTACGCATACTACCCAATCAAACAATTTATCCGTGCAAACCCAATAAGCTTTGGATACAAACTTTGGGCCATGTGTGGTGAAGATGGTTATTGTTACAATTTTTCACTTTACTGCGGAAAGTCATCTAGTGGGCAACTGGACACCTCTTGGCGCAAGGGTAGTTTTGGAAATGCTACAATGTGTTCAAGATCCCTCTAAACACCGAGTTTTTTTGACAACTTTTTTACGGGGCATGAACTGCTCAAGGTTTTAGAGCAACGGGACTATAAGAGAGGTGCGAAATAAAAATTGTCCATTGATGTCTGACAAAGATATGCAAAAAAAGGAAAGGGGGTACTACGAAAGTCTGACAACAAGTTTGACAACAAAAACCAAATTCTGATAGTAAAATGGAAAGATAACAAATGTTTTTCTATGGCCACAAACTTTGACACTGTTCTTCCCTTGTCACAAGTGAAGCGATGGTGTCCTACCAGTAAAGAAAAAATCAATGTGGGTCAACCGAGTGTAATAAACAATTACAAAACATATATGGGAGGCGTAGTTCATCACGATTGGCTTTTGGAAAAACATACAATTGCTATTCGTATCAGGCAAAAAATGGTACTGGCGCCTTTTTACAAGAATGTTTGATATGGCTGTGGTAAACATTTAGTTTATACAAAAGGGTGAACAAGGTTTCCATAAAATCTGTAAGGAGAGAAGTAGCAAGGACTTATCTACAGTTAGGAAAAGATATGAGAGTTGCTCGCGGACGCTCAACATCAACACCATCATCTCCGCGTTCAAAGGTTTTACCAGGAATTAGATATGAGGGCAAGAACCATATTTTAGAGAAAAGGTCTAACTAGCGGCATTGTCAGCTGGATGGATGTACAGGAAGGCCAAGAACATTTTGTGTGAAATGTGATGTAACGTTATGTATTTCTTATTTTAAAGCTTTACGTAATGTGTAAAATAAAGTAACCGAACAATAGACTTTTTTGTTTTATTGTCCCAGCGAACTCAAACGAGATCAGCTTATAGAACTAAGACCCCTCAGCAAAAAATTACAATTTTAGCAAAATAAAGTAATTTACTTATTTTTAAGTCATGGCATGAAAAGTTTTTATTAAGTAAAAATAAATCGGGACTTAATGGGAGTCGGTGGTCGCGACTCGGAATTTCTGGCATCACAGCATATAACTAGGCCCATCTTAATGGTGTCGCAATAGTCAATGAGTTCAGCAATTGCCCTCGTTGGGGGAGTCATAGGGGAGATAAGCTGACGCCACGACGAAGGTCTTCCAATCTCCATTCGTTTCGTAGCTAATGGCTGCAGCAACCAAATCTTGGCCACAAAATTGTCCAAGCTTAGTCGCTGAGAGAAGGTTCGACACAGCACGACAAACCCTTGGTCTCTCGGACCGCTCGTCACAGAGTATAGTAGTGCCACGGACACCTCCAAGGCCACAGATGCGATTTTTCCACACCCATGGCTCCTGTATGGATGTTATGTGGGCTTTTGTATTCAACACAGAAAGCTTCTTACTGATGAGTGCAGTAGCAGCCTTGGAGTGTTGAAGGTTAATCTGAGTAAATCCAATCATTGGAAATACATCAGCTGGAAGTGTTCTAGTGGAAGGGCACGCAGAAGGTGCGCGCGCAGTTCCACCGACAGGAGTGCTTGAGGTCTTCTTCCTCCGTTTTTTCCTGTTCGAGCTATTGGAAGGGGAGGCAGCGTTGGTTTCAGTCAGCTGGCTGGTTTCGGTTGGGGTAACCTCTGCCGACCTGCATCTCTTTGCCGTCGCCGCCGGGGAAGTGCCGTTCTCAGCGCTTGCGCCTTCAACTGGCGGTGCAGTTTCTTTGCGCCGCACAATAGCCGCCTTTCTCCTTTTTCTCTTTTGCTGGCTCTTAGATGGACGCTGACCAGTGGACGCCGCCTCTGTGGCCCGTTTCACCTGTTCGGTTTCACAGGCCTCGTCGGCAGCATCGCACCTATCGGCTGTCTGTCTATTGGTCTGAAGATTAAGCGTATCAGGTTGAACCTCTCTTAGCCACGAACGTGTCGGAGATAGAGCTGCAGGAATCTTCGGAAGCAAACCTTTTCACAACTCGTTGGTCAACGCCTGTACAGGCGGGGGGTATAAGTATGTCGGTTGGGGCCTCCAGAATTCGTGCCCCGACCGTGGTCGAAAAGACCACGGGTGGATTTTCGCCCATGCGAGTACCACCTGGAGTATTTATATCTTTTAGTTGTTCCTGCATACTTGTTTTTGGTTTGGTTCGCGATAGAGCTTTGACGGTGTATAAAACGCCGCTATAACTCTAAAACCTCGGATCACGAACGTATCGTACCGAGGTCCCCCTATCCACCACCGGGGGACGCGCCCGGTAGGTAACCAACCCGCAGGGCAACTAAGTTACTTCACTGGAGAATTTAGAACACTTTTGCACAAACGTTTACCAAAGTTTAAGTTTTTTCTATACTTTAAAAGCAAATGAAAAAAATTAAAATTTCTTATGCGACCCACGTGCGGGAAATCCCCTTTTTATCCAATTGGCAGTGCTGCCAAGCATGCTGGGATTTTTCTTAGTGGTCCGTATGACATCTAGTGGAGATAATATCCAACAATTTGAATAAAATCGGTTTGGTTTGAAAATGGGAGAAGTTTTGGACATATGGGTTAAAAAAAGAAATTTTGAAAAAAAAATGTCACAGAACGCAATCATCTCCTAAGCACTTCTGTTATTTATTCATTGACCCTTGAACGAGCACTCTCAGCTCAACTAAATCATTAAAACTAGTTGTCTGTTGGCCTTAAATTTTTCTTACATATCTACTAAGGTTTAAGAATATCTAATCGTAAGAAAGGATATAAAAATAAAAAAAAACTTAAGAGACCAAGTTTTCTGTTTACTTTCCTAATAATTAAAAAATAAATATTAGGCATTAACGGCCCATGCAGTGCTTAAAACCTAGCTTATGCCCTAACCATTTGTATGTGCAAAGTGGAAAGGACCTACAATTTTACAACAGCAACCAACGGCTGCGACTTCCCTGCTCCGACGATATTTTAAGGCGCTTAGCTCGTCTAATTGCTGAACCAATTGACATCAAACATCCAATTACTGGCCTTTGTCTAATCTATAAATACTACCATAGGATATGTTCAGAGAAATTAAATGAAAAATCTGCTAGAAAGGCATCAATTGTTAATCCAACTAAAGAGGCTTAGCCTGCTTACCATGACGATGCAAGAGGACGTCTGTATAGCAAAAACTATTTTTATAAAGAATAATCACAATTTGTCATTCACTTCCGAAATACAATTCAACCATATAAATCAACTTTAAAACTAAAGTAGTTCTAAGTTATACTTTTATGCTTGTGTCTACACTATTTCGGCTTCGGATGTGCAAAAAATAAATTTTCTCTACCATGGCATTGTAAGAACGCGCACGTTCAATTGGAAAGGCAACTGCAAGTTATCTACTAGTTAATCCTCTATCACTTGCTGCAAATGTTTGTTGGGGTAAGACAGAGATGATAGTAGAGAAGACGATCCATTAACGGAAAAATTGGAAGATATTTTAAATAGTAAAATGGAAAGGATGACAGAGGTACAGGTTCTTGAGCTACTTCGACTTATTTGGAGCTGAGTCAGTAAGGAATTTTTCAAGACTAGTCAGGGTGCTGAAAAAGAGATGTTCGCGGATGAACCCTCTATGGACAACGGCAGCTATCATATACCCAAAGTGGGTTACTGGTACCGGAATATCCGGCCCGATATCCTAAGGTGAAAACAAGGGCCTGGTCCTCCAGGTTAGGGGTTATTCCATCGGGGCAACTTCCCTACCACGTCAAACAAGTCTAGTTACAAGAGAGACCCGAGGAGCCTCGAACGGAGCCTACGGAGCCTGTCCAGAGTACGATGTCAAAATTGTGTTCGTGGATTTTAATGCCAAAGTCGGTAAGGAAAACATATTCGTCTGCTTAGTTGGTAAGCACAGCCTCCACGACATGACAACAGATAACGGAATCGATTTCGCAGCAGGTCGTAATACGGTGATAAATAGCACTAGGTTTCCAAGGCTCGGGATCCACACACTTGACGCTCCTCAGATGGTCAACCGTCAACCAAATCGACCATGTGCTAATTGACGCGAGGCACGCATCCAACATCTTAAACGTGCACACATTCTGATCAGAGGACTCGACTCTGACTATTTTCTTGTTGCGGCTAAATTGAGTGGGTGCAGTGGCTCAGTGGTTAGTGTGTTGGACTACTAATCTAAAGGTCGCCGGGTCAAATCCCGCCTGGGCCATGTAACATCTGTAGTTTTCCACTGCCCCACCTCTTTCGATCGTCTGACAAACATCCAAGAGTGTCAATTGTCATGAGAAATTTCTCAAATTTTCCGTTAGGATTCGACTTAAAATTCAGGTCCCTTCCACTTCGCACAAGCAAATGGCTGGAGAAGCTAGTTTTTTGGTCCTTAACTGGCCAACGAGAAGAACCTGCGAACGACTTGCCTCTGTACACTCACCACTTACAAGCGACAGCAATATGTGAAACCGATATCGCAACATCATTAAGGAGGTAGCCGAGATCAACGCAGGTTACCAGCAACCACAGAGAAAAAGCCCGTGGTATGATGATGTATGCGTTTACCCGATGAAGGTGATAGAAGATGAACATTCACAAAAACTGCAGCGCAAAAACAAGGACAGCGAAGGTAGAGCATCGAGCCAAGAAACGGAGTAGGAGAAGAGCCTCGCGATCGAAACAACATCCGGAGATTTTACAAGAAAGCGAAGCAATTGGCTGCTGGTTTTAAGACCGGGACGCAGGCTCTTCGGAACAGTGACGTAAACCTAGTCACCGAAGCGCAGAGATGTATTTAAGCAACATTTCCAAAAACTGCTAAATGGACATCATATAGAGAGAGAGTGATAGGGCAAGAAAAGAACCCATGTCCTGTCAATCAAGAACTAATTTCACCACCCAGTATAGACGAGGTTGACTTAGCTAAAAGAAAGCTTATGAACAATAAGGCCGCCGGCTCTGATGGCTACAAGCGGAGCTTTTCAAATACGGAGACGATGTTTAGGTTGGGCACATGCACCATGAACACATTAGCACTCACCGTCAACTTCGACTTCAACGTTAGACCGAAATCCTAAATTCAAAGTTGAAGTGCAAATCCCACCAACCTTGATGCGATGTTTTCAGTTTTCCCAACATGCAAATGCTTATATTTTGAGCGATGTCGAAGTTAAAGTGTTGATGTGTTTCTACCATAACGAAAAGATTTTGTGATTATATAGTTTTGAACAATTTTATAAGTCAACCAGGATCTAGTAGGAAAATCGCTTCTAAGTTCAAACGACCTTATCAAGTGATATAGACTTTGCCAAAAGACGTGACTGGCTTTCAACTTAAGAAAATTCTTTATGAAGGGGTTTGGGAGGGTTCGCCACCTCTTCATGGAAAGTAAATAATAATGTCGATGAGCGCGAAACTGAAAAAATATATGTAAAGGGTATTTCTTTAAACGTTTGATTTTTCATTGTCAAAAAAAACATGCAAAAATTGCAAAAGTGTATACAATTTTTATTTCAGTTGATAAGTCAATGGTTGCCAATTACTTTTTAGAAATTATTTCATAAAAACGTTGACTACGACTACGTTTTAAGCGGTCCATACGGAAAGTCAAACTTTGAGTAATTTGTTTCGAGCTTATTGGGTGATACCTCGCTAACAACATGTGTAATGTTGTCTTCCAAGTCTGCAATTGACGCTGTAGTATCCCCATAACAATAGTCTAAGCTCTAAGGCATCAAAACGCGATCTAGCTGGCCAATTAACCGGTCCAAAACTAGAGATAATTTTCTAAGGAATTAATTAAATAACATTTATTAAAATGGTCGCAGTGGGCGAATATTCTCCACAGAGCACGAATTTTCATAATGAAATAAATTCAATAATTTTTAAGCGGTGTTAACCAAAACGGAAAAAAAATCACCCTTTAAGATATTTTTATTGCGATTATGTATTTTATTTAACGAAGATGGGACTTATTACGTGAAAGGTTCGCGAAGGAAATTAAAAAAAAATATGTCCTTTGGAAGTAAATGGGGTGTGTGTACAGAGTTGTGTTTTTATGAGCGCATGACTTTTTCAAAGGATTTTGTTCAATCGCGTCCGGAACTTTTATTTTTATAAAATTTTGTTGAAATACATTATAATAATGGAATCCGTTCATATTTGCAAGACCAAATGTAAAGTATTCGAAGATACCAATACAAATTTGAATGAGGTATGCAATGAACTGTCGGGTGACTACGAGTTTCCTTCTCAAATAGCTGAACCGAAGAGAAATTTGCACACTTTTTTTTTTTGTCGGGGTGCGAGACTTTTTACACTGGAGCACTCATACTCAATACTGGTCCATTGTACCAGGCAGACACACCACATTTTACTGTGAGAATTTACTCATTTTCCTAAGAAAAACGAGAAGGCGCTTCAATGATAAGGAGCTTAGGTTTACAGCACTCACCATATCCGCACCAAATACCTGCCACCTGATACGAACAAAAGCAGGACAATCACAGAGGAAATGTTCCGCAGTATCGTCGCTTTCTCCACAGGCTTCGCAGTTGGTGGTATCGCCTAGGCCTAGCACCTTAAGGTGTTTGGCAAAAGCGTAGTGTCTCGTAAGAACGCCAATAGTCTGTCTGCAATCTTTTCTGTTGAGAGACAACAAGAATGCCGCGGAAATTTGCAGACACACTGAAGAAGTTTCATGCACAAATGTCAACATCACAGCATCCACTGATTGGCGACTGAAATTTTCGTGAAAACTAAAATTTCGCATATGTAATAACGGATTTTTTTTTATAAATTAATGGTTTATAGATCCACATATTTAAATTGTTTCTTCTGTTCATTTCGTAACTGTTTTTGTAGTCTATTTAATTCGTTTAATAAACGATACATGGCTTACAAGATGTTTTTTATTTTCCATTTTGATTGATTTTGGTTACAATAATAATATTTATTGCATAAATGCCATTGGGGTTTAGCTGTGCATTGACGGTGCATAAAAGAACATAGGCATACATTCGTTGATTTTTAAAGCTCGTGGCTAAGCAAGTTTATTGTGGTTTGGCTATAAGATTTGTTTGTTGCAAAGTTTTTGCAACTTGTTGACATATTGTTTTTAAAACCTTTGGTTTTCTAAATTTATTTATAAATTTAAACAAAAAACCGTTTCGACTTTCCAACACACTCTGAATGCGTCCATCACCTCCATCAAAATAATTTCGTACTTCGAAAATAGGAGCCTAATCACAATCAGCTGACAGTTCGAAACCACTGACAGTTGCCTTTTTTTTGAAGAAGTGAGGTAATCAAGTGGATCGTTGTAAATTTGTGTCGTTTTTACCACATCTCTCAAGTGTTTATATTTAGCAAAATAAATATAAGTAGTGTTTATTAATTTATAAATTTGCACATCTTGCCTTGTACGCTGAGTGAAAAAGTAATTTCCAAAGTGATGGACAGTCAGGTATGCTGTAGTGAATTGCATACAAACTGAAAAACAAAAAATCTATTTGTCCGTTAAAAAAGAAAAACAAAATATTCTCTTACAACTAGTAAATAATTGGTAAAATCAGGTAAAGACTCTCCAGAGCCCAAGCAATTCCATATCACTAGTAAGGGCAGTGCAAATGTAAACACATCGCTTTTTGTGTTAAATCGTCGTTGATTTATCTTTCTTATATGTTCGGTAAACTAAAAATTGGTTTCTTTGTCTATGGCGGTCGGGATGTTATACATGAACTTTATCAAAGTTTTCAACGAAATTTTCATGTATTCAAGCGTAGCCATCAATCATTTCATAAGTCTGGCGATACAGTGTTTTTGGGTGTTGCTCGTTTTATCTATAAAAAAAAATCATTTTTAAGATTTAACTTGGAAATGTGGATGAAGTCAGCATTGCTGGCCTCACTTTGTTTAACATTACAAGAGATTGGAAGTATATATATAGATTTTAGTAATCTAATTGTTTCAGCATCGAAAAGATGTGATAAGTGTAAGTGAGCTGCATTTGAATACAAACGGAAATCACAATATGGTGTTTTTCTGGGGTTGGGAACTGTCTGCCAAGGGGCTATAAACGTTCGCTTGTAAGAATTTGATATGCAACCGAGAGCAGTTGAATGTCTATTAAATGTACATGATTACATAAGTTTGTAAGGTCATTGCTGACATTTGACATTTGCATAGAAGCCGTCAGTTCAAATGCGATAGTTGCGATGCCAGGAAACACACTTATCTCAACATAATCAAACACCTACACCGGTTTTCGAAACCATTTTTAGGGCAAAAATTGGTTCAGTCACGGGGTATAGAGGAACTTAACGTTTACGATAAACTAACCGTATAATTTGTGTAATCAAACTTTAGCCTTCTGGGCAGTGTCAATATACATTATTCATCATAAAAGTTCACACATATCTCCATCTTCCATCTTAGGCACCAATTGAGGGTTACCTGTTGGACATCGTAGACAATAAGTGGCGGGAAGAAACACTCCCCTTCGATCAAATTCTCGTTCCAGCCGACAAGTTACCCGATCCAGAAGCCGATGGCACTGATTCCCATTTGACTTTAAGTGAACAGGTAAGTAACTCTTTCAGAGTTAATCCTAAAAATAGCTCGAACTGTCTTTCTAGGAACAAAGATGGACTGATCTTGCTCTGGGCACTCTTGCACCAGAATCTGGGTTCAGCGACCAACTAAACCTGACTGGAGTCTAATTTTAAAGGGAACCTCTCACTCAACAACCAAACCAACTACTCACAATGAATCAAAACCTTCACTCACCGCATAAACTAACTGAATTCGCTCGCGATTTCGAAGAGGAGCCCGAAACCTTTCTCACCAAATTTGTAAACAAAATTCAAAATGCCTACAACGCCAGCTACAACACCGTGAACGACGTTCCCACTGGTGCTGCCGGGTCAACCCACATGCCCAAATCGTCCTCTCACAGCACGTTCTACGCCGATGCTTCGAGCATCTCAAGGAATAGCTCGTCTTCTAGCCTCAGTTCGACCAACAAAGCTGTTAACTCTCAATCGAATCAAGAAGGTTCTGGATCGACAACCACCGAAGAGAATAGTGAATCTGGGGAGAAGACTTATGAAACGCCAGTCGAAGCGACAGAAGGCCGGACCATGGTAAATGTTTTAAAGAGAATCAGCAATATTGCTGCGGCCAAGAATAGCGTATGTCCTTCAATCTATTCATATGATCGTAGTTAACTGTGTTTCCTCTTAGAATCTTCGAAATTACAAAGACACCGACCTGCAGCGCTTCTGGATGCCAGATGCCAAGGCCAAGGAGTGCTACGACTGCACACAGAAGTTCTCTGCCTTCAGGAGGAAGCACCATTGCCGGCTGTGCGGTCAGATATTCTGCTCCAAGTGCTGCAACCAGGTGGTTCCCGGTAGCATCATAATGTGCTCGGGTAAGTGACGTATTCGGACATTCATCTCACTTTTTAACCATCCGCGATCTGTCTAGGTGATTTAAAGGTCTGCAACTATTGTTCGAAAATAGTCCTCAGCTACTTAAAGTCTCCAAACATCGCAGTCGACCTCAAGTCGGACCTCCAAGCGCTGCAAGAGGATCTGTCAAGTAAGCTATCGCAAAGCACAGAGTCTAGTGAGAATCTTCTACCCCGCCTGAATGTAGCGCGAAAGGTGTCGGTCGGCTATCAAGAGGAACGCTTTGCTTCCAATCAAATAAATAGTCTCTCAAACGCTGATCGCAAGAACATCCTCCAGCAATCGAATTCCCTGATCACACTCTACGAGGAGATGACTCGCCTTCTGCCGACGCAGAATTGCGGTGTCGACCTCATCGATTTCCTAAATGTCAATCAAAAAGCCTCAAACAAGGTGCAAGCTATTGCCATTCTTAGTGCAATGCTGGCCGCAGGCTTCCTCCTGCCCATCGTCCCCGACTCGGATCAAATTGATTTTGATGAGAATTTGCATTACAAATTCGCTCCAAAGCGGCCGGATGTCATGGCAACAGGAATAACCGACCTTGACGTGGACAGCGAGACGAGTTCTGGGATTCAGAATGAAATCAGTTCGCAGTACGACAGTGAGCTGCAGCCACCTAAATCTCTTGACGTCAGTCTGAGCTTCCAATCGGTGAAGGACGTAGAACTGGAGAACTCAATACGATCCACGACGACCACGTCGAAGCTCTTGGAATCGTACTGTGATCACGAGGACCAGCTGCTCACCCAAATGCTGCGGAACTCTAACCTAGATCAGCGCTGGTCCAAGGTTTTAAGCCCGCTGTGTTGCGGAGCGGCGAATCACTTTAACCCGGAGTACTGCACCAATGAATTAATGGACATAAGAAACTACGTTAACTTTAAAAAGGTTCCCGGTGGCAAGCGCCACGAATGCACAATTGTCGGAGGTGTGGTATTCTCTAAGAATGTAGCACATAAAGACATGGCTGCGCGGGTGGAGAGGCCTAGAATTCTCCTACTCCAATGCCCAATTGTATATGAGCGAGTTGAGGGCAAATTCGTTAGTATCTCGACCGTGTTACTGCAAGAGAAGGAGTACCTCCGCAATGTGACAGCAAGGATTATGGGTTTCAAACCCAACGTGGTGCTGGTGCATAAGAATGTCGCTGGGATAGCTCAGGACATGCTACGATCCAAGGGCATTACTCTGGTCCTAGATGTGAAAATATCAGTCATGGAGCGACTGTCCAAAGCACTGCAATGCGATATTGTTTCGTCGATTGAGTCGAACATCAGGAAGCCGAATCTCGGAATCTGCGATGCCTTCTACATTCGCAGCTTTGGCGATGGTTATGGTAAGGCAGTTGCGGTATATTTCATCAAAGTCACATACGTCTTTCCTTCCCCTCATAGGATCAACAAAAACTCTAATGTTCTTTGAGAAGCTCTCCAATCCTAGGGGCTATACATGCCTTTTGCGCGGAGGCAACAACGCTGAGCTGGCTAAGGTCAAGAAGGTAGCTTCTTTCCTTGTCTACGCGAGGTAAAATATTCGTCGCTGTTGTACGGCGTTATATTTTTCTTTCCCGCTACAGGTACAACTGGCGCCTGGAGATGTCCTTCCTGCTGGACGAATTCGCCCGGCCACTCTCGCCAAAGCCCTCTATCTTCGATTCCAAAGAACAAAGCCCATCGGGCGACGTAGAAACTGATGTACTGCTGCGGCAAGCTTCCGATCAAAAGGCAATGGAAGCCCCGGAATCTACGGACAAATCTATTCAGCCCGCAAAGAAGCTACTGGAACGTAAGTCTGAGGAAAAATTCGTCACAATTGAGGATGTCAGTGATTTCACAGACCCCCTGCGTTCGGCCGAGTTGCCAAATCACAAACTCTCTCCGGACTCTTCCATCGTAGAGCTGGCCGTCGAGACGCCCTATGACAATCGGTTCCGAACGGCGCTGAGCTCTACAATCCTTTCAGTCTCACCGTTTCTAACATTCCCGTTGCCCTACTTGGAAACCGAACAGGGAAGGAAGTGCGCACTGCGTCCACATTTCCCCAAAGAGTTGTACTTCTCCAAGCAATGGTCTACGATTTCAAATGAGAAACCTGCACTGATAGAGGCTGAGGAGCGAGAACTGGTCAAGGATTCGGTTCAGCTGAACCCTCCACATGCATTTTTGACCCAGAAAATCACCGCTCCGATTGATAATCGCGAGCTGCAGACATTGCTGGCAGAGTTTCGGGCGTTCGGTGGGAGGTATCCCAAGAAAAATAAAAGTTAGTTCGTAATAAATGTTTATCCAACCGATAATAATATATTCCTTTTTTCCAGTGATGAAACTAAAGCGTCGTCAGTCATATCAAAAACCGCAGAAGATCTACGAGGATCATGTCTACAAGGACGCCCTAGACTTGGAGAATCACCAACGTCTTCCAGTGCTGTTCTGCAGCTTCTATTTCAATCCGAAGGCATCGTCGTTTTGCGCCCAACCGACCCTCTTGGACATGAAGTTTTACGCACAGCAAGACATCATGTTGGGTCAATTTTTGATGCGTTATTGCTTTAAGGTGTCCTACATTTGTCAGTTGTGCGATTTGCCCATGATGGACCATGTTAGGCGGTGAGTATAACGCGCAAAACCCCTCGGATTCCTCTTTCATTGAGTAACTCATTTTCGCTTTAGATATGTCCATTCTATGGGTTGTATTCAGGTTTTCCTGAACGAGGACACGAGCAAGAACGATCCGAATCGCATCTTCTTTACTTCATGGTGTTCCATTTGCAACGAGATGACGCCCAGTGTTCCAATATCAGAAACAACTAAATGTTTGTCGTTCGCAAAGTACCTTGAGCTTCGGTTCTATGGCCACGCATACAAAAAACGCTCAATCGACGGAGAAAGTGACATGGAAAAGGATCAAGCGAACTGCGGACATTCTCTACACCGAGACTACATCCACTACTTCAGCTACCACGGCATCGGGGCCAAGTTCATGTACACTCCCATCGAAGTATGGGAGATCAGCCTGCCGCCATTGATTTTGAATCTCAAAAAGCCGAAGCCCTTCGAAAGCTTCCAAGTGCTGGAAGACATTAAGCGATTTTCAATGACAGGTCATGAGGTTTATTCAAAGATTCACGAACGGATTGCAGACTTTGCGACAGAAGATGATTCTACCAGCATAGCCAGCTTGAAGACTGCTCTCCAAATTGATCAGTTCAACTTCCGAAAGCACGTGGAGATCGTGCAGACGCTCCTGACGGAGAAGGATGCTAATTCGTATGACATAAATGACGGCATGCTGATGGCGAAACGTGCCTTAGCTGAAAGTATCGATGCCTGGGGTCCAAGGCTGCACGAAATGACGATACAGTTAAAGTATTTGCATAAGCATGACGCCATTCAGCAGATAGATTCCGGGCAGATATGCACCGAGGACTTAAGATCGGAATTGGAGTCGCCAACAGGAGAGCAAAAGCTGCCGGCTGATTCTCAAGAAGAGGCAGTCCGCACTGATTGCAGCTCTGATGAGCAGAATCTGCCACCGGTGGAGAAAGTTAAGACGCAGGAGCATGCAAACGACAAGAAGAGCATAAAGAAGATGTTGAGTCATTTGCTGCCCTCCACGGGAACGGCTAACTTGTTGCAATCCCCCTTCAAGCCTGTCGAACATTTGACCCTGCAACTGGGAACGTTCCCCATTCTAGTTCACGATCAAGATCTGAGTTCCATTATTGCGTACGCTTTGACGTCGAATGACTATAATCGGCTGGTGAACTCGAATTCTGTGAACAGTGGTGTCGCCCACAATGCTCCGTCGAATAGTCCAAACACAAAGCGAAAGCTGAACGACGGGTGAGTTATTTGTCCACGCTTTTTCTGCTTTTAATGTATTTATTCTTTCAGATCGCTTGAATGCGACGACAAGGAATTACCAACACAAAAGCCGGTCGAAGACGAGAAGAAGCCGACGAAACCAAACTCGCACATCGATATTGCATTCCAGGACAACTCCACGCAGTTCAGTTGCCGCGTATACTTTGCTAAGGAATTTGATTTGATGCGCGCCAATGCGCTGAATGTTCCTAAAATGGGCAAAAGTCTTTTCAAGGAACTCGAGCATAGTAAAAAACGGGAAGAGCTCAAAGTCACCCAAAAGGGTTATAACTCGGAACTGGAAATCGTCCACAAGGCAAGTGATCCAGCTGTTCAGCCGACCGAACAGCCCAAGAATGAGGCTACGCAGCTTCAGTCAGAGATCGAAGACACCAGGATCTTCCTATCACGATCACTTTGCCGGAGTATGCAGTGGGAAGCGAGAGGTGGAAAGAGTGGTTCGAAGTTTAGCAAAACTCTGGATGATCGGTTCGTACTAAAGGAGATGACCAAAACCGACATTGCAATTTTTGAGAACTTTGCTCCGAACTACTTTGACTACGTAGTCAAGTGCCAGCAGCAGAATCACCCAACGTTATTGGCGAAGATATTTGGCGTCTTTAAGGTGACCATCAAGAAGAAGGAGTAAGTTGGGATGGGTTAAAAACGAAAGATCAACTTAATATGTCTGACCTATTTTCAGTTCATTCCAAGAGAAGGGAATCCTGGTGATGGAGAACCTCTTTTATGACTGCGACATCAAGAACAAATTCGATTTAAAGGGCTCGGAGCGAAATCGACTCGTCGATCCGACAAATCAGAGTGGAGAGGTAGTCTTGCTAGACGAGAATTTGGTTCAAAGTGAGTTGTTTAAGCTTCTGTGTGTCAGGTTTTCATCTATTACTTCCTTGCAGTGTCTTGGTCAAAACCGCTATATGTATTGTCATACAGCAAAGCTGTCCTTAAAGATGCGATCAACCGTGATTCATCATTCTTAGAAAAGAATCAGGTAATGGACTATTCACTCCTGGTTGGATTGAACAACAATGATAGTGTACTAGTCGTGGGAATAATCGGTAAATACTTTGGTGGTCGGAAACTTATTTTCTCCTCCTCAACACACTCATTTTTTTAGATTACATACGCACATTCACCTTTGACAAACGTGTTGAATCATTCGTCAAACAGACGGGTATATTAGGTGGCGGAATGGGCAAGCTCCCCACTGTCATTTCACCTGAACGCTATAAACAGCGTTTCACAGATGCAATGGATCGTTATTTTTATACCGTACCCGACCGATGGGAAGGCTTGTCGAAGGCTTAAAACTAAATTGGAATTCCGTTAATTTCAAGTAATTTGTTACATAAAACTAATTTATTTTATAGAAATCTAAGTGTTGAAAAATTGCATTGTAGAAATTTAAATTTTATCGCTGTGTAGGTCCAAAATTATGATTACGTTTGTAAGCACACACTTTACATTTTCGTTTTGCGTTTTCAAATAGAAATGAGAATGGTCATGTAAATTAACAAAATGGTATTATTGAAATAAAATGATTCACCACCTCTTACAAGTTAAATGTTTTATTTACAATGGAGGTGGCGGTATTTATGCTCGGCAGCGACGAGACGGTGATGAAGAAAAAAAACATTGGAGTCACAAAGAATGGATTTCCTGCTACTTACTTTGGGTAAATTCGAAAATTCATCACTAGGTTAGGTTAGGTTAGGTTTATGTGGCTGTCGGCAGAAGCCGACACACTTAGACCAATTTAGGTCCATTGTGATACCACGTATATTATCTACCTCAACTCTGTAGATGGGACTGGCCAACGACACGCGGTTGTTCTCAAACGGTCCCCCATCTACGTACTAACCGCGCCCAACGTCGTTTAATTACGGTGATCTGACGAGAACCGATTAACTCAACGTGGTATGGTCGTTGGTTAAAAAAAAAATTCATCACTAAAGAGTTTTATTTTCAATTCAATTCAATTCAATTATTGTATATTATTAATTCAATTCACAGACACTTTTAAGTTTGTGATATGTAAACAATTTGTATAAAAATGACATGAGTTAAGGAAAAACGGAATGATTTAAAATAAATAAGAAAAAAGTTAACAATCAAAGAAAGCTAAATAATAAATTATCAATCTTTCCACTTAAATCTTTACAACTTTCAAGTTTTAAATAAAGTACAAAAAAATGTAAATTAATTAAGTTTGCTTGATTAAAGGGTTTGGGGGGGGGGGGATCAGTTTGGTTTAATCTAAATTAGTTGCTTTGGTTTGTGAAGAAGAGTTTCAACTCATTCTCGAATCGATGTGTGTCGTCTAGTTCTCTAATGTTTCGCGGAAGTGCGTTCCAAAGGCTAATATCAGAAATAAAAAATTGCCTCTACGATGTTAGGTAAGTAAATTGAGGTAAAATCAAACAGGCAGATTTACTGGATGCCGAAAACCGAATTTTATTGTATAGATATGTCGGTTGTCTTGGTTTTACGATTGAAAACAACAAAAGTAGGGTTCGTAACTTTATATAATTTGGAAAGGATATATCCAATAAGTTTTTCGTCAGATGTGATACATGGTCGAATCTTCTGAGACTATATACACAGCGAATGGTACTATTAAATGCTACTTGAAGCTTCCTTTTAGAATCCGCATAACAGTTATTAAATATTTCGGAACCATACACGAGTATTGGAATAACGGAATAAATAAAGCTTTAGCAAGAATTTATCTTGTTTTAGGTGGTGTAAACTTTTGAGCAGTCCATAAAGTTCGAAGAACTCCATATGCCTTGCCCACAATCAGATTAATGTGGTTATTCCAAGTGAGTGTTCTATTGAAAACCATTCCCCGATTTTTTGAGCTATTTACGTATTCTATTGACGATCAATCAAGCTTAATTGTGGGAAAATAAGAAAGCTCTAGCTTCTTCTTTGAAATTACTAAACATTTCTATTTTTTTGGGTTAAGTCACAGATTATTTTTAAACGACCACTTCGAGATCCTTTCAAGGTCTTCGTTCAAAACATCGGCACAGTTTTCGATAAGGCCAAGAGGACAGCTTTTATAAATTGTGAATGTCGTCAGCATAAAAATGCCTCCTTGAATTCAAGATTATGCTTTGTAAGTCGTTGATGTAAAGCAAAAATAAGAGGGGTCCCAGGATCGAGCCTTGCGGAACACCCTGCACCAATGGAAGAAATTCTGATAGAACTCTCCAAAGACACAGCCTAATATCTTTCAGTAAGATATGATGAGATTAACTTTACAGCAGAAGAACAATGTGTAAGAACTGACGTAATTTATCAATAAGGATAAAGTGATCAACCCGTATCGAATGCCTTTGAGAAGTCCAGAAGCATAAGAAAGGTAACGTGGCCTTTATCCAATTCCTCTCTTATGTCTTTTACCACTTTCAAAAGCGCGTTGGTACAACTATATTTGGCACGAAAGCCCGATTGAACGGAAACTAGGAGGTTGTGAAGTACAAGATACTCATTTAACTGCCTATACATAATGCGTTCGCAAATTTTTGATATGGTAGAATCGAGATGGGTCGAAATTCTTCACCTGTCGAGCACTTTCCACTGGCAAGGAAAAACACCGGTCATGAAAATGGTATTGATAATTTGCGTAATATACAGAAGCAGTAATGGTAATAAAGATTTTATGAAAACCGGATGAAGTCGATCTACTCCCACAGCATTGGACTTTATTGTTAACAGGCTTTCCACTACATCCGTGCATTCTATTCTTGAAAAAGAAAGCGGTGATTCTGTGAAGACTACAGGACTGCGGGATATTCTATTGCCAGCGGGAATTCTAGTGCCTGGAGTCGATAAAAAATTACGATTTAGTTCGTTCCAATCAATATCTTGTGTGCAGTTCAGCTTCTATTTATCTATCCCTAATTCCCGAAGGTTATTCCACATTTTTCGGCCATCTACATTATTACTTAGCCGATTGGAATAAAACTGTGTTTTGGCAATTTTTATTTCACGGACGACGCTGTTTCTTAAATGCTTGTAGACTTGGTGGTACTCTTCTATCCGGTAACGCTTCCATTGGCAGTAAGCGTAATCTCGTTGTGGTATTAATAAACGAATCTCATTGGTAAACCAAGCACTTGCTTTTGGCCTTACCCTACCGGTTGTTATGGGAACGTATGTATCAAAGAGATAAGAAAACTAATGTTTCTGTGAAGAAAATCAATTCGCTCAACCGCCGAGGTTATACCGTAAACAAGATACCAGGGAATGGTATGAATATGATTTTGAAGAGCAGCACTATCTATATTCATAAACAAAAATATACTAAGAGTACTTGTTCAGTGTTGACTTTAATCATAATTGTTGTTTTTTATGTCCAAAAACATGTTTGTTTAAGCAAGATGGCGCTTTTTCGCTGACAGACAAGTTTGTCCGGAGTGCTGACTGAAGTGACTGTTACAATCTAACCTTAGTACGACCTCTTTTCCTTTGCAGGAGTACAGGTTGGGATGACTGAACTCAATCGAATCCCAACCCCGATTATCGATGTAAAAAAATGATAATAAATGTAGCTACAAAGCAATAATCGAATTGGATAAAGATGACTATAGAAAAATAATTGAAACAAAACGTGGGAATATAGGATGGGAAAGGTGTATTGTGTATGACATTGTGTTAGTGAAAAGATGCTACAATTGTTGGGGATTTAACGAAGGAATGTAAAAATAAAATCGTTTGTGCAAAATGTAGTGGAGACCATGACGCTAAGGATAGCAACAATCCTCTATTAAACTTTAATAATTGTCTAGTCGCTAATAAGTACACGATTAGGTTAAATCTAGTGCCAGTATCCCATGACTGTAGAAGTGAATGGTGTGAAGTATATGTTAAAAAGAAAGAGATAAAAAAAGAAAATAGCTTATAAGCAAATAAAGAACCCTGTAATTGTCTATTTTAATACAGTATAATCCCGATAAATCGTAGTGTCAAGGGACCTAGAGTTTGATACGAATTATAGGGGTTTTCGAAATAGCGGGATTACGAATTATCGAAGGTTTAAAAAATAAAAATACGATTTAACGGGATTTTGTTTTTTTTATTTTAAAATCAATATTTAATATGTACATATTTATACTCGTAATATATTGCATATATTATGCACAAAAAACATAAAATAAATATCAGAAAACTTCAAATTTAATACCATTTTTTTTACATAATATGTACAGAAAACATAAAACAATAAACAACAGAAAATTTAGCTAAAAAAACTAATTTTAAAATTCAGATTCAATGTAAAGTAAAATATATTGCATACATTATAGATAAAAAAACATACAATTACTAAAAGACAACCCCAAATTAAATACAAATTGTTTTACATACTTACATTTGTATGTACGAAAAACATATAAAAAAAACAAAACTCCATATTTTACAAATTATACACAAAAAAAAAAAAACAATTTAGCTGAAACTTAAGAGGAAAAAAAATCAGTAATTTTTTTCTGACGGAGATATTGCTTGCGCTCATTATCAATTGCATTGTCCAGTACCACAATCGCAGAGAAAACATCATCTTTTACATTATTCCTAATCATGAAAGTACGCAAATTATGTATGCAAGCTTTCGCTTCCTTAAAAGACACAACCGGAAAGTCCTCTTCGTCGTCGCCGCTGCTTTCATTGTCATTTACTTCTTCTGGCAGTGCCAAAATGTCATCGTCCGTAAGAATTCCTGCAACAACCAGATCGTCGTCAAAGTGAACAAAATCGTGAAACGTTATTTCTTCGCTTTGAGGCAGGCGATTCCATTCTAAAGAGTCAATACCAGTTGACACATATTCATCATCAGCAGATAAATGTAGTCCTTTGGCGAAACCACAAGCACGAAAACAATTTTGAATTGTGGATTGGCTTACATTTTGCCACGCTTTATCAGCAATGTTCATAGCTGAAAGTATTGAGACATTGTACGCCGTTCCATCTTCAATGCTATCTAGCAGCAATTGTACCACTTCCTTGCGGTAATGGGTTTTAAAATTTTTGATGATGCCCTGATCAAGGGGCTGAAGTTTAGAGGTCGTGTTCGCCGGCAAGAACTCCACTTTCACATGACTGAGAACGGAAGTGTGATTGTGGGCCGTGCAATTATCGATGAACAACAGAATTTTGCGCTTTTGTCTTTCCATGTCATGGTTTAATAATGTGAGCCATTCACTGAATAAATCAGATGTCATCCACGCCTTCTTGTTGGAACGGTAAGACATCGGGAATGTTTTAACGTGTTTAAGACATCTAGGCTTAGCTGACTTGCCGATCATCAAAGGTTTGAACTTTTCAGTCCCATCCATATTTGCGGTCAATAATACAGTAACTCTTTCTTTACTATTTTTGCCGCCATGGCATTTTTCGTCCTTAAAACACATTGACCGATCTGGAAGGCACTTAAAAAACAACCCTGTTTCGTCAGCGTTAAAGACATTCTTCGGTTCATAATTTTGTATCAGTTCGCTCAATTTGTCTTTCCATTCTAAGCAACCGGTGTCGCTTACACTCGCACTTTCGCCGCATAGTTTCCGAAAAGCAATGTTGTGTCTTTTTTTAAAACGGTCAAACCATCCTTCACTCGATCTAAAGTTTTGTATGCCTAATCTTTCCGCGAAATGTTTGGCCTTTTTCTCTCATCATCACTCCCCCAACTGGTACATTTAATTGTCTGCACTGTGAAAACCATGCGACAAGTGATCGCTCAAGTTCAGGAAACCCACCAGTTTTGTGCCGTTTTATTTTGCTGCTGGAAGGCATTTCAGCGATCATGTCTTTTTTCTTTAAAATCGACGTCAGTGTAGATGGAGGAATATTGAAGCGTTTTGCCACATCGATTTTTTTCTCGCCATCGGCAATAGCTTCTAAAATTTCTTTTTTTTCACAAATGGACATACACTTATGGGTGCGTTTAGAAGTCATGATTAAATAACAAACAACACTGAACTGAAGTGAAAATAAAGAATAATGACTGCAATGTCATAGGAAATTTATGTTAGCATAACGGTAACGGTTTTTGCCAGACAATCTGTGAATGCACGTGCTTACATTGAAACAGAAACAGCTGCCATTACCTGCATTTGCAAGTGTGAGAAAATCCCCTTTCGCCGGATGTTACTCCAAGTCCTTTCTTTGCGATTGAACATAAACATATTGTAACAAACCTGATTCAGAGTATGTATTGAAAATGGGGAATGAGACTTTTTTTTCGAATAAACGGGGTTATCAACAGAGACTTACGAATTATTAGTCGTTTTATATGACTTTGCATATGGAAGTTATTACGAATTACCGAGGGGACCGAAATGCACTGTTTTTTTACGAATAACCGGGGTTTTTTCAAGGGACCTGCAGTTTATTTCGAATAAGCGGGGTTTACGAATTAACGGGGTACGAATTATCGAGATTATACTGTATATGCGAACTGAAAAATAATTTCGAAGAGCTCCAAAACATAGTTGAGTCGAATAAATCATTGTCCTCTAGGAAACACATGTAACCAAAGATGTTGCGAACAGTGAAATTTCCTTGGAAAACTTTAGTTTAATTCGGTGAGTCTTCTCATACGGGTGGTGTTGCGCTATATGTGAGAAATTCTATTCGGGCAGAAAATCTAAAAACGTATATTAAAGACAGAGTTTTGTGGTGGTCATCTAATTGTTTATACTTCCATGATTATTTGTTTATTGTTGTGGCGTTATACAGATCTCCAAGTTCATCGTATAGAACATTTTGTGACGAGTTATAGGTATACATTGCTAGATGAAGTCTGTGATATTGAAAAGGATCTCGTTATAATAGGCGATTTTAATATCGACTGGCCAAAATCCACCGACACATATTTGGAAAAATTAATTATTAGTGCGAGAACCAACAAGAATAACACGAAGTTCACCGACGCTGATAGACCTTGTGATAACGTCCAACAAGAAATTTAAAGCAAGAACAGAAAACGATTTGATAATAAGTGACCATGAAACAATAAAAGTAGAACTAAATGATATTCGTGAAGTCAAAGAAAAAATAAGGTCAGTTGCAATGTTTAAATATCGCAAAAGTGATTTCAAGAGTGTCTTGGATGTTAACTTTTCCTGTTTATAGAATTTAAATAATGTCGATGTGATTGCGAACTTGTTTTTTGAAAAAAGTTAATGAATCTGTGTAAAAATTTGTGATAACTAAATATAAAAAGAATGTCGGCAATAAATGGTTTAACTACTTGAACCAGTTTAAAAATAGCAAAATAATTAAACATGCAAAAGCAATACAGACCAACTCCGAAGAAGATTGGAGAGAATATACTAGTGCCAGAAATAAATGCAAAAATGAGCTTAATCAGTGCAAAAATAAATACATCACATTAAAAGTGTCGAACTGAAGAGACCAAAAATCAATGTGGAGAAACTTTAAATATTTCTTCCTAAAAAAGATAAAAATAAAATAAAAAACGTAGTCTTCGGTGATGAAACATGTAAGGGCGTAATATAATAGCGAGCAAGTTTAATGAGTACTTTATGAACAGTATAAGCGAGATAGTTAATTCAATTCAATGTGTACCATTTGTCAATCTAGTTGCCGAATCGGACAAAAGGTTTTCTTTTGGTTATGCGTCCTTGGAAGCTGTTAAACAAGCAATTAAGATTATCAAAAACAAAACAGACAGTCAATTTATGAGCCGAAGTATATACTTAGAGCAATTCGATACATTAGGACCGGTATTGCAAACAATTTTTAATCTATCGTTGCAAACTAAAAAAATTCCGGACTCATGGAAAGACACCTATAGAAAAAATAAATGGTATCGTAAAGTGTGAAGAATTTCGGCCAGCGAATGCAATGCCGCGATGCATAAAGATCTTCGAGAAAATTGTGCTTAAACAGCTTTGAGAGTAATGAGTTTATTATGAGTGCTGAGTCCGGCTTCAGAAAAAGTCACTCATGTGCAACGGCAGTAAATTTAAACCACCCCATAATGACGCAAGAAAGAGACAACGCTTGTGTTTCGCGGAAGATAACATGAGCCTTGATGTCCAAAATGGAACGAGCACAAATGATTTTCGAAAGGTTTTTTTCCGATGAAAACAAGTTTAACCTAGATGGGCCGGATGGTTATAATTATTATATCCATGAACTGAGGAAAGGAGCGGTTTTTGAACCGCCACCATAGCAGAGAAGGAGGCGGCATGGTCTGGGGTTCAATTTCATTCGCGAAACACAAGCGTTGTCTCTTTCTTGCGTCATTATAGTGTTTTTTTCCTAAGTTTCAGGCGCTTTAAGTGTTTAGCTCGGCAAATGGTGCGGTAACAGTAGATAAGCTGGCCTTAACATTAGCTTTCTCTCTAATTTAGCTGAATTTGAAGCTATTCTAAGGATACTTCTTAAGCTTTACCACAATGGACCTATCATTGGTCTAAGTGTGCTGGCTTTAGCTGAGAATCACGTCTACATAAGGATACTTCGCGTTTCGCGAAGTGTTAAGGCAGAAGAAGTGTTTTCTTTATAATTTTTTGTGTAAGACGAAGGGTTTTTGAAATAATTGCTCACACAATGATCGCTTCGCTTTATTTTTCGGGCTATAGCACGGCATGAAAGACCTTCAGAGCAATAACCTTCTATTCTTGTCCCTTCCTCCACTGTTAAACATTTTTTCTTTCCCATTTTTATTAACACTCAATCAAGAACAATTACTTTATAATAATGTAGGTACCGTTTAAACCGAAAAATAATATATTCGCTTCACGAAAAAAAGTTGATTTGTCCACTGCTTCTAATATAATGACCCGATTTATTTCCGCATATTCTTTAGTCAATTTACAATTTGTCTTCAAAGTTCCGTTAGCTAAATCTCTCCTATACACACAATTCATAATTTTTTGTTAACAAAACAGTTTCTCATTTACCTAGTCGTTTTTTCTAATCCATCATGTAACGGGAGAAATGACGATTTTACTTCTCAAAAATGCCTGCTTCTAATCTTATGACGCAGTGTATATGACCCTAAGTTAACTTTTGAATTGCACATTGAGTTTATTAAAGTTGCAAACAAAAAATAGGGTTCCTAAGGCGAATCAGGGAAAAAATCTCCATATCAAGTGCAATAAATAAATATAATGTCATTGTAAGACCACAGTTTTTGTTAAATACGTTAAAGTGGATTTCTGTAAGGCAACAAATTGCAATTAATGTTTTAATTTTTGTGCGCAGAATAAAAAATAGCTTAATGCCAAAGTATCTGTTTGAATATGTTTAATATGTGAGAGAAGTACAGCAGTATAATCTAAGAAATGGAAATAATTTTAGACTTCCTAATCTGTCAATTGACAGGTCTCAAGATTCACTAATTTATAAAGGTTTTAAACTATATAATAGCTTGCTGTTATCCGAATTTGAATTTGTAAAATTATATAGATAGTTTTTAAGCAATACTTAATACTAAACAAATAGCTTTTCAAATGCTAAATAAAGAAATTACCACTACTACTACTACTAGTTTTTCATATAAAAAAGAAAGTTATGTTAGCTTAATGGTAGCTCAGAACATTTTACCAAACATGCACTCAAGTCGACCACTCTTCTTGGGCGATTATTAATATTTTTGTATGCGAATTTTCACACAGCCGGTCAGGGCGACTAAAAGCACGTTCAGCATTCAATAATCAGTGTTCAGTTGCTTTTGTAAGAAGTTGCGTTCTGCGAGTTTTGTGTGTTTTTTCAAGTGATACAAGTTTTGTTTAATTTCTAGTTATACTAGAGATCCGAGAAGATGTGGTTTAATCATTTAGCATTGAATTAGGATACATCACCTACAATTTTCCATTTTAGCGTCAATAATTAAATTGATGATACAGCTATAACCTAATAACTACATCCACCGATTGAAGTGGAGAAATGCCAATCGAATATATCCACCTGGCTGTCACAAATCGCACTCTTTGCCTTCCCGGTTCCTGGATAAAATCTCTTATTGTATGTTTGTATAAAAATTGTAAAACAGTTAATAGAATCAATTTTATTTATAAAAGAAAAGAACACTTCCCGGGCGGTACGCGGGCACGTGTACATTTAGTACGGTGTATTTCCTTGGGATTTCTTCGATTTGACTTTTAGTTTGTTGGGTCCGCTCTTTGGTGTAGGCTGATCTGCAGTGGAAGAAGACCAAAGTGTGACGATGCCACTCTCTCCTCCGGTGATGAGAGCATTTGACTATAAGGAACAAAATAGTTGTTGCAAAAGTAATTTAAAGGATTTATCAGAGAGAAGGAGAGAGTGAGTGATCATAATATTCAACTTTGAAGAGCCTTGCATCAAAGCCCGATTATCTCTTTGATCATTGAGAAGATGCGTACGACGAAAATATTTGTTCCTGTTTATTTGAAACTCACCTTTGAATCGTACACACTTTCTCTCATTATTTGTTTATTGCCATTCAGATTGCTATGAGGCAACAATTTCTTATTCTGCAGTTGAACCGATCGCACGACCTCTCTGAAAAACGATTAACAATTCATTGGCATTCACCCACCTCAATGTATTCCTCTCACCCTTTGTTATAATTAGAAGCCGCCAGTAGGAAGACTTCACCATCCGACAAACTGTGACACGACACTAAATTGCAGTCGGCAGGGGATTTCCTTCTGATTGCTTCAGTTATCTCAGCTCGATTGAACTCAGCAATGAGGTCCCCTTCCTCGCATTCGTACGACTTGAAGTCATTCGTGTGAGTGATACATGAGATGAAGTCCTTATTGTAAACGTTCTTATGCCTACAAATCACAAAAGAACATTTCCATTTGACAGTGACAACGATTTGGCCATTAACCGAAGTTCGTACCAATTCAATTTGTGTACACTGTTCTCCGTGTTGATTGTTGTCTTCAGTGCGTCATCTTCTGATTCCGCAGAGATGTCGAAAATGTTAATCAAACCATCGGTCGATCCGGAACAAAGTAAATCTGGATTCGTTGGATGGAATTTAACATCGGTCACATCGTCTTGATGGCTCTCCCAGTAACCACCCATGGTGGACTTTTGTCGAACATCGAAGAACATTAGATAAACGTTGCTCATGATTTGGTCAGTGCCCATGCAGAGGACGCGTCCATTTGCGTTCAGATCGAATGAAGTGATTGGCTTTTTGTTTGATTCAGCAGGATCTGGAATTAGATCATTTTCTATGATTCTCCAACATTGGTTGGGCGATTTACCACTCACCCTTATATGTGTGCTGCACCATACCAGTTCGCAAATCATAAATGCTCACGTCACCATTGGTGCTACCAACAAGCAAATTGTTGGCCGTTTCGTCAAGGAAGCGAACGCCGCAAATCGCGCCGGTGCTTCCTAATTTTAAAGCGTCATTATTGGGACGCGATAGTCCGCGAGTGCTGTTGATGTCGAATATTTGAACACTGTTGTTGGACAGCCCAGCGGCGATTTTCGTTAATGCCCTAAATCGGTGGATTATCAGTGGAAAATACGGGAAACAGGTTTCAATGAACATACTTATCACCGCATAAGCTAAGGATGTACACTTTCTTTAGTGAGACGGCAGATTCATCGGAAATGTTGTACTTCACAGAGAATGCAGTTTCAATCTCAAACTTGCTACAAGTGTCCTCGTCAACAATTGGATCTTCCTCGTCGGAACTAGACTCTGGCTCTGGGTAATATATTTATTAAATAGTGCAGAACAGTTTTATGGAGCTCTTTCTTACCATCAAATATTTCTTCTGGCATTTTTATTATTTTATTTTAGCAAAAAAAAAAGAAAAAAATTCGTTTAACTATAAATAGTAATTGGAATACAAAAACAAATACTAGTCGATATGTCATTGGCTTGTGTTGTGTTATCGTTGTTTGGATTTGCACTGCAGTACACAAAAACGCACGTGCTATTATTTTGTAGTAGAACAATTTTGTACTAGAAAAAAGTTTTTACTCGGTGTACTCTTTTTGCCTTCCGGAGGGAAAAAACATTCCCAAAATATTTTCGCAAGATCAAAAAGAGTACTCCGAGTGAACCCATAAAAAACAACATTAAAGTGTGCTGAACCGATTGCTGTAGGCTGTACGCGTTTATTACAAAACGTTTTATTACATCTAGGAAACAGATTATTAATCAATTATTATTTTATATACTATTACCGAAAAAACATTAACTTCAAATAAATCTTACTCAAATTACAGTTCAACCCTTAGGAAAAAATAAAATGCCCTTACGAAAAATTCATTTCGCTCTATCCCATTCACAGTAGTCAACTGTCAGCGATTGTTTTCATTTTCTTGCTCTCCTTCGCCTAGTGCATGATCTCGCTGTTCAGTTCATCAATTTATCGTCAGTGGTCGTTGCGGTTGGTTGAGTTTCATTATATATATAGAAAAAGAAGAAGGAAGTTCGGTTTCCCCTGTCTATAAAATCTAAAAAACTTAATTTAAATGGCGTCAAGTGATGTTAAATTGTCCAGACTGTTTAAGCTTGCTCAAAAATTTAACAATTTCTATCGATTTGTTTGCGATTATTTTCATTTTCTTGCTCTCCTTCGTCTAGTGCATGATCTCGCTGTTCAGTTCATCAATTTATCGTCAGTGGTCGTTGCGGTTGGTTGAGTTTCATTATATATCCTATAGAAAAAGAAGAAGGAAGTTCGGTTTCCCCTTTCTATAAAATCTAAAAAACTTAATTTAAATGGCGTCAAGTGATGTTAAATTGTCCAGACTGTTTAAGCTTGCTCAAAAATTTAACAATTTCTATCTTGGTAAACAAATAAAAGTTCATTTTTGTATAAATGCTGATTTTATTCTATATTTCTAGTATAATTTAAAATGTGTAAACGTAAAGTCGATAATGAGAATTTTGAAACTGTAGTTGTGAAAAAAGGATTAATGTGCGTTTGTAAAAATGAGCGCATATTTGAACAAATTCAAATTGATGTACAGGAGATGTCCTCGCTTTTTGTGGAAGTATCGAGATATATTCATTTCCATTTAATGAAACAATGGAGCTGTGGCAGTTTTGAACCTGTAAAATATCAATCTTTTTATTATCAGTTGATGAAAACAAAGAAATCTAAATATATATTGGACCCGGAATATGAAAAAATTAGAAAATCAAATTCACTTCCTTTGTATAACAGTTCTTACCGTTCGAATTTATTCATCGCGGCCTCTAACCAATATGAAGTAATCTTCCACAATAATATATGGATGCATGCGTATAACAGAATAAGAAGATTTTTCAAATTCGAACCAGACAAGAGAAAAGTATATAGAACGCTATCGTACTTATTCCATTACAAGATCTCCGGGATAAATTATCGTGGAACGGAGAAAGACTAGATAAAATACAAAATCGTAAATTATTTTGGTCTTGTTTGCCATTATTCTATAACCTACAACGTTACAATGAGAAAAATAATATGAAGAATTTTGCATTAGTCCCCATATTGAAACATGGATGTCATCATATACAATATGACTCGTTTGCATTCTACCAAATGTTATGTGGCATCAAGTTGTACAAGGGTGCATGGTCAACATTTCAACGCAATTCTAAATGGAGAAAATATTTCAAGTTACCAGAAACTATTGCAAAGAAATTTAACTATTCACTACAAACAGATGGGGTATCAGTGTCATTCTCAATGAAGAAGCCAATTAGAAGGAAAATTGTTAAAGTTAAAAGAAAAAAATTACATACACAAGAAGAAGACTATAGAGGAGATGTAATAAAAAGGAGAAATACGGTATATGACAACAAACTGGGTCTCGATCCAAGACTTCTATATGGTGGCGTTCGTAATGGTGTGCCGATTAAATTGAAAAGTTCTACATATCACAACATGTCGGGATATGATTCTCGTAAGCAAAAATTGCGAAAATATACAAAAAAAATTCGTAGAAGATTCTCAACTATCACCGTATTCAGAAGCCTTCGAACAATACACAGAATACCAACTTTCAATATTTGCAGAGAAACAAAAAATATACGCACAGAGAAAAGTCACGCGTCTTAAACTGCAAAAATTCATTTGTGTTGAGAAAACAAGTCATACTAAAGCGAAACAGCTAGTTCCAAATGTCAAAGAAAAAACGTTGATATGTATCGGGTCTACGGAAGTTGCTTCAAATTCTCCCATGCGCGGGTATATACGAAGTCCAAATAAAAAATTAATCGATGCACTTAGGAGGAAAATGTTTCTGCGAAACTAAAACATCAAAATCTCCACATAGGTACCTACCAGTATTGTCCAAACTGTCGTACTTGTTGGAATCGAGATGTGAACGCAGGAATTAATATACTATACCTTGGCGAATGCATAATACAGCAGATGGATAAACATTTGAATTTTTCTAGAATCTAAGTATCATTATTTCTAATATGACGAAAACTATGTATACTTGTCTGTTTTTATTAAAAGCGGATTAACTTTCTTGGATTCACATCGCACAATTGTGTAATGTGGGTCTGAAAGGGTTAATCAATTATTAGTTAATTCAAGAATCTGTGATCGAGGCTAGGATTGGAAGAGATAAAGGTAGGTAGGTAGGTATATGGATGCCCTTGTGACGGGTGTCACGGCTCACTTAGACCAACTGTTGGGTCCATTGTGTCCATTTAGGGATTCTTTAAAAAAATTCCGGGAACCTGAAAAGAGAGATAAAGGAAACCGCTGTTTAACAGCTCGGTAATACGCTTTAACAGAACCACCCTGATTCATATGTGAATCTCAGGAGTTTCTTTAGCTCTAAAGCAGCCAGATCCTCCAGCTCCTCAAAGAAGTAGCTGCCAAGAATCTTCAATCTTTTTGTTCTAAGGGCAGGGCATTCGCATAGCAGGTGACGTATAGATTCTATTTCTTCAACGTCCCTGCAACTCCTGCAGTAGTCGTTGTGCAGTATGCCCAGCCGCTCCGCGTGTAGTCACTATACAGTGTCCAGTGAGGACCCCAGTCAGTGTTCGGATGTCTTTGCGGTTAAACCCGATTATGGTTTTTGATTTCGTTTGGTTGACCGCTGGCCAGAGCTCTCTTGTGTGTCTGCATGTATCAAGATTGATCCAACGTAAGTTTGCTTTACTCAAGGATTCGGTGTCGATACTTAGCATTAATGTGCTTAGCGGGGTTCTTATGGATTTTAGGGCCAGAGATACACACATCTCCGATCCCTTCCTTGCTAGTTCGTCCGCTTTCTCATTGCCCAAGATGTCATTGTGACCTGGTACCCAGCATAAGGTTACCATATTGTCAGCTGATATCTCGTCTAGGTATTTTTTGCCTCTTAACACCGCCCTTGACCTGATCACTACTGACTCCATAGCTTTTATAGCCGCTTGGCTGTCAGAGTAAATGGTGATGTGTTTGTCGGCTATTTTTCGCCTCTGTACCTCCTTGGCCGCCTGTGTGATCGCAGCTGTCTCTGCCTGGAACACACTGCATTCATTGCTGAGCCTAAATGATTCGCTCAGGTCCAGAGACTCACAGAAGATGCCTGCACCAGTACCCACGTCCATCTTGGATCCGTCGGTGTAGATAGCTATCTCCTCTTCTTTCGTGACCATTTTATTACTCCATTCGCTTCTTTCGGGGATTCTGATATCGAATCTCCTTTTGAAGACAAGGGTGTGGGGTAAGTAGTCAGTAGCTATTTTCTTTTTCGATGCACTCCATTGTGTCTCCACGGAGGCATGTCCGTATGGTTTAAAAGACCACAGTTCCAACTCTCTGAGTCTGATGGCCGTTTTTACCGCTTTACTGCTGCAATAGATGTCCAGGGGTACGAGATTAAGTAGAACCTCCATGGCTGCAGTGGGTGTAGTCCTTAATGACCCCGTTATCCCGATGCAGGCTGTCCTTTGGACTTTGGTGGGGTTTGAAAGATAGCACTTCTTTTCAGTAGCCTTCCACCATACCGCCGCGCCGTACGTGAGAATGGGCCTCAGCCCCGTTGTGTACAGCTAGTGTACCACATATGGTTTGAATCCCCACGTATTACCGAACATTCGTCTGCATGCATATAGTGCCACGTACGCTTTTCTAACCCGATCCTCTATGTTTTCCTTCCAAGTGAGTTTGGAGTCTAGGATAACGCCCAGGTACCTTGCTGTCTTGGATATTTGCAGGTCCACTCCACCCATACTTGGTGGTTTAAACACCGGTAATGTCCTTTTTTTTGTGAACAGCAGAACTTCTGTCTTCGCTGGGTTTACCCTCAGTCCTCTGCCCGCAACCCAGTTGTTAACAAGTAAGAGTGCAAAGCTGAGTCGTTCACTGAGAACTGGTATGAATTTGCCTGGGACAAGGATTGCTACATCGTCGGCATAAGCGCTTACAATGAAGCCTTCCCTCTCCAGTGTCTTTAAAAGCTCGTCTATTACCAGGAGCCATATGAGTGGAGAGAGGACGCCACCTTGTGGTGTTCCCCTGCTAACTTTCCTCTCAATGCACATGTCTCCTAGGTAGGACTTAATCCGTCGTGTGCCTAACATAAGACCAATCCAGTCGCAGAGACTGTCATTGAGATGGGCCCTTCTTAGGCTGTGCATAATCGCGTCGGCCTCGATGTTGTTGAAGGCACCCTCTATGTCTAGAAACGCGCTCAAAGTGTATTCCTTGTGTTCCAAGGACCTTTCCACTACTGACACTACCCTGTGCACTGTGCAGTGCAGTATCTGTAGATTTTCCCTTCATGTATGCGTGCTGTGAGTCCGAGAGGTAGTTGTCGCCTATAGCCACTCTTACATACATATCAAGTAGTCGTTCCATTGTTTTCAACAGGAATGAGGACAGACTAATAGGTCTATAGTCTTTCGGTGTTGTGTGGGTGGCTTTCCCTGCTTTTGGGATGAATATTACCCTCACCTCTCGCCAAGCCATCGGAACATAGCATAGCCTTAGACAGATGCATTGAGTAGATGCATCTCAGCTTTGGGATAGTAGCTTCCTGAGACTTTTGAAGGGGGCAAACGAGTTGATTGCCCAGGCTATCTTTCTCGCGTCGATTATTTCGTCGATTGTATCTGCATCCATTCCCCGTCTCGTGTCCTGTGTAGCTGCATCGCGTACATCAGTGCATTCAGGGAAGTGGGTTTCTGTCAGTGCCGCCAGCGTTTGCTCATGCGATACTGTCCAGCTACCGTCGTTCCTTCTTAGCGAGGACATCGGTATCGGTGCTTTTGATAGGATTTTCCTCAACCGCGACGCCTCCGTCGTGGATTCGACTGATTCGCAGAAACTTCTCCAGGAGTTCCTCTTGGCGAATCTTAACTCAGTTTTGAGGAGTTTAACGCTTTCCTTGTATGTCGTCCATTCGATAAGTCCCTCTTTTGCGAGGTTCCATCTAGATCTCGATGCCTGCATTAGCTCCGCGATCTTGGAGTTCCACCAGGGTGGGCGTTTTTTCCCGTTTTTCCTGCTAACTGGGCAGGATCTTTCAAAGTTCTGAGTTGAACCTTTCCCAGTTCGCCCTTCTTGGGTTCCTGAAAATTTTCCTATCCTGGGGTGTAATTTGTATGTCAAAAAGTATCCAGCAGTGATCTGAGAGCGATGCCTTGCTGGACACTCTCCAGTTCGTAACTTGGACGGAACTGTCTTGAGATACAAAGGTTGCGTCTAATACTTCCCTTCTGTTCGCTGTAATGAAGGTGGGATCATTACCCCTATTACAGACAAGAATGTTGGAATTGAGTACAAAGTCAAACAAAGCCTCGCCCCTTGAATTGATATCTGAGCTGCCCCAGATAGTGTGATGGGCATTAACGTCACCGCCTAAGACTAAGTTTTTCTTACCTTTTTCGGACGCTGATACAAGCGCCCTTACCGAATCCGGGGGGACTGATGTGTCGTCATCGTGGGGCATATACACTCACGCCACCGTGCAGTTCTCTTCTTTCCCTCTAACCTCCACTACCGTCAAGTCACCTGTGCTGAAATGAGATAACATTAGTACATGAAGGTTCTTGTTTGTTACGATACACGATCTCACCTTTCCTCTATCATTTACGTAAAAGGTGTTAAAGTTTTTTGACCCTAGCCCCATCACTCGATCATTATTGATCCATGGTTCTTGGACTAGGGCCATATCCAGCTGCTCCTGCTCAAGGAGCAGCCTCAAGTTGTCTGAGGCGACTTTACTGTGGTGGAGGTTGATTTGGACTATCTTCATTGATGAGCATAGTCTCCTGCCTCCTAGCGTTGGTCGCCTCTTCGGTCTCTGCAGTTCGTTTCAGCAGCTTGAGGGTAACCTCGCTTGCGGCAAAAGATAACGACATCTGCATATCTTTTTTCAAGAGTGCTGGCGGTTCATCGAAGACGATTATATAACCTCTGGCACCGTTTCTTGGTTCCTCCGTGCTTACGATTTCCCATTCCTTCATAGGTATCTGGGGGTTTTGAGCTTGTAAGACGCGGAGTATTTCCTCTTTGCGCACCCCCATTTCGGGGATGACAATTCTCCCTTTTGCCTTCTTGGGGACCTCTTCTATGGGGACAGCTTTAAGCATTGCTCCTTCCCAGAGTACTAGGCCGTTTATCACCGTCTTGGCAAAGTCGTTGGAAGCCTGGTCCTTACAGTCGATGTAGGTGATTCCTTTTATCCACCTCATCTTGCCATAGGCGGGGGCATTTGCACCTGCATTCTTGAGTATGTGGCTGACAATCGCTGAGCCTAAGGCCTGCTCTATCTTCTTGCCACACTCCACTGCATATTGCCCGCTCGGTTTTTTGGCATCCACCACAGCTAGCTGTAGCGGATTCCTCGTTACCTCGCTATATCTGCCCCCATGGCTGGTGACCCCCGTGCTTGGCGCCCCCTTGAGGCCCACGGTGGTTGTCTGCTTGGCCTTTTTCGGAGCGTTCGATGAGTCTTCCGAAGACCGCATTCTCTTTGAGGCGAACTCACTTCTTCTGCCTCCTGCGTTCGGCTTTAGCTGTAGTCCGCTAGGGCCAGGTTTATTGCTAGGCTCCCTGCGGATCGGCTTCGCCTCTTTTCTATCTGCGCTTTTGTTCTGGGCCTTGGGGTCCATCTTAGCAACGTCATCCCTCGGCTTGTTTGAACCTCGCTTTTTGGCCTCGTCTTTCGCCACAATCATTGATCTCGGCAGCACGGGCCTCGTGAGAATGTCTTGTGCGATGACTTCTCTGGACCACTCTAGCGTGGCTCTCTCCTTCTCCGTTAGGCTGGATTTGTCTTTGGCGGTGAGAATGCCATAGATATGCTTGGCCTTTTTGAATTCCCTTTTCCTCAGCAGACCAGGGGACAGTTTTCTTTTCTTTTTCACCGCCGTTACTTCGATATTCTCATCGGAGGGTTCAGCTAATAGCTGCTCTTCCCTTTCCTTCGATATCTCTTCATCCATGTTTCCGGCCTCTAGAGCCTCAATTTGCATGTTGTTCCACCATTATTGTGTCGTCCGCACCGCCGATACTTAGCATATCATCGTCAACATCCTTGTTTTGTGTTTTTTTTGTTAGGTTTGAAATTTTGAATCCCCCGAGTATGGCCGGAAGGGATTGTCCGCCCCGGCAGCGCCGCCATGCCGGGGTAAGGCATTTAATTACCTCAAGGTCTTCGCCTGGGCACCTGAGGGAGCTCGTACGCGGTTGGTTTGACCCCCAACCTTTCATCCTTGGGCACGGTTTACTTTTTGCTCGCTCCACCACTGAAATTAGGTTTGGGTAAGGGACGGGGAGAGGGAGGGGAGTGGGAGAGGGTGTGTCAAATGATCATGAGGGGGGGGGGGGGTAGAGGTGGGGGATGGACGGGAATGTCCTGGGCAGTTCTTAGTTGGCGCTCCTCAGGGGACTGGCTGCCATAGGTAACCCTACTAGCGACAGCACAGCCCGTTGAGTCATTGCGCCGTAAGCCTCCGCACCGGCACCATCGAATGCAATGATGGTACACACGTCAAGGTGACTGACCCTTCGCGGAGGTGGAAGAGATAAAACTGTATTCTATTTAAATAATCTTTATTTGTTCTCTTTCAATATCTATTCTTGTTATTCTGAATTCACTTATTTCATAAAACAATTGACTTGATACTTCATCACAATTAATCACCAAATAAACTACGATTCGCTAATATGCAAGACCTAGGCGTACCTTTGTTGGACACATATAGTGGGTAGTGTGCAGGGGTCTTTAATCCTCGAATCAAGGTATTGACAACCCAAGGTTCTTGGAACAGGACGATTCCTTCTCCAGTATCGGAGAATGAGGTCGGCGAAGCCTTTATGGAGTGTTGGAGGTTAATCTGTACCAACTGCAACATTGTTGCTACAATCCTGTAGAAAAACCTCCACCACAGTATTATGTAGGCTTTAAAATTCAGAGTACGAGCTAAGAATTTCGGCTTCACTCGGAAGAACTTTGTTCGAAGTCGTCGGTCTCCATGTTCGACAGAGTGTCAATCGTAGGGATTGACGACGTTGTGAGTGCCTTACGAGGCTTGGGGTTGTCGTTCTAAGAAGGGGAGGCGTTCCCAACACCTGCATAAGCGTAAGTTGTCAGCGTCCATCGTTTAAGGGATTCCTGGTTAATGACAATAAAAGCGATATCAGTCAGCTTAAGATAACATCCCTTGCAACGACATCTAGCTAAGCACCTGGCCACATCTCACCAAGCCTGTAGAGAGATCCCATGTTCTTGATCGCTACAAGCGATAAGATTGATGCCAGCCGACATGGTAAGTCAACGGCGCTGGTCCGGGGTTATCCCTCAAGAATGCCGCATAATTAGATTCCACCGTTCAGGTGAGATCGTTCCGTCAGTGTCGCTACGGTCCTTAACTGCGACCACAATCGTATTTTTATGGGCATCGCTTATTGACCGGTGAGATTTGATGGTAGATGCGCTGAAAGGATGTTGGTGTTAGGCCTCCTCGGCCGGTTGGAAGCCGAAACGGGAAAAAATTCCCCCGAACATTTTTTGTTCCTTGAAAAATATTCCTAGTATCGTGATTGTCCATCGGAATTTATTTCCCCCGGTATTTTCAAAGTTATGTTCGAAGGCGTTGACAGTTGTCAATCGCAATTAATTCAATTAAAATTAAGCTCATATTTAAGGAGATTTTGGTAATGTTTGGAAAATTCTGTTAATGTTATTAATTATTTTATTATACTCGCGTTCGATTTAGTGAAGTGACATTGGAGGTCCTACGCTGTTCAGTTCCTTCTCTAGAAGCTTCCAAAATTTATTCACATTCTTTATCCACAGTCTTTGCGTAGTGAAGCCATTGGCAATGTCGCGGCTTCCATCACATAAATCTACCATCAACTCCAATTGTCTTTGGTTAGTTTATGTTTATATAAAACTATCGAAATAAAACTTGAACAAAAAATACTTGCATAAAAAAAATTCTTCTTTTCTAAAGCTCCAGTTTCTTTTTATTTGAACCACAACAAACCTATGCAACTCTTTTTTCACTTTTTTGATTTAAAATACAAACTTAAAAGCAACCAACTACTTATCCACATACAAACTGCTTAGATTTTTGAATTTCCATCAGCATACTTGCGAAGGAAATATTCCGGAGTCTATTTCGCAAAATTCCGGGGGAAATTCGTCTACGATACCAATTTATTCCGGAGGAATTTTTTCCCTTTTTTCGAAATTCGTGCCGATACCTATTTTTGAAAAATGGGAAATATTCCGGAGGGAATTTTGTTCACGATAGCCCTGATTGTAAAGGTACTTTGTTCACGATAGCCCTGATTGTATAGGTACTCGATACCACCAGCGAAGGACCACGTATATCCACAGTTCCACCACAGGGTGGTGCCAGAAGAGCATTGCCGGAAGGTTTATGTTTGTTTCGTATATTTTTGTTCAAATTGAGTTCCCACGAGTAGCGGTGCGAGGAAGGTCCGTGGCGGAGATCGCCAGGTATTAGGATAGCAAAATGTCTTATGGGAAGTTCTTAGTTGACGCTCCTCAACGTCCTGTCTACCATGGGTGACCCTCCTGACGACAATAGTCGCCGACAGCATAGCCCGATCATCGAATGAAATGGTGGTACAAACGTCAACATGACTGACCCTGAAACTTGAAAATTATTCAATAAATATATTACCCAAAACGAGAGTTAAGCTCCGACGAAGGAGATTCAAGTACATCCTTAGCTTCTGCGGTAATAAGTATGTTCACTGAAACCTGTACCCTGTATTTTTCACTGATCATACACTGATTTTAGACACTTAAAATCGCCGCTGGGCTTTCCACCAACAGTGTTCAATTATTCGATACCAACAGCAATCGCTGACTATCGCAACCGTTAGTGACTCTACAATTCGCTAGCGGCGTTCGCTTCCTTCATGAAACGGCCAATAATTTGATTGTTGGTAGCAGCAATTGTGACGTGGGTATTGATGATTTACGAACTCGGTCAAACAATGTTAGAAAATCATAAATAGGGATCTAATTCCAGATCCTGCTGAATCCACCAAAAAACCAATTACCACTTTCGATCTGAATGCAAATGGAGATGACATATCTGCATGGACACCGACCAAATCATGAGCAACGTTGCTCTTCGATGTTCGACAAAAGTATACCATGGACATCATGGTTTCGTGTCGAAAGTTGGTTTGATTAACATTTTCGACATCTCTGCTGAATGAAAGATGAATCGACACGGATATAAGTGTACACAAATTAAATTGGTACAAACTTCGGTTAATGGCTAAATCGTTATTCAAATGGAAAATTTCTCTTATGATTTGTAGGCATAAGAACGTTTACGATGGAGGGAAACTCATTGCTGAGTTCAACAGAGCTGAGATAACTGAAGCAATCAGAAACAAGTACGCTGCAAGAACGACTGCAATTTAATGTCGTGTCACAGTTTGTCGGACGGTTAAGACTTTATACTGTCGGCTTCTTACTATATAAGAGGCATTCATTGGGTTGGGTGTGATTGTTAATAAATTTTCAATGGATTTTCAGAGGTTGTGCCATCGGTTCAACTGCAGAATAAGCAATTGTTGCCTCATCGTAATCTGAATGATAATAAGCAAATAATCATAAAAGTGAGTGAAGTGATTTGAAGGTGAGTTTCAATTATTTTCATTTCTTAATGTAGCTTCCGGGACAGGAAAATAAAAAATTCCGTCGTCCGCACCTCCGCAATGATATAGTGGTAACAGGGCCTGATCGCCTCAGCATTAAATATTTTGAAAACTCCCTCTCTCTGATCAATCCGCCAATTTACGTATGAAAATACTATTTTGACCTTTCCAGTTAAATGTTCTTATCACCGGCGGAGAGAGGTGCATCGTCAGTCTTTGGTGGGCTTCTACTGCAGACCAACCCAAACCAAAGGGCAAACCTGAAGACAAATCGAAGAAATCCCACGGAAAAACACCGTACTAAATGCACATGTACCCGTGTGCAGACCAGAAAGTGTTATTTTCTTTTATAAATAAAATTGATTTTATTAACTATTTTACAATATTTATACAAACATATAGCGACAGAATTGTAAAAGCTACGCGACAAAAACATCTAAATAAAACAATCAAGGTACATCAACGCAAGTTGTGTGAAAAGGTATGAAACAAGAATACTTTCGGTAATAGCCGAAACAGCAAAAGCGCTGCTAAAAACTCCCCTCGGAATGTATTACTTTCAACAAATGATGTACAATAATGTACAACAACGATGGTGGTTGCATCGATATAGACCGATTTAAGGCAGTCCATGCAGATCGAACACTGTGTACAGATTCTCCGTTCGGGTGTGAACCACTTTGGTGGCCTTTAACATCTCGGGCAGAATCTCGGTGGCCCGTGTGATATTCAAGCCCACACGCTTCAGCAGTTCTCCCTTAGTTGGCATCGCGTACATGGCTACAAGCGCCCCTTTTCGTATCACCCAAGGGTGGTGTTTCGATAAAGTGTCGTTATAAGCGTGCTTACAACAACTTGTACACTTATCGACCTCTGTCAACTCTCCCAGCCGCACCAAGAACTCATGAACAAATTCTAAAGATAACAATAGAGAAACGATACAGATAACGAGCAAAATAAACTTGTTCCATACGGAGATAATTTGAAGTACGCGTCTTACCTAGGCCTCGGTGCAAACGTAGCAGAGTTCGACTGCCAGACACGTAGCTGGCGTTTTTCAACAGGCCCGATGACATTTCATATTCTATCATCGTTTTAAAGGAAAGGAAGACCTCACTGTTTTCCTTTTTGCGAAAATCAGCAAGAGTGTCAATTTTTGAACGAATATCACTGCTAACGAAACCGAATACGGATCCCATTAGATGGAAAAAGCTACAAAGAATGAATAGGCAGTGAATTAATGAGTTATATTTTGGGCCGATGTTGGGGTACTTATTGATTTCTTCAAATCCCTGAAGGTATTCATCTAGAAGAACGTCCTCGTCGTCGTGAAGACTCGCACGGAATAATTGTAAGACTTTTTCGATGTTAAACGTTTCCACAGCCATGATGAGAGTTGGTTATGGTTTTTGGGTACAAAAGCTAGAAAATTATAAAGAAATTGGCGAACTACAAACAGCAAGTGAACACTTTGCATTGGCACCCGCAACAGAGGCTGACGTTGACGTTCAATTTGTTCAATTTTTACGTGTAATTGCAAATTGCAGTGGAAAAGACGTGGTGAATGTAGTAGATGGATTTGACGGGCTTGTAGGGTGACTCAAAAGTAATTATTTTTCAGTACCTATATTGACAATTTTTTCAATACCTGAAATTTAGGTTGGCATTGGATGTTACGGTAATTCCGATATGTTATAGATGGCGCCGCCACACACAACACACATAGCCAATACTTACCTTACAACCAAGTTTGAAAAGTTCAATCCCATTCTTTAGGCGTCGCACCGAATAAGTTCGTTCTACTTTTCGAAATGATGTTGAAGTGGATAATTGTACTTGATTTTCGAGTAGAAGTCTCCACTTTGGTGCCCTTGTTCTAATCTGTAGCAACACTAAAGTATATTTCCCTTTCTGTTCATTTTTTGCTGGTTTTTCCTTCGGCGGCGCTTATATTGCTTGGATTGTTTATTTCCATTTGAATGTTGGCCAACAAAATTTTAAAAGAAATTTAAATCTGGTTATATCTGCAATATGGGTGACAACTCAAAAAACACAAGCGCAATTTTTACTGTATTGTATTTTCAGTTGCAAATGTAATCCAACACTTCTGGAAGGTATATAAACGAAATCATTCCCGTATAAAGTATGAGAATTAAATGGATCTGGAGGTAAAAGTAAGGTTTTTATTGATAGTTAAAAGATTTTCGATTTTATTTGCAGAAAAATTAAGTAATCTAACTATGCAAACAAAATTGAGTGCAGTAAATAGAAAGAGCGTTATTGCAGAGTTCTCTTTAGATCCGAATATTTTAAAATATTTGTAGCAGTATTTGCAAATTAATGTCGAATACGAAGAAGTTATTCACTACTTACTGCAATCGAAGAATACAGTCACCGATATAAAATTGAAAGCAGTGAAGGGATTAAGCTCGGATGAGCTGTATGCAGCTGGATGGGTGCAGTGCTTGCTAGCTGTTTGCGAAGGAATACATTTCTTGTTTTGTCAAAACTGAGTCTAAATCGCGTTACTGATTCTTTTCTTATTGCTTGTGCTATGCTCTTGTAGGTGTTATTTATGAAAATCTACCTTAGATTGTTAGGGTCTTAAATTATTTCACGTGTGATTTTTTATTAAATGTGTTGCATTGAAAGTGAACTGTTATTTTAAATAAGTGAACCACTAGAATAATAATCGAGAAAAAAAATAATCATAGAGAACAAATCTTCTTCTCCCTTAATGACGGTGAGGCTATGCATACATCGGTATGAATATGATAGTAGCCCTCCCACTTAACAACAGGTTCGACATCAGAAAATGACGGCAGGCCGCAGAAGTTTGAATCATTTTTAATAAAATAAATATTTACATCGTGGAATATGAGACAGCGAATGCAGGATTGTGTTATTTTTTGATTGTTTGTTCTTCTGTTGCGTGTATGTTATGAAATAAATATAAATAGGATTGCGTGGAAGTAATAGCTGTTTTGGAATAAATATATTTACATGTGTAGTATGGTCTACGACTTGGTACATTTAATATGGGACGGAATTTGAGACAAGATTGCAAGTCATTTGAACTTGAGATTTTTTCAAATAAAAAAACCCATGGGAAGAATGTTCAAATTTGCTGCTGTTAACTTTCGTTCTGCATTTTAAACTCCGAGCTTGCAATGAATTCCTAAATGCCTTGAAAAGACGAATTTGCAAGCTGCCGAACCAAATGCAAAAACTTAGATGTCAGCGAATTTTCAAATGAGCTCATTTGACCCTGATGAAAACGTAGTATAAGCTAAACAGAAAACAAACACAAAATCTTGGTATTATGTATAATTTGAATTTAATTTTATAGGAACAAAAAATCCATTCAGACATTAATTAGGTTCGTTTAGTCTTCCTCCTACAAAACGATTTCCCCCTGAATACATTCGTTGCGTGTCCAGCCTTAAATCCATAATCTACTACAATTTTCGAAAATGTCAACTGCCCGACAGTTATTTTTGTATTTGATTTTTTAAGTTACCTGATGAACTAAAATTTTTCAAATTGTTTTTCTTGTTTTCCCAACTCCAGCTTTGTTCTTAATTAATAGTGCATTACTTTTTAGTGAAATGACCCTCAGCGATGACATTATTGCGTTTGAAACCTGGGCAACAAATTTGGGTTTCCCACAGAACGACATGCCAAACAGAGAAGCCCTCAAATCGTAAATGTTTTTGCATATTTCGATATCTTCTGCCATTACTTTTTTGTTTTTTTTTTAGTATTTTCAAATCTCGCCAGCGAGATCTCTTTTGCAATATGCTAGAGCGTGTTAAGTCTCGCCAAGAAGTTCAAGAAATTCGCGAAAATATTCTGATTAGAAAAATGGACAAACTCCAGGATCAAGTTGTTCCGGTGAGTTTACTTTTTCTATTTTCTCTTTCATTGACCTATTGTCATCTTAGGCATGCAGTCGAAGTTTTCTGCCGAAGGAGATGCAGCGGTATCTTAACATCAAAGATCTCACGCAGAAAAAAACTGATTTGGAAGCAAACACGGCGGAATATAGCTCCCAGTACAATTCACTAGCGAGCTCTATTAAAACTAAAAGTAAGATGGAATTTCGAAGAACCGGACAGAGGCGTTCTAAACTGACTTTATTTTAGACATGCAAACCATTAGACTGAAGCAGAAAATGGAGTACCTTCGGGCAAAGGTGAATATACTGGATGTGAAGCGAGATTCGTTGAAAAAAGATTTGGAAAAAGAAAAGTCGAACAAGAAGTGCATCATCGCAACTATGCCAGTTAAGTTAACCGCATTGAATGCCAATGAAAATATTGCAGCTGGAGCTGTGGAGGCAGCACTCAAGGAATTGGACTCTTTTTACATATTAGTCTTGAATAATTCGAATCGTAAGTATGTGTATTAAATAATAATGGGGTTTTTATGATATCAGCCCAATACCTCTTTCAGCCCACATAATCCAAGAAGCCAAGGACGACATGTGGAAGAAAATGCGAAACCTTTTCGCTAACATTCCCAACTTTCTTATATTCAACTCCATCCTCAAGGTGAAGGAAGCACAACTGCAAGACATTATGACACTTAATAAGAATCCTCGAGTCTCGCTGAAGGAGAATTTGAGCGCCTTCGACATAAAACTTATGAAATCAAAAGCCTCTCTAATCGGCATGGCTGCCAATTACACGTCTGCCCGTCAAGAAAGTCACACTTTCAATCAACGCTTCTCAGCAGCCTACACGCAATTCGTCGAGGCGGTCCAATGCAAAGTTAACCTCTTCAACGTGGACAATGGCGAGGACGTTGACGATATCATTTCGAATTACATCGTCCAGTACAACACGAAAAGCTTCAACAAAGGCCAAAACGACTATATCTTAGCCCAACTTGACCTGTGCAAAGCACAAATAGAAGGTAACGCCAAACAGCTGGATGACCATGAAATCCTCCTCAATTCCATTAAGCAGGTTTACTCCGAAATAGACGCCTCGATCAATCGCATACAATACGAGGTGATGCAGTTGCATCAAATGAAGGAGAAGATACTGTTTTCGAAGAATATGCTACACCACCTCCTTGGTGACATGCAGCTGGAACAAACTAATTTTATGCAATCGATGATGAAAACCAGCGCCAATTCCACCACGACCGTCGGGGATAGCAGTATTATTTTTAATTTAAGCGGCGGCAATGTCTTCAGTAGCACGAAATTGGATTTAGATTCCACCTTGAACAGCAGCAACAGGGCTGGGGATTTGACTATCATGCCGGGAGGGGCCCAATCACGTTACATTCTGCCACCAATCCTCACGGAAATTTGCACTTTCATGGATACTCCATTCGAAAAGTTCACTTGCGTGACTAAGCACTGGTACGAATGCCCTACTCGCCTCTGTGCAAGTTTGAAGAACTATTGTAATTTGAAATTGCTTTTTGTAGCGCCTTCTACCTGATGCCGAACCCAATCATAACCGAATCGCATGAGTTATCATCGACAATTCAATTGGCACCGGGAATACTGCTCACCCCGTACGGATGTTTGCAGGAGGTCACGAACCGGGTAGTATGGTCGGATTCGATAAGCGATATTTCGTCGGAGTTGAAAATTAATTTGATTGCAATCAATGGTGGTGAGTGCTGCACGTGTTGCTGTGGCAGTCGTCACTTTTTTCATTCTATAACCTAACGTCTTGGGTGGTGTATTTTCAGTGAATTCTGCGAGCCTGCAGACGAAGGGAAAACAGCAACGCGAACAGTTAGTTGAGCTGTTGGACAAAATCGAAGTGGCTGACATCAACACAAACCGGTTACTAAGGAAGGCAATGAAGTATTATGATTTCCTGCTGAAGAATCCATTAAAGGACTATATTCCACCAACGAAATGTCTGAACAATCAAACGTACTCGGATTATGAGTCGGAGTATCAGACGTACTACCGCATGGTAACAATGGGGAACTTCATCAAATAACTCTGCAAGGAACAATCAGAAGTTGATTCTGATTTCTCATGCGGATTCAGTTCGATTAACTGCGCATGATGTAAGAGAGTTTTTTGCTTATGTAATATTTTTTTCCTAAGATAAATAAAGAAATGTTTTGTAATTTTATTCAATCGTGTGGAGAATTACATGCATAGAAGTTGTCACTGTGCGAAAGGGGGCTTCAATTGTTGCGTGATTTAAAACTTAAAAGATATGATTTCACTTGGAACCTTGGAAGATGATTGTGATCAATTATAGTTTAAGCTAATTGCCAAATAGGTGAACACACTGGATCTACCCTTAGTGGTTCAGGAGTGTTTGAACAGAACAAAACACTACGAATCCATGGCAAATGTATGTAGAAATATATATAAATGTGTGTTTGTTTATTTAGTACAGTAAAAGCGAGCTAAGACAAACTATTCGAAAAGATGACATCAATTTTTAAAACATAATATGGTTCCAACAGATGACCGGCAGACCGGGTTAGATTTGAGGGTTCGAAAAGATGAGAAGATGCAAATAGACGACTCCTTCAAATCCCAATTATGATTGTCGTTTTTGCACGACAAAGGTCGGACAAAAATGTCGAATGTCTTTGTATTAGTTTTGTAGTCGTCGCACGACTACTTTGTTTACCTAAGAAAACCCAACACGACTAATTGACTTAAAAACCACCGTTTTTTGCCGTTTTCGTTTTTGTTGAACAATTTGTTAGTCCGTTTATTTTTATTTTATTTCAAAGAAATTTTACATTAAAACAACAAGATTTATTATTATTATTATTATAATATATTAACATATGATTACAAATACATATAATAATTGATAGCACTAGCTGCAGAGGCTTACGGCTCTATGGTATGTTATATGTTTGTATAAGTAAATTCTAATGTTAAGACTATTTATACAATTGTAAATTTTTGCTATATTTTCGTGGTTAGAATTACTTAATAATTCGTAAGCTGAAGAATTGGTGTGGAGGAGTTTGTTAGTTGGTCTACTGGTTGTACAATCCCTTATTCCCAGAATATGGTATATGGTAATTTGTGAGTTACAACATTGGCACCATGGCGGAGGTTCGTTATTGAGAATGTGTTGGTGAGTGTAAGAGGTGTGTCCTAACCGCAACCTCACGAAGGTGGTGTTCATCTGTTTTGAAGTCGTGCCGGGGTAATCGGCTGGGTTCTGTCCTTGTTTATAAGCGCGTAGTGGTGTTGGTAGTTATGCCAATCCGAAAGTTGTCTGGATTTAAACATTTGGTTAGTGGCTCGTATCATATCAAGCTTGGTGTAAGTTGCGAATTTGTGAACTGGGCCCGGTGTGCGAGATTGGCAGCGGCATCGGTGTGCTCGTTGCCTTGAATCCCTATGTGACTAGTGACCCACATCAGCTTCAGCTTGTTCGGAGTTCTTAATAGGCAGTCTCTGATCTTGTTAATTATCCCAGTGTAATGGTTTGCATTTTGTATTGCTCTGAGTACTGATAAGCTATCTGAGCATATAACATGTTTCCCGCGTATATTGATAGCAGTGGCTGTGGATTTTTGAACATAAGGGCTTCAGCTGTAAAGATAAATGCGCAAGAAGGTAGTAGACCTATGTTCAACAGAGAGCCATCTTCGTAGGTGGTTGCAAAAGATACGCTGTCTTTCGCTTTGGAGCCATCTGTATATAAGAAATTTCATCCTTTCGAGTTTAGTTGCGAGGAAATACTGAGGAATAATGCATAGAATATATCTTTGTTGGTGTTTATTTTTTTATAGTTCGCCAGGTCCATGATGATAGATGTGTTTTTTAAACACCACGGTGGGTATGAAGGGCTATGTACACCAATTCTGTTTAATGGAAGTTCCATATCTTTTGCCCATACGAGTGATAGAGAGATAGCAGATGGAAGACGTTTTGGAGTTTTCGTATTGATAGCAGAAGTTATGTCTTTGTCTATAATTGATCCGTTTGAAAATAACAGCTTTAAATACGATTTGGCTCTGGTGACTTCTATCCGATGTTCTATTGTAGGCAGACCCGCTTCTATCAACAGATTTTTAATAGTACTTGTGGGAATGTGGGGAATTCATTGATGCTTCTACGTGCGGCTTGATGGTAAGGCGCTTTGATGATGTTGATTGTTGATTTCGGGCTGCTACCATAGACCAGCAGACCGTAATCTATTTTACTAAGCACAATGGATTTAGTTATTGCAAAAAAGGGTTGATATGTGCGTTACATTTCTTACTAGCTTAATAACTTATTATATTGGCTCTGGCAGCTAGGCTTTTTCTTAATTGTATACAATATTCTTATCGTTAAATATTAGACCTAGAATACTTAAATTCTTTACATTCTCTATGTTTACGTTATTGAAATTCAAGGTAAAGCCACTGCATGAGATTTTGCGACAAATATGCAGAGTCTTACATTTGTGTAGTGAAAGCTTGGCACCAGAAACATTTGTCCAATTCAATATGTCTTGAACTACACTTGATAGTGAGGTTCTTGTTTTTTCCATATCCATGTGTTTACACAGGATATAGACATCATCTGCATAGATACAGTGATCAAGCTGTTTGTGTTGAAGAATAATTTTGCTCAGCTCATCAAAAGCGATAATGAAAAGAACCACCGAAAGTGGGGATCCTTGAGGAATTCCATTGGATAGCGGATACGATTTAGAAAAGGAATTGTTAGCTTTAACACAGATTTTTCTGTTTGTGAGGAAGGATTTGACGTAGAAGAACATTTTGGGGCCAGTGTACCCTATTTTAAGCTTATTTAAAATTAGATGTATGCCTATCTTATCAAAAGCTTTTTCAAAGTCGAGTGAGAGTATTGTCACATGATTGCGACTCGACAGAGCATTTGAAATAAAGAAGTCTAGGTAAAGAAGTGCATCAGCGCAACCTTTGCTTGGCTTAAATGCCACTTGGTTTGGGCTAAGTAATTTTTTTGATTCGGTCAACCAAAGAAGTCTTTTAGCTATCATTTTTTCAAGTACCTTCGACATTCATGAAATTAGTGATATCGGACGGTATCCGTTAATATTATTTATTGATTTATTAGGCTTGGAAAGAGGGAGTATGGTTGCTGATTTCCAGCTTTGTGGAATGACAGCTGTATCGAGGATACTATTATACAGCTGTATAAGTCGAAGTTTTGTTGATGATGGAAGATTTTTTCTGTCCCTGCTAGGAGTTTTGCCTTTGAGTCTGGTCAAGCATGTTTCAAGTTCTAGTAAGGTAATTGGCCTTCGATGCGTCTAGCTGACTCGGAAATTAGCTCAAGGTCTGGGGCAAGCGCATGGGAATTAATCTTGCTTGCTATGAAACTATTTGGAAAGTTTATGTCATTGGCTACATTCGACCAAGTGCGGGCAAAGTAGTTGCTAATTTCTGAAGCAGTAGATATTGGGCCTTCGGGTGTTTCAATGCACCTTATCAATTGCGTGGTGTAGTTCCCAGTTAAGCAGTGAATATTTAGCCAGATTTTGCTGATGGATGAATTAGGTTTAATTGTTGAGGTATTTAGGCTTTTGGCTTTACTGGCTTTTACCTCTCTGCGAAATTTGGCGTTCGATTTTTTATACAGGATTAGGTTGTTGGTATTTGGATGTTTTTTAAATGTTCTCCATGCTTTTGTTTTTTCATACCTCAGATTAAGCAACTCTGTGTTCCACCAGGGCACAGTCCTCTGATGAGTATTAGGGATGGTTTGACGGATGGATTTGTTCGCTGCTACTCTAATTGCTTTTTGAAGTACCGCGGCTTCTTTATTGATGTTCGGGGAGGGTATTTTATCTGACAGGTGTTGTTTAGAATTTTTTCCAGTATTGTGCCTCTGCGATTTGTGGTGGAAGAACCCCACAAATCGCTCCAGGCATTGAAATCCCCGACAATTAGTACGGTGGTTTGGATCTGGTTGAAAATATTAACCAAATCAGAGCTGGAGAATGTTTGGTCAGGAGGGACATAGATGGAGACAACAGTAAACTTGAGCTCGAGCCTAACTTCGATGGCTATGGTTAGGATTCTACTGATAATGGATATTTGTTTATGTGGGATGTTTTGTTTTATTAACATACCGATCCCTTGCTTGGCTTTTGTGTTATAGGAAAAATTGTCAAAGTAGCCCTTATAGGACTTAGGAATGTAAGGCTTGAATAGATAGGCGTAATGTGTCTCCTGGAGGGTGATAATATCAGGTATCTTTTCTTTTATTAAGATGCACAATTCGTCATAGTTATTGATGAATCCTTTTATGTTCCATTGGCGGATTTGGAGTTTCTTAGCTTTGTGGTTTGGGTAAGATAGGTTGGGTGGGTAGCGACCCCGTCTACTACGGGTCGATACATGTATGTACTATGTTAGCTTGTGAAGAGTTAGAGTTGGTCAAAGAGTTGGGTTGGTCGCCCCTATACCGCCGTACAGGGACTGAACAATTCATACTCCGCGAGTTATGTTAAATCAACATAAGCAGTCCACTCAGCAAGAACCAGATTCAACCATAAACAATGTTGTGTTAAATCAACATCAGCAGTCCACACAGGAAGATATTAATACTAACGACGACGCAACAAAGAAGTCACCTAATAAAAACAAACATCACTTCAAACAAGAGGATGATGAAACAATCGACATCAACAATATTAACGACGTTGCAACAAAGAAGCCACCCAAAGAAAACAAGCAGCACTCCACAGAAGTAATAAACATATTTGACAACGAATCCAAGCGACCAGTCGGAGCCACGATCTTCAGTTAGATTTAATCCAGACCTCGATTGTAAAAGACGTGTTCAATATATTCGTTTAAATAAAAAGTACACATTGGTTCAGATTGTTTTTTTTATTTTTCCACTCAGTTGATATTTAAACATATTTGGCGCAGTCGGTAGGATAACGCTAAGAAGATCACGCAAAGATCCGATAGATGTTATCCAGTGTTCGAACAAGTTCCGAAACATAAATTAATAATAATATTAAGTGAGTTCGTGAGTGAATAGTGAAAAGTGGTGCTCAAGAAAATTTATTCCAAAGGAACATATTTCAATGCACAAAATTCTCTAGGAGAAACATTTGACATTCAACTCAAAAAGAATACACATAAAAAAAAAAAATAATAAAAATAAAATAATAAATATGGCTAATGCAGAACAAACAGCAATCATCACCAGACTAGAAAAGGTCCCCACATTCGATGGATCCAACGATGATGTCATAAATTTCAGTAACCATGTGGACTATTTATACAATTTACTTGAGGTGGCCTATATGCCCTTGGCAAACCTCATTATCACAAATAAACTACAAGGAGAAGCAGCCAACTCGGCAAGAAGAGCCTCAGAAACAACATGGGATTCGATTAAACCCTGCCTGTTCCAGGACTTTGGAGTGAAGGAAACGTACGAGCAGCTACTTCAGGATCTTCATGCTGTCCACGCAAGGGATCTAAATTCCCTCTACCAGCAGCTAAACAACATCCTACAAAAATTAAATAAAAAATGTAAGTTAGAACCTAGTCTTATATATAATCCAATCAATAATGAAAATATTGTGCTTAATAAATTCATAAACAATTTAAACGCCCCTCAGGCAAGCATTATAATTGCCCAAAATATAAATAGTTTAAGTAATGCATATCATACATTAAGTAGATACAAATAATTGAATGATAATCATAAACCACAACAATTCCTTAAACCCAATCCTCCCCAAAATCATGGCAATAATCATAGTAATCAGAGACATAACCAAAACTTTCAGTTCAGGCAAAATTCACCTCAATTTAATAGCCATATGCAGTATAGGTCTAATCAGAATCACAATGATTATAGACCGAGGGTAGATATAAATAATTCTGCTCAGGTAAGAGCTAACAATGATCGAATTTTAGGACATAGAAATCCTAACACTAGGTTTGGATTTGGTAATTCTCATCAACATAGGAATATTCCTCGACCTATGGAAACAAATAATTTGGATCATACTAATGAACCAGTTGTAAATTTTACTATCCCCGGGAGGTCGAGACACTTCCCATATTATTAGCTCATATAGATAATCAAGAGCTTAGACTCCTAGTAGATACTGGAGCCTCCATATCACTTTTAAATAAAAATAAATTTCCATATTATAAAAGAATTAAATTAAATAAACCTTTATCTATTAGTACGATAAACACGCAAACACAAATATCTGAGGAAATAATAACTCGATTACCAGTGGAATTCAAAGAAGATGACTCCACAATGGGATGGAAATTATTAGATTTTCAGAATAAGAAATTTGATGGGATTCTAGGCACCAATGTGCTAAAACCTATCAATGCTGTTATAAATTTTAAGGAAGAGTATTTAGAAATAAATAAAAATAAAATTTCATTTATTAATAGTAAACAGGGTTTGCAATGCCCTTATGACTATGAAAATATCACTCAGTTGAGCGTAAATCACATGAGTATAAATCAATTAATTCCCGAAGACTTAAACTTCGAGGAACGGAGGGAACTCCAGCAGTTCCTTCACGAAAATAGAGATCTATTCTACCGTGAAAATGATACTCTTAGTTCTACTACGCAGACCATGCACAAAATCCGAACGACGGATGACATACCAGTTTACACAAGAATATACAGATACCCAAAAATTCATGAAGATGAAATTAACAGGCAAATCTCTCAAATGTTACGAGACGGTATTATAAGAAAGAGTATATCGCCATATGCCTCCCCAATATGGGTTGTGCCTAAAAAGCAAGATAATTCTGGTCAAGAAAAATGGCGTATTGTCGTTGATTATCGGAAGCTCAACGAAAAGACAATTGAGTATAAGCACCCAATTCCCAATATAGATGAATTACTTGATAAACTTGGCAGATGCCAATACTTTTCTACTTTGGACTTAGCCAAAGGCTTCCACCAAATAAGAAACGATCCTAAGGATATAGAGAAGACCGCCTTCTCAACACCTTCAGGACACTACGAATTTTTACGCATGCCCTTCGGACTCAAAAATGCACCGGCGACATTCCAGTGCATGATGAACGAAGTATTGACAGATTACATTGGCAAAATTTGTGTCGTTTACCTTGATGATATATTAATATTCTCAACTTCTCTTAAAGAACATATGACAAACTTTCATTTGATTTTCAAAAAACTACGACAATATAATTTGAAAATTCAAATTAATAAGTGTAACTTTTTAAGAAAAGAAACACAATTTTTGGGACATACTATTACTTCTTATGGTGTAAAGCCCAATGCAGACAAAATTACTGCAATTCAAAAAATAGAGGTACCAAAGACTACTAAACAAATCAAAAGTTTCTTAGGACTGACAGGGTACTATAGAAAATTTGTTAAGGATTATGCAAAAATTGCATTACCTTTGACCAAATGCCTAAAGAAAAATTCTAAAATCAACGTAAATGATGGAGAATATCTCAAAGCTTTTGAGGATCTTAAAGAATACCTAACAACAGAACCTATATTAGCGTATCCGGATTTCAAAAAGAAATTCACTTTGACAACTGATGCTAGCAACCACGCTATCGGAGCTGTCCTATCCCAAGATAGTCATCCTGTAAGTTATATATCTCGAACATTGAATGAACATGAGCGAAATTACTCCACAACGGAAAAAGAATTATTAGCTATTGTATGGGCAATACGGTACCTAAGACCATATCTGTATGGTAAAACATTCGATCTCAAGACAGATCATCAGCCACTGAAATGGCTTCAAGCTAAAAATCTAGGAAAGGATATTTCTCCTCGCCTACAGCGATGGATTCTCCAATTAGGAGAATATGATTTTCAGATAGATTACCTTAAAGGAAAAAATAATACTGTAGCTGATTTTCTCTCCAGAGAAATAAATTTAGCCAAGGCCAATCACAGTATGATACCCACAATACATTCCCAAGTTGAAAACAGTAATGATCATTTTCCAATAAAAGACACTGCTGTCAATGCATATTCGCAACAAATCATACTTGTGTCCGGCAACAAAATAAAAATTAAAACTTTAAAAGGCAAAACAAGAATTATTCTAGAAATAGAAATTTTAAATGGTAATGATTTTGAAAACTTAATAAAGACCTATATAGAAAATAAACCCACAGGCATTTTTACAGACTTTGATGAATCTCAATATAATATTCTGCAACAGAAACTAATAAATCTTTATGGAACTAGAATAAAGTTCTACAAATGCTCCTACTTATGCAAAGACATAATCTCAGAAGAAGAAGCAGTAAAACAAATACGCCTTTATCATGAACACGAAAATAACCATGCAGGTATTGAGGAAAATTGGCAAGGATTACGAAAGAAAATCTACTTCAAAAACCTTCGTCAATTAATTACCGAAATAATCAACTCTTGCAATATTTGTAGCATGTATAAATATGATAGGCATCCTATAAAAGATAAATTTCATATTACTGAAACCCCAAAAGATATACGAGAAATTATGTCCATGGATATATACGAAACAGCTAAAACAAAATTTCTCACATGTATAGATAGATTCAGCAAATTCGTAGAATTTAGATACCTTCCTAATGTTTCGCATATTACTCTAGAAGAGAATATAGCTGAACTAATCTCTCATCCAAAGAAACCTGAAAAACTTATCCTTGACAATGAATTTAATGCTCCTAGATTAATCTCATTTCTAAAAGAACAAAATATTAATTTTCATTTTACAAAAGTAAATTCTCATACAGGGAACTCGGACATAGAGTCATTCCATAGAGCACTAAAACAAAAAATTCGAATACAAACTCAAGGAAAAACCAACCCCAATACTAATGAAATAAGAAAAATTGTAGCGAAAGCTATCAGACTGTACAATACCTCTGTACATAGCGTTACTAAAGACACACCATTTAATATACACTACGGTCAATGCGATAAGATAAAGATTCGCGAGCTCATCATTAAGAACAAAGCTTGCATCATATCTAAAATAAACAAAGATCGCGAAAGTTATCTTGAAATTAGAAGCCAAGCATTCATTCGAAACCCACGGGCTGATCGAAACAAACTGGAACCAGTATTCAGATACGGTCCAACCGAAGAACAGCATAGTCGCAATATACAACGTGTAAGAAAAACTCGTGATAATTTTAAAAACAAAAACAATCTGAAATACGCGAATAAAACTCGAAGTGAATACGCAAAAGTTAGAGAGTTGCGGTCTATAGGAACAATTTCTGAAGAAGACGACCCCTGTACATCCAAATTCGCTCTACAAAAGTATAAGCTTAGGAAGTGAAAATGAAAGTATTTCTGTTTCTTATAATAATAAAAGTAATACATAGTAGTAAAATAAATATTGAAAATATAGATACTGAAAATGGTTATACAATAATTAAACACGGATATACAAATTTAGTTGACGGTTACAATAATATAGTTCACATAATAAATACCACTGATATTGAAGCACTTATTGACAAATTAGAAGGAATAGCGATGAAGACAAATCAAGTGAAAACAAAATTTATTCCCCCTGATATTTTTCAAAGATTAGACAACCTTAGAACAGAATTAAAGACAATAACACAATATAAGAAAACTAAACACCATATAATCAAAAGAGGACTATTCAATTTTGGAGGTAGCATTCTGCAATTTATTTTTGGAACCATGGATGAAGAAGACAGAATAGCTATAGAAAAAAGAATAAGGAAACTTAATGACGTAACCGAGAAACTGATAGACAATAATAATAAGCAAGTGAAAATTAACCTGCAACTACAATCAAGTATACAACAAATTTATAAGCGATTGCCTAATAATTCATAGGAATCACCAACAACGAACGTAGCTAAAGATCTTATAATTCTACAAATAGAAAATAGGCTCGAACACATAGACAATATCATTGAAACTATCCAGAACAATCTCCTTAGCAGCAGATTAGGTATTTTAGTTAGCAACATGCTTACAGTTGGAGAAATTGAAGAAAATGAAATAGGATTTATGAAACTTAAACAAATTAAAGTTAGCAGCGCTACTTATGGAAAAAATCAAATAGTTTTTATCATACAAATTCCAAATAACATTCTCCCTTTCCAACAAGCCATAATCCTACCAATTACCAATTCTATAAAAGAAGAAATAAAATTTGAACCTACTGAATTGTTAATTAATTCTAAAATGTATTATGAAGAAGGAAAAAATGAAATAAAGCATTTAAGAGAATTTAGAATGTGTAACCCTTGTACTAAAGTAAGAAATGTAAACAGAAACATTGTAACAGAAATAAAGGAAGGATTAATTTTAATCAAAAACGCTAATGTAACACTACAGAGTACTTGTGATGAAAGGAATAATTTAAAAATTAAAAACAATGTATTAATAAAATTTCAAAATTGCGAAATCTCTGTTCTTAATATAAGCTATAAAAACTATGTAAACTTTAGATACCAACCCATAAATTTAGATGTAAAAATATCAAATATAAGCATGAATGATATAAACTTGGATATTGATAATATAGATGTAATTTTAAAAGATTTAGATACTCATAAGGTATTTAATTTTAGTTTCACAACCATATTTGTAATAGCATTAGTTATTATACTTTCCTACAAAACATATAATTTCGTCAGGAGGCGAAAAACTAGAGGAAGAGGAGTTATGTTAAATCAACATAAGCAGTCCACTCAGCAAGAACCAGATTCAACCATAAACAATGTTGTGTTAAATCAACATCAGCAGTCCACACAGGAAGATATTAATACTAACGACGACGCAACAAAGAAGTCACCTAATAAAAACAAACATCACTTCAAACAAGAGGATGATGAAACAATCGACATCAACAATATTAACGACGTTGCAACAAAGAAGCCACCCAAAGAAAACAAGCAGCACTCCACAGAAGTAATAAACATATTTGACAACGAATCCAAGCGACCAGTCGGAGCCACGATCTTCAGTTAGATTTAATCCAGACCTCGATTGTAAAAGACGTGTTCAATATATTCGTTTAAATAAAAAGTACACATTGGTTCAGATTGTTGTTTTTATTTTTCCACTCAGTTGATATTTAAACATATTTCGCGCGGCGTTTGAATTGCTCAGTTCCCGAACGGCGGGTCTAGGAGAGCTACAAAAATTATTATTATTGGACGGTTTCATGATTATTAAATTCTGATTGAGTTGTGTAATAATTGTTGTTTTTTATTAGTGATTGAGTGATGGCTGAAATTGGTGATTGTGTTGTATTATTGAGAATGTGGCTTGGTTGAGTGGAATATTTTGGCAGAAGTTAAAGTTGGGTGTGTGAGTGGTAGACGAATTAAATTGAGTGGATGCTGGGGTTAACTCGACTGAGCTAGGAGTATTTTTGGTTGAAGGGTTTGTTAGTGTGTGATGGGGTGATGAGTCTGATTGTTTGGTGTCTTCGTGGAGAACTTGAGCGATTGTCTTTTTCTGATTGAGCGTTGAAATTGGAGTGCGTGGGGGAGGAGGGAGGATGAGATTTGCATATGAGTGCCGTTGTTATGGGTTTTGGAATGTATTGTGACGTTTTCTGCCACAGTTGGTTTTTGTTGGTTTGCATTACTTGCAATTGTTGAGTAGGTTAATGGAAGAAAAGTGGTTGGGTTTTGTTCCCTATATATTTGCTTAGCTTCAGCCATGCTGTATTTTCGTGTTGTCTTTATTTTAAGTGTCTCTTTTGCTTGTTGGTAGCGTTGGCAAGTTTTGGATGAGGCGGAGTGCTCTTCGTTGCAATTAGCGCATGAGATACGTGTCCATTTTTCGGGGGCATGAGGTGGTAGGTTGCAATTAACGCACGAAGAATTGCTTTTGCAGCGTTTGGCTGTATGGCCGAGGAGTTGGCAGTTTTGGCATCGCATAGGATTGGGGAAATATTCAGTGACTTAGACATTATACCAACCTATGTTGACTGTATTTGGTGGTCGGAAGCGATCGAATGTTAATAGAACCAGTCCAGTTGCGCGTTGGTTGCCATCTTCAGCTTTCTTAAACTTGAATACATCTGTGACACCTTGTGACTTCATTTCTTCAATGATCTCGATTTCAGGAACGTTAATAAGGTATGGGGCTTATACCGTACCTTTTGAAGAATTTAATTGGGTGTGTAGGGTAACTGAAATCGGGCATAGATTGGAGAGCGTTTTCTTTGATAAAAAATGGTCAGCTATTTTTTGGGATTTTGCTAAGACAAGAATGCTGCTGTCGCGAAGCCGTGTGATTTGTTCATAAGCCGTGCTTATGCCACAATTGCTTTTTTAAGCAAAAAAACACTGAATGAGGTAAGGGGTTTACCAGCACTGGGGGAGGAGATCACTATAAATTTTGGATTATCCGGGAAAGAGTTGTTCGAGAATAGATTAACTGGGTCTATGGGGGGGGATTGGGTTTTTTCTTTTTTTGTTCTTGTATTCAGGAGGTGGGTCTGTTTTCAGGCCGCTGAGGCGGTTACCCGAAAGCACTCGTGGCCCTTCGGCTATGTATAATAGTTTTTTTTTTTACTGTGTATGTACATAGTTTAGCACACTTACACGAAATGAAAAAAATAATAAAATAATAGTAAACCGTTTGATTGGGTTTGAGAAGCGGTACGCGTCAATAGAAAAAAAATCGAATAGAGACACAATCAGCTCAAACATGTTACCGAGTCGAGTGTTAGTCGGTGACTGCAACAAGATTTAAATCTTTTAGAGTATATATAAGGATAAATATTTCCAAAAAAATGTTTCTTCCATTACAGAAGAATAGATAAATGCTTGAGCTTACAAAAATCCAGTAGGTGCTTAATACTTACTTTACTTGACACGCCCCAGACCCATGAAGGGTCTCTGCTTGAAACAGTGCAGCCTTCCAGCTTCCGGGCACGCTGCTTCCAGTTGTCCAGACCAAGTGCTCTGGCATCCGCAATGACTTCACCTTTAAAACAGAGGTTCGGTCTTCCTTGCCTTTGCGAACCTGGGCACATTATTGTCCATTCGAGGAGTTTTGAACAGATTTGTTTCGCTAAACCGAAGTAGCAGCGGTTTCCTAAGATAATTCTACGCCGGATCTTCACTAAGGTGTCATTCGTGGAGTTGATGTTTAGTGCTAGGTAGGTGAACTCTTTAACAACCTTGGAAGTTATTGCTTTCAACATTGACGTTTTGTCCTAGGCGGTGGACAGATGTTTGTTTGTGTGTTGATAGCATGTACTTGGTCTTGTCCTCATTTTCTTCAAGACCAACCAATTTCGCCTGTTCTCCGTAAAAGCCTCTAATACGGCAGGCTGGGAATGGCTGATGATGTCGATATCGTCAGCATACCCCAGATGCTGGACATATCTATTGAAGATAGTGCCTTCCGTGTCACATGATAGCGCATCTCCTTGCCGAAATCCGGTACGAATTTGGAATAATTCGGAAGAGCCAAACTGCGCATTACACCGCTTGTTTTCAGGAGTCACGCTAAACAAGTGGGTCAGTTTTATCAAGATCCCGAATTCGGCCATCGCCACGTAGAGCCTCCTGACGATGATTGCTATCATATGCTGCTTTAAAGTCGATGAAAAGGTGGGGGTCTCGACTTTCATTGTTCTTTTTCAGGATTTGCCTTAGTGCAAAGATTTGGTCAATTGTCGATCTGCCGGAAGCCAAACTGGTACGTGGCGATTAGTGTATTGCAGAACGGCTTGGGACGTCCACACAGTATGTATTATAGGATCTTTTATGTGACATTTAGCAGGGATATGCATCGATAGTTCTTGCAAGAAATAGGATCGCTTTTCTTGAAGATGGGGCATATGGAGCTGATCCAGTAGGTGCTTAATAGGCAAATGAAAAGAATATTTTGATTAAGAGAAAAATTTCAATAAAATAATAAATAATGTAGATAGAAAAGGAGAAAAAAGGAGAAAAGAGGGGAAAAATGTAATAATAATTTCCTCCTACAAGCAGCGGGTGTTTTAGTTCTCTGCAACTCAGACGGAAGTCTATGCAACGATCGAGTTGCAGATACAAAAAATTAACGTTCTGAAATGCAGAATGCAGATCATTCGCAGCAGTGTCGATCGCAAAGACCTCTGCCTGAAAAAGAGATTTCTGACTGAGATTTATTCAAACTATAACAGTAGACTCCAGCTGCAGAGGGGCTGTCAATGAGGGAACCAACCAACGACGTTGTCGCCCGGTATAATACACCCTTTCGTATGTTCCAGGCGATCCGAACCCGAACAAACAAATAAATAAATATTGGGCATCAACTGCAGTTGGTACTGTCATGTTCAAATAAGAGATCCTACGAACTTTGTCAAAAAGGCAATATTTTAAGTCAGCGTTCCCATACAAAAAGAAGAAAGAGAGGCAGTAATTAAAACTCCTGGATCACACAAATGCAACAGCACCAGCTTTTGACTGGCCTAAGTAACTAAGTGATTCGAAATCCGGAGACCTGCCGATACTTTATGAGGTCAAACCGTCAAGCCCCATTGGCGAACCAATAGGGATACTGTGAAGTTGCGGAGGGGGAGGGGGCGTGCTATATTCCATTAAAGAGAAAAACGAACAAAACGATTAACAACCAACCAATCTCCGAAGTGCAAATTTGAGAAGATTTTCACGACAATTGATACTCTTGGATGTTTGTCAGACTTTCGCAGGAGGTGGGCAATATTTTTAAGTGTTTCTAGTTATTAGTTAAAAATCAATTTTGAAAGTCAAGTTATCCTTCTGAATAGTCAAGTATGCTGGCCTTGAAGAGCTCTAAGACGGGACCATTGACTGGTTCCTTTGGTGCAGGAAAAAAGTCCCCGGGAACTAAGTCCTTCGGTTTCTTCGCTGATCTATGTTTGTCTGTTAAAAAAACATCAAAGTACTACACACATTTCTTACGAAGTATTTTCTTTGTGATTATTTCTGATTAATATTAAGTAAGGTAGGTAAGTACTAAATATGCTACTAATATTCTTATTCAAGGGAAATGAATTGGGTGAAATGCGTTTAAACTTTAAAGGTGTGATACTATCCCCGTGTTAACGGAATCCTCTGCAAGTCTTAATCTTTTCTACACATGAAAACTATAACAATTTGTGTGAGTCGCGGACTCACCTTTATCGTTAACGTATTCTTCTTTATTTACTCTATAAATCAATTTTAATTTAAAATATACTAGTTCCAGCGACAAATCCAGCAATGATTTTACTTCCATTGCTTATAATTAAATCAGTTCCTTCCCCAGCATCTTTTCGAAATTCAAAGGAGCAGCCACCTAACTATCAGCTTATATTCGTGCTCCGTGTAGAAAACCAACAAAAGTCTTTGCCAAATTCGATGAAATTAAATTTCAATATCAAATCGACTAAATCAATCGTAAATCCTTGAAATCAAATTTCTTTTTAGTTTTTCTTTAAGTCGAACAAAGGGATGCAAAGGAAATCTTGAATGAAAGGAAAGTGATGGTGGCACAATAGTTACGAGTACTATAGAGAACTTAATAATTAAATCAAATAGGATTTGTTGGCAATCATCGCACTGTTCGGCCACTTGTGTACCTCTCTGATACTGGTATATTCCATAGCTACGCAAATATGGGCACTTGGGATTGATCTATTTTTTGTATGCTCCTTTTCGCCTATTAAATGTACAAGTGCACTCAGATACAAGGCGAATGCGATATATTCTGACAATAGAGTTTGGTTCTATTTTTTTTGTACATTTTATCATTTATTGCTCTGCCGTCTGGCATCTAATGGATACATTCAGAGGGCGGAAATTCTATAGAGGTGCCTTTTCCGAATAGTTCAACGAAAGAGGATAACGGTGAACAAGTACAACTACATACATTTAATGCATTTGCCAAGACAGTTTATCTATTTTCTCGGAAATATATTAAAGCTTTTTAAATAGGTGCTCTAGAGCTGGAAGAGATTTTTCTCAAATTGGGAAATTCTTTACCCATGTGCAAAACGATGTTGGTGTAGATGTTGTGTGATTTTAATTGATATATAAAATTCCCTTCTTACCAGCTTGGCAGCTTGAGTGGAGCGTCTGGCAGAGGAGGGGAAAACAATTGGAAAAGTTATTTTAGTTCGAGGTATAAATTGTCGAGAGATTAGTGACTTTAAGAGAAAATTACTGCAATGCAATTGCTTTGGGGTTCGGGGAAATTCGTAGCTTTGCGTTGCGTGTAAGGTCGAAGTAAACCACGTAATACGATTAGTGTAATTTTAAATTTCTTTAATCTTCTACTCTAAGAGCTGCTGCAATTAACGCTGTTGATCTCGTTCCTACCCTTTTATTTGAAGGACCGCTATATGCTACCAGAATATGACGACATTTCCGTTGCTTTATTGGAAGGTTTTGTTCCGAATTATACAATAGCAAGTTACTCGAGTGCAAAAAAAAAGTCGGCATTATTTAAAATTAGCTTCGCCCGCCCGTCTTTGCCCGTGCCCAAGAATAGTATTGCCCAATATGTTCGTGGGCACTCGATGCTCTTAAGTAGACTTAGGTTAGGTTAGGTTAGGTTAGGTAAGGTTGAGAGTGACTAGTGCAGTCCGAACCAAGGGTTAGGATCAGGATGAGGTGATTCATGCAATCGAACCTTGGAATTATACCATTTCACTGCGCAGCGGGGGGAGAGCTACAGGTCCGCGGTTTCTTGCCACAGTCAAGCATCGGAGGGGTGTCTATCTTCAAGATCAGTTCAAAAACTTGGATTTCGTGATGAATTTGCTGATGCAGTAAACGTCTGTCTCCCTGATATCGCTTAGATCTTCAAACAAATAGTCACCAAGAATTTGTTTCCTTGAGTTAGCTAGTGCGGGGCAGTTACACAGGAGGTGTGTGATGGTTTCCTCATCTTCAACGTCTCTACAGCTTGTCTGCTCAAGCGTTTGAGGGTACTCCGATTTGAGGGTACTCCGATTCTGGTGGCGTGTCTGCCCATAAGACAGTGACCAGTGATTGCTCCGACTATCGAGCTGATATTTTTCCTGCTAATGGAGAGCTTGTCTGTTTTGCAGCTGCCTGGAATGTCAATGTGACCGGGGCTTTTGATTAAAGAGTTGTATGTTATATAACAATAAGTCACCAAAATCGACAGAGTTAAGGAATCTCAACCTTTCCTGATATTGGTGATAGACTTTCAAAGCAGTTGCACAGAGAAATGCTACATCTGCCGCTGATCTCGTTAAGAGATTCGCCGTAGGTATGGGGGCCGCCTGCTGTCTTTGACCCGTCGTCACCAATAGCCTGATGAAATCAATTGTTTGGACTAGGTAGTCCATATTATTGTGAATCTTGTGGGTAGTTACTAGTGTTGAAACGAATAGTGGCCGTGGCCGTATAGCCGAATATTCGGCCAAAATATTCGGCCAGATTATAAAGTCCTTATCGCTCTATTTAGTTTATGTTCTTTTCTTTGTCTTTCACGAAAAATATCCTTCAACAAAAAAAAAAACACCAAGCTATTGATGTTCGAGGAAAAACATTGTTCTGCCCCCTACAATCCCCCTGCTTGGGGTCACTGTTTGATTTGGAGTAGGTACTAGGTACGGTTCTTCAATTTTTTCTCGTCAATTGTGTTTTACCTATCTATCAATTTATGAAAGTTAATAAAACATAAAATATTTCCAACTTTTTATTTCATTCGGGACTTGTGTCCCATTTTCAACGATAAAAATTCGGGGCTTATGGCCCACTTAAGTGGGTTGAAAAATGAATTCGGGACTTATGTCTTCGGGACTTATGCATCGGCGCCTTGGTTCTCACCTTTATAAATCTTCATTAGGAGAATGTCTGCTAGATGCATGTCCTTGTGGGTCACCTGAAAATAATTAACTCAATCCCAAACTTGGAAACGTTTTGTAACATCGCTGACTCTATGGTTAGGGAATACAGTTTTGGAAAATTATTTGAGGTAGAAATAGTGGACCTTTCTTGAACCCGAGAAGAACCCGAGAAGTACCGACGGGTTGAAAATGGAATTTGGAGTTGGAGCTGGTGTCTTTGGACCTGACACCAAACCCTCTATTGTTATGGGAATGTGCACATCATTGGATGAGACGCCGTATCTTTCACAGGGGGATACGTTCAGCGGTTGAACTAAGATCCTCTGCCACTCAAGGCGTAGTGGCCTTCGCTAGTGAGGTCACTCGTCTATTGGGTTAAGACGTTCATTCCTTTTGATACAAAAGACCTTCAGTATCATCCAATAGGGCTAGTAAAAAAAAGAAGAAAACTCTGCTATGCGTAGTATGGTGCTATTGTATAATCTTGGTGCATCAAGATTGCGCAGTAGCAGAACGCCAACTTTCAAGGGATTTTAGTATTTAATGAGGAAGGCAGTACTGTCGTCATTGGTCATCACGGTTTCTAACGATAAACTTATTTTTTGTTCGCCGAAAATGGCATCTAATATTATATTATTAATTTAATTGACAGATTCTTATCGACAATATTACCCTCTCTCATAAGCAGTTTTCTTTAAAATTGTTGGCCTGTAAATTTGGAAAAACCGGAGCTCACTTTATCACAAAAATCATCTGTGAGTATAGTCTTTTTCCCTCTGCATCACTGCTTATGGATCATTTTTATTTGTTTCTTGAACTATAGGCGAGATGTCTTCTGACAAAGCTGAATATTAGAAGCAGCTTACTGCCCATGTCGGGCGGAGTGGCTCAATGGTTAGTGTGTCAGACTAACAGATAAATAAGTTGTTCAGGAGGAAAGATCACAATGACATTCCTTGTGTTCGAATCTCGCAGACAGCAGAGAACAGACAGACGCTTCAAACGACGATTTTGTCGTGGTCGAGGACACACAGGAGAAAGTGGATTTGCTGGGCGCTTGTTTCGAGGCCGTGTATACGGTGAACAATCCTGTTCGCCGTAACCACGACATTGAGAATAGGGCTCTGGTGAGCCACATCTATCTGCGCACCGAACTTGAGAATTGGCGATCTGAGAATAACGGTTTCACCGTATTCACTGATGAAAACCATGCTAATGCAGTTGTCGCCAATGGCCGAGATGCATCGCACTTTTTTGTGTCGAAGGATGATCTTCTGTGCATCTTCGAGTCACTAAAGAATAAAAAGTCGGCGGGGATGGATGGTGTCCCAAACGTCGTATTGAGACACCTGCCTCTGGAGGCTGTAGATATTTTCACCACGCTGTTTAACAATGCGCTGAATAATGCACATTATCCGGCGCATTGGAAGGTAGCTGTGGTACACCCTATCCCGAAAAAGGTAAAGATTGGACGAACCCTGCCAATCTCCGGTCAATTAGCTTGCTTCCGAATATTAGCAAGAGCCCTGTTAAAATGGGTCGAGGACAATAACATAATTCCGGACAACCTGTTTGGTTTCAGGGCGAGGCATGACACTATTCATGCCGCGTCGAAACTGGTTTCCGACATTCAGTGGAATAAATGCAAGAACCAATGCACGGGTGTTTGTCTGGTTGATTTTGAGAAGGCTTTCGACACCGTATGGTGTCTTTTCTACAAGTTGACTAGGCGGGGGATGCACAAACCTTTGCTGTATGTAATTTATAATATGCTTATGGGAAAGAAGTTCGTTGTCAAATGTGGCAACGTGACTTCGAGCAGAGTCCTTGAAATTAAAAACGGTTCACAGCAGGGGGCGGTCAATTCTCCGATCCTGTTTAACATTTACACGAGTGATCTGGTGGGTTCACTCAGACATGCTATAGCGTATGCCGACGATTTGGTGGCATACAGATCAGGTCCTAAAATTGAGGTCATTAACATTCTTTTGAAGGGTGACTTCGATCAAATTAAGGTATATTGCGACGACTGGAAGTTGAAAATCAACTTTCAGAAGACGGAAACAATCTTGTTCAGAACTTCATTGGCTGTGGCCTCTAGGGATACCAGAAAAAACTGGAAGAAATTGGCCATTATTGGACAAAATGGGCAGCCATTGGCGGTGAGAAGCGTAGTTAGATATCTAGGTATCTGACTTGACCAGTATCTGTATTTCGATAGACATATAGTTGCTTGTCTTGCTGGGGCCAAGAAGGCTTATGCTCTGACAAGGAGACTGTTTCATAGCAGTCAACTTGACTCCAGAGTGAAGGTCATTTGCTACGTGGCCCTTATAAGGCCGATTATTGCTTATGGTTGTCCTTTGTGGTTTAATATAGCGCCTAGTTATATGGAAACATTTTGGGTTTTGGAGAGACAATGTCTTAGGACCTGTCTCCGGTTGTTCCGAACGCCTGAATTCAACTATATAAAATACTATCCCAACAAGGTCCTATACGATCATTAAGGTGACTCGAAGGCACGTTGCAAGGGCGATGGCCAGCGACAATAGCCTAATCTTTGGGGCTTACTACCCCAATGAAATGTACATAGAGAGTACGCTCCGGTCTGGATTTATCCCGCCGGAGGCATTTATCCATATTTATGCAAAAGGGCTGGTACAGACGAGGGATGGTATCCCGGTATTATACCACCGCTACCGCAGCGCGAGAGATAAGCGACTCATCCGCGGCGAGGACGCCGCCAATGCTCATGAGCTCCTCCGTTTTAGTACCGCAATAGCGGAGAGGGATAAATTCGATACGGAAAAACAATTTGCCGAATTTTGGTGGCTTTCTGAGGGGGGAGGGGTCAACATGCCCTCCCAAGACGGTGAGTTACTCTAGGTAACATCCTCTTAGTTTATAAGTTAGATTAAGTTAGCTTAAGTTAGTTAGTTAAGTTTCTGGGAGAGGCCGGGCTCGTCAACTTGTGGTGGTGCTTCCGGGAGAAGATTGACGCTGTAAGGCTTCAGTTAGCTAAGGGCAGTGCGTGTGCACGTTGACGACTGCCAGGCGCTCGGTAAGCAATTGGGATTTTGACCACTTGTTGCGCAAGGCAAGAGTGCTCAGAATCCTAATTATAGTAAGAATATGTTAGGTAGTTTAAGTAAGTAGAATAGGTAGTTTTTAATTTGTTTTATATAAAAATATAAAATCTCAATAATGATACCGAGTTTTAGTAAATTTTCTCGAGGAATATTATATGTAAGATTAGTTTGTAAAATAGTTTTTATGCCGAAAGGCAATAATTATAAGGTTATAGTTAAGTTTAGAGCGTCCGCATAAGGACCAATAAATAAGAATAAGTATCCTGTTAATTTTAAGTTAGATTTAATCATTTTTGTCTAGTATGTAAGTAGATATTTAACAATGAATAAAAAATGAATTTCAAAGTCAAAAGTGTGCCAGACTACTAATCGAAAGGTCCCCGGTTCAATTCCCGCCGGGGCCAAGTAACATTTTGATTTTTTTTCCACTGCCCCACCTCTTGCGAACGTCTGACAAACACCCAAGAGTATCAATTGTCATGAGAAGCTTCTCAAATTTGCCGTTCGGAATCGTCGTAAACTTGTAGGTCCCTTCCCTTCCACTTCGCAAAGAAAGTGGTTGGAGAAGCTAGGTTTTATGCCCTCTATGGGCCGTTGATGCCTAATATTTATTTTTTTTACTGCCCTTCATTCTGAATGGCGCAGAAAGCTCAGTAAGGAAAACAATTATTTTGTCAAAAAACGTCGCCAGAAAGTGGGCATGGCCAACAGCTTCGTATTTGCGAGATGTTAAGAAAGACTTTGTCTACTTTGTTTGCGAAGAATACAGCCTTCAAATAAATTACCTTCTTCGGTAAAACCTTTTTTTTTAAATAGAGAGCGGATTTAAAAAAAGCCTATATTCGATTCTGGCACCAGAGAAAGTCCTCAAAAAAGTTTCATCAAAATCCATCCAGCCGATAGACAAACATATAGGGCTGTTTTTGAAAGCGTCATCTAATGCGTTTTGTTACCGAAAGTGTAACTCATCCTTAAGTATCAGTAAAACTAAATGAGCAAGGAAATTCCTCTTGCTCAAATGACGGCACAATGCAGCTCGTCATTCGTCAAGTGAGGCAGACGAATTAAGTTCGTTCTTTTTGCGTATCTGACCTGGAAGGGCGTATGGCGAGTTCGCGTAGTGTTATAAGTACATATTTCTAGTTAATAGTTTGTACAATGTTCAAACGTGCAAACACTAATTTAACTGCATTAGCATTATGTTCGATAGGGATGCAGTAAAGTAGGAGGGTTGCTATCCCCTAACCCTAATCATAACCTCGCCCCAAAGGCAGAAGAAGATTTTGTTTTATTTCCACATCATTACAATTTCCATAAACTAGAGTTCCCTCTTTTTTGTAAATTATAAGTACCTATGTACAATGCAATTTTTTTAAAATCCTGATAATCAAATAGATCTGATAAGGCGCTGGCAAAATTGCACAGGTCCTTGAATCCGAAAAGTTCATTTTTCGTTGCTTATGAGACTGGTATCTATACATATTTTTTTTCTCACTTGACCGTTCGAGCCAAAATAGTAGACCGGTTTCCAATTGAATGTCAAGTTTTCGTTTAACAATTCAAAGCAGAACCACTAAAATACCTAATAGTTTATTAAATGCCCCTAAGATGCATATTTAATGTCGTTAACTGACTCCATGACAGCAATCTCCTCATTCTGCGACTCAATCAACTATAGAGCTACTATTCTAAAAATTGTTTCATAGATAAAACCAGCTGGAGAAAAAAATGGAAAAATAATCCCACACAATTTGTGTGCTTTGCACGCCACAAAATATCCTTCAAAATTGCTTATCCCTATAAAAGCAACCAAGGAAATATCCAACCGAAGAAAAAGGAAGAAGACGCCGGAGCCGGACACGCACCACGTCCGCAAAAGAGATAAACTGGCCGCACCCATAAAACCTAAATTAACTCAAGTAGGAAGACACACTCAACACCAAGTATGTGCCGTAATCGGATGACCTCCCTTCAATTTAAACCACACTTAGGAGCAGTGTTCATCGTCCGTATCCACAGGTGTCGGCACAGAAGCATGCTATTCATATGCATCATTCCTGCGGGCTAAGTCAGCCAGAAGGAGGAAAAAACGAAATGAATAATGAGCATGTTGATGATTCTAGCAAAGTACTTACAGACAGACGGTAATCAAATCAGGAAATAGGCTATAAACGATATTAGGCTTCCCGGAGCCGTAAAACGTGACAACTTTATTATAGCGAAAACGCGAACGCACACGGCCACAAGGAGAAAGCATGATTTATCTTCTTCCTGCTATCTACGAGTAACTATTGATTTTTTTCCTGGTATATTTTCATTCTGGGCATGGAGCTAATATATACATAACTTTGCATATACGAGTACATATATGTATATAGCAGAAATAACCGTAATTTCAGTTGAGAGGGTATCAAGTTTTTAAAAACATCCCAAGCGCATTTTTCCGATGAGAACCTCTAAGGATTCACATTTAACAAAAAAAAATATTAAATATGTATTTATGTTTTGCTGTCATCAAATGTAGTTCCGTTGCGGATAAGGGGTCGAGTGAAGCTTTGGGGGTGTTTCATCATCTAAATCGGTTTATGAATGTGGCTAATTGGCATGATGCTAAGTGGCCCTAAGTGAACAGGGACACTGCATCGAGCAGCAGGCATTTTAATATGAATAGACAAAACATTTAGGGGGATATCTAGTAAGCAGCGGTCGAGCACTTGGACTTGAAAGCTTTTCAATAGTACATAGTAGGTTATTGATTGCATTGGATAAACATTTATGTGAGAATGCATAGACGAAATACCTCGGTTTAAGTCACTTATTTGTTCTGTCTTAAACTGTCGCAACAGAATCGAAGCCAGATCCCCCTAAAAACAATTGCAATTGTAACATGTATGCAGATTTAGTCGAAGACGCTAATCAAGATAACAGTTTTGTTTTTCAGCCTTTCACACCAATTGAAATTCACAAATGTATAATGTCTCTTAATAACAAAAATTCTTGTGCGTCCGATGGTATGACCAACTGTTTGCTAAAACGTATTTCTTTATTTATTGTTGATTGTCACTTGTTCAACTGAAGTGTTAGCTGTGGTTTTTTCCCTTCGTCCTTAAAATGTGCTGAAGTCATTCCTCTGTTTAAAAAGGGAAATCGAAGTTCAATTACCAATTATAGGCCCATCTCTATACTCCCAACGTTTTGTAAATTGTTTGAAAAACTGATAAAAACACGTGCAGTATCTTTTCTAAATAAAAACAAGTTTTTTAGAAACGAACAATTCGGGTTCCGCGAAGGTAGATATACTGAAGATGCTATTCTCAAGTTGTGTAGTGAAATTTATGAGAGCTTTAACAGTAATAATTCTAGTTTAGTACTCCTCATAGATATGGTCAATCACAGTATACTTTTGGATAAACTGTATAAGGCTGGATTAAGAGGTAAGTGATTTTCATCGTACCTATCAGAGAGGACTCAACGAGTAAAACATGAAGGAATCTTCAGCAGCCAGTTAAAAATCACAATTGGTGTATCGCAAGGTTCAGTTTTGGGACCAATCCTATTTTTAATATATGTTAATTCAATGTTTTACCAAAACTTCAGTAGCCGTATTACGGCTTTTGCTAACGATATGGCATTGACATATAGTAATAACAGTATTTTTGACTCAGTAGTCAAACTTCATATGGATCTAAGTATTCTTCGATAGTGGTTTGCGAAACATGAGCTGCTTATTAGCAATAAAACAAAACTTATGATATGCAACTTAAGGGGTCCTTGCCCACTTGATTGTGATGCTATCTTCCACTCTAGCTCTTGCACGAAATTGTCTTTATCTCTTCATATGTGTGACAACAACAACTTCCACAAAGATTCAGTGTGCAGTTCAAATTGTTTTAAAATAGAAGGTGTTAGGAGTTATAAGTATCTTGGTGTCTTAATAGATATCAACTTGTCTTGGAAAGCACACGTGCAAGAATTAAAAAAATATATGTTATCTGTCACTCGCAAAATGTATCTCTTAAGAGCTCATTGTTCAAAAAAAATTATATTAATGTTCTATTACGGCCTTGTTCATTCTAAGCTGCAATACGGTATTGCTAGTTGGGGTGGAACTTATAATAACATCATTGATATATTAAATATTGCCCAAAAACACGTTATTAGAATAATTTGTAAAGAAAATCGACTAGCCAGGAGTTGGCCACTGTTTGTTAGCCTGCGTATAATTCCGGTAAAACATCTTTACGTATTTAAGGTTCTTAAAGTTTTTTTCATGCGAAGTGGCTACAGCGCTATTTTAAGAAGCTCAAATACATACAGATTAAGAATAAATGATATGACAATCGTCAACATTCCACTTTCTAGTAAAACTTGTTGTTTGAAATCGTATACTGCGGCAGCACCAAGGCTTTTTAATAAGTTACCAATCGAAATTAGATTAACTGCACAATCCAATTTATTTTTCAGCGAAATTAAAAATTTTCTTTTTAGTATGGATAGTTCTGCAATTAAAACATTTATATATACAGCTATCTAAATTGTTAACCAAGTAGTATATCTAAAATGTTTGTAAAGCAATATTTCTTGTTCTTTTGTTACTATTTACCAATTACTCTATGTTAAGAAAATGCATTGTTTTCATCTATTTATTTATTTTATTCTTGATCTTACCCCACATACCAAAGCAAATTAAAAATTACATTTTGAATTAAATTGAAGAATCATTCGTCACTAGTCACTCTTGTGCTATAGAATGATTACTATATTCTATCTCTTGAATGTTAGTAAAATTATTTTATTCTACTGAAAATGTATTATTCACTTATCGCATTGAATTACATTTAAAAAACATTAAATTGAATGTTCCAACTAGCATCTTAAGAAATTGAATATTTAATAATAAAAAAAAGTGTGCATGAACTTAGTTACTAAAAAACACTGAAATAAATGAAAAAAAAGCTAAAATCTTTAAAGTCTATATTTTCCAGTTTCAGTGCTTTGTGGTTTAAGTCATTTTCGATTTACTGGAGAATTTAAAAAACCGATAAAGTAATTAAAAATGAGTAAAAATAAAAAAGTAAAAAGGTCTTTGACCGCCAAATAAACGGGAGGTCAGTTTCTGGTTATTTTTTTAAAAGCTCGTGGATTTTCGAAGTTATATAATAAAAGTGGTTTGAGTTTAAATTGTTAACTTAAGATCCGAAATAAGGAGAGCCAAATCGGAGGATCACAATCGCCCGCTTCGGCTACAAAGAATGTCAAGGCAGGACCCACATCTGATGTTCCCACTTTTAGCTAAGTGACAAGTCTCGTCAAGTTGGGTGTTATCCCCACCGACATAACCAATCAACCCCTGCTTCGTACACAGATGACACTTGTTCAAGAGGCGGTTATTGATATCTCAATTGAAAGGAGCACCTGTGGCAGGTGATCTTAATTCTCGGATTGACAACTCAGATCGGGATGGTTATTTTTCATCTGCTCAGATAGCCAACTTCGAAGAAATTAGAGTTGGTGTACTGAATTTAACGCTGATGGAAGAGGAATTATTCCCAAACTTCACATCGTTTGAAGTTTCTTTCCAAAAAGTCTGGAAATCTCCAATGAGAAAATTCTGGTCACCATTACGGATCTAAGTGCCAATACCTGGAAGGTCATCCAGAGGGTGAATGATGGTGCACTCCTTCACCTCGTGCTTGCGGTGGATGACGTCCTTATAAGGAATGCATTATACTGCTTCGGACTGCTGACAAGCTGATCCTTAAAAGCACCGACATAGCTCAAACGTCTGATTGCGGTACATCGGCTAAGGTAGTCAGCTTACCGGCCTCTAGCGGAGAAGCATCAGCTTTGCAGGACTCTCCAAGGCTTCTTCGACCAGCACTGTCGTTGGGCACCGCAATGGTAGCAGCTCAGGAAACGGATCGGGGACAACGGTCACTGTACCTTTGGATCTCTCAAAATCATTCTGCTTGGTTTCTAGCACCGCCGTTGGGCAAGCTAATTCCTCTGATCCACCCTTAAGTGAATAGTACGGGTGCAGCAGACCGTGGAACCGGGGGTTTGGCCGTTCGACTTCTGAGCGACTTGTGGCTAGGAACGCTTATCATTTTTTTCACTGGCGCACCTCTTGCGAAAGTCTATACTCTATCCAACAAAAATTGTCAGTACAGGGAGGATAGGATGTTTGTCTCTCAGTCTGGTTGCAATGACTTACATAAATCGGTCCCTCTTTAAAGCTCTCACAGGGTTGCAGTATTGTGTATGATAATTCGCCATAACTCAGAGAGCAATTCTATTAGGGTTACCATCTTCCAATTTAAAATAAAAATATTGCGGAACGAAATAAATTCCGTTTATCTTTTTTCTTTTCTGGTAAGATAATAATAGACTTTTTAAGGTTATCTCCAGTAGACCAACAAAATATATAAATTTCGTAACAGAAAAAAAAAATCAAAACGAAAAATATATCACTGTAATCCAATTTATTCATTATAAATATTGTAAAACATAAAATAGTAATTTCTAATATCACTACACAACTAATCCGATGAGTAATTACTGCTACTGCTCTCGTTATTAAGGTCTATTATTAACCTTTCAACTGCTTCCTCGGCAAAAACGTTCATTTCCCAAATATTTGGCCCAACAACCTGTTCAACGTGTTGGACACATCGATGCCATTTTTCCTTGTCAACCCTTGTAAGTGCTGTCGTTAGAAGTCTCTTATTTCAGCCATTTTAAATGACTTGTTTTGGCTTGCTGCAAACCCTTTCACTTGAGCCCAAACCAATTCTATTGGATTAAGGTCACAGTGATAAGGCGGCAAGCGAAGCACTTTATGTCCGGCATTTTGAGCCATTTCATCCACGACGCATGTTTCATACCTGGCTTTGTAACGTTTAACGATTTTAAGCAACCCATTGTATGATTGCATTCCTACCTAACTTGAGATCTTCCTTTTGGGAATTCCCGTATTCATTGGCAAAACAGGCGTCATTAATCGGAAAAACAAAGACATCATACAAACAGGTACATAATGAGATGAAAGGATGTATTTATGTTTTTTTTTTATTTAAACAGTTTGCGACATAAGCTCAATCAGCAAGATTTTCTAAAAACATTTCCCAGTCCTTTTCGCTATATGTATATTGTGAAAGGTAGACACAATCAGGCAATTAGAATACAAAATTATATAACCACGACGCAATGTCATATACCTAAACAGATGGTAAAAAAACTGCTCTTGTGCAGCTGTACAATATAAATACAATCAAATTAAAACCGAATGGCAACACCCCACGTAATAATTCGTTCTCAAAAGCACCAACACCGAAAGTTCTTTGACAAAATCCATAGAAAAACACTTAATGATATGCTTCATTGTAGAGATGGTAATACTCTTCTGATGTGCTTCAGTCGCACACACTGCTTATTTTGGTGGATGATAATAGCAAGCGAACACAAGACGATCATGCTCATTCCCATTCGGCTGTGTGGGAGATTGGTTGTGGTGGGTTGTATGCGAATTTTAGGAAAATTATAACAACAATTCCTTGGTATGAGAGTGGTTTGGTTTTTATTTCAGTGGCAATTCTTGCATTTGAGTGCCGTGAGAGTATCTACAGGCACCACTCGTAGAAAAAAAGCTCCTCCATAAGGCCTGTACTGACAATTTTTGTTGGATAGAGTAAAGCTACCATATAAGAATATAACTATAGTAAGAAGCTTCTCCAAAATGTGCCGTTCGGTTAAATTGATGGTCCTTGCCATTTGTGTAAAAAAGAGGTAGGTATCCGTTCGGAGAAACACGGAAAAGAAAGATAATAGATAAAGCACACAAACGCGTTTATTCAACATAGATTCCTGTTTTAAATCAATAACAGTTTGAAAATTAAATACAATTACAAACTAAAGGAAAGCGTATTTCGCGTTGACCACTTGTAGTTGTTTTCTTTCTAAAATACAAAAAAAACTGAGTTAAGCAAAAACAAATTCTTTTTATTTCTTATATTACCTACTTTCAATTTTCAACACTTTTAAAATTACTTAAAATAATCCGCAGCATTTTCTTTTTGGAGAGCTTTGGAAGAAATATGCCGTGTATCTGTGAAAAATTGAACCGATTAACGCATCTTGTCGCACTGCGGAAATGTGCGTCGCATTTGATCGGAGAGTAAGTCCAGTACATAAATCGGAACGGATATCTCGAAACTCGAATGGCTGTCCCTCAATTTCGTACAAATCGAAAAAAATGCACCTCGATGGGCCCTCGATAGGCAAGCTTCGCACCATTTAAGAAGCTAGGCATACGTGAGCCGGTAATGCCTTAGATTTATGTTTGTGTTTGCATAAACAAAGAAGATACCTCGACAAACTTTGCATGAGTTGACTAAACGCGGATAATGATCTGTGATTATTTCTTACGACGACGCTACGTGTGACAGTGCCCATGAAACCATTGACTTACTGACGACCTTTTCAACGATTTTGGGTGGCGACGGCGTAGACCGTAGAGGTTAGCGTTTTGGCTTATAATCCGTGCGGGTAAGGTTCAATCCCCATGGGGTACAATAACATACGCCACCCATTAATGGAGAGAAACAAATAACACCTTGTTTTCTCCAAACTCTACGCCAAAAAGAGGATTTCTGCCTGGTAGTACAATGGACCGTTACCGAGTCTGAGTTCTCTGGGATTTGGATTCCCTTTTTTAATTAAAAAAAAAACAAAAAAAAAATTGTAGTAGTAGCAGCAGTATGAGTAATTTAATTTTAATTTAATTTAATTTATTTCATCAATAGAGTACATTTCTCTTATAGACTAATAACAATATGATTTGTTGAATATTAAATAGATAATTCATAATATAGGTAGGCGAAAAAGAAAAAAAATGAAATAAAGAAGAAAGAACTATAAACAATAAGATTTCTATTGTGCAATTATACTAAGTCTGTCTTAAAATTAGAAGAAGTTTGTTTTTAAAATCCAACCTGCTACATTCCTGAACAAATCGATCGAAGTCATTATTGAGTTTGCTTCTTTGATGCAGCGGGCAATAGGCTCATTACGAGAAAAATTGGTAGTAAGAAGATCTTCACGAAAGTTAAAATAACTGCGAAGACGACGAGAGCACAGAGGGAAATTGATCATACTAAGCAATTCAGGACACTGTGTTTGATAATGAATTAAATCTCTTATAAATATGGCCGAGAAATATTTACGTCGAATACGAAGGGAGTTCAAGTTAATCGAAGAACATCTAGTTTCATAAATAGGTGTGTCAATTCTCCAATTTAACTTGAATATTACGAACCTAGTAAAATTTCTTTGAACCCTTTCAATCCTTTTACAGTAAATATCGTAATACGGGTTCCATATTACACTGCAATACTCGAGGTGTGGACTAACTAAAGATATGTAGAGGGATTTTAGAGTGTAAGGATCAGTAAAATCTTTAGAATCACGTTTGACGAAGCCTAACATGCAGTTGGCTTTGGAAATAATGTAATCAATGTGGTCTTTAAATGTAAGACGCGAGTCCAGAATAATGCCTTAGTCTTTCTTTGAATACACTCTTTCAAGTTGTGTAGATTTTATGGAGTATCTATACGGAATAGGTACCTTCGATCTAGTAAGAGTGAAGCTCTGGCATTTAGAAATATTCAAAAACAGATTGTTCAGGTCACACCAATCAACAACCGCAGCAACATCGGCTTGCAGTAATTCGTAGTCATATTCAGAATTTATAGAACGAAATAATTTAAGGTCCTCCGCAAACATAGAAATTCGGAATGTTTTATCACACTGGGCAGATCATTAATAAATAAGAGGAATAAAAGAGGTCCTAGGTGACTGCCTTGTGTAACCCCCGATGCTATGACAGACTTTGTCGAAGGTTTTCGCGAAATCAGTAAAAATCGCATCCGTTTGATAGCCACGACTGAAATTCTTTACAACAACATTGCAAAAAAGAGCTAAGTTAGTAGTAGTGGATCTAACCAGATATAAACCCGTGTTGGTGAGTAGCAGTAGTTATAGTAGTAGTAATTGTTGTGGTAGCAGAAATTGCGTTGCAGTTATTATTGGCGCTTGCGTGAAGGTTTCTCTCATTCTACCATCAACGTGCCATTTACATACACTAAGTGACGCGCGAGTAAAAAGAAGACTTGAAAGAAAAATGTTAAAGATCAACACAATCATCGTACTGGATATTGAAGTTTGCCTCACATATGCCTGTCAGAGCCATCCAACCATTAACCCATTCCAAATGTATTTTTTTCGGATGTTTGGTAGGTTTTGTGAAGGATATTTTTATTTTAATACCTTAAGTATGTTATCAAAATGTAATTCAGGGATTGTTTCTAGAGTAAGTACGAGTATGTAGTTAGGAGTGTTAATGGGGAGGTGGATTAATTTTTTTTTAGACAAAAGTGAAGAAGTTTTTCGACTTCCCCATTCGACTTCATTCATAAGTTTGTCAACTATAATAAATACTTAGCTAAGATTGGTATTTAATTTTTGGTGATGGTTTTCAACGAAACTTTAATGAAGCTTTAAGATGCTGTCAGTTTTTTCGAGATGATGTGGGAGTTTCATGCAGGGCTCAAAAATTATGCCGATATAACATTTCTGGGTGATAACTGCAATTGTTTCACCTTCAAAAAAACAATTTTCGTTCTCCCCCGTTTCGTGAAACTCATGTGCGCAGAGTAATAGGTACTTTTAATGACTTCTTGAGCAATTCTGACACCTGCGGGCAGCTGTTAGGAAATGTCCTCTATCAACAGAGCAAAAAAGACATAAATAGTCTGCCAGGTGTGGATAGTCGAAATAATAAAAAAATAGGTCAAACCGGGCTGAGGTGGAGAAGGAATGTCTATTTGTCCAATATCGAGCTGTATGTGACTTCCTCCAGAATAAGAATAACGGCAAACGTCGTTCATTCAAAGTTCATCAGAAGATTGTTGGTATTTATGTAGAAAAAAAAAACAAAAAAAACATAAAATCAAATAGGCTACGGCATTTTTGTTTCCCTATCAAAGCCGATCGAGACAGCTAGTAGCTTATAGTTATAATATAAAAAAATGAAAAAAAAATACTATAATGATTATCATCAGGACATCTTCTACATCAAATATCTACTAATAATTGAGGTTCGAGCTCCATCTTTCAATCCTATACCCACACCGCCTTATCAGATATCAGACATCAAAGAGTATAAAACTGTGATAAGAAGCTTTTCAAAAATGTTCCTCTCAGAAATATAGCATCGCACACACAAATAGTTTGAGAAGCTACAGGTTTAAGAGCCGTTAACCCCTGTGTTTCCATTTGTGTTCGCTCATTCATGACTTCTTGTTCCGAAGCCTACTGCGGTGTTACCTACATTATCGAGTTATTTTCGGAAAATGTTAAGGATTCGAAATTCAATTTCAACACAAAATAATTGATAATTTTAATTACTCTTGGAAGAATTTATTTCTTTAAACAAACATCTTTGCATTATTATAAATATATATATTAACCACCCACGTGAACACCTTGGGCCTGTAACACAACACAACAAGTTTTGTTTAACAAATAAATTCAATATACCTACAATTGATTTTACATATGCTTTGTTATTTACATACTTACATTCTTAAATTGATTTTTCCTATTCAGTAGAACGATTCAATTAAAGCGCAGGAACCAAAAACCAAAGTAACATCTTACAAATATCATTAAATGAAAAAACGTCTTCCTAACAAAAGATCCCTCAGCATTAAAATTCGAATAATAGAAATCTAAAGATATGTCCTCTCCAAATTAATAGATACCCATCAAATAGCATTAAAACCACCCTCTCGGTTCAATTGATTCTACGATCTTCAACAGTCTCCAAACGAAACCAAAAAAAACGTATACAAAAGAAAAACATCCAATTATAATAATATTAAATGAAGAAACAGACAACAAAAGCATGAACAAAAAAAAACTAGCGAAATGGAACAAGGATGTATGTTCAATGGGTGAAAGAATGATGAAAGGGTGCTTTCAACAAAACTGATTCCTTTAAATTATTCACAAAACTTTTGCAGTCGCAGATACAAGTACCTACTAACTCGTACCTACTCTCCAACCAAGTCAATTATTTCCTTTCAAATCATTAGAAATTCGCTGCTAAGAGGATTTCAAAAAGCCAATATTCATTTAAATATCTCGTACCAACCTACCCTTGAACGGGCAAACATACCCACTTAAACCTATTATTTCGCTCCTTCGTTATTCATCATCATCAGACACAATCCCTCAACACTGCTCAAATTGCGCTAAGGAGATTTTCATTGAATTTTTTTGGGGCGAAGGGAGAATTGATTTAACGCAAAAAACACAAACCCATATACAATCAGTGGCTAACTGTGCAGGCCAAGCACATTTACATAGTTTTACACACAGCTATATAGGTACATAAGTATTAATATGTCACTGGGGAAAATTGAAGACATTGTGCAATTTGTGGAACAGAAACAAAACTTAATGATGATGGCTCGTAAATTTACACAATTTATGCACATTTCCGCACATAGCGATTGCCATATCCGGTCGGGTCTGAAATGACCTAAAACCAAGCTGTTATCAAAAACATAATTCTCTACCCCAAAACATATACCAACATTCACATTGGATGGAGCTACCTGCTGCGCACGGGCGTGTATGAACAGTTTTTGTTAAAGGTGAAGTGGGCCAGGTTTCACTGGCTAACAAACGAAAATATGTATTTACATTGTTTGTAGGGAGGAACGCAATTCCGGAACCCGTATAAATACGCGAAAAAGCGTCACAAAAAAGGGGTCGATACTTTCCTTGACTCGGGAAGTAAAGTTTCGCCTTTATATACCTAAGAGAATATAGATTTTGACTCATAGTTTTTACAATGCCCTAATATATGTCGTAGACCTATAAAAGTTACTTTATTTGCAATCAGCATTGAAAGTCATTTCGATCTAGTCGTTCTGTTACCAATTTTGAGGCCATAGAAGTCGAGCCAGAAAGCTGAAATTTACTACTACCCTCTATGGGCAGGAGACTATCAAGTACAACGGTTTTTAAAATCCGCTTCCTGACACGCCCATTATTCGATAGACCGTTTTATTGAACAAATTGATGGAAAGGTATGTCTTTCTTAACAAATTTGATAACATCATTGTTTTTTCGATAAATTCATTAAAAACAGTAACAAAATCTGTATACAATATCCTTGTTGACAGAAATATCAGAAAACATAAAACATTTCACTTCATTTGTCCCAAAACTGCTAAAATCGAGATGCGCCCTCTCTTTTTTCGACAGAGGCAAAGGTTGGCAAAAGGTATTTATGCATATTTAAAAAAAAAGTTTGTATTTTATTTCCTTTTTTATTCTTTTTTTTCATAGACGTTGACAAAATAAATGTACAACTTTTAATGCATAAATTCATCAGTATAAAGTTATCTCAAATTAAGGCAGTCATCAAATTCCAGAAAAACCGAGCGATCATCGTATTTTCGAAAATCCAACACAAACGCATAATATTTTTACATAGTCCACTAGACACTCGCGCAGCTCACTTCCTTTCCCAACAGCATGTGAATACAGTACATACTAAATTTTTTCCCCAAATAACTTTAATTGTTTTCCCCTTCCTCAGTTCCTTTCTCAGATGTGTACAATTTACTCGCGTAGTGTGTACAAATCTTCTACTAATTCGGCGAAAACCGAAACGATTCAGGAAACGACAAAAGACGTTTTCGACAAATCACGACGGTAATCGAGGTGTAATTTTGTTAGGTAAACAAAAAAACATTGCTTGAAAATGGACAGACTATTAACCGAATGCCATGTATACTCTTAGAATTTGAATATGGATAGGGTATCCAACAGCTCGCCCAAACGGGCTACAGCCTTTCAATATGTTTATTTACACTTTTTCCCGTTTCGATAAAAAGGCATAATAAAAAATGACCAACATTCATTGCACTCAACCTCATGTGCGGACGCATGACTGCCATACTGAAGTTTTTCCAAACAATTAAGGTTATTTTTTTTACAACAGCTCCCAGAGGGAATTAAATTTTAGTTTTGAAAATGAACGACATTTATTTTGAATACTTTTGAAAAACAGGAAACTAAATTTATACGAAATTGAAAAAAAATTCAGTTTGACACAATTTTTTGTACTTTATTCCTTATTCACTTGAAGTCATTTTTAAGAAATTTTCTTTCTTTTAAGCTCTGACATTATCAATATCGTTGCTTTAGGTAATAGTTTATCGTTGAGAATATATTTTCACGCTTGTTTCTACTAAAGCCGTACTTGGACGTGATTAAAGCTTTAAAAGCAACAGCGCGAAAAAGCCATATTTCTGTAAGTTTCGAGTAGCAACTCTAAGTTATCAATATCATGTTGTCTCGCTGCACGTTTACATATAAGAATATTAAATAAAATAAATATGTATGTACATGCGATTTTTGTAAGGTATAGGGTTAAGGCAACAGTTGAAAGATAATAAGGGAAATATAGATTTAAATGTTATTCAAAAGACCGTAAATGTTCTTAAATACCGGAAAATAAAAGCAAGTAAATCAACATGGTCATCGAGCCTCTTGCCTTTTAGTTTTGAGAGGAACCAACTTTTGAAAACCAAGTAATATATAAATAATCCAATTATAACTCCTCTTTCTATTTTGCAATACGGACTACTAGAGAACACGTCACATTGCGGTACTGAGGTTACCTTTATGTGAGGCAGAAGTCTTTCCGGTGTTTGAGTCAAACAGATATCCTTAGTATTTATTAAGCCACTGCGTAGCGGGCAACATTTTTTTAAAAAATGATGACAAGCAAAACACAGAAAACACTGCCAGAGGGTGTGCACATCACTAGAGAGGTTAAGGTGGGTGACACATTTCAAACCAATAGGGATCCGGAATTTTTTGACAGATGCCAAATCGATTCCAAATCGATTGTAAACAAATAATGTGGAGGGTAAACAAACAAAATAATTATCAGTGATTCGCGGGAGAATAATAGGAACCAGCAAACAAAGTAAGATTATTATTAATAATCAATAATTTCTCGATTTATTTGCAGAAAAATGGAGCTATCAATTTATGCAAACAAATTGGATGCAGTAAATAGGAATAATTATATTGCAAAGTTGTCTTTATTTGCGAAAAAAGATCCGTATATTTTGAAATATTCGGAGCACTGTTTGCCATTTAATGTCGACTATGTAGTTAAATAATATGTTTTTTTAATTTTTTCCCCACTATAAACAATGTGTTTTATTTTTTACAATCAATATTTATAACTGAAAGGCTCAAATTTACTAATGCGCAACAAAACTTTACAATATAGTCGAAGTACATTTCATCGCCATTAAATTTCGATGTTGCTGTTAGTGGTTGGCGATTTGTCAATATGAGATATTTTTGCCTTAGAAGCCCAATTACTCTCTCCACGTGTATTCTTACCTTCGCTAAGTTTCTTGTGCGCGCAATATCATCAGTTGCCATTCGATCCTTTCCTTCGCTAAAGGCAGGCATAAGAAGTTTCGCACCTTTCTCCAAAATCATCTTGTTCACCAAAATCCCGCGATCGGATAATATAATATCACCTTTCTCGATGTTGTTGAGAAATCCGGACGTCTCAACCACAGTTTTGTCGCTGCATGTTCCCCCATATCCTTTTGATACATAACTGATGGCACCACTTTGAGATATAGCTATCAATTATTTGCACTTACCGGGTTACATTTTTTTAAATAAAAAATGATGACATAGCCATTTTACTATGTTTCTGTAGAGATAGTGACATGGATGTACTAGGTGGCGTAAAAGTCATTAGCGTATCTAAAATTTAAGACATGAATAAACAGAATCCAAAAGCAGAATCAAAATTTTTCATTAAAAAAAATTACAGCAGGGTGACAACATTTGCGCAACCTTGTATTTACAAAGAAATTGCTCCAGGTCCAAACAAAACTAATGTGAAATAACGGCATAAATAACGAACCAAAAGGAGAACATGCAAATAAAAAAAAGATGAATAAATGCACTAATCGAGGTAAATGTGTTGAAAAGTTGCACTAATAGAGTCCAGAATTGCGACGACTTTAGTATTGCAAAAATCGAGGAGTTGCGCGAATCTAGGGTTGCGTTAACCGAGTTTGTACTGTAGCTGCAAAAGTATTTCCCAAAACTCTCACAAAAAATTGGGGTGTGTTGAGCCTTACCTAATGCTTCTTTCTCGGGCCAATGCACTAGTGGAAACAGTTAAGCATTGAATGTAATAATATTATCGTTAAATATTTTTGATATAGTCTTCAAACAAGCACAGTATTTATAGGAGAGATACGTAAATGGCAAATCCAGTCTTAGCTTAAGAAGAGTCATCATGAAAGCATCAAATTTGTTTATGTTATTCCTCAGACTTGATGTTAAATCCTCTTTGAAATAATCAAATACATGACTTAGGACAGTGAAACTGGGAAGACCTGTGAAATACAGAACTTTAGTATAATTATTTTTAAAGTCATCAATACTCATCTCAACCCCTTAACGCGTAGCAGTTCAGTCTTTTTTTGAATTCAATTAACTTTTACTTATTTCACTTCGTAGTAATCATGTACCTGCAGAAGAAAAAATAAAAACTATTTAAAAATGAAAAAAAGTAAAAACCAAATACATACTGATTTTAAGTTGCCCTCAAGCTGTTGTAGTTGCACTCGGTAGTCATCAGTTACCTGCAGGGCGAATAATAAACACAACTTTAGCATAAAAATAGTTTCAACAAATTACTCCAAATAGGTACATACTGCTTTTAAGTTGGCTCAAGCTGTTGAATGAGTTCGTCTTTTTGTTTGTTTTCGAGCTTAAGTATATCTAATTCACTTAATTCTGTTGTTTCATGGGATCCAATTATAGCAGTGGTTTCAGGTAACACTTTTTGAGTACTGACAATGAGAGGGTTGCTGTTAAATATGACCTGCTTTTTTTCTGCCAGTTTTCGGTTCTTTGAAAGCATTTAACGCTTGCATTCGAATTCGAAGGTTGGGTATAGGTATCCCATTCCTAAATTTGGAACCCAGTCGGGATGCAGCTGATTTCTTAGATTTGCCGGAGAACCTGCAATAATGTACAAATCACATTAATAATTTGGTAACACTTTCTTTTCTTTTTCACAATTTAATACACACCAGTGGCAAAATGTTCTGAACATATTCGGGTATATTTCAGTGAACTTTCTTTTTCTTTTGATTGCACTTGTCCATGACGTTCTTCTCTTTGCTGAAAGTTCTTGAAGTATTGTGTTTTTTTTTGTTCATAGCTGGGAGTCGGAAAAACCGAACATTTAAATCACGTGCAGCTTCCTTGTGGCAACCCACCACACAACAATTTAACACCATTATTTTATTTTAAATTGTACAATTTTTCAATTAATTTGCAAATCTCCCGCCTATTACTGCCAAATGATTTTGTTTGTTTACCCTCCACATGGTTTTCTGACATTTGACAGAAAAAAAACTGGCAGTCACATCTGGATCTCTATAGAATACAAAAGCTGACAAAACACTAACAGCGGTATTAATAAATGCGAATTAGGGGTGCGTTATCTTCATCAATGATTTAAATGAGAAATCTTATTAATAAATTCAACGAAGTTGTTGAATTAACGAGTAATTAAGTTAGAATATAACTGACAGCAGTTTTGACAACTGACAGTGAATTTTTGAAATAATTGATAGGTTGGATATGGTTTAATTGAATAAGTGAATCAATCTGCATACAATTTATTACTTACCGATTTCCAATTTCTATACCATTTATTATTTAACAAAAATTTGCTAATGCATGTACTTTTTTTATTAATGGGGCGTGAACTAACTTTTAATCCGCATTTTAGTATCTTTGTGAATTGGAGGCCAAATAAGTATTCTCTCACAAATATTTAGACCCGTGTCCACCGACCATTTACAAGCTTAAAGCTTCGTTAACCGTATTCAACAACCCTTATTAGTGCAGATTTATGAGTGCCCATAGTTGCTCAACCAGAAGTGCACCATGCATCATGTATGTCAAATGACACATTGCTAACTGCATGTCAATTATTCTTGCTGCAAGTTGTCTGTATTTTAACAAAAATCACGCTAAACGTTTTTTTTGTTTATAATACGTTTTTAATGATGAAAATACGTGCGATTTTAAGAACTTAGCTGAGAACATCATCATCAGTGAATTATATAATTTTTATTTAATATCTAAGCATATTTCCACCAGCAATCTGAATACAATTATTATAAGCAGCTTCTATTGAATAAATGTAGTTAATCGTATCACAAAATCGATTTCTAAAATAAGTCTCGTACGATGTTCTACATGGTAACCCCAAATACCGAAATATGTATATATATCGACATTAATTTCAACATGGCCGCTTCCATTAACACTAAAACTCTTGTTTTGAAAGTATTTTAAGAGTGTAGGGCATGAAAGAGAGTTTAATCATCAGATTTCACTTGTTTTTGATGGTTTTTTTTATTGCCGCACGGCTTGGCCTATCTTCAAACTTGTATTTCTCCCAAAAACAAAAAACATTGAATGACACTTTTTAGAAAATTGAAATTAAAATCTGGGGAAATATATATATCATCGCTGTAACAGTAATACTGCAACCAAATACCCAGGCAAATAATCCAGCTAGCGTCGAAAGCAACTAATATTTTTGTATACATTAAGTTGTGCCCAGGCATAACAATATAGTTCGCAAGGTCAGTGTGGTGAAGCAAAATTGCACGTTATATGTATTCGATTCGCCCAATTTTCGTATCGTTGGCTTGGTCCATATTTGAACTTGCGAATAATCCGATCAGCAAGCGAATACACTACCACTTGCTTTTAATGAATGACACCATCTCACATTTTTGAGCAGAGGATAATTTCACTCCCACGTAATCGAACCAATGGCAATTGGGACAGACAATCGGAATTCCCATGTTTATTTGGTAAACTGTTAAGCATTTAGCTTTGAGGATGTTGTGGGGGCTAGGATGTTCAGCTTTTTGGACATTATTCATATCTTGGTGGAGTTCAAAAAGTTCGTACTTGTATTTTCTTCTAAAATTAACCCGCTTATTATTTAACAATATATTGTTTTTGGTTTCGCAGGAACACCGCTTTCCGTTCATGGGACTATGACAACCCTTGGTGTCATGTAGCAGAACTCACAATATCTGTGTCTTACAAATCATCATTTTGTTTTCTGGGCTAGGAGTTTGGAACCCATGCACCATCCAAAATAACAGCGGCTTCCCAGGGTAGTTCTTTGCCGGTTCTTTGGTGCCATTCGGCTAGCTCAAAGCTTCTGCTATCCACCGAGACAAGAGATTCCACAGATAGATTATGTTCGACAACGTTCTAGAAAGGAACCCCAAATTAACAAACATTTAATAAGACAAAGTAACTACACAAACCATTAGCAAGTTCACTATACCCTTTTGTTCATGCTAATTTTTAGGGATTTCCAATGCAAAAGAGATAAAGATGCAAATTTAAATAAAATATATTTAAAATCCTCACAAGATAAATCAAAAGGTAATAAGAAGGATACAGAAAATTCGCTATATTCGCTTAATTACTTTAATTTCGTATCCAGTATGGTGCTGCTGCTGCTCCTTATGGACAAAAAGCACAATGCTCTCTCTTATCTAATTATTTATGTTATGTCTCTCCACCTCATTCCATCGTTTCAAATTAATTGGATATATAGACACACGCCTGTGGCTGCCAGTGGCACTGCCAACACCAGGTGCCTTTTACTTGGAAATAATAATCTCCAATGGACACAACCTGCGGTAAATTGTGCACATCCCTCGCGCGTTCACAAAGATTTCATGTCCAGCAACACATAATGATAGCATGATGGATGTGGATGTTAACTTTCTATCCATCCAACCTAATAAGGTGATGACGACGATGGTCTTCAGTGGAATATGTAAAAACATCTTGCCAGGCAGATGCTAGCAGGCTGGCCAAGTGCCACCTTGCTAATAACCACAAGGATTTGGTCCTTTTCCTGTTTAAATTTCTTCCGACGCTGGCTTTTATTTCTTTGTTTGATTACTGCTCTTTTTTGGATTTATACTTACGTCTTCGCATTGACGCAGGCTGCGGCATGTGGCGGATATTCTTTGTTTGTTCTCTGACCAGTCGGTGTCAGGTAGGATATCTCTTCTTCGCCTGAAGGGCACGGAAAGTTGCAAATCGAAAACAAAGTATCCATGCGTGTGCCAATTCATTACGATAGATCTGATTGTTCAGGTTCCCCAAACAATGTCCGCCTGTGGCCAATCTGATTCGACGGTGTTTCCGACATAATGGACTTAATGTGCCTACTCATAAATCGGACGCTGTTGTTGCAAGAACCACACACATTTCCGGCGTTAAAGCATCATATACATATGTGTCTCCTTCTGTGTGAATTTGATTCTGCTCATTTTTTTAATTTTAATCAGGTTCCGGACCTACGAGTGCCCCGACATATGTATCTCTTTGCATTCATTATTCAAATTCATGTGCATCCAGATGCGTTGAAACTTTAATCGCATACATTTAAAATACAAATTGGAATCCTGTCCAGAACTTTGTAAATTGTAACGCTACCATTATAGCGGATGTAGCCGGCATGGTCATAATTCCGAGAGGTTCGTGGCCGTAATAATTATTTTTAGCGAACAAAAATTTAATAATCGAATAATTATGTTAAAACACCATAAGCACTTAATGCATTGTGGTATTGTTCATCATTTTAAGTGAAGATTGCATTTATGAGATACAAATGGAATACGAATGGATTCGGAATTGTTGTATACAAAAAAAAATACTCAACATGTAAAAGCTCAAAATTAAAAATTACTTTTGGATAAAACATTAAAATTATAATTAATTTGCAATTATAAACATTCGATGGGTGCTTATAGGTTCATAAATTTAAAATTAAAAAAGGATATGAGTGGGGCTGTGTGAAGTTTCGAATTGAATTGCAATTTTATTATTTCAAGGACGTTGTTATGAATTTTATCAGATATTGATCGGCTGAGATTCCGATTGAGAATTCTACAAGTATATAGCAACGCTAAAATGAGCAACACATTTTCTGATGCTTCAACGACCAAAAATCAAAGTAAAAAGTACGGCGCAGGGACAAAAGTCCCAAATTTTTTTTATGGGACCATATATTTTGTCGAAGATGGGACATAAGTCACAAATTTTCGGAGAGATCTTTAATCTCAGCAGCAGGATAGGTTTATTGAATTCCATTTCGAAGGCTTTGTTCGAAATCGGTTGTAAAGGAAGCGGGACGAAAATGGAACATGTTTGCCTCAATAAATTGAAACATGTGTACATATATTTCCTCCGACTTACTACTCATTAGCGGTGCCGTGAAATTCTTTTACCCAAAGTGCAATAAGGCCAAGTGATAAAATAAAACCTCGCACCTACTCCAAATCAAACAGTGACCCCAAGCAGGGGGGTTGAAGGGGGCAGCATGCCCCCCCCCCCCCCCCCCCCCCCCACAGGCATTGCACTGTTTATGGAATCTACATGCGATTTCGCAACAAAACCCATAAACAGTGCAATGCATATGGGGGGGGGGGGGGGGGGGCATGCTGCCCACTGCAACCCTGCTGCTTGGGGTCACTGTTTGATTTGCAATAGGTGCAAGGGCAAATTGTGCCTTCCACTTAAGTGAGACATAAGCCCCAAAGAGGTAAAATTTGGGACTTATGTCCCTGCGCCAAAAAGTACCACAATGTAAACGGTAACCATTTTATTTCAACCAAAGAATTAGGAATAGAACCTCATCATGTGGACGCAGTGGCTCAGAGTTAGTGTGTTCAGCTATTGCAGGTTCAAATCGTCCCAGTAATACCATATCAGTTGTTTCACATTCCCACCTCTTGTGAAAGTCTGACAAACATAACCGAGTCTTTTCAAATATGCCATTCAGAATCGGCGTAAAATATGTTGGTGCCTGTCTTCTTCTTCTTCTTCTTCTTCCTTTAATGGCGGTGAGGCTATGATCAGGATCATGACCCGCCTACTTAACTGCATCCCTACTTGTCCGCCTGTGGTTTTCCACCACAAGTGCTCAGACGAAATAGCCAGCTGCATTCCACCCCTAGAACATTTAAGCCGCAATATCCGCTATGACAGGAATGCAAATATGAATTCGACCTTAAACCTACTTCGGACGTACATTGCAATACAAAGAATCGTTTCTAAGCCGTATAACAGGAATATGGAATACTCTATCCCCCTATTTTTTCCTGACCATTATCATTTACAGAACGTTCAAAACCAAAGTGCTTAGGGTTTTCGCCCTTCTTACTATGTCAATATATTTATGCCCGTGCTTTGTGTGCAAATTAAAAAAACAAATAAAGATTTTAAAATTCGCCTAGTGACAATCCCACAAAATGTTTCGTTGAAAAAGTAAATGCAATAGAAGTTCGTGTTCTTCGCAAAGTGTGTTGACAAAGTTTTTCGTAACAATTCGCCCGTTAAAGGGCGGTTTTGACAAAAAACTTTGTTTTTTACTATTGCAAAAAAATGAAAATAAAAGTAGAAGCAAAATATAAAGACAAGGTCCCCCTTAAATAGTCACCTAAAAAAATGTTGTGCCAACACCCATTTGTTATATTTTTATAGAATCGAAATATATTCCAAAATGAACAAGGACTCCCAACCCAATGCCACGCCTATTTTAGTGGATAGGAATATGGGTAGCGGACTGTAGCCCTTTCCTGATTTTATATTGTTGTTAGTATGTAGCTACATACAAAAACGATACGCTTCATTAGTTCTCGCCGTAAGACTAAGTGTTAGCTTTACAAAACAGTTCTGCTTTATGGCGCCTAATGCTAGACGATGAGCAAGAAAGGAGAGCTAAGATACAACGGCGAATTCTATGAGCTGTACCAAGATATGTGGGAGTAATCTGAAACCCGAAAACCTGTCGACTAAATTGGCTTAGCTACATCGAGTGAATGGACAGTAACGCTCCAGCGAGAAGGATCTTTGACACCCAGCCCTTAGGTTCGAGACGGCAAGAAATACCGAACCTCCGTTCTAAAGACCAAGCCATCGCGGATGCCAGAGAAGGAAAGGAAGTGCGCAAGGAGTACATTATGTGAGATAGAGTAGATCTGGTATTGATGCAAAGAAAAACCAATCGAGAATGTTTTCTTAAAATAATACATCGACTGTTCCCCAATTTAGATGATTACTATTAAACCTAATGAGACCATGCATCTTCTAGATGTCACAGTGACATCAGCTTCAATTGTTATTTGCATAACCACTTACCAAAAACATATCAGAAAAAGTATTTTCGTGAAATTGAGTTAATTGAACAATTCATCGTCCTTTATAAAGAACAAATTTAGCCAGGGACTTTTTCGAAATATGTAGTTAATCTATTAGTTTTCAAATTTCAATAATATACATATCCATTGGCATACGCACCGTTTGTATTTATTCAGCAAATTGACAGTATCGCACATAATACCTATATGCCGGCCCACACCCATCCAAGTCCTTTGAAACACGATTTGGAAAATTTAATCCAACTCACAACTGTAACACACTCTTTTTGAAAAGACATGCGGGCTCACAGGCAACTTTTGTGACGAAAAGTACGCCATGTGCTGCTGCAGCATTCTATTAAATTCTTTTATGCTGCAGTGAATCATTGAGTGCCGCGAGCCAGGAAGCGGGAGGAGGAGAACGACCAGGGGTCCAGGGCCTTCAGTCTACACCAATAGTCAGATTTTAATCATGCTTATGCTAAACCACGGCAGCGTGAAAAAGTTCTGCCCCAGTAAAGAATAATCAGACGGCAGGTGGTGATGTGTTTTTAATCAGCCAACGATGACGACAACACAACACAACATCAGCATCATCAGGTAGTAGTTGAGTTTGTCGAACTGGACAAGTTTTTAGGTCTTAATATTCAGCTTTTTGTTTGCTTGTGTGTTTGCCCCTCGGGCGTTCCTTTTTTTCTACAATTTATATGGTGAAAAATTGTGGTGTGCTTATTCGGACTGTATACGAACATTGAAATCATCCAACTGAAAGATTTGATTACCGACCCAGCAACCTAATTGTTATGGCTCCGTGTCAACAGAAAACACTGAAAAGACCAAACCAGCTGTAGCCCTCTGCCACTGTATGGTACCTTAAAGTGCATTGCGAGCATGGATATATCTGCATATCCTCTGGTAGTGGTAGCTGGTAGATGCGGCGGCATAAATGTGGTCTGAGAAGAGGAGTGCGAGCCGTCCCCAAAAATTAAAGCCAAAAACTGTGACAGACGGTTGCTTGGCAGAAGATGCGGTTAAACTTACTAGGAACGCGCTGAACAATGCGGTGAAAAGGATAAGTAAACACATGTCGCGTGGCTGCTTATCTTGCGGAACAAATTTTCTCTCGTTCTCCTTTTCGTAGTACATATTAGGTATATGCTTTGAGTAGTTTATTCAAAGAAGTTGCGGGGGTTTCGCTCCGATTGGGGCTTGACTTCTTGAGGAAGCTCTTTGTTGTGGCAAGACGGATTCCCTTTTGTTGTCTGTTTTATAATTTTGTAGTTTCTCGACTTAATAAGATAAAGTTGTCTTTGTTACTGTGCGGAATTTAGTTGGTTTTGTGGATATTCAGTGAAATTAGCACGCACAATGATTGAATGAGGCGGAAGCTAACAATGACATGGGGATGGGGAAGGATATAATCATCTGGCGTGCTTTGTAGATTTCTGTGGATAAATGGCATTTGTGTGTCAGGACGTTTTGTGCTGGTTTTGTCCTACAACTGTTGGGAGCTTATCTGCACTCATATGGGGCTTCGTTGTATAGTGATTAATTTGTAGAGTGTTACATCATCATTAAGACAGTTATTTTTCATTGTAATACAAGTCATATGGATCTTGATTAATAACCTAATTGCATTCACAAGGCATTTGTGTTTCATCACGAAGTTCGGGCGATAGGATGTGAACGATAGTAGAAATTTTAAAAGACAGCAGCTTTCTAAACATCGGCGAAACGTTGACAACTGAGGAATAGTTGTCGGAAATATGATGCAAGTGTCCGTAATTTATTTCCGTTATTATCCGACGTTATTGTCTTCGACAAGGTGGAAGTGATGGATTTTGTTTGCAAAAGACAGAGCAACTAAAATGAAAGGAAATGTCTTCCTATCGTGTACAAGCGGTTTAAGAAATGTTTATGCATAAAGAAATTTAATTAAATGAAGCATATTTCTATAAAACTGAAGCACATGACTCAGTAGACCATACCTGTCGCTTGTCATATCCTACAACATAGTTATTATTGTTTTAATATAAGTTTCAAACTGAATGAAAAGTATTAAGCAATAGGTACGAGTATTTGTGGGTTGTTTTTTTTTTTTTGCTTAGTTGACAAAGTGTCTGGTTTTCATAAACTATGTACGTGAGCATATGCCTCTCGATTATCAACTTCTAGGTGGAATTGGAGAAACCAACCACGCACATTCCTATATACCGATGTACCTTGCTGACCTAGCCTCAATGGTTGGAGCTGTTAAATTCTAAATGATTTATTACGTGTTAACCATTTAGCATTTGAAGGTGAAATCAATTTTTGGAATTAAATGGATAAAACGTTAAAATAATGGTCAAACCCTGATATGGCAATAAATCATACCAAAACGTACTACACAGGGTTGGTGCGCTTTATTAAATGGCTCGTATACTTTTGTATACTTAACTAAGAGGAAAATATTGCAATCGTGCTGAAATTTCCAGCTCAAACTGAGTATGACTTATGATATAACAACTAAAGTAAAGTTCAACAAAGGGTGTCTCTCAAATCCGTCCTTCCGTCCGTATGTATGGGTGGATTTTCTTCAAATTTCGTTTGTATTATTTGCTCTATCATTTTAAATAAAGATGCCAACTGGTTTAAAAAAAAACAGATTTTCTCTAAAGTTCTCTAGCGGTTTTCATCTTTTTTCACGGTTTGGTTAACTGGGTGAGGGTAAGAAAATCGTACACCTAGTTTTTCCAACAAACATGCCAATATCTCAAAGTGATTCGAAAAACAATCGAATAAATCGAATAATTTTAAACAATTTTTTTATTCATATCTTCCTGTAACAGGTCCGTTCGCAAACAGGTTCAAAATCTGTCAAATCTCCAAAATCCAGAGAGAATCCTCTCATTTCAAAGAAAAGTACGCGAACGCTTTTGCATAACAGATGATAAACTTCAATGTTTGAAGTATTCAAAATTAAATATATATTCGATTTTCGCGTTTTTTCAATCTTGGCTTTTCAATTTTGCTTTATCTAAAATTGTGTAAAAACGATTAAGATGATATCATTTTAAACCTTTCGATCTGGGTCGCACACATACGTCCCTGCTAAAGTATAAACACACCTTATACCTATGAAAAAATATACTTTGAATAGGTTTTTAAGTTTTTTTAAGCACCTTTGTTATTATACCTATTACCATTTCTTCAGGACAAATTACTGAACATACACACATTATGTGTCCCGCGCAAAAATACCCATGGGACTTAATTGTTCCTTCACCTCCCACTAACCCCCGATAAATAATTTTCAAATTTGGATTGCAAATATAGGGTGTTTTTTAAACTTTTTTTAAAAATAAAACAACAAATTTAATGAAATGACCAAATTTCTAAAATTCATGGCATTTAAAGTTTAAAAATAATTTCTAGCATATGGCCTCCGCGACTGCACCTTATGAACGCCATCCTGTCGGTCCTGCACCACTTTTTCGAGCATACCACGTCTTATTTCGTCAATAGTACATCGAATGTTGGCTTATAAGTGATCAATCGTTACTGGTTTATCAGAGATTTGACGTACCCGCACAAAAAGTAGTTCAACGGTGTCAAATCACACGAACGAGGTGGTCAACTCACAGGTACAATTTTACGACGAATTTTTGAAATAAATTTCCACGATTAGTAAACGTTGTTCTGGTGTAAGTCTTTCCATGGTGATTTGCCAAAGTATACCGAACAAAAAATTCAAACACACTTTATTAGTTTGACAGCTAGTGTACATATCCTGTACATATCCGGATCGAAAGGGTAAATGAAGTCTTAAGTGAGAGTGAAGATGAATTTCATTACTTAGCTCCACAAGGCCCAAATGTTCTGATTTGATAAATATTTTCATTTGTTAAATATTTCATTTGATACATATTTTCATCTGACAATTTTCATTTTTTTACCAGCCGAATTTTTGTGTTTGAAACATGAACAGTTTTCTTTCGTTCATCTTTCTACAATTTTCTCAGTACGCGAACGGGTTTGTGTAGTTTCGCACGAAAGTTTATATAAATTATCGTTTGCATATTAGTACGCGAACGGACCTTAGTTTCTTTAATTTTTGAAATCTTACCTTTTCGCAAAAACGGCTCTAACGATTTTGGTGTCTTAGATATTGAAGAAGCTTGATACGTTGACTGTGAAGGAGAAGGTTAAATGTATCATCCCATCGAAGTCCTCTAAGGGCAAATTGAATAAATGTTTTTGAATGGCCTCGATTCGATTTGAATGAATGTTGTAGGACGGTGTCCAAACTTGTGAAGCATACTCTGGAATTGGAAAAACAAAACAAACGTAAGGGTCATTTTATTCTTTAGACCCTCTCTAAACGAATTCCAGCATAGAATTGGACTTATTAGAAATAAATTTAGTCTAGTAAAAGTTCCACCTCCCACCTTCCACTTGACATTTGTGTAGCAAACAGAATTAGAATTTGTGTGATTAAACAATGGACCGGTATACTCTTAAATGACGCGGTATAATCGCGGAATATCGCACAATGTTCTGAAGACAATCGTGGAAAATGCGATGTTATTAACAATGGCGGGCGCCACTTAAGTAATATCATGACTTGAATGCCCAACTAACAATTTAAAAAACGTAACAACTTTTTTTTACGTAATTCCAGAGATATAACCAAAAAAATAGGGTCATAGGTAGATTGTAGCCCCCCTTATAGGATCAAACATTATGGCTTACCCTGTAAAAATAAAATATTTTACTAATGTTAATAAAAAGTATTTTTTTCAATTGGAGTTGCTCGTGCTAAATGAATTTATTTCTTTTATCCAAAGTTAGCATAGGTAAAAACATAGGGAGGGGCTAAAGTCTGCTTGGGCGAACTGTTGGATACCCTATTCTTATTCCTATCCCTCATAAGTGGGCGTGACAAAAGTCTAAAAGTATGGTTGTATTGTTAAAAACGCTCTACATATTTTGTTATATGTATTGTATTTGAAGGATTTTATCGAAAAAACGAAGCTTTTGTAAAAAAACGCTCCCTAGCTCAAACTTTGGATTTTTTTATTAAATTGGGGGCGTGTCAGTAGGCGGATTTAAAAAATATTCTCATATGAGCATAAATCGCCCCTAGAGAGTATATATTACAAATTTCAGCTCCCTAGCTCAAACTTTGACTTTTCAATAAAATTGTTTTATTTAATTGTAGGCGTGTCAGTGGGCGGATTTTAAAAATTTTATCTTATGATTAGTTTTAGGAGTCATAGATCATAATATAACAAATTTCGGCTCTTTCTAGCTCAAAATTCGATTTTTTTGATAAATTTGTTTTTTTTTTAGTTCGTGGGCGTGTCTGTGGGCGGATTTCAAAAATTCTTAAACTTGATTATTTCGGGACCCTAGAGAGTATATGGTTAAAATTTCAGTTTAAATAAAAGGATTTTCTTTGCACTCATAAGTACAAAAGATAATTAAATTACGCGGGGACACTCGCTAGTAGAGCGTTTTCTTCTTTTCCTTCACGACGAGATCATGATCTGGACAAATGGGATCATAACCCTCGCACTTCAATACACCCCTACCTATCCGCCTGTGTTGTCCCCTAATAAAGAGTATTATGTATGTTAAAAATTTCAGACAGATGGATGGACGAACATAACTTTTTGATTTCAGCCACATAATTATCCTCATTAAAATTGAAAGCAATTATTTGCTAAATCTCTGTATTATCTGTCTGGACTTTTAACTATACGCAGGCCAATCCCAAGCACTTGAACCTTACATGCGGGCGTATTCGACCACAATAACAACATCATCGCGTAACCAGATATCCTTGTTTTTTATTTATAAATATCCGACCGATGTTAATGTTCCAATAACCAATATCAATACGGTGTTAAAAGTCGTGCTCCTCGGGCTTAATGTTTTTTCCATGGTGGCCTTTCAACGTCGAGGTCATAATTAACCACATAAACTTACCCGCACAACGAACGTACGTTTCCAGTTCGATGATTCAGAAAATTGTGTAGCTCTTCGTTTGAGTTTGACCAAACTGGTTTCATATGTAAAGTACCACGCTACCTATGGTAGTGGTAGTAAAAAAAAATACAACACAAGACTATAGGTAGGTGCCCCCATCCTGATGGTCTCATAACTGCACACCTAAATAGGATAATCAGTTGGGTAATAACCAAAGTGGAGTGTAAATTAGAACCATAATGACGTGGCTGGTGGTCAATTTGTGAATATTAACGTTCGAACCAAGTGCGTATTAAATATCTCCTAGAAGGACTTATATGGGTGCTCCTGGGCTCTTACATCATGCGGCGACCATCGACCAAGTGGTGTCAGTTGGCTTAAAGTGTGCCCAATTTAATATCGACACCATATGTCGAATGTTTATTGGTACAGGCCATGCATAGGAAGGCTTCTCTCACGTTATGGTTATTGCTTTCCAGATGATTGGATTCATGGTGGAACTATACTGTATTTTTGACTTGAACTACTCCAAATATGAACATATGGGAGAATGGTCGGTTACTAACAGTGTAGGTACCTTGAGTGTATGATAGTGCTTAGTTTTGGGTGAGAGAAGTTTTGTCTGTATCAAGGATTAGATAATAATGTACTATGTACACAAATGTAAAGGCAATGATAGGTTGGTAGTGCAAGTCATAAGTATAATTCAAAAAATATAGATGAGATGTTTCCTAGCAGTTTCAAAAAGGGCTTGTCGTGAAAGCGACTAAGGGGAGAAATCACATACGTATATGTATATAATCAATTTTGATATTAGGATGGTCCTAGCAACACATCTAACATCATAAAGTGTCGAATGCTTAGGAAAAGAAAAGCCACTCCTAACATTTCTTCATTCTTTTAATTTATTCAACTTCTGCCATCTTTTCCATTTCAAGAAATCGTATAAATTCTAAAAGATTTATTATTATTTATTTATATTTATATTATCTGCTTCGCCACCGATAAAAACAAACTATCGACAGCTCTTTGACTCAATTCACGCACTGGTGGCGGCTTTGCATGCAGGCTTCAATGACTTTCGGTATAGTTTAAAATGCAGTTTCTTCCCCGTGTCTCTTCGAAGGAAACAAGGAAACCTTTCCAAAAGCGTCTCAAGGAAGAACACAGAAAATTATATTTACGATGAGCAAAAACTGTTCTTTACATTAATAGCAGCTAAAACATATAAAGCTGAGAATAATTTTAAATATTTATGGTATAATAATTTCCAAATTTTATTAAGAAAGGTAGAAAAATTAAAGGTTGTTTGTAGATATAAAATGATCATTAAATGATCTTGCTTCTTTACAAAATAAATTTATCAATTTATTGTGAATGAAAATATTTATCGCATAAATATATTTATATTAACGACAACCAAACAGTTGTCCCCATTCGACATAAAGTGAAATAAATGCAAGAGCCAATGCACGATTACTTGCCTGGTTGATTTTGAGAAGGCTTTCGACACCGTATGTCTAGAGGCGGGGGATGCAAAAACCCTTGCTTTATGTAGTTAATAGTATAATTATTGTTCTTTAGTGTGGCAACGTGAATTCAAGAAGAGTCTTTGAAATAAAAAACGTTTTACAGTAGGGGGCGGTGAAATATGCGATAATATTTAACATCTTCACGAGTGATCTGCTGTGTTCACTCAGACATGTTACAGTGTAAGCCCACGATTTGGTTTCAAATAGATGGGGCTCTTATAATTGAGGTCATCAATATTTTTTTGACTTTGATTAAATTGGGTGATATTGCGACGACTGAACGTTGAAGATCAGCTTTCAGAAGACGGAAGCGATCTTGCTCAGAACTATATTGGCTGGGGTCTCTAGGGACAGAAAAAAAACTGGAAGAAATTGGCCATTATTTACCAAAAGTGGCAGCCATTGGCGATGAGAAGCGTAGGACAAGAATGCTTTTGCAATGAGAAGGAGACTGTTTCACAGCAGTCAATTTGCCTCCACACTCGAGGTCATATGCTACGTGGCCCTTATAAGGTCAGTCATCGCGTATGGTTGTCCTTTGTGGTTCAATATAGCGCCTAGTTATATAGGAAAGATTCGGGTTTTAAAGAGACAATGTCTCAGGGCCTGTCTCCAATTGTTCCGAATGCCTGACCTATACGATGCGGCTCAGTTGAAAAGGATTGACAATTTTCGCATTAAGGTGAATGAAGCGCACGTTGCAAGAACGATGACGAAGGACAATAGTCTGATTTTGGAGCTTTCAACCTCAATGAAAAGTAGACAGAGAGTACGCTTCGATCTGTCCTTATCCCGCAGAAGGCATTTATCCATATTGATGCAAAAAGGCTGGTTCAAACGAGAGATGTCATCCCAGAACTGTACCACCGGAATCAGTACATCTTCTTCTTTTGACTTACTATTCAGAATTTTCGTTTTGATGATGTTTGGCATCATTTTTAAGCTGCGAACCTTATTCCATTGCACCATCGAGGTGAATTAATGTTGCGCATTAGAATTATTGGTGCGCCGATTTTGAGTTACAATCTATGCGGTGGCACACCAGAAAGATCAAACGAATTTAAAAACTCAATTCGTCATTTACAACCTCGTCCGCATTCAGGACGCTGTCAACTGACATTATTTGTATCACTTAGATATTAAGGACATTTTATTTTACTTTTATAATATTTTTGTTACCTGAACTGACACAGGACTTCCAACATATTACATACAAAAATATTCATTTATTGATTTTCTTATTTTCGCCAATAGCAAGAGTAGAACTTTTTTATTTGTCATTGAAGTCATTTCCATCCTTTCACGAAATCCGTGGTACGTTGATGGTTCTATATCAGAAACTTTCGCGCAGGTCCCAACAATAACTGTAAAAAGTTTCAACTCAATCGGATGAACGATGAGCGAGCTACAGTTTTATATTTTAAAAAGAGATAAAAGTAAATAAAAAAAATTCTGAATGAAATAAAATAATTCCGTAAAATAGTTTTAAAAGGCAATAATTATAGGGTTGTTAATAAGTTAAGAGCGGCCACATAAAGGGTAGAATAATGAGCTTATATGAGCTTAAGCTAGTGTCAGAACCGAACTATAAGCTACCAGAAGCATCGTCAAAGTGCCCATAAGAGCCTCTGGCAACTTAAGCAGCTGTTGTCAAACGATTTATGTTGTCTACAAAGATTATAAACTAGGAGATCGATAGATAACTGTCAAATTTTCTATGCGTAATGGAGCCATATCAAGTGCATAAATTTGACCGAAACGGAGCATAGTGACTATTATGGGTGTATACAGTATTGTTTATTCCCTCCGCAGCTTAGGCTGACTTAAGCCCATAGAATCCGTCACATCCGTTGTGTTGACGCATGCATCAGCGTTAACGCGCTTAACGGAAGAAACCGTCCAATAGAGTCCGTCGCCAACTTTTTCAGCTGAAAACAGATTGGCTGCATATAATATGCCTATTGCCTTACCTATAATTACCTAAATGCCACTGAATGATGGAACTACGTAAGATGCCAGTACAGTACAAATATTGTTCATTTCTCGATGCAAGAAAATGCGTGTATTCTATATTGCTCTCCGTTGGAATCGACGGACGTATCGACGGATCAACGAATTGTATGGGTTGAGCCCTTCAACCGACCAAAACCAATTATGCTTTGGCCTTAAGGACCAGTAATGAGGAATAGTATCCTGTTATTTTTAAGTTAGATATAGTGTTGTTTGTAAGTTGGCATAAGTTAATAAATTTATTAATAAAAAATGAATTTATTGGTCAATAAAATCATAGGACTTGCATCTCTATAGAGCTTGTAAACAATCTCACTTTGGCCTTTGTTGTCGGTATATGTATTCTGTGGATAACTTTCGCAAAACGTTCTTTTCCAACAACAATTCCTTATATCGGTTCATCGGCTCGTACTTACTTTGATTTTGAACAAAACACATGAAATTTCATTAAAAAGCCATTTATTTGTGTTCAACCGAGAGAATACACTCTGCAATTAGTTAAAAAGTTTTAAACGCACTTGTGCGAAAACGGTCAAGAATACGACCAATGGCGATCTCAGAAAGGCGATTATGTCAGGCATGAAGCATGTGATCAAGTTTGGCGGAGAGAACCATAATTTTAAAACCAAATTTCTAAAATTTGCTAACGTTGTTGACGATAAAATTGTAAAGACTATTGAATAAAAGACACAGACAAATTGCAACCTGACAATTGGTTTGACAGATATACATCGAACATCCTTCCTGTCGAGAACAGTCTTGATAATAATTCGCTTTCTTCACTGAGTTTTAATTTTACAGCAGTCAATGACACTGATGTTTTAGAAAGCGTTTTGTCTATAAAATCTAACTCGGTTGGGTTCTTCCGCATATATTAAAATATTTAATATGTACCTATTTAATAACATATTTATGACCGGTGTTTATCTTAATATTTGGAAACGAGTGAAAATAGTTCCGGTCCCGAAAATCAACAAAGAATTCAGACCGATTGCGATATTATTGTTTCTTTTTAAAGTTCTTGAAAGGGTAATGAATTCCCAAATACGGAAATTTCTTTTAAATAAAAATCTACTATGCCACTAATCAGTCTGTTTTTCGCCAAAAAAAAAAATAGTTGTACTGCTGCTTTAATAAATGTAACAGAAGTCATCAGACAAGCGGTAGATAATGATGAAGCAACTTTTCTTATACAACTTGATTTCTCTAAAGCATTCGATACGCTTAACCACAATATTCTCTGTAGTAAGCTTAGGAATCAATTTCATTTCTCAGTTCTGTCTACAAACTTTATAGCCTCTTATTTAAATCATAGATTTCAAGCAGTTGTAGTGAATAACTCCTCGTCAGATTTCCTTCTACTTAGTTCAGGTGTTCCACAAGGTTCGAAACTGGGCCCACTTCTTTTCTCAATGTATGTAAATAATCTTTCTGAGTGCTTATTAAGTTCCTCAGTTGATATGTATGCAGATTTTTCTTTGGGCTTTGTGGAAAATGCTGCATATGAAATAAATGAAGACATAAACAGGATTTCACGCTGGTCTCAGGCTAATCGCCTTCACCTGAACCCTTCTAAATCAAAATGTTTGGTTATTTCTAGGAAGCCGATTGGTAACTTCTTTTTTCCAAATATTTATCTTCATAGTAACCCTATTGAATTTGTTGAGTCTGCACAAAATCTCGGTTTAACTTTCAACAAAACGCTGAATTGGAATAACCACATCAGAATTGCTCTAGGTAGGGTATATGGAGGCCTTCGTATGCTCTGGGCTACGCAGAAAGCCACACCTTTAAAGACAAGAGTAATTCTTTCCAAAACGCTGTTTATTCCTATTATGCTTTATGGATGTGTGCTTTTCAGCAATTGCGATTATGAGCACAGACGAATGAGAATATGAATACATTGAATAAGAAGATATGACCGCATTTCCTCGTATTCCAAATCAATATATGGCATCTCTCTCGACACGCCAACCACCTTAACTTTATAAACGATTTCGTTTTACGCGCTCGAGTAGAACTTTTGATCTCATACGAATTCGTTCCCCTTTCTTGCTTTCCGAACGTCAATTCTTTGTCTATGCGATTCGGCTACGAAACTCCCTTCCCCGACCCTAAAGATAGTAATTAATTGAATAATGGTTTTAATTTGAATTTGAATTTAACTATTTTTTTATTTTTATTTTTATATTGGTGTACTCGCATTTGATTTTGTAAATTATACAGTACCTAATCGTCTTAATGTAACACTTAAAATTAATTACATATAGCACTTTGCTGAAGCATGCAATACTAAATAAGATATTGTATCTTACTGTGTATGACTATTAAACAAAGATTTGAATTTGAATTTGAATACCTGCTTGAAGTTGGTACCTACTGGGTTGAAGAAACACAGTTTACATAATAAGAAAATACATACAAGGTGGCGCAAAAGTCATCTTCCTATCGGAAGAAGCATAATTTTTGCAAATGGCGGCAAATTTAAATTCTACTTTGATATTTGTGAAGTTAACTGATACAGAAAAAACTTAAGACACCAATTAACATAATCCAAAAGCAGAACCAAAGTTTTTCATTCATAAAAAAAATTACAGCGAAAGAACATCGGGTGACAACTTTTGCGCCACCTGACAACTTTTGCGCCACCTTGTATAAGGCATTGATGGCCCATATATGGCCTTAACCATAGCTTCTCCAACGATTTTTGTTTGTGAAGCTTCAATTTTCAACACTTATGGAAGGAAAATTCCGATAGGCAAAGCTTCTTATGATAATAAATACTCTTCGATGTTTGTTAGACTTTTGCAAAAGGTGGGATTCGAACATCGAACACCTCGCTTATTAGTCCAACAACCACTAAGCCTACAGTAGATATACGTAATACATAAATAAAAAAATAAATAAATCTGCTTACCCTCGACATCAATCCCATTCAAACAAAATCTTAAAGCTTAACCGCAAATCTCACTCATAATGCTTCAATGTTGCAAACCATTAATCACTGTCCTCCCAACCAGCTTTAATCAATGCCATCCTTAAATTAGGGTCCATTCTCCCAACTTTCAATCATCAATGCTTTCAAACATTAACGACCCAACTCCCATCCTATTTCCAATAGGAAAAAATAAACAAGCAAATATTCCAAATTAGTTGAAAAGATCCAATTTAAAAGCGGAATGCTTTACCCAAAATAGAAGAGATTAGCGCTGTGTCACCATAGAACAACGTTCATAATACTGCGCACCATTAAACACGAGAATCGTTGTTAAGTCCCTATCAGAATGCTTATGACTATCGGACTTTACCAGAATCATCCAGGCTCATTAGACCATTGGACTGAGCAGCATATTCGATATATGGACACGGAAAAATGACTGTTGTCATGTGAATACGCTTTTTGAATATGTGTTGCACAATTCTATGAGTAGCAAAAGGATGACGATTTGTTCAGCATTCGTCTACTGAATAGAAATGAATTGTTGATCTCATTTGAATAATACGTATTTTCATTATGTAAAACTACGTTTGGAAAATGAGCTTATTTCGTTGCACATTTCCAAACTCGATTGCAAACCTCATTTTCAATGCAGATTTACATTTTGAAATTAAGTAAAATCTAACAAATTTGTGGGAAATGAGGTTGAATCTGAAATGAAACAGAATCGGGCATTATCAAGTTAAATACAATTAAACACTTTCTGAGTGAAGGTGTCAAATTGTTAGACGTCAATTAGAACAGGGCGAAATGGTGAACCGGCGTGCAATGAGAGCAAATTCGATGAAAAAAAAGAAATATGTTGTGGAATATGACGTAACTATTTGACAACTTTCAACGGCATGAATAAAATATAGACTATTACGCATTCCAATCGTAAAAAAGTGGTCTGTGGTGCGACCCGCAAGGTCCACACGACTAACTTCCCAGTGGCATCAATATGATTTATGCGATTAGTGGTAAATTTTGAAATGTGGTTAACCATAAGATATGGTTAAGAATTATTTAATATTAAAAAATGCTCTTTAATATTGTTCATGGAAATTAAATGTTGTTAATAACAGCGAAGTGTGATATATATTAATGCAACCATTGTTATCAACACGGAGACCTGTAAATATACATTTATACGAAATAACGGAGCACACTGTAATAGTGATTTGCTCAATGAAAAATGACAATAAATAGTACAAATAAAGTAAAATTATTTTAGTTATTCATTCACTAACAAAAAACGGCTAGACCGATTTCGCTGGAAACTTAATCAGCTCTGAGTTACGTAATAACACTTCGAATAAACCCAGTCAATATCATCTTTTGTTCTCGAAATAATCGTGGCGAAAGATAATTCCGAACGCACATACTACATATTTACGCACATACGTACATACACACACCCAGACATCTCCATAAAAATGTTGGATTTGGATTTTGGTGACATTGAAACGTGAAGATATGTCAAAATCCGCGATTCACAAAATCGACCCCATTACAAGAACTTCTACTGGGAAGTTAACAATATGAAGGGAATGTTTATTTCACTGTTTATCGCCACTCAAATAATCTGCGGAAATAAATAAAACAAAATATGAAAATATTGTTGTTCGAAAAATTTTGCTCAATAATTTTTTTTTAATCTTGGTGAAATGTTAAGTTTTACTTTCTTTAAATCAGGTTTAGTTTTCTTAGGCATTTTCAAACGGCTCCTAATACTTTTAGACTGTTGTTAGACCGAAAAATGTTTCTTTTGTGGTGGCGGACTGTTTTCAAGGAACAAATTAAAAATGTCTTATCAGTGCAGTTTTGTTTATTGCTTCCCAGAAACATTATCTAATTATTAGTACTTTGTTGTCCACCGTGTTCTTTTATATTTTATTACCGCTGTACACCTGCGTTTCATTGACTTGGCGAGTTTTTCCGATATGGATGTAGTTTTGGTGTTCCTGGTCTGGATAAGTGAGTATTTCATGACTTTAAGCGACTCTGGTCGTTTCTTTGCCTTCTGGACCAGAAATTCTTAATTGGATTGAGATCTGAGCTGAAGGAATTCCAGCTTGCAATAAATTTCAGCTCCAATACAAAAATGTCTACAAAGATAAAATTTAGCGGGGCAGTTTAGCAAAGCAGCATCCTGCTCCCACGTTACTTTTAGGTAGATGGAGTCACTCGACTATTACAAAATTATATATTATACGTAGTACATAACAAAAAGTCTCCACTTTTTTATCTCGCGAAATTAATGGCCGTCACATATAATCTCACGAAGTTAATGTCCGGCACATAAACAATTTACTGAAACAATAGGCGATTCCTCGATTGAAATGGAGTATCTCGATAAGTACCTCGAAGAAACAGAGAAAAATAGAGAAAAACAAAGGGACGGGCTACAGTCCGCTTGGGCGACCTGTTGGATACCCTATTCTTATTCTTATCCCTCATAAGTGGGTGTGACAAAAGTCTAAGTATGGTTGAATTGTTAAGAACGCTCTACATATTTTGTTGTATAACATTTAAAGGATTTTATCAAAAAAAACGCTCCCTAGCTCAAACTTGGGTGTTTCAATAAAATTGTTTTATTTAATTGTGGGCGTGTCAGTAGGCGGATTTAAAAAAAATTAACACATGAGAATAAAGGCCCCTAGAGAGTATATATTATAAATTTCAGCTCCCTAACTCAAACTTTGAATTTAAAAAAAAAAAATAATAATTGTGGGCGTGTCAGTGGGCGGATTTTGAAAATATTTACACTTGAGCATAAAGGGCCCATAGAGAGTATATATTATAAATTTCAGCTCCCTAGCTCAAACTTTGGATTTTCAAAAAAATTATTTTATTTATTTGTGGGCGTGTCAGTGGGCGGATTTTGAAAATTTTTTATCGCAAGCAGTTTTAGGAGTCATAGATCATATATAAAAAATTTCAGGTTTCTAGCTCAAAATTCGATTTTTTCCAAAATTTTGTTTTTGTGTTTGTCTGTGAACGGATTTCAAAAATTCGTAAACTTGATTATTTCGGGACCCTAGAGAGTATATGGTTAAAATTTCAGCTCTCTAGGTCAAGTTTAAAGGCCTAATTTTTGCCGATAGACGGACGGACGGACGGACATGGCTAGATCGACATTACTATCGATGCTGATCATAAATATAGTAATTTTTAGGGGTCTACGGGCAATATTAAGGTATGTTACAAACTATGCGTCAAAATTAATATACCCTTAGAATAGGGTATAAAAATGTAAGAAAAAGAACATTGAATTTAAGCAACAGCAATGAATTCAGCTGCTGCATTTATAACTAAATCTTCTTCAATGTTTTGAAGATCCATTTTTTTATTAATTTTATTCCTATATATCAAGGCAAGTGAAGGCGCAATTTAAATGCTATTTTTTTTTTTTTTTTTTTTTTTTTTTTTTTTTGTCGGGATGTGTGAAACTTTCTGCACTGGAGCACTCAGACTCAATACTGGTCCATTGTACTGCCAGGCAGACACACCACATTTTACTGTGGGAATTTACTCGTTTTTCTAAGAAAAACGAGAAGGCGCTTCAATGATAAGGAGCTTAGGTTTACAGCACTCACCATATCCGCACCAAATACCTGCCACCTGATACGAGCAAAAGCAGGACAATCACAGACGAAATGTTCCGCAGTGTCGTCGCTTTCTCCACAGGCTTCGCAGTTGGTGGTGTCGCTTAGGCCTAGCACCTTAAGGTGTTTGGCAAAAGCGTAGTGTCCCGTAAGAACGCCAGTAGTCTGTCTGCAGTCTTTTCTGTTGAGAGACAACAAGAATGCCGCGGATTTCCCACAGACGTCGGGGAGCATTTGCTTAGTCTGTCTGCACCCTGGAGAGTCATGCCAACGGCGATTGTGTTCATAGGAAACCCAACCGTCAATGGAAGCCCTGACCGAGGACGATGGCAGACAGATCGCTGGTTCAGGTCCTGAGAGGTCCCCCTCTGAGCCTTGTCTAGCAAGTTCATCGGAGATCTCATTTCCCGTGATCCCGTTATGACCCGGGACCCAGACAAGTTTAAGTGAATTCAGCCTTCCGACCGAATTCAGAGATATCTTGCATTCACGTACTATTTTGGAGGTGGTTAAGGGTTTGAGTAAGGCCTTAAGCGCAGCCTGACTGTCGCTACAGACGCAGATACTTCGCCCCCTCCACCTGTTCCTCGTAACATAGTCCATGGCCATTAGGATAGCATAAGTCTCTGTTTGGAAGACTGACGCATGTTTGCCTAACGGAAAGAAAAGTCTAACGCTATCGCTCTCCACGAAGACACCAGCACCAGATCCTTGATCGGTTTTGGAGCCATCCGTAAAGATTCGACTGCATTCCCTTCCAGGTTCAGAGTCCGGCCAGAGCCAGTCCTGGACGCGAGGAAAGTCGACCTCGTATTTGCGCTTTAGCCGAAGTTCCGGTGTCATCGCATCAGACGGCATATCCATAAGACAGGAGTCGAAGGACAACCGTTGCGCAAGTTCATCAAAACTCCAGTGCGAGTTATACCAAAAGCCACCTCTTGTAAGACGTGAGATAGCCTTGATTGCACAGCCCATGATGTAAACATCAAGGGGCGGAAGGTTCAATAGTGCATCTAGGCCGGAGCCAGGCGTGCTGGGGAAGGCCCCCGTGCAGCCGAGACATACCTGCCTTTGGAGTTTGGCAAAAGCAGCAGTGACGTATTTACGTGAAAGCTTATTCCACCAAACAACCGATGCGTATGCTATAAATGGTCTTATCATAGCCGTATAAATCCATAGGACTCTTTTCGGTGATAAGCCCCATGTCTTGCCGAAAATGCCTTTGCACTGCCAGAAAATAGACAGCGCCTTGGCAGTCTTCAGCTCAACATGTTTGGACCAAAGAAGTTTGCTATCCAGGATGACTCCCAGATACTTTGCTTCATTGGAGAGTTGGATTGTGACGCCTTTTAGCACTGGCTGAGTCAACCCGACCAGCTTCCTCCTTCTCGTAAAGAGAACAACCTCAGTTTTAAGAGGATTGACCGAGAGCCCATTCCTAGTGCACCATTCGTCGATCACGTCAAGGGCCGCCTGCGCCTTGGCGCATACAGTCGCTAGGCATGATCCAACAGAAAGCACGGCAACATCATCCGCGTACGCCTGAGCGTAAATATTAGAACTGTTGAGTGCGTTCAACAGAGAGTCGACCAGCATACACCACAGCAGTGGAGACATGACGCCGCCTTGCGGGCAGCCTCTGTTTACCCCCGCCATAACATAGCGGCCACAATCCGCATCCGCAACCAACGTTCTATTCATTAGCATTGCTTTAATCCACAACACCAATGGTTCGTCTACTCCGTGTTGTCTGGCGGAGCTGCACATGCTATCAAAAGTCGCATTGTCAAAAGCACCCTCAATATCGATGAAAATGCCCATCGCGTATTCTTTTCTGTCAAGCGCGCCTTCAATTCTACCAACTAGATTTTGGAGCGCAGTCTCGCAGGATTTTCCGCGTTGATAGGCATGTTGCATCGGAGATAGTGGGTGCAATCGCAAAGCACCTTTGCGCACGTGAAGCTCGACCAGCCTTTCCAAGCTTTTCAGCAAGAAAGAAGTCAGACTGATTGGTCTGAAGCTCTTGGCGAGCGAGTAGTCACTTCTGCCAATTTTTGGTATGAATGCCACTCTAACTGTACGCCAGGGTGTTGGAATGTATGCCAGTGCTAGGACAGCGGTGAAGATTTTCTTCATAGTCGGTAGCAGCTGGTTTGTACATTGTTGCAGCATGGCTGGGTATATTCCGTCCGTACCAGGCGACTTGAAGCCGTCAAAAGACGCAAATGCGTATTTAATGGCCTCGTCCGTCACCACGGCCTTCGCAATATACCAGCTACGCCGAGTTGTTTGTCTTGGCTCACTCATAGTCTCGGTAATCGGGGCTGGTTGTGAACCAATTGTAATCTGGTTACCCGGAAAGTGAGACTCCAGCAGATAACTAAGAGTTTCCGCTTTCGTCTCAGTGAAGGTGCCATCAAGTTTTCTAAGTGAGTCCAGTTTGGCTGGTTTGCCCTTTTTCAGAACTTTAACCAACCTACTAGTTTCACCCAGCTTTTCAATCTTTTCGCAGAAATTCTTATAAGAAGCACTTTTCGATACCCGAATTAGCCTCTTATATTCCTTCTGCTTCGATCGGTAGAGATTCCAGTCTGTCTCCAAATCAGTCTTGAGTGACCTATTTAGAAGCTTTCTAGCTTCTCTACGAATTCTTTGCAGTTCCGAGCTCCACCAGGGAACCGGTGTTCTGCCAGGGGGTTTGCTTACTGGGCACGTCAGTTCAAAACAGCTAGTAATGGCACTATTCAGGTCTTGAACAGCTTCCTCTACCTTTTGTCTCGTCCTGAGTTTGGTTGGAGTTTTGAGAGTTTTCCCTAATTCCTCCCTGAAGCGTATCCAGTTGGTTTTTCTCGGATTCCTCCTCTCCTGCAAAGTTATGGCTTCGCATTCGATTTGGAATTCGATATATCTATGGTCTGAGAGGGACACCTCCGAAGAGACCCTCCAGTTAGTAACCGCCTTAAAGTATCTATTTGATAAAGTTAGGTCGATCACTTCCTGTCTTCTTGACGTCACAAAAGTTGGTTGCGAGCCAACATTGTTGATAGTAAGATCAGATGATAGAATGAAATCCAGGAGATGGTTTCCTCGCATGTTGCATTTGCTGCTGCCCCAAACAGTGTTTTGAGCATTGGCATCACAGCATATAACTAGGCCCATCTTCCTGGTGTCGCAATAGTCAATGAGTTCAGCAATTGCCCTCGGTGGTGGAGGCACTACCGAATCATTGGGGAGATAAGCTGACGCCACGATGAAGGTCTTCCAATTTCCATTCGTTTCGTAGCTAATGGCTGCAGCAACCAAATCTTGGCCACAAAATTGTCCAAGCTTAGTCGCTGAGAAAAGGTTCGACACAGCAAGACAAGCCCTTGGTCTCTCGGACCGCTCGTCACAGAGTATCGTAGTGCCACGGACACCTCCAAGGCCACAGATGCGATTTTTCCACACCCATGGCTCCTGTATGGATATTATGTGGGCTTTTGTATTCAACACAGAAAGCTTCTTACTGATGAGTGCAGTAGCAGCCTTGGAGTGTTGAAGGTTAATCTGAGTAAATCCAATCATTTCAAATACATCAGTCATACTAGTGGAAGGGCACGCAGAAGGTGCGCGCGCAGTTACACCGACAGGAGTGCTTGAGGTCTTCTTCCTCCGTTTGTTCCTGTTCGAGCTATTGGAAGGGGAGGCAGCGTTGGTTTCAGTCAGCTGGCTGGTTTCGGTTGGGGTAACCTCTGCCGACCTGCATCTCTTTTCCGTCGCCGCCGGGGAAGGGCAGTTCTCAGCGCTTGCGCTTTCAACTGGCGGTGCAGTTTCTTCGCGCCGCACGATAGCCGCCTTTCTCCTTTTCCTCTTTCGCTGGCTCTTAGATGGACGCTGACCAGTGGACGCCGCCTCTGTGGCCCGTTTCACCTGTTCGGTTTCGCAGGCCTCGTCGGCAGCATCACACCTATCGGCTGTCTGTCTATTGGTCTGAAGATTAAGCGTATCAGGTTGAACCTCTCCGCCACTTTCTTCATGTTTCCAGCCCAGTCTACCGAACGTGTCGGAGATAGAGCTGCAGGAATCTTCGGAAGCAAACCTTTTCGCAACTCGAAGGTCAACGCCTGTACAGGCGGGGGGTATATGTATGTCGGTTGGGGCCTCCAGAATCCGTGCCCCGACCGTGGTCGAAAAGACCACGGGTGGATTTTCGCCCATGCGAGTACCACCTGGAGTATTTGAATCATTAAGTTGTTCCTGCATACTTGTTTTTTGGTTTGGTTCGCGATAGAGCTTTGACGGTGTATAAAACGCCGCTATGACTCTAAAACCTCGGATCACGAACGTATCGTACCGAGGTCCCCCTATCCACCACCTGGGGACGCGCCTGGTGGGTAACCAACCCGACAGGTAAATGCTATTTACTGCCATCCGTCAATAACAAATTTTTATCTCATCTATATCCTGCATAAAAAAAAAATTGAGCGAGCTTTTATCTTTGGTGTAGAGAGAATAATTGGAGACAGGATATTGGGCTTAAGAAACAAAAAAAAAAAATACATATATTGTTTTCTGTCATAAAAGCTGTAACTTATTTTGAAGCTTTTTGTTTAAATAATCTTTCATTAAAAAAATTAAGTCTATCGCCCATGTTCTGCATTTCACTTATTGTGAGTTTACATGGCGAAAGTGAATAAGAATTTCGTGAATTGGAATTTCGAAAATAAAAATGGATCTTCCGCATTTCGGTTTATTCCATTTTCTTAACGCATTCAAATTACTTTGTTTATGTTCTGTGATCTGTGAATTGTCTGGAAATGGATATAGTTGCAGTTGTGTATTTCTTCGTCTTCGTGCAAAATGTAAAAAAGAAATTAATTTTTTTGTCGTTATTTAGTATTTATTTATTGTTTTTTAAGGGGAAAACATAAGAACATACGACAAGAGAAGGTATTCCTGAAATGCATGGAGGAACATCCTAATTTTGCAAGAGGTTTTTTAAGTGGAGACAAATCTCACACCGAGTCATTGTGGGCCAATTTGACTACTTCTTTAAACAGTGAAGGACCGCCAGTAAAAAATGCTTCTGGTTGGAAGAAGGTACAATAATTATGCATTTAATTGAATATTTTGTTTATTGCTTAAAATATCTTGCAGGTATGGTCCGACTGGAAATCAAACATACGGAAAAAACTTGCACACAACAAACGGGAAACTAAAGCAACAGGTAGAGGCAGTGGCGGACTAAGCCCGTCAGAGGCCCGGGGCGGCAAAGCTGAATGAGGCCCCCCTAAAAAAAATGTAGTTTTACAAGCTTTTTATTCAGTTCACATTTGTATGTAAAGTGTGGTTAAATTGTAAGGGCCGATGTTGAATGTGCACCACACCTAAACGTCATTGACATTTCCCAATTTCAGACTAACTCAATTTGAACCATTGAAAGATACACAATCGAGCAACGCGTTAAAGTTATTCAGGCTTATTATGAAAATGGGCGTTCAAATCAAAATGCATATCGTGCACTTCGTGATTTTTTCGGTCAATTTAATCGTTCGGTCAATCGGAAAAATCGTACAAAAATTTGAGCAAATCGGGTCTGTAGGAGATGTGAAAACACCAGTGCATGCTCGTACAGCTCGTACTGCAGAAAATATTCGCGATAGTGTGGCTGAAGAGCCGTCCACCTCAACTCGTCGTCGTGCCCAACAATTGCACCTCTCACGCTCGTCGTTGATGAACATTATGCATAAAGACTTGCATTTACGCGCTTACAAGGTGCAATTGGCTCAAGAACTAAAGCCTCTTGACCATTTCAAGCGTCGTCAATGGTCAGAATGGTGGCAAGAAATGGCAACGGTGGATTATCAATTTTCGAAGAAAATCATCTTCAGTGATGAGGCACATTTTCACCTCAGTGGATTCGTCAATAAGCAGAATTGCCGCATTTGGGCGAATGATAATCCAAGAGTGACTGTCGAAAAACCAATGCACCCACAAAGAGTGACTGTTTGGTGCGGTTTATGGGCTGGCGGCATCATCGGCCCGTATTTTTTCCAAAATGAGGCCTGTCAGGTAGTTACTCTGAATGGTGTTCGCTATCGTGAGATGATAACGAACTTTTTATGGCCCGAATTGGAAGATATGGATGTGGACGATATGTGGTTTCAACAGGACGGTGCCACACAGCTAACAAAACAATGGCTAAATTCAATGGCCGTGTTATCTCACGTGGTGGCGATGTCAATTGGCCGCCAAGATCATGTGATTTGACACCGTTGGACTTCTTTCTTTGGGGTTATTTGAAAGAAAAGGTGTACATCGATAAGCCAGCAAAAATTCAAGAGCTAAAGGATGAGATAATTCGGCACATTAACGGCATAGAACCTCAATTATGCATCAGCGTCATCGAAAATTTGGACCATCGGATGGAGGTGTGCCGCCGAAGTCGAGGCGGCCATTTGGCCGATATTTTGTTCCATACATAATACCAATATTATTATAATAAAAAGAAATGACAATATTTTTTTTAGATAGATTTTTATTTCGTCATAAAATTACAAATAGCCATTACACAATTTAGAGTACAGAGATAGGATATTTATATTTTTCAACTGCAAAAAATTTTAAATATTCTAAATACTATTTAATAAGCTCAATGATTTAATTTAATTTTTGAATGGAAATAACGAGAAAACCCTTCATTTAAAGAAAAAAGAATATGAAAAATATAATATAATTAAATTAATAAATAATTTTGATATTAACTTACTTGCTAAATAAATAAATTAAAATTAAAGTAAATTTAATAAATAAACGAATATGTATATAAGTTAACATAAATTAACATTAAAGTGAACTTACAAATTAATTATTAAATTTGTGTATAAATTAAAAAAAAAAGTAAATAAATTAACATTGAAGTAAAAAAAAAATAAATATATAAACAAATTAGTAAATAAATTAACAAAACAAAAAAAAGTTTATTAAATATGTATATAAATTAAGGAATAGATTAATAAACAAGAACCTATGTTCATAGATGCATAGTTCGACTACGGTCAAGAACGGACGTTTTACTTAAAGTGTTGTGGGGTGCGCGCTTTTATAAAGTATTACGGTCAACTGACACAAGTCATATTTTTCAAAAATGCATTGTTTAATTTGCGAACAAAAAATTGTGCGAAGTGATGTATCTAAAATTACTTGTGGCTATTGCAGTTGTATTTTTCACTGTGCGTGTGCGAACATTAATCCTAATGACATCGAATACATGGCCGCTAGCAATATCAAATATCGCTGTGACAAGTGTACTACTCTGCGTCGAACATCGCTACAACCACAAACAATAGCTCAAACCAATGCTACAGCCATACCACTACCAGCTTTACAACAACAGCGACAGCAACAACAACAACAACAACAACAACAAATAAGCGAAAACATATATTGACAAATATGTATTTGTATATATGTAAATTAACAAAAAAATAAATAAAATAAATATATACACATAGATACCTATACATGCATAAATAATTTAACAAATAAATAAATTAACATAAAAGAAACAAAGATAAACGAATAATTCAGGTATCTGGAAGAGAACATGACGTGTAAGTCAGTCTTATTATTAGTTAGCATTATTCAAAGCATTTATTAGGGGATTATCGGAAAAGTTGCATCTGATGAAGAACGTTTCAATAAGTTTTCGAATTCTATCGGAAATCAACTCAACATTAGCTCTGTTATGCAGATCAAAGGTGGAGTAGTGCCAAGGAAGGTTCATCATCATTTTTAATAATTTGTTTTGCTGTATCTGCAATTTTTTGGTGTGGCAGTCAGTGCATTTTCCCCAAACTTGACAGCCATAAAGCAAAATTGCCTGGAAAATAACCTGGACAATATTTTCCTAAATAATTTGTGTTTTATTCAGAATCAACATAGGGCCTTAAAATTTAACCACCCTTTATAAATAGGTGTTTATGTTTATTTCGTTAAAATCTGGCAAGTGAAATTTAAATTCGAATTAAATTATTTAGGCTAAATAAACATACATACCTACAATATGGAATGGATATGGGTGAGGAAAATAAAATACGAATCGATCGACAAAAAAAAATTAGATACGAGTACTTCTGTGAAATCGATTTCTTTGGAAATTTGTCTTTCTATGAAAGCACGGCTAGATTAAGCAGTCGCTCTTGATCCATTGTAGATCGAAGAAAATGTTTAATTAGTTTAAGTTTCGAAAAACTCCTCTCGCATAATGCAACCGAGATGCAAATGGTCAAGAAGTATTGAGGTATGAGCGATATATAGGGTAACGATTCACTGAAGTCCCATTTTATTATAAATTGAAGAATTTGGGGGCCCCCCAAGACCGGAGGCCCGGGGCGGCCCGCCCCTTCCGCCCCCTGGTTAGTCCGCCACTGGGTAGAGGAGAAAATAATGTTCCTCCAATTTCTGCCGTAGAAGATGGAATCGCGAAAATTACGGGTATCTACAATGTTATTGATGGCATCAAAGGGACTTCCAGTTTTGGTACATCTTTCAGTGAATCAGCTTCAGTATCGAGAAACACACGAACAACTGAATCGCCCAAAAATGTTCTGGATGATGATGGAGCTCAAAATACATCGTATGTGAACACGACAGACGACTTTAGTTATAATGATGACGTCCCCGAACCACAAAAAAAAAAGAAAAAATATAGAGAGACCAGAGAAATTTTAAATATAGATTAGATTAGATTAGATAGATTCTTTATTTTTTCCATCATAAAGTTTACAAATTAGTATACTTAAGAATGAGGACATGGCAATACTGCCGTCTGCCTTAAATATATGGAAGATCAAAAAGCCGCTTTAAAGACGATAACAACAAATATGGTTGAATCCATTGAAATATGCAAGGAAAATAAGGCCAGCCTAAAAGGACTTATCGTGCAATTGAAAAACTTTGCGATGTTTTAAAAGAACAAAACAGTGAACTTAGAAGATATAATACAGAAGCATTAAAACTACATTCTGAGAAGAACGAAATTAAGAAAAAGCGTCTTGAAATAGAAGAGATGAAACTTTATTTAGAAAGCCTGTAGTGGAGTTGTGATCAATCTTTAAAGTAAAATTTCATTGATCCCAATAATATTATTTTTTTTTCTGTTAAAGTGAAGTTAACTTGTAAGCATCCGAAGTTCCTTTTTGTTTTTTAAATAAAACTATTTATTAATCATGGTGTATTTTACTTTTTATTTATTATTTTCTTGCAATCAGAGCAAAATATTTTTAGGAAAACATAGTTTGTGCTACTGAATCTCTTATAAGGGTTGCCTTTTCTGGAAAGATTTCGTTAGCATCTGCCTCTGTATCAGAATCTTCTTCTTGTTCATTTCCAGGGTCATATTGCATATCCAAATTGAATTCTTTGCAAATATTATCCAGTGCAGAGCAGACGTTGACAATTTTCACCGTCTTTTCAATAAGCATCTGAAACGAGTTTTAAGATTACCATTAGTTCTTTCTCTTACATTTCTAGCTGAGGCATGTCTCCTATTGAAATTCGACTGATTTGTGTTGCTCTGAGTAAATCTGTAGGGAGTTAGTACAAAAGGTTCAAGCGCAAATCCAGCATCTCCAAGCAACCAAGAACCCCTTTGTCCACTTTGATATTGTTCCCAAAAGTGGTGCCTGGCATTACTCAAAGACCGTATTAAAGAGCCATGGCTTGCACCAGAATGCGTTGCATCAACAGCTCTGATCCTCATTTTATAATCACAAATCTAAGCAGAAACAAAGAAATCGTATTTGTTGATTTACATTAATTTACCAAAAGTATATCGCTTACAAGTAATACGTTATGGCTATGATAGACCTTCCTATTGTAATACAAATTTGAATCTTCTTCGTGAGGTTTCACAATTTTCACGTGGGTCCCATGAACACACCCTATGACTCCTGGTATTCCGTACTTTTCAAGAAAAAATCTTTTGGAATCATTGTTTTCTGTTTCAGTCATCTGTAGTTTGATCCACTTGTTGTACAATTTGGATTGCAAAACATTTAAAGTTTCTTCAATGATTTTACAAACCTTGGGCTTTGCCAAGGCTATGTCCAAGTCATTGCCAATTGATCTTTGATAACTTCCTTCTGCTAAAAATGGGAGTGTTGCTGCAAGTTTTTGAATTGAAGGAATCGATGGAGGCCTTTCACTTTCCCTTAAAACATATAAAAACGCGTCTTTGCTCAATCTAAAATTACCATGAAATCTCTAAAAAAAAATCAAGAATTTACTTTATTTATCAGAACAATTCATACACTCACATACTCACATTATGTCAGGTAAATCTAATGTACTCGATTTGTCTCGCAAAATTTGTCTTCTTATTTTTTCTTTAGAATTCTGCTTCCTTTTTTCCCTTAAAATGGCCAATAATATTGCATCCATTTTTAAAGCAGCAATAATTTCACTTTAGAAATAAAAATTGAAAATGAATGAACCTTCAGTTTTGACAGTTCGAAGTTTTCGAAATCGATCGAAATGTAGTACATGCAGTTTCATTTCACGTGAAATTGAAAAGTGATTTCAACTCACTCTCGATCGAATTGCAGAACATGGGCGTTTATTTACGTTTTTCGATGTATGGCAAGAAGCATTGTCTTGTTGAAAGATGTACCTGAATGTGTCACCAAAAAGCTATAGCGCACACGGCTCTAATTCATTTGCAATACCCCGTAGATAAAATGCTGCAGTGGCTTTCGTTTTTTTGAAGACTATTCTTCCTTTTTTTTATCTTCAGAAAATTATCCCTAGACCATTACACCTTCAGTTTTGGGGGCAACCGTAATAGGCATTCAAAGCTTCACGCAATAATCCTCCCACCGACAACACGCAGCTTAAACTTGGATTCGTCACCAAAAATGTCGCTTAAGCCCAGAAGAAGTCGTTTTTGTGAAACAGAACTGGCAGTATCAGTGTTTTGTCTAGTTTGCACTTGGTCTTCCGGGAAATTAGTTTTGAAGCAATCTGTTTTGCCAAACCGAAGAAGCAATTCCTGGGATAGTTATTGGTCGGATCTCCAGTTCGTGGAGTTGATGTTTACTCCAAAGTAGGTGAAATCCCTTACTTCCTCGAAGGTGCTGCTATCAACAGATTTATATTTATTTGTTTGTTGAAAGGAAGAATGTATGTTCTTCCTGGTTGGGCCAAGTAACACCTAAATTTCTTTTCCACCACTCCACCTCCTGAGAAATAATGACAAGCATCCAAGAGTACCTATCAATTGTCAAGAGAAGCTTCTCAAGTTTGCCGTTCGGAGTCTTCTTTTAACTGTAGGTCCCTTTCACTTCGCATAAGTAAATGATTGGTGAAGCAAGGCTTAAAGTCCTGTACGCGATGTTAATGCATAATATGTATTTAACTGCCGAATAGATTTTAAATGTTAAATGTATCTTCAACTGGAATGCTAAAATCGACTACAGCTGATTTCGCATGGGAATAACACCTGCGGTGATTTAATTTGGAAAACTAATCTATGAACTCCACTTCACGGCTCTGCTTATTTTACGTCGGAACTTGGATTTTTTTTATGATTGTCTGTTGTAATTTTAAGGATTTTTAAAGTAAATGTAAGTACCATTCGTGGGCTAAGGGACAAACCAGCTCTTTTGGCAGTTAGTGAAACGCAGGTAAGCATTTATTCTGATTCAAAAGAATTTGGTCTTCCTATTTATAACTTGGTATCATTTCTCATCGAAGCCTCGCCATTTATATCCGCAGTGATGTAGCCTACCAACTTCAACCACAATACGGCCAATTTTCCAATCCGGAATTTAGTTACTTTTATCTGAAATTCCACGTCCGTAGGCAATTAGTCCACTACGGTTTCATATACAGAAGCCCAACTCTGAACCGCGATTCTACTTTTAATGAGTTTGATGCGCTGTCCGATTTCATTACGCGAATTGTAACCCTCCATCCTCGCACTGAACTCGTCATTGAAGGTGAGGAAGGCTATGGAAACGCTGAGTAACCATCAGCTCATGAAATATCTCGAATCCCGAAAATTTCTGAATGACCGGCAGTATGGTTTCCGCAGCAGCAGGTGCACTGGTGATTTAATGACTTAGAACCAAAAGTGGAACCAATCTCCTCGCCATGGTGGTGAAAGTAAGATCGTTACGCCTGATATTTCGAAGGCATTTGACAGAGTTTGGCATCAAGCTCTTATGTCAAAAATGTGATAATACTCTTGTTTAATTAATTAGAAATTACCCTTCGGACCGTTCAATTCAAGTTGTTTTGGACGGCTTTAAGTCTGCAACCCAGCAAATAAATGCTGGCGTTCCCCAAGGCTCGGTGTTGTCTCTGACTCTCTTTCTCATTGTTATAAATGATCTCCTGTCTGTTACTACTAATCCAATTCATTCCTTCGCTCATGGCAGTACGCTCAGCTTTTCATATGCGTTTCCAGATTCACGTCCCTCATCTTCGGGCATGGAACTGGAACGGCAACGTATGTTAAGCGCATTGAATTTAAGTGGGGTACAACCAATAGAGTGGAATTCAATGCCTCCAAAACGCAATGCTTTTTCCTGTCACTAAAGCGAAGCCCGAGTAGTCCACCATTATCCATGAATGGTACTTGCATCGCTGAAACCGAAAGACTTTCCATTCTCGGTATGTGCGTTAATTACAACTTTCGCTGAAATGATTATTATATTCGATGTCGTAAAGAACGCTGCGAGAAGTCTAGGCTTCCTTTAGCGATGAAAGAAATATTTCACCTCTTCTGATCTGGCTACAATTTATAGGGCGTTCATCCGCTCAAAGATTGAGTACAACGCTCATATCTGCTCCGGTGCGCCGATTACATATTTGGAGCTACTCGGCCGAATTCAAAAACGAGCTATAAAACTCATTGGTGAACGAGACATCGCGAAATAACTTGACTCTCTTAGTCATCGTCGCATGTCTCCTGCCTTTCGTTGTTCGATCAATATTTCCACTAAAGTGCTCAAACGAAATAGCCAGTTGTATTCCTCCCTTCGAACGTTTCAACCGCAATACCGGTCATGCTAGGAATGCACATCAGTTCACCTTTAAGCCTGTATTAGGGCGCACACTGAAACTCAAAGAATCGTTATTTAGTCCTACCACACGAATGTGGAACCATGCTCTTTCTTTCTTTCGCATTGCAATTTACAAACATTTAACACCAACTTAAATCGGCGCCTCCTCCGTCTCTCCAATCCAAATTTCACTTCTGTTCACGTGTAACTATTTGCATTATAAAGGTACACAAAATTCCCTTTCGCGCCTGCAAATTATAAAAAGAGAAATACGGAATCCCAAATTTAAAACCAGACACCCCCTGAAATCCCCTTTTTTCAATCACATATCATGGAACAAATGAATGCAATCGAATAACATATTAAACTAATAGTAACCAACCTATACAATAGGAGTGGCGACTCGAAGTCTAATCCCTCAATTAAATGCAGCGCAGCAACAAACGCAAAGTGCCAGTTCGATTCGAATGCAAAAACCTTTACTTTTTATATTTCGATGATAAACTGGCATGGCATCTTTATTCATTTAAGGGTTTTTTTTTATAAGTGGTAGGCAAAGTTGCATCAGTTCGCAAACATGCATTTTGACAGTTTGTACTTTCAGTTCGTCTGACTGTGCAAACTATATTAACTCTAGGTTCTTATACATGGTTTCTTGTATTTCCGGTTCAAAGAAGCGTAAGACCAAACTCAAACTTCTCTTCTGGTACATATGCAAATAACAATTAAATTAAAATAACATCTGTCACTGTGAACATACACATACATCTACTGCCACTGCTTCGGCTCTTGTGGATCACATTGTAATTGTTATTATATCTGTGAACGCATTTCATGTGAGCAATTTTTTAAATGTATAACTTATGTTTGCGGGTATGTAGTTATTTCATTTCCACACTGCATTTTATTCGAATGACAACGCTATCAACAAAGTCATCATGACACCGGACAGTTCCACATCAGGGGATAATCATCCCTGCATGGTGACCGTTTCCTGTTTATTTCGCGAGCGGACATTCTTCTGTCCCCCCCCTCCACCGTTGTGCTGAGTTGCATTTATCCAAACCAATGACGAATATTAAACACCCTTTTGGGAATGACAATAATGTGATTCTTTTCTGTCGAGGCATGCAAACATATATATTGTAGTGGGTGAATTTGGAGATACGTAGCTCCCCATATCGGTTGAATTAAATCAAACTTTTAACATTCAATTTGCTACAGCCTAAATATTCGTTACACAATGCGGTTTCGAAATGGAAATCAAAACAAAGAGGAAGCAGCTCACCGTTCAGACGCACATTTAACCGCAAAAAATTCAATACATTTTCCATTTTCATTCGGCTAATCCGAACAAAATCTGTCTGTATCAACTCTGATGTGAACGTTTGGTATATACATACATACTCGTATTCCTTAAATGCGGCTGAGCGTTAAAAGTAATGAAAACACTGGCCATATGGTTGGATGCGTTTTGGAACGTGGATTTGATGTGTTTTTATAACCTTTCAAGAAGAAAAAAGATAGACAAAAGATAATACAGAATCTAAGAGAGAATTTTTCTAAAGAATCATACCTCCATCAAAGCAAATACGAATATGAGAAAATATTAAATTAGACTTCACTTATATTTAATATTTCGTCATACATTCGTATTTGCTTTGATGAAAGGTTGAAATGTAGGCTTGAAAAGCAGCATAAGTCGTGTGAAATACGTAGATCGGAATAAACTTTCACATTTTCTCCCTTTTAGATGTTTGAATTGGGTTTTTCGGTTGCGTGGTTCTCATTTCATACAATCAAACAATATTTAAAGGAATTTTAATGTTCCTATTTTTGAGAGGATAATAATAAATTTCCGAGAATCTATAATGTTTCGTAGAAGTCAGTGCGAGAGGTATCAATATTTTTAAATAGCCCTATTTTAGGGTGTATAGGGAAAAAAGTCCACGGGAATTAAATCCACATGGGTATGAAAACAAACCTGAATGGGAAATAAGTAAATTTAAAAGAGGTGAAGTTATTTCTCACCCAACGCGAGAAATAATTTCACTCGAAAATCTCAGGAAATTACTTCCCTCGGGGGAATGAAGTAAATTCCTAGGAAATACGTACACCCAAAATATGGACAGATAGGCATTGCATTTCTCAATTTATGGACATGCACATTAGGGTGGATCGAAATATTTTTTTTGTCAACTACGGTTTTTAATAGGGATAAAGTGCCTCCAATTCAGCTGAAAGCTTATGATATTTTAAATAGCTAATAATAGGTAAATTAATCAAAATCTAATGTTTATTTTGATTTGCATAATAATAATATTAAAATTTTATATTTTTATAGATTGTATAATATGAACTCTGAAACAAAAAATGCAAAGAAAGTAGCCAGACACAATAAAGCAAAACCATAGAAAGAGTAAAGGTCGCAGCCCATAGAATCCGTCAGGCCTGTTGGTCTTATTTCCCAAAAAAATTAAATAACAACTACCGGCTTTAAGCTTTAACACCTACTGGTGAAAATTGGCATTAAAAAACACTAGAAAATGATTTATTCTTTGCTTTCAATCAATTTCTTATTGAAAGATCACCAAATGAGGCGAAGGGGTATACAGAGTTGAAAAGCCTCTTAGCCAGCTAAGCGGGCACCCAACAAATATTTAACACACATAAGAATTTCATGTCAGTAGTACCTACTACATTCTTATGCGTATTAAGATTTTTTTTCGTGGCCGACTTTGCGGGTTAAAATTCATATTTAGTTTGCATGCTGGCATATGCACGAGCTGCCGTCCCGTCCTTTATTTGCTCATGTTGGTTGGTTGATTATGGGTTAGACTTTGAAAGCTGTGAATAAAGGGCTAATACTATTAAAATGAAAACCACTCCAGGGGCTTCGCTCCTAATTTTGTACAGGTTTATAGCAGGTTTTTGTTCTAAAGACTAACCAAGCAATGCAACTGGGAAAATTCTCACGCCAAGCGGCTCACATAAGCTAATCTCAGAATAGGCATGGCTGTCTATTTTATCGCAGATTTATTAGTTTCTCGATTCGAAAGTTATTGAACCTACGCGCTCACGTGAGCAACTTAACTGACCCTTGCAGTGTCCAAGGCATTCTCCATTCCGTTTAACAAGTACCACAACTGTTCATTGTTATAGTCGGTATTCGTCCTTTGTTTGCTGAAGCACATACCTCTACCGCAATTCCCGGAATTACCGGGTGGAGAATTGTATTCCCTTCGCAGCAATTTGATATCACCTACAATCATTTGAGTGGCAGGGCTTATCGGATTTCATGAACAATGCCTTTGAATCCAACAATCATTTGAGCAATTACCAATATTGAAGGGCATTACTTCAAATCAATTTTCCAAATACAAATTGATTAATCTAATACATGTGAGATAACAGAAACTTTACTTAAGGTTAGCCGGACATGGGTATGCTGCTGATTAACCGCCTATACTCAATAATCGGTTATGAGGCAACTGCACACATTAAGTACTCGTATATCCTTTTATTTTAATATCAAATGACTGAGTGCGTATTTGTGAATTGATAGGCAATCATTGATAATTTGATACCGCTTTGGAAAAGAAAATATGTAGAAAATATATGGCCAGCTACGTAGGAAAGCGAAATATAATAATAGGTACAACAACAAAAAGTTGCTTTTTTGCATGGGGCACAAATTAAATAGTACATAATAATAAAATAAATTTATAAAAAAAAAACTCAAAACTTTCTAGAAAAAGAATTTATCAAATTCATGAAAATGCTTCATTCGCTGTCCAGAAGCGGAGATCTAAGCTGATATCTAAGAAAAGTTGTAACTCTCGAATGCTTTCTAGCTCCTAGCTTTGGAATGACTCATCCAAATGAAATAGGATTTTTCTTAATATAAAGTTAAATTATGTACAAAGATTTTAAGATATAAATCATCTTTGTAGGTTATCCTGAAGTTGAACAATAAGCATTAAACTATAAATTTTATTCAATTCAAAAAAGTAAAATGTTCGATTGAAGCTAGATCGTTGGATTTTTCCAGCGTTCAGTGGAGGAAAATTTGTGTGTGTGTGCGGCACAAATCTGTTTCCCTTCCTGTACCTTTTGTGCAATGTGCTTTTTCTTTCTTTTTTGTGTGCACCTTTTGCAGTTTGTGTTGTTTTATTTATGACGCATGGCCACGGGATTGAGAAAGATAGGGTATGAAATGTAAATGAGATTGAGAGGGAGTCACACTCAGAGTATATCCATATAATGAGTAGGGACAGGGTGTTTTCATAAACGTCTGCCTAACTAAGACCTGCGTTAGACATGTTCATAAAGTCAGATTTTTGATCGAACTAACTTAGATGAATTGCAGAAGATATGTTCATAAACGTCATAAATGTCATCAGCGTCTGGCAGATTGTGCTCCACATTTTTTTGACTGCAGAAAGCGCGGGAAGTAAAAACAAAAATTTAAAGTGCGAAAAATGTAAGTTTTATTGGCAATATTTTAATAATTTTTTATTTACAAACAAATTTAATTTTTTTTTAAGGGAAGTAGAAGCTGCGGAGTTTAATATGGCAAAAACTAAGAGAATTCTAATGAAAAAGGAATTCAACTCTGGGAAAAAGAAAAGGATTTCTTTGTGGAGGACGGTACTATACGAAATGAAAAAAATTGATCCATTCTTCTCCTTTGATGTCTTGGATATTAAAAAAGTGGTCTGGGTGCGACCCGCAAGGTCCACACGACTAACTTCCCAGTGACGCTTTATATAGATTTGAAAAAAGTCATATATTTCATAAAGTTCAGGAACAAAGTAATGGTATATAGATGGCGGAGCATTTGCAATCTATTTTGCAACATTGTTATGCTACAAGAAATTAGCAGAAACCAAATTCCGTACGATGTATCAATTATGAGGAATCATTATTCATATTACACTCGCCATATATAATAATCCCATAATATCAATGTAATAATGATTTGCTCAATGACAAAGGACAATAAACAGTACAAATAAAGCCAAATTATTAACTTCCCAGTGGAAGTTCTTGTAATGGGGCCGATTTTGTGAAGCGCGGATTTTGACATATCTCCACGTTTCAAGGTCACCAGAATCCATATTCGACGTTTTTATAGATATGACTGTCCGTGTGTATGTACGTATGTGCGTTCGGAATTATCTTTCGCCACGATTATCTGGAGAACCAAAGGTGATATTGACATGGGACCGGGTTTATTCGAAGCGTAATTACGTAACTCAGAACTGATTAAGTTTTCAGCGAAATCGGTCCAGCCGTTTTTGTTAGTAAATAAATAACTAAAAAAATTCAGCTAGTTTGCCTTTATTAACTTTCCAGTGGAAGTTGTTGTAATGGGCCCGATTTTATGAATCGCGAATTTTGACATATCTCCACGTTTCAAGGCCACCAGTATCCAAATCCAACGTTTTTATAGAGATGTCTGTGTGTGTGTGTGTATGTACGTATGTGCGTATGTGCTTATGTTCGTATGTGCGATCGGAATTATCTTTCACTACGATTATCTTGAGAACCAAAGATGATATTGACATTGGACCATGTTCATTCGAAGCGTAATTACTAACTCAGAACTGATTAAGTTTCCAGCGAAATCGGTCCAGCCGTTTTTTGTTAGTAAATAAATAACTAAAATAATTTGCCTTTATTTGTACTATTTATTGTCATTTGTCATTGAGCAAATCATTACTACATTGTGCTCCGTTATTTCGTATACATGTAAATTCACAGGTCTCCGTGTTGCATTAATATATATCACACTTCGCTGTTATTAACAACATTTAATTTCCATGAAGCATATTAAAGAGGATTTATTAATATTAAATAATTCTTAACCTTATCTTATGGTCAACCACATTTCAAAATTTCCCACTAATCGCATAAATCATATTAATCCCACTGGGAAGTTAGTCGTGCGGACCTTGCGGGTCGCACCGAGACCACTTTTTTAGTTATTTATTTATTAACAAAAAACGGCTGTACCGATTTTGCTTAATCAGTTCTGAGTTACGTAATTACGCTTCGTATAAACCCGGTCCCATGTCAGTATCACCTTTGGTTCTCCAGATAATCGTGGCGAAAGATAATTCCGAACGCACATACGTACATACGCACATACATACATACACACGGACAGACATCTCAATAAAAATGTTGAATTTGGATTCTGGTGACCTTGAAACGTGGAGATATGTCAAAATCCGCGATTAACAAAATCGGCCCCATTACAAGAACTTCCACTGGGAAGTTAAAAATCTGACGTCTATTAACATTCAGTGACTACTTAAAATTGTACTTAAGCAGGCCTGCTCACGTTCTGCAGAATAAGTGTGTTCAATAATGCAACAAAGAAGAAAGACGATTGTACTAGCGCAGATTTTCGACATTTATGAAAACACCCACACTCTGACGTTTTCTTTATCATTTCTTATCAGCAAGTATTTTGTTTTAAATTTGAGAAGTGGCGGACTGGCGAATCATTGCGATCACGGGACAGCTAGTTTACTATATTTTCAATTAACAGAAATGATAACTTCTCTGATGCTGTGTTCGGTTCAATTTCTTTAATGTTCCACTTCTTACGTATTGCTATACCTAGTGCCAGCCTGAAGCCGTAACCGAAACCGAAGGGATTCAACTAAAAGTTTGGTCTTCTTTGCCGCCTCGAAAGTGTGGGCTAGGAGTGGAGAATGCTCTTCGCTGGAGCATTATTGCCCAATCGCTCAATGTGACCGAGCCAATGTAGTTGAAGTGTTTTAGTTCTTTCGACTACAACCACATCTTGGTACACAGAACACAGCTCATGGAGTTCGCGTTTACTTAAATTTCGAAAGACACCAGTACCAACGTCCCTTTCCTGCTTATCGTCCAGCACTCGTCGCCATGAAGCGAAGCTGGCAGGATTAGAGTTCGGTAAAGCATGCATTTTGTTATTCGAGTCAGCAGGTGTTTGTGTAACGCCTCATGTATTGTGGATCTAAAAATTACGGGAAAAATTGGGTCAGCAATTTTTCTTAAAGGGATGCCATATAGGAGCGCCTTACTTGAAGATGGGGCATATGGAGCTGATAGTCCTGTCATCGCATATGCTTTCTTTCTCTTCGTACTCTATCACTCTCTTTACAGCGTCATAAGTAGCTGCTGGAAATGACAAAAAACACATCTACTATTCCCTTTCCCTAGGTCTTTTTCGCTATTTCAATGAGCCTGCGATCCAATCTAAATCTGTTTTCATACAACCTCCGGATGTGGTTTCGATCGCAGGACTCTTCGATTTCCTTGAGCTGGGAGACTGCGTAGGCCATATTCTTATTACGAAGCATCGTCTTCTCCTGGCTCGATGCTCTCCTTCTTGCACATTCTTTCACAATTTTTCAGTGAGCGTACTTATCATCATACCACGGGCTCATTTTCTGTGGTGGCTGGTAACATACGGAGATCTCAGCTAACTCTTCGTCGATGTCTCGATGCCGGTTCCACATATTGTTGGCGTTTATTGTAGATGAATGCACAGCGAAGAATCTCTCGCTCAGGCTATTTTTGTAGACTCCTACCTCTGTAGGCTGATGAAGCTAAACGTAAACAAATAAATATACAATCCGACGATGCATGCATGCAAGGAAAACGATTTTTTTTTTGCATAGAAACCGAGATGTCTAGCTCAGTTTGTAATCGGTTTGGCCTTAATTTGAACCCGTCTAATTCCGATTGTATTATTTAAGAGTCATCACGGAAGGGATTGATAGGAACTTAAAAAAGGTTTGTGTGGTTATATATAACACATTTGCATTATTAAAGCTCGTCCTGTAAACAAAATATGTATGCATGTAAAGGTATACATTATATAGGTATGTATATACTTCAACATTGTTAATCTAAAAGTAGCCAATACACTGCGATAGAAGAAACATATGAGTGACGTGTCTTCCAAAGTGGGTCAATGCTGATAGAATACATTATGCGGTATACTATGTACTTTGACTTCCCTCACCAATAGAAAAAAAACTACACTACATACAATAAAGCTAATTTTATGTGTATGTATTCGGTACTGAAAGAAAGGGCGACTATCGAGGAATACTATCTCACTATTCATCAATCAATGTCCACAATATTTCTATCGGAAACCATCTAGGCTTTTATATCAGTGGCGTGGCCTGCTAAATTTAAATGGGAAGTCGATGCTCACAAAAAACTGCAAACGTAAACAAAGTGTATATTATGTGTATACCTTGAAACAAAAGCATTTCTATAATTTGTTATTTTTTATATCTGTTCCTGATTAAATAATTTGCTTCCGTCAGGAGAAAATCAGTTAAATAGCATTCTACAATAGGTATTTTAATATGTGTTTACATTTTCAGCAATAAAAAATTCCACTAAAGTTATGTAGCAAAATGCAATGTAGCTGTTAATGTAAAGAAGCGCAATAGCTTCAGCTTTAGAACCTACTTAAGGTGCACCTGTATCAACAAACTTCTCACTGATTTGAATTAGGTTTTATGTAAATTGGCTTAACAACACTTAATTTACTACAATACATGAAACAGATGTGCAGCAAGTATGCACGCAGTAATGCATGCAGTAACGCATATGAAACACATGTGCAGTAAGAAATTGCCATCATTCAGTATACCATTTGCCTGACCTAAATATCACTGAACGACCAAACAGACAAAAATGCTTAGTAATGCTCGGTAACAGCACGAAACGTCAAACCGAAAAAATTGTACCAAATTGTACTGTTCTGTTACTATTGGTGCAGTAAAATCAGAAACTGAGACAACGTGCAGCAAGAGTTGACATGTAAAGGGTTTTTTTTGACAGTTGAAAGTTGATTTGTGGTTAGTACGATTTGCAATTTTACGATGAATATATTAACGCCAGAACAACGCGTGCAAATTGTGCAAACTTATTTTGCAAACCATGGTTCGCTTCGCCAATGACCAACAGTTGAGGCATAAAAACTACAAAGTCCCACTGGTAGTAAAAACTTTTGATCATTTGTTGAAAACATTAAGAATTTGGCCTCATCATCTATCCCGTCACTTATTCACAATGACACAATGACCAGCTGTCAGCTCTTTAGATAAGGCCAATCTGCTTGCTGCTCGCGTCTCAGTCAGCTCAACGCTCCCAGATTGTGCTTTGTCTCCCCCTGTACTCGAGCGCGTAGAATACTCCATGGGAACAATCCACTTCCGCACCCGTACAGTGGCTAGAGTACTTCGAGATCTTGACATACATATATCCGCTGGTCCGGGTGGTATTTTCCACTGCGTAAGCTTTTCTATCTGTCCTATTCTTCAGGCCTCTTTCTGAGAAGATGGGAAACAGCATTTGTCCAGCCTGTACCAAAAAACGACGAATCTTCTTCTCCCCCCTCCTGCCGATCAATTGCACTAAAGAGCCTTCTTTCTAAGGTCATGAAAACGCTCACCAACTGTCGGCTAATGAAATATCTTGAATCGCGAAAACTTCTTAATGACCGGCAGTATGGTTTTCACAGCAACTGGACCAATGGTGATTTGATGACATATCTAACTGAAAAGTGGAACCAATCTCTTCACCATAGTTGCGAAAGAAAGATTGTTTCGCTTTATATTTCAAAGGCATTGACAGAGTTTAACATCAAGCTCTCTTGTCGAAATGTCGCGTGCATTTGAATTCGATGATACTCTTCTTCAATTTCAATTCAAGTTGTTTTGCACGGTTTCAATTCTGCAACTCAACAACTAAATGCTGGTCTTCTCCAAGGCTCTGTTCTGTACCCGACTCTCTTTCTCATTTTTTTTGGAGACGCCGTGGTAGGGCTTGGTTGGTAGGGTTTTGGTAGATAGCGTTGTCTGGCCGAAATTTTAAAAGGGAAGTCGGAAGGAATTGCGTTATATGAACCACACGCCACTGATATGTGTGATTGTGCATACGCTTGTAATGTTGTCACTGAAAAAACAGAGACATTTCTGAAACAGAAAACAAAAATTTACGGGTCTTAAGGACTCTACACATGGCGCTATTTGCACGAAAGTACGATTAGACAAACTGCGAGGGCGATTATGTAAAGCGTGGTTGTAAACCCTGTTTTTTGTTTATATATTTTGATGAACTAATTTCCCGCTCTTGGAATATTAATATTTGGAGTTTTCGGTTTATAAATGCATTCCTCCGCAGTGTACCTATCTAATCGTTCGTTCGTACAAGTCGCACTCTTGTGTACAGTTCCTTAAGCGCTTAAGCCAAAAGCTATAATTGTTTTGAATTGTTCTCTTTTTCATGAGTGTACTGTATAATAATATCATTATGAACTTTCAATCTTGAAACACTTCCGGGGGCATATTCCCTACCGAGACAAAAGTACCTACTAATCTGGAAATACAAAAAAATGAAGCAACGCGTCGGGAGAGATCTAAATGTTGTCCGAGCTCCGGCATTTAAATACCCATAATAAGCAATAACGTAAAATTTATATTAACTGTCCTCATCATTACTTCCAATGAATGCTGTTGGGTTGTTTCTGCTCATTTCCGGAAGACTCCCTCTTCATGTACATGCCGATGTATTGCGGACTAAATCTCCACCTGGGGAATTGCTTTGACTTAGCCCCTGGTTTACACCAACAAAGTACAAATGCGCATTAATTTGCCAACGGATGTTCAACTGTAGAAAAGTTAATTAAAACATTTTCCCGATTTTATTTGTTCTTTTGTCGCTTTTTGTTTGTACATCGGGTGAGGTGGGTGAGAGGCGTACACTTTGTTAAACATCCTTGGGTTGAAAAAGCGGCGATCCCTGCGTCCCTGGGATAATGTTCTCTTTTTTTATGTGTCAACAGGGTCAAAAGCCATAGCGCAACTAACTAACACAAATAGTTACTGCAAAAGAAGGACGATGATAAGCATCAACCGGCATTAAGGACGACGGGGGAGGTGTTGAAACTCTTCTGAACACGTGTGTCATTAAGATACAGCAACTTTGTGTGCTCATCAAACAGGTGAGATACGTCGAGAGAACAATAAGAACTGTATGCATGAGTACCATGACGGAAAGGAAAAAACACTAATCCGGGCGAAAAAAGGCCAAAGGATAATGACCATTCAAAGTTTATTTTGTAATACAGTTTATGACCCTCTTATTGTCGACCATTAATCAGGAAAATACCCTACTGGAACAAACAAATAAACAGTTTGCACGCACAACAACTTCAGGAAGGAACCTCATCGTTGTGTTGGTGTTTTTGTGTGCAGCTGTAGGAGGTTTGCCAAGCATTTGAAGGTGATATAAACTATATAATACTAGATGGGTAGCCACCATCACTTTACGAAGCACCTTGGTTTTTTTTTTCCTTTGAAATATGTCGCTCGGTTCTAAGGATGATGGAGCTCTCCCTCCCGTTCACTTTCTGTCGCGAGCATTAAGAAGGGAAATAAATTTTTATCCTCGAAATTGGTAACATAAACTTTAGCCATAAAAAAACACGTAGCGAATAACAAATGAAGCTGCTCACTGCCGCGAGACACACAAAGCAGGAAGGAAGGATACATCTTATTTCTTATGGTGGTAGAGCTTTTGCTTTGTTTTTTGTTGTTCCTGCTTTTACCCTGTTTTCTTCTGTTTTTTGTTTACCCCTCGAGCGAGAAATGAACACCCAATTTGATTTTTATTGTGAATGCTTGTTTTGAGCTTATCTGTTTATGTATGTTTAGAAATGTCAATTGAGTATCGTGGTAGGTGGGTGAATAATCCAGGATTTGACATGTAATTTCAATGGAAAACCTGAGACACTCTGGAAAGATTAGTGGTGGCAAAGTGATTTATGGGAATTGTGATTTTTATATTGTTGTGCCATAACTGTTTTGTTTGAAAATGTAGTGAAAGGATACCAGAAAAAAATATTCTATTCTAAAATTAAAAATTCTAATGTGGGCCGGTCATGTTCTTCAAAAATGTATTGCCCGATGAATTGTTACTCTATAAACTGTACCAAGGTACAGTACTTCTATCTATTGTTTCAAAAATGGGTGCTACTCACACAGTGTCGAATTAAGCCATCGCAGGACCTGTAGCAAATGCTTATAGGTATGAGGCCCGTGAGGCCCGTGATTTCCTTTAGGACTTAAAAGTATAGGATATAATATAAAACAGAACTTTAACAAAAAAATAATTTGTCTCGCTTTAATGTGGACGTATTTAGAGAAACCACGAGTCAAATCAATGTGTTAGCAAATCATATTCTATAACGTCCTTGCCAACCATGCAATGAAAGTGCTTGCAGCAAACGTGTTCTAAGAATTTTGAAATTTTGAAACGTGCATGGAAGTGCTTGCGGTGAGCAGTAGCACCATGCAAGGAGAGTGCTTGCTGCAAGTGATTTGTGACTGTGTGTGAACCTTCCTTTTCTTTTGCCATTCCAACCAGTGGGGACTGTTTCGGAAAAATTGACAATTGCGACAAGTGACACGTAACAATTTGCAAACTGACTTCTACAATTTCTTATTTCTGTTTCATAAATAATTAGACAACAATTAGACAACAATCGGAAAATAACCGACAATATTGTCAAGTCCTTAAATAAATAAATAAATAAATATTAGGCATTAACGGCCCATAGAGGGCCTAAAACCTAGCTTCTCCAACCACTTTCTTTGCGAAGTGGAAGGGGCCTACAATTTTAAGCCGAATCCGAACGGCAAATTTGAGAAGCTTCTCATGACAATTGATACTCTTGGATGTTTGTCAGACGTTCGCAAGAGGTGGGGCAGTGGAAAAAAACTCAAGATGTTATTTGGCCCCGGAATTGAACCGGGGACCTTTCGATTAGTTACCATTGAGCCACTGCGCCCGACCAAGTCAAGTCCTTGTTTCATGAAAAAATTGTCATGATAATGAATTGTCAGGAATTTTTCGAGAATTGAAATGAAATCGCTGACAAATTTGTACTGGCAATTTTTTTAGGGGAAAGCAGCGGAATATATTTTGTTATAAATATTTTGAATGTAGGTATGTTTTTAATTGTATGTAGATCCAATTCAGATCATTCACAGGGGATTATAAAAAGCAGCTTAGCATTGTCAAAATATGACTATGACAAAACAGTCATGCGAAATTTGTCATAAACTGACAAAATTGTCACGCCAAACTTGTCATTATTTGAAAATGAGAACAGGTATGACAAATTTGTCATTATATTTAAACCATTTAAGTAATCGCTTGCATGCATGCATGCATGGATTTTTCGGGTCGTCATTGTCACACCATGGTACCTTGCATGATGTGACGGCACCCAATGTTCAGTAAATTGAGATAATTAAGACGTTCCTGTGCCGTAGTGTCGTGAAATAAGTATCATTTTCAATGCATTTAAATTAAATGCAAGGATTTTTACTGCAATTTCAGGGACAGGCTTATAATTTCACTGTAGCGCTCCTCCAAAAAACAGGGGTTTTCGTAAAACGCGTCTGAGGACAAATCACATCTAGGCAATTTTAGTATCCGGCTGAGTCAAGCGATGCATTTAACATCTGGAAACTCTCCAGCAAGTGGGCATGCAAACCCGCGAGTTAACACGACTGCAGATTAGCGGTATCGTAAAAGGTCGACGAAACGAAAATCAATAACAGGAGCATGTACGCTTGAATATCATCAAAAGGAGACAGACCGAGATAATAATAATGCAATAGCACCTGCATTTAATTGACCTGAGCTAAGAAGTGATCAGAAAACGGGAAGCTTGACGATGTTAATTGAGGTCGAACAGGCAAACTACACAGACGGCTAGTAGGGATGCCATACACAGGGAGGGTTACGATCCATTTAATTCTGATCATAGCCTCGCCGTTACTTTCCCTTAAAAAAGAAGTTAAATTTTGGTTAGAAACTTCCAAATTTTCCCAGAACTTGTTTTGTGGCACGCAACTTTTCAAAATGGCTCGGTTTCAATGGGTGCATAGCGGTAACGATATGTTAAAGGTTATCTTACAAAAATTAATATCTTATTGGCAAGCAATAGAAATCGATTCAATTTAATCGGATTATTACGACTAGCATAAATACAACATGATGGATAGTGTTGAGGACTGGCTCTGGCTAGACTTTGAGCCTGGAAGGGAATGCTGTAGAATCTTCACGGATGCCTCCAAAAACCAATCAAGGTATTTGTGTTTTCGTTGAGAGCGGCAGCATTAGGCTTAACTTCTACACTTTACTTCTGTCTTTACTTACACTAGGCAGCCATGCTTCAGCCTTCCAAACGGAGGCTTATGCTTTCCTAATGGCTATGAATTATTTTGTAGGGAACATGTGGAGGGGGTTGAGTACCTGAGTCTAAAGCGACATTCAAGAAACACACAAATCTGCGGCACTCTTGTTGTAGCTCAGCAGAAAAGACTGCAGACAAATAACTGGCGTTCTTAAGGGCCACTACGATTTTGCCAAGCACTAGGCTTAAGCTGTACCTATCACCAACTGTGGTGAGAGCGACTATACTGCGGATCAGGTGAAAGGTATTTGGCGATGATGCGGTGAGTGCTGGAAATCTAAGCTTTTCAAGATTAAAAAAGTTCACTAAAAGTGATGTTTCACAAAAAAAAAAAAAAGATTTCACCAAAATCATTTTCATTGATTAACATAATAATAGATTTAAGGAACATAGAAACATGGTCTAGCCGTCTGTCAGAAGTTTAGTCATATTACAATGTTTTATATATTAATACGGACATTACGGAGTTGCCTATAACGTGTTTCCACCCATTTTTGCTATTATACGTCACATAGATATGCCAACACTATTTGGGTAGGGGACAATAGATAGAAGTGCACAATACAAAAATTATCCACATATACTCTATATATATGTAAGATTAGTTCGTAAAATAGTTCGTAAGCCGAAAGGCAATAATTCTAAGATATAGTTAAGTTTAGAGCGTTCGCATAAGGACCAATAAATAAGAATAAGTATCCTGTTAATTTTAAGTTAGTTTTAATCATTTTTGTCTAGTATGTAAGTAGATATTTATCAATGAATAAAAAAATGAATTTCAAAGTCAAAGTCAAAATCCACATATACTCGTATAACACACATTATGAATTACAGCAGGTAAAATGAAGCGAATTGGATAAAATTACAACAACAACACCATTGCTGTGTGAGGCAATAATCTGCCAATCGGAACGGAAAAATGTTATATCAAGAAGTTACTTGAAAATGCTTGAAGTTACTTGAAAATGCTTGAAGTTACTAAAATGCTTGAAAATACTTGAAGTTACTGGAAGCATTGTATATAAACTCTATAGTACTATCATGAAGTCTTTTTTTGTGTTAGCAAGTCCTACCGTCCGGCGCATGCATCGCTGTTTCGATTTCGATTTAGCTTGGGTAATGAATTTGGATTGGTTCTTGGTTTTGATATGAAGCACTAAGAATGAATTTATTGTGTAGGAGGGAATGAGACCAGAAGTATGATTTCATGTAAAATGAAGCAAAGGATAAATTTATTTGGATTTTCTCACATTTTAAAAGAAAAATTATCCTCTGAGTGAAAAAGAAGAAGCAAATAGATGTTTTTGATTCTTTTAACATATATTAAATTTAAAGTGAGATAGGTCATGCAGAATGAAGAAATTTGTTTTCGTTGTATGCCTTTTCACAATTGCATTCCCATGTTTGCATGTACTTTTTTTTCTTTGTATTTTTGTCGTTTCGATGCAGAGGTAGATTGTAGGATTTGCAAGAAGCAGAGGTTTATGATGGAATTAAAGTAAGTTAAGTTGTATGGATAATGGATCTCGCATTATCGACTCTCTGGTCATGCCATATGATTTTCATTCTTATGGAAGTGTTAGTATTTATTTATTTTTCTGTGTAACAGCCGAATACTTTTGATGTAGTATGTTTGATGAGAGGGAGATGATGGAAAAATAAGAAATCTGGCTTCTTCGTCTGCGAGTAGAATGTATGATGGAAGAGGCAATTCGTTTGAAAGGAAAAATTGAATAAAATTTGATTTCGGTATTTTTTATCAAATGAGATATCAAGAGTTTGTCGCATTTTAGACTCTCACTGTTTCGGCTATATCTTGTCGCAAAAGGTACCGATTTCTATCATTTTTTTGTAATTGATTTTGAAATATTCGATCTAATTTATAAAGCAATGGCATAATTTTTTTTGTCAGTATTGTGCCATGCCGCACCAAAACTTCATGGTCAATAGGTACCTATACGATGAGTATTTATAGAATTTTCGTTGTTTTGCGTGGAGCTAGATTGCTAAATTCGATGAACGACATATTTAAAAAAAATTTATACCAGGGGTATATGTGTTGTCACCACTCACGAGTGAGTGTGACATATTTTATAGAAGTATTGAGCAAGCTTATTTATCTTTAAACAACATGTGAAATTGTATATATTTTAAGTCCTACATTTTCAATGAAGCCTTGAGAAAGGTCACTTGTTAGTATTTTTTGCTTAATGGAGGCTGCTAGCTTGTTTCTCTTTTGCATTAAACATGTTTTAACAATAGATATACGAGGGGCGTTCAATATATTCTCGGTATCGATATGAAGGAAAATGCGAATTCAATTTAAATTGTCTTTATTTTTCAATATAATTTCCCCTAACATCAATGCATTTGTTACATCTTGAGATAAGCTTTTTTAAACCCTCAAAAAAATAAATTTCCTCTTTCTCTGCAAAATACCCATTTATTGCCGACTTGAGTTCTTCGTCATCCGAAAATCTTTTTCCATGAAGACATTTTTTCAAATCCGGAAACAGGAAATAATCACTAGGGGCAAGTTCTGGACTATAGGGTGGGTGTTGGATTTCTTCGAAACCACAATCTCGCGCAGCAGCCTTGGAAACTCGCGCCGTATGAACAGGAGCGTTGTCATGAAGAAGCAACACACCCGCTGCGAGTTTACCCCGTCTTTTCTTTTTAATTTCCTCCCGCAAATTATGCAAAGTGGAAGCGTAGGATGTGGCGTTGATGGTTTCACATTTTTTTTATACTCAATGAGCAAGATTCCCTTTGAGGAGTCCCAAAAAACTGTTGCCATGAGCTTCCCGGCAGACGGAGTGACTTTGAACTTCTTCGGGTGGTCTGTTCCTTTTTTATGCCACTGCATGGACTCTTGTTTACTTTCAGGGTGATAGTGGTGGACCCATGTTTCGTCCCCAGTAACAATTCGATCCATAACACCGTCCGCGTTCTCACTACAAATCTCCAAAAGCTCTCTACAGCATGCGATTTTCACTTTTTTCTGAGGCGCTGTGAGCATTCGTGGCACCCACCTTGCACTCACCTTTGAAAGTTTAAGATGGTCATGAAGAATGGTGTGAATGGTACCAATTGAAAGCTTGGTGATCTCTGCCATCATTTTCACCTTTATTCGGGCATCCTCAAGAACAAGTTTTTCGACTTCTTTGATGTTTTCTCCCGTACAAGCAGTAGCCGGGGCGCCGAAGCGGGTTCCTCCGAACTATTTCAAACATGCACCGGATTTCGGCAATTGGACGCGCTATCATGGGATTCTTCAATCTCGTACTGGTGCAGATAGTGCGCAGGGCAGGTGTCAACACAGAAGGCACTATCTTCAACAGGTCCTTTCAGCTGGTGGGTTATGCGGACGATATTGACATCATCGGTCGATCACAGCGCTCCGTGATAGAAGCTTTCGTGTGTGTGAGGAGGGCGAATGGAGGAGAAGATACAACCGCGAACTCTTTGAGCTGTACCAAGATGTGGATGTAGTCCAAAAAGCCAAAATACGTCGACCACATTGTCTCGGCCACATCGAGCGAATGGACAATAATGCTCCAGCTAAGAGGATCTTCGAATCCCAGCCCCCAGGTTCGAGAAGGCAAGGAAGAGCGAACCTCCGTTTCAAAGACCAAGCCAACGCGGAAGCCAGAGCGCTTGGTCTGGCCAACTGGAAGCAGCGTGCCCGGGATCGTAGAGGATGGAAGGCTGCTGTCTCAGGCAGAGACTCTTCACGGGTCGGGAGCCCGTTAAGTAAGTAAGTTCAGGAGCAATGGAATCCAGGCCAATAGTTAGTCGTACTCCACCTGGGGCTTGTGTAGGCTTAAGCCAGAATAAGATTTTACCACAACTGGTAGATAACCACAATTGTGATGATAATAACATCGTCCACCTGTTCAAAAAGAAGCCACAGACTCGAGGCAAACCAACGAGTTTTCATTCTTTAAATGCAGTCTATTAGAGATACCTTAGTTGGAAGATTGGACAATTTGAATTTAAATACTCCCAATGTGAATCCTACGAGACCTTCGAAAGCTCGTTCTGACTTCGAATATTTTTTAAATAACGCTTAGTTTTCGATCCAACGCAGACAAGCGCCACCAAAAAGTTAACCTACCCAAACTTTCATCGAAGCCAAAAAATAATGTATATTCTCCCACCTTTCTTTATCCACCATCGCCCATACCTTTAAATATGAATATCCATTCTGCACTTGCAAATAGGTATGAATTATAAAAAAAATCATTTTAGAATCATACACATACATACCAATTACCAATTGTATTATATACCAGAAAACATAAGCTACCCCAAACTTCCATCAGAGCAAACAAATAATATGGCATAAGTCTACCCGATAATAATTCCTTCACCTTCAAAAAAGCGCAAAAAATATTTCCAAATGTAAACAAGCATTCATCTTCATTCTTTTTGGGGAATTGGATGAACATGAATGCGATACAATTTTGCTTGAAAACTTGAAGTTACTTGATAATGCTGGAACATGATTGAAGTTACTTGGACATGCTTGAAGTTACTTGCAAATGCTTGCAAATACTTGATTTCCCAATCCCAAGGCGAAAAGTTTGAATATCTGGGATCTGTGATCAATAGCGAAGCAACTTGTGAAGACGACATTAATTGTTTTGTAAGCGTTGGGTGGGTGAAGTGGCGGAAAAACTCAGCCATCTTCTGTGACCGAGAAATGCCCCCTTAGCTAAAAGAAGACTACACCGGAGTTATTAGAGCAAATAAACGGCAGCTGAGATGAAGATTCTTCGCATGACAGCAGGAGTTACAAAGTTTGATCGAACAGGAGGTGCAAAGATCCGGGGAAAAATGTAGCGCGAGCGTTTGCGGCGACTTTTCGAAAAATGCATCTTTTTCTTTTTAATTTACCAAAAGTATCTAAATTACCCCCTGTAAAATGTATCAAAAGGAACACAAGAAAATATCGGTTTTTCAAAGAAATAAATTTATTGGAAACGAAAGAAACAAAAATATAAATACAAAATAATAAATACTGATAACAACCATCACATTCCACATCACCTGATAATCAGTCAATTCATACATTTATTATTTAAGAGAGTAAATAAATTCTTACAAATAAATATAAAAACATAGGGACGGGCTACAGTCCGCTTGGGCGAACTGTTGGATACCCTATTCTTATTCCTATCCCTCATAAGTGGGCGTGACAAAAGTCTAAGTATGGTTGAATTGTTAAGAACGCTTTACATATTTTGTTATATAACATTTAAAGGATTTTATCAAAAAAAACGCTCCCTAGCTCAAACTTTGGATTTTCAAAAAAATTGTTTTATTTATTTGTGGGCGTGTCAGTGGGCGGATTTCGAAAATATTTATACATGAGCTTAAAGGGCCCATAGAGAGTATATATTAAAAATTTCAGCTCCCTAGCTCAAATTTTGGTTTTTCAATAAAATTGTTTTATTTTTTTGTGGGCGTGGCAGTGGGCGGATTTTGAAAATTTTATATCCCGAGCAGTTTTAGGAGTCATAGATCATATATAAAAAATTTCAGCTTCCTAGCTCAAAATTCGATTTTTTCCAAAATTTTGTTTTTTTGAGTTTGTGGGCGTGTTGTGGGCGGATTTCAAAAATTCGTAAACTTGATTATTTCGGGACCCTAGAGCGTATATTGTTAAAATTTCAGCTCTCTAGGTCCAGTTTAAAGGCCTAATTTTTGCAGACGGACGGACGGACGGACGGACGGACATGGCTAGATCGACATTACTATCGATGCTGATCATAAATATAGTAACTTTTAGGGGTCTACGGGCAATATTAAGGTATGTTACAAACTATGCGTCAAAATTAATATACCCCTAGAATAGGGTATAAATATACACTTCGCTTCAACTGAATAAGCACAAACATTTTCTAAGCTACGTTATCCATTTTTTCAAAACATTGTGCCGTAATATATCATTTGATGATGCAAACTGCTTGCGTATGATGTTCACAAAATAAATCAGAAAGCATAATTCAAAAAGTACCGCTATTTTTTTCCTGGTTCTCTTGCAAAGCATTCAATATGGAAAAATGCAGTTTTATTTTTCATCAACTGAATAGACACAAATATTGAAATGGAAATGAAAGTAATTGGGATTAAATGAAACAAGTTTTTTCTAAAATAGTTTTTTATTGGTTAATTTTAGTAGTGGGTACCGCCGCCTTGATTCGTAATAGTTTCGTAAATTCGATCCGGCATGGAATCGTACAGCCTCTTTATGTAGTCCAGCGAAATGTCTCTCAATGCCAATTTAATGGCTGCAATAAGGGATTCTCTGTTCTCAAACTAACGGCCAGACTTAGAAACTTTTCGTACTAACCATCCCCAAACGTTTTCTATAAGGTTCAGGTCCAGTGAGTACGGCGGCCATCGAAGCAATTATAAATTCTGCTCCTCTATCCAATTTTGTACTATGCGCGCCGTGTGGATGGGGGAGTTGTCCTGCTAAAAAGCTCAGTTTATGGGTTCAAAAATGCCTGAAAATTTAGGAAAATTTCTTTTCAAATTTCCTTTATAACTTAATGCAGTAATTTTTGAGGTTTTTAACTCAAGCTCAACAGTGCCATAGTAGCTAACTGCTCCCCATACCATAACACCACCTTCTCGACTATGATGCCGCGCTAAAAATCGTTCTTCTTTCCTCACATCGTGGAAGTAATAATTAAACCCATCAGGGCCATCAAAATTAAACTTCTTCTCATCCGAAAAAGCTAAGTGACGCCATTCATTTTTAAAACTCATATGGAGTCTAGAGAATTCTAAGCGCATACACTTCCGGTTCTCGTTCAGTGGTGGTTTCTTTTGAATTTTTAACCGTTTTAGATGTTTGGCACTATTGATAACCCTTCGCACTTTTGAAACGCTTACAGTAACACCGGCTTTCTGCTTTATTTTTGCCGCAGAGTTGCAGGAATTGGAAGCACATCTTAACATTGCTCTTCGATCATTGTTGCCGTTTTTATACCCTATTCTAGGGGTATATTAATTTTGACGCATAGTTTGTAACATACCTTAATATTGCCCGGAGACCCCTAAAAGTTACTATATTTATGATCAGCATCGATAGTAATGTCGATCTAGCCATGTCCGTCCGTCCGTCGGCAAAAATTAGGCCTTTAAACTGGACCTAGAGAGCTGAAATTTTAACCATATACTCTCTAGGGTCCCGAAATAATGAAGTTTAAGAATTTTTGAAATCCGCCCACAGACACGCACACAAACTCAAAAAAACCAAATTTTGGAAAAAATCGAATTTTGAGCTAGAAAGCTGAAATTTTTTATATATGATCTTTGGCCCATAAAACTGCTTGGGACATAAAATTTTCAAAATCCGCCCACTGACACGCCCACAATTAAATAAAATATTTTTTTTGAAAAACCAAAATTTGAGCTAGGGAGCTGAAATTTTTAATATATACTCTCTAGGGGCCCTTTATGCTCATGTGTAAATATTTTCAAAATCCGCCTACTGACACGCCCACAATTTTTTTTTTTTATTTTTGAAAGTCCAAAGTTTGAGCTAGGGAGCTGAAATTTATAGTATATACTCTCTAGGTGCCCTTTATGCTCATACTTAAATTTTTTTTAAATCCGCCTACTGACACGCCCACAATTAAATAAAACAATTTTATTGAAAAACCAAAGTTTGAGCTAGGGAGCGTTTTTATTTACAAAAGCTTAGTTTTTTCGATAAAATCCTTTAAATTTTTGTCACGCCCACTTATGAGATATAGGAATAAGAATAGGGTATCCAACAGTTCGCCCAAGCGGACTATAGCCCGCCCCTATGTTTTGACCTCCTTTCATGTTTTTTCCGTACGAATCTTTGCTTCTTAAATAAGAATAGACCACACTAAAACTTCGTCCATTTTTGTCAGCTATAGAACGCCCGGTTAACCCTTGTTATTTTAGTAAATCGATATTAGATCTTTCAACACTATTTAGAGATTTTGACCTACCCATTTTTTTTTAAAATACAATTAATCAAAAAAAATTCCCTTAAAGCATTTCAAGTGTTGATCTAATGTGTCCAATCTCCACAGAATGCTCATAAGCAGTGAAAATAATGACCTTGTGTCTATTCAGATGACGCAAAATAAAACTGCATTTTTCCATATTGAATGCTTTGCAAGAGAACCAGGGAAAAAATTGCGGTACTTTTTGAATTATTCTTTCCGATTTATTTTCTCAACATCATAAGCAAACAGTTAGCATCATCAAATGATATATTACGGCACAAGGTTTTGAAAAAATGGACAACGTAGCTTGGAAAATGTTTGTGCTTATTCAGTTGAAGCAAAGTGTACAAATATATGTACATAGGTATTGCAGAGTAAATTGTACTGGGTCAAAATTCATTCTCTTTCTAAATAAATACGTATTCAGAATTTATATATGTGCATACATTTTAGATTTATTCACCTTTTAATTGTTTAGAAAACATTAGAGATTCAACGGTGCAACTGTAACTGTAGAGGCCCTACAACGAATTTGAATTGAATAGCTAATAGGTACACTCTCATAAATTGGGAAAATTGTATGAGGTCTTACGTCGTACCGTTCATATACAGTTTGTGAACATCAGAACGAAATATAGCTAGTCAGTTTTAAAACTAACCTGGGTAAACTGATATTGCCAGATTTAAAAATTTATTTTAAAAAAGTAAAAAATATTATGAAAAAAGGGAGAATTTTCATTGAAAACTATAAATTGTATCAAATTGAACCAAAATCAAAAAAAGGATCTATGTATAAAATGTTTGCACGGAAGGAAAAATGTATCTTACTTTGTGGTGACGCCGAGCGCGAGCGGCTCAGTCGGTACTGTCATGTTGAAAGAAAGATCCTACGGAGCCCTACATTAAAAGGCAATAGCAACCAATGTTCGTATACAATCGTAAAAAGGAAGGAGGCCGAAAAACTTCTGAAGTTTAGGCTAATAGAATTTATACTTTCCGTATAAGGCGGATAATGCTGCTAGCAGAGGATTTCTTGATATGTTCTGAACTCAATTGTTCTCTGAAGAAAATGTTCCTTCTAGTTTCGAGGGTTGGACGTTCATCTAGAATATGTTCAGCGGTTTTGTGTTCTTCAAGACATAGCCGATACTTGGAGGAGTCGACTATTTTCATGTTGTTTAGGTGGTATCGTAGACGTGGTGACCCGTAAGATAACCTTATAGGTTTTTGATATCATGCCGACTCAAATTTAGACATTTGTTGACATTATTATGGAGTCGCGAGTAAGTTAAGTTCGCACGGTCTTTTGTAAGTTTGATTGGTTTGTTATGATCGAGCTAAACGTTCTCTCGTTAGTTAACTACCGTCTCCTGTCCTCAATATTAACTGATCTGCTAGGAAGTTAGCTAGTTGCGACCTCGTTTATTTCTCCGCCAATATGATATCGCAAAATAACGTGCCCACTTTTTATTCACTTCCTTTAATTTCCAAACTCTTATGCGTTGACCGCAGGATGCACCTAGAAACAAAAAGGAAATCGAAATATGTAAAGCAAGCTTAAAATTGCTGCTACATTTTTGCCAGGCCAGCCGTTTCGAATTCACAATAGCATGACCACTATCCGTTGATTGAACCAATTCATAACTGACGACTACACTACATGAACTATCAGAGTTTAATATTGGCTTGCAACTCCATTCACGCTCTAAGAACTTTGAACTCTTTGAACTTAATCCTTTGTTCTTTATTTGCATTACATTGCATATTCGAAGAAAGCAACCCCATTTTCTTTTACCTGAGGCTCCTTATGTCTGCAATCTTCACGTGGCACCCCTTCGAAAACGAGCTGGTTAAATGAAAGGAAACTGTACAATATAACGCACCCCTTCAGAGTTGCAAAGCATGCGTCCCTTTTATCATTTAAAATTGCTCATGTGAATCACCGGTGCATTCAGATGTGTCCAACGGCTATTCGTAGCATCCACATGGACTTGGACACGCACGCAAGTGCAAACAAAACAGATTGCACTATGAGATGCAAAGCGATCCAGGATACAAGATAGCATACGAATTGAAACGGTCACAAGATGCACCAAGAAGAGTTAGAGTGGCAACGGGGCTCCTTTCCGTAGCAGGGTGCCTAGGTAATTAGTCTCGAGACACATTTGTTTATCAATAATGCATGGGCGACATTAATTCAAAATGTTCTATGTACCAGGAAAGCGGTTTCAATTGTACGATTCCGACTTGGCTATGTTGCCTGCATAAAACTCTACTTGGAAAAGTGGCAGGCAACGGAGTGTACACCCTAATAGTTAGGTCGTGGTTAAATGAATTGGTTCATCCTGTTTCATTTGCTATGCAGCAAACCCGAGTTCAGGTGCTCAGTGTGCGGTACGAATGCAGGATAATTTCAATTTCAAATTTCCAAGGGACGCATTAATTACCTACAAAATGTTATGAATTTGTGCAACCGAGCGTCGATTATTTATGATGCGGCAATGGAAATTGCTCAGTGCAGATACTATGAATATCAGATACAAGTTCTGTATTTATGCTAAAAATGAGACAATATTTTATAGGATTTATTTTTTTATGTTGAGCTATGCACACTCGAGAGGTATTTATTGTGTGATTTTGGTCACAAAAGCAACATTCAAGTGTCCACTGGGGAATAATGTGGACTGTTGGGAAATTCGCAAGTCACCACACCAGAGCTCTTGGAAATTAGCTAGTTTGTGACTCAAAATTTGTTGACAGAGAACTTAACCAAAATTAATGACTTTAATGTTCCGGAGATTCAGATCATCGACAAGAAACTGACGTGGAAGGTACGATTCAGAAGAGCACAATGTCAGGGGTTGCAAGAAATATTTAAGGGAAACTGGTTATCGAGCTTAAAAATCCCGAACTTTCTCGAACAAAACAAGATCCAAATGACAGTAGGTATAAGACTAGAAAAAAAAAACAAAAGCTCTATGAAAATCAGGTTATTTTCGGAGCCGATATTCTTATTTACCGAGTTCCTTATTGTTCTCCTCAACGCTTTTCCAATTTTTGTTAATGCCTGAACTTACAAATGGTGATTTTTTTAACGACATGCTCCATGGAGAATCGGCGCACGTCGAACAGAGGTGCGCTCTGTATGTAAGGGCGGCAAAAACTCCACAAATACTGAAATTTGAAATGGAGAATCTGCAAATTTGTCAAAGATCCTTTGATTGCGACAAAATTTGGTTCTAAACAAAATATAGAAGCAAAGTTATTGTTAAATGTGGGTTTTATTGATTCCCATACCAATTCTATCAAAATTCAAATATTGGTTGGATAGAGCGGGGCTAGTTGAACCACCCGAATAACTCAAGAACCGCAAGAACTACACGAACATGATTAGATACGAATGAATCTTGCACAGTAACTAATACGTGCAAAGCCAGTCTCAGTTGCATTGTATGATCCGAAAGAGAACCACGCGTATTTTTGTTTTTTAAGCGAAAAAGTAAAAAAATCACGTTTATTTTAACTTACCAGTGGAAGTTCTTGTAATGCGGCCGATTTTGTGAATCGCGGATTTGGACATATCTCCACGTTGCAAGGTCACCAGAATCCAAATCCAAATTTTTTATGGAGATGTATGTGCTGTGTATGTACGTATGCGCTTGTGTTCGTATGTGCGTTTGGAATTATCTTTCGCCACGATTATCTCGAGAACCAAAGATGGTATTGACTAAAGGCAAACTAGCTGAATTTTGAAATTGATGGTTTGGAAAAATACTCCCTTTCAGAAGACAACTACACAAAACAATAAATTCGAATACATGCCTGAAATAAAAGACCTCATACGAGAAAAGAGGAGAGCGCGTAAGAGATGGCAACAATTCCGTGCACCCCTTGATAAAACTAATCTGAACCATCTTTGCAACAAACTTAAAAATGAGCTACAGGATCTAAAAAATCTCGAAACTTCTACTTACCTCGAGTGCTTGACTGCTGAAAAAAGCTCAAACTACTCACTTTGGAAAGCCTTGAAGTCCATAAGGAAACCCAAAATGCATTCTCCACCAATAAGAAAAGCTAACGGCGAATGGGCAAAAGGAGGCAAAGAGACAGCGGATTTATTTGCCGAGTATCTAGAAGAAACATTCAGCCCGTTCGATGGTGATGGACGACCCTTAAATGAAGAACCGAATTCTAATACGGCATCCGATAACTATAAAGTAAAAGCCGTATCCTTGTCCGAGCTTCGAATGACAATAAGAAAGCTCAAAAATAACAAAGCTCAAGGATACGATCTAATCACTGGCGAAGTTCTGAAGGAGCTACAGAAAAAAGCATTAGTTAAGCTGCTCTACATTATATATGCTTCTCTGAGACTTTCATATGTGCCAAGACAATGGAAAGTAGCGGAAGTCATTATGGTTCCCAAACAGGGGAAAAGTACAAATGATAAGAAATCATATAGACCTACATATTTCGCTACTGCCGATAATATCCCAGGTCTTCGAGAAACTTCTGCTAAAACGAATAAAACCAGTAATTGAAGAACGACGCTTGATACCAGATCATCAATTCGGCTTCCGGGTCAAACATCCCATAATCGACCAGGTGTATCGAATAGCGAATGAAATTGGAAAAGCTCTAGAATGGAAAAAATTTGCTCTAGCGCTTTTCCTACCTAAAAAATTATATGAAATACTGGAATCCTACCTTGGAAACAGACTTTTTCGTGTAAGAACTCCACGCCGCTGTTCCGCAAGGAAGCGTTCTCGGCCCAATCTTATTCCTGCTCTACACAAGAGATATACCACAAGATGAAGGGACCATCGTAGCAATGTTCGCAGACGATACGGCTATCCTCGTAATGGATGAGTCAGTCGAATCATCAACGGGAAAACTCCAACGAGCTCTCAACAAAGTATGTGAGTGCACAAAGACCTGGCGAATCGCCCTTAACGAAACCAAGTCAACGCATGTCAATTTCACGTACAAAAAGATAAACAACTTACCTGTTTTCATTTACTCGGTACAAATACCATACGCAAACGATGCAAAATATCTAGGAATGACCCTAGACGCAAAAATTAAGTGGAAGCCACACGTTAAGAAAAAGCGTGACGAGCTCGCAATCAGACTTAGAGAAATGTTTTGGCTACTCGGAAGATATTCGAAGCTAAGTGTATACAACAAACTGCTCCTGTATAAGTAAGTGCTAAAACCTTCTTGGACATACGGTATACAACTTTGGGGTTGTACCAAACCAAGCAATATGACTATAATACAAACATTCCGAAACAAAACGCTAAGAGCAATCGTGGATGCTCCATAGTATATAAGGAATAGTGATATTCACAGAGATCTAGGAATTGATACCGTGAATAACGATGTAACAAACTTTGCTCGCAAACTTCGTACTCGTATTCATGGTCATTGCAATAATGAAATAATCCGTACTCTAAACGTGACAAACCTGGAGCGCCGACTACAAATAGCAAGACCGTTCGACCTAGCGCCATAAGTAAAAACCGCATATAATGACGGTATTAGTAGGTGCGTTCGCTGGAAAGCTACCTACCAAACGCGATTAACACTACAGAAGCGTAAACTACTTGTTAAGGGAACTTAGTCGTAGTCATCAAAAAAAAAAAAGTGAAAAAATGAGAGGAACGAATGTGGTTTAGCCCGTAGGCATACTAAAAACATAGGGACGGGCTACAGTCCGCTTGGGCGAACTGTTGAATACCCTATTCTTATTCCTATCCCTCATAAGTGGGCGTCACAAAAGTCCAAGTATGGTTGAATTGTTAAGAACGCTCTACATATTTTGTTATATAACATTTCCCTAGCTCAAAATTGGGTGTTTCAACAAAATTATTTTATTTAATTGTGGGCGTACCCGCAAGGGTACTTCTCTGGAGAGAGGTAACGGGCGTAACGACCCTGCGGACCCTAGTCACAAAAATCCAGAAGCGTCTGACCCATATTGGGCGGCTCCCTGGTCAGCGTCTGTTCTCCATGTCAGGAGCGGCTGTGCACAATTAAAAAAAAAAAAAAACGTTTAAACTTTTCACAAAAGTTAAAATTAAAACATGCAATGAACAAAACAAAAGATTTTAATACCCCAGGTGGTATGCCATCTAAAGTGGTAAATCCACCCTCTTCGGAGGTCGGTCCCATGGATTCTGGGGGGGGCCATTTATTGCTTACCGAGAACCCTTTTGGAAAAAGTAAGAGGGTAGAGAGATCACCCCCATCATCATGTAAAATGGATGAAACCCAAACTCTGAATGCAAAATATTCAGAAGTCTGCAAGGAAAGAGATGGGTTTAAGCAACTAAACGAGACATTAATCCAAGAAATTAATAGTCTAAAGCAGGAGTTGCAAACGTTGAAAAATCAGATCAACAGCCAAAACAAAGAAAAAGAAATAATTAAAGTAGTTGAGTTCTCAACTGATGAGGAAGAACTACTGAAAGAGACAGAAAGAAAACCCAAAAACGGGAACAAAAATAAAAAACGGAAAATGAGCACATCCCCAAAGATCTCATCTCCGGAAGAAAGCTATCAAGCTACCAATTATGTCCCAAATAAAGAAAATAAAATTCAAAAGTCAGTCAAACCTCCTCCAATTATTGCTCTGGAAATTACAAAGTATGAAAGCTTAGTTAAGTTATTGGAGGAAAATAAAATTAAAGCTAATACAATGCTAATAAATGGCAATGACATTAAAATAAATGTAGATGAAGAAGATTCTTATAGAAGACTTACCAAAATACTTAACCAAAAAAAGGTGCAATGGTACTCTTATGAGAATAAACAAACTAGGCCAATTAAGGTTGTTGTAAAGAAACTACACTTCTCATGCTCGCCAGAGAGTGTAGTTACAGATCTAAGAAGGAAAAACCTAAAGATATTAGAAGTTGTCAATATGCTAAAATCTAAAAGCAAAGCACCGCTTCCAATGTTTATGCTAACTTTTGAGCACGACGAAAATATCAAAAAGATATACGATATTAAAGACATCCTTGGAATGAAGGTAGAGATTCATGCCGTAAGGAAATCAAAACTTGTACCACAGTGCAAGAATTGTCAAAAGTATGGACATACGAATAAATACTGCAGCTCTAATCCAAGATGCGTAAAGTGTGCAGGAAACCACCATACTAAAGATTGTATGAAGAAAAAAGACGAACCAACAAAATGCGCTAACTGCAACGAAAAGCATCCAGCCAACTATAGAGGCTGCTTAGTTGCTAAACAGATTCAATTAGCAAAAGACAAAAAGCATAAACAAGCTATGACAAATACAAAAAAGGACGCACCTAAAGACATAAAGGACTTGCAGATGCGAGCGCCAAAAGAAGTACCCATAGCCGATAAAAATATCAAAAAGACATTAGTACCAAAAACAGGAGCGGGTACAGTATTGACATATGCACAGGCTGCATCGAAAAAAGTAGATAATGTCGCAAAAACGAAAACTACAACCAAAACTAAATTAAATAATAATATGGAAACGTTCATGGAAAAAATCCTAAGTAGAATAGAAAGCATGGATAAAAGCAATAAAGCTATATTAGAAAGAATCTCGCTCCTCGAGAAAAAAAGCAGCAATAACAAGGCTGCACAAAAAAGAAGAACATGATGGATAGGTTAAAAATCCTGGAATGGAATGCTAATGGTATCGAGAACCGTAAGGAAGAAATCCAAGTAGTCCTCGACATGAACCAAATAGATATATGTCTTGTCTCTGAGACGCACTTAAAATTCAATACAAACTTTAAACTGCAAGGGTACGAATTATATCACTCCCCACATCCCCATAATTCAGCAAAATGCGGGGCTGCAGTTATAGTAAAGAATACGATCGATCACCATATAGAAGCCAAGTTCCAATCATGCGCGATGCAAGGAATTTCTATTAACATTCGAACGAAAAGTGGACAAACTATATCAGTTGCATCAATTTACTGTTCTCCCAGTTACAATCTAAAGAAAAATGACTTTTTAGGCCTCTTCCGAATATTTAACAATAGATTTATTGCAGGGGGAGATTTTAATGCCAAAAACAAGTATTGGGGATCTAGATTGACAAATACAAGAGGAAGAGAACTTTATGAAGCAATAAACGAAATTAACGGCAAGTATCACTCAACGGGAAAACCTACGTATTGGCCAACAGATAGAAACAAAATCCCTGATCTTGTCGACTTCTTCGTAACAAAGAATATCTCGACTAACAATATGAAGGTAGAAGAAGGACCAGATCTTGACTCAGATCACTCCACAATACTTTTAACACTTGGCGATAAAATCACTGTTAAAGAAAATAGCGCAAGGCTAGGAAATAAGCTGACTGATTGGAGCTACTTCAGACAGCATCTAGAGGATAGTATTCAGCTCTTAGAAACAATAGAAACAGAAGATCAATTAGAAGATGCTGTTCAAATATTGACTGTCAATATCCAAAGAGCTACATGGGCTGCAACACCTAAAATGAAAACTAAAATCCAACAAAACTCGTATCCAAAAGTAATATGTGATATAATTACGGAAAAGAGACGAGCTAGAAAACGTTGGCAACAAACAAGAGCGCCCAGAGACAAAACAATACTAAATAATCTAAACAGCCAGCTTAAAAGATCGATAAGAGAATTTAAAAATGAGTCTCTTAAAAAATACCTTACCAATCTTACAAATGATGCTAATACCGAGTACTCACTCTGGAAGGCAACAAAGAAAATGAAAAGGCCAATTGCTCACATTCCACCAGTTAAAAACAGTGAAGGTAACTGGGCAAAAAACAACCAAGAAAAAGCTAATTTCTTTGCTGAATATCTTGAAGGCGTCTTTCAACCATATGAAGATAAAGACTGTCAAGAAAGCGTAGAATTGTGCGAAGAGGAAAGTCACATCCAACCGGTAACGGCTAAAGAAATTGCCAATGAAATAAAAAAAGGCATCAGTACTAAAAAAGCCCCGGGATTTGATTTAATATCAGGGGAAATCCTTAAACAATTCCCAAAAAAAGGCCTAAAGAAACTAGCACAGATCATAAATGCTGTATTCAGGATAAGGTATGTACCTAGCATGTGGAAAGTCGCGGAGGTGATTATGATACCAAAACCAGGCAAACCGCCTAGTGAAGTCACCTCCTATCGCCCCATATCTATACTACCTATGTTGTCCAAGTTATTTGAAAAGATGTTGATTAAACGTCTGAACAAAATAATCGAAGAAAAATCGCTAATCCCAAACCATCAATTTGGTTTTAGAAATGAACACTCCACGATCGATCAGGTGCATAGAATAACAGATAAAATCGAAAAAGCATTTGAAGAAAAAAAGATATGCTCTACTATATTTCTCGATGTAGCACAAGCTTTCGATAAAGTATGGCACAAAGGACTGATCTACAAATTGCAAAAGCATCTGCCAAAACAATTTTCAGAAATTTTAGAGTCCTATATATTAGAGAGATTCTTTAGAATTAAGCAAGGAAATGACTACTCCACATTAAGAGAAATAAAAGCTGGTGTACCACAAGGAAGTGTGTTAGGTCCTGTATTATATCTCTTATTTACTAGCGACTTGCCGAACAGTGATGAAACAACTGTGGCAACATTTGCAGATGATACTGCTGTACTTGCTGTGGGAGAAACAGTTGAAGTAGCGACAAAAAAACTACAGAAGGCAGTGAACAATATAACAAAATGGACAAAAAATTGGCAAATTAAACTAAATGACCTAAAATCGGTCCATATAAATTTTACAAATAAAAATGTTCAGCACATACCAGTGTTCATAAATGATAAAGAAGTAGATTACGCAAACACAGCCAAATATCTAGGCATGACACTAGACGCAAAACTGCGCTGGAAAGCACATGTAAAGAAAAAAAGAGAAGAACTAAATATGCGCTACAGTAAAATGTATTGGCTTATAGGGAAATACTCTTGTTTGTCAAATTACAATAAATTACTGCTTTATAAGCAAATTCTAAAGCCAGTATGGACCTACGGGCTCCAGCTATGGGCATGCACATGCAAAACAAATCTACAGAAAATTCAAACATTTCAAAACAAAGTTCTACGGAATATAGTAAATGCACCATGGTACATAAGAAACGCTGATCTGCATAGAGATCTAGAAATAGAAATGATTGAAGATGAAGTCAAAAAAGTAGCTAATAGACATAAACTTAGGCTTTTCAATCACGTCAGCTCAGAAATGAAGGAACTATTAAATACTAGCAATATGACTAGGAGGTTAAGAAGAATTAAACCTTTTGAACTAGCTACATAGCTCGAAAAATAAAACAAAAACAGTATTAAATCCTCTATGGACAAATACTTAGAATATGAATTGTAAAATTAGAAAGACAAATTGCTGATTGGTTTAACTACTAGGTGCAATAATTGGAAAGCTGGCTAATCCCCGCCCTGCGGCAATGAAATACCAAGAAGGTTGTATCGCAGGGAAAACGGGAAGACGGGAGAAGGGGTTAGTGGGTAGAAATCACCACACTGTTACTGAGTACGGGCTCGGTTTCGTCTTTGGAAGATTACCACCTCCCAGCGTAAAAAAAAAAAAAAAAAAAAAAAAAAAAAATTGTGGGCGTGTCAGTAGGCGGATTTAAAAAAAATTAACACATGAGCATAAAGGCCCCTAGAGAGTATATATTATAAATTTCAGCTCCCTAGCTCTAACTTTGGATTTTCAAAAAAGTTTTTTTTTTAATTGTGGGCGTGTCAGTAGGCGGATTTTGAAAATATTTACACATGAGCATAAAAAGCCCCCTAGAGAGTATATATTATAAATTTCAGCTCCCTAGCTCAAACTTTGGATTTTCAAAAAAAGTTTTTTTTTAAATTGTGGGCGTGTCAGTAGGCGGATTTTGAAAATATTTACACATGAGATTAAAAGGCCCCTAGAGAGTATATATTATAAATTTCAGCTCCCTAGCTCAAATTTTGGTTTTTCAGCAAAATTGTTTTATTTATTTGTGGGTGTGTCAGTGGGCGGATTTTGAAAATTGTATATCCCGAGCAGTTTTTGTAGTCATAGATCATATATAAAAAATTTCAGCTTTCTAGCTCAAAATTCGATTTTTCCCAAAATTTTGTTTTTTTTTTGAGTTTGTGGGCGGATTTCAAAAATTCGTAAACTTGATTATTTCGGGGCCCTAGAGCGTATATGGTTAAAATTTCAGCTCTCTAGGCCCAGTTTAAAGGCCTAATTTTTGCCGACGGACGGACGGACGGACGGACATGGCTAGTTCGACATTACTATCGATCATAAATATAGTAACTTTTAGGTGTCTACGGGCAATATTAAGGTATGTTACAAACTATGCGTCAAAATTAATATACCCCTAGAATAGGGTATAAATATATGAATCGGGCATAACCAATCGTGCGGGCCATTGGTATCTTAAGAAGATTCCTCACCTCCAGGCGCAACCAAAAAAAAAATAAATTTAATTAATACATAAAATTAAAACATAAATAAATAAGTAGATATACATAAAATTATTTCACCTTGGCGGATCCTCAATTAAGGAACGAGGTCAACCTTTGTAGTGTGAGATTTCGAACCGCCCAGACGGCTATTTATGCCATGCTCGTGTTCTCAAACACAAGCTATTATACATATATTTCATGAAATAAAGAATCTAATCTAATCTAATCTAAATCTACATAAAATTAAATATTACATAATTATCTCGAGAGCTTCTGCATTTCAACTCAAAAAGACTTTTCTTTTTTGGTTCAGGTACGAGTATGTTATACCAAGAGTATATAAAGTTTACTAGTTTAGTTGTCTCTTCACAGTATCTATTCAACAATTGCTGTATATCACATTCAAGCCTGGTTACAAGCCTTGTTATCAATATTTAATCAATTTTGGTGATATCAGCAGTCAAAACCTTCATGAACTATTGCCGCGATTCTTTGTCAACTTTTTGTTTACAAACTTTTTCCATGAATTGAGCTTGGATTCGTTTTTTATCTTCGTCTTCTTCCTTTGTAACGGCAAAGCAGCCCTTCTGGTCCGCTTTTGGAGTTCGGCGGCTTGACCTACATGAATATTCAGAGACCTCTCGGTCTCCAATCCCTACTTAACTAACTCAAATACCTAATATTTATTTATTTTGACATATAGTTTGTAATATGCCTAATTATTGCTTGTTATCCCCTAAAAGTTACTCTGTATGTGCTAAACATCGAAACTCGAAATTAACGTCGATCTAGCCATGTCCGTCCATTCCCAATTTAAAGGCCCTAAAATTCGAGCTAGAAATCTGAAATTCTGAACTTTTTCTACCTAATCCTTCACCGGATTTCGGCTACTTGATGCGCTTTCATGTGACTTTATTAATCAGAGTCTGTACCACAATACGACACGTCTTTTTAAACAAGTGAAATTCAATTCAAATTTAAACAAGTAAAATTCAATTTAATATTGAAATTTATTTCTTTAAGAAGACTTGTAGTATTGGTTACATGCCTCAGAGGTGTCAACACGGAAGGCACTATCTTTGATATATGCGACCAGCTACTTGGGTATGCGGCGAATATCAACAGCATCGGCTGTTCCCAGCAAGAAGTGGTACAGGATTTAACGATGATTTAAGAATAGGCAAAATTGTTCGGTCTTGAAGTTAACGAGGAGAACCAGTACACCGCCTAAGAACTTGGTCACGCAGTGAGCGACAAGCGACGAGCGGCAAAAACAGTCTTTCAGCGACAAGCAGCATTGCTGAGCGATAGAGCGACAGAGAGACGTCGCTCTGCTTTTAATTCCGTTCTCTTATTTTAGTGTAATCCTGAAATTGCACAAACAAATCATATATCTATGGCACTCTCCTACCTACTTTGACCAAAATAATAAAATATTTTATGAATCGGAGGACTCTTTCGACTGATGCATATGCATTGTCTTTTTAGTTTCTTTTATTCAGAATCAATCAGTTTCAGGTTTGAACATATTTCAGTAATATGTTGTTCCATTATCGTTGAAAAATTCAATGTCGTGGAACAATGGCCTAAGTGCAAAAATGTTAATTCTCCAAGAAATGCATTTGACGATTTTTAAATAAATTTAAGTGTTTTTTAATTAGGTACGTCTTTGTTTTAATGGAAAGAGTTGTAATTTTTAATACTCTTTCCACACTTAACTAAGAAAATCGAATTTTTGCGCTTAGGTCATTGTTCCACCGGAGGAGCGGTATGTGTTTTGTCCTCTCTTAAATTTGTGTATTTAAAAATTTAAATCTTCAAATTGGTTAAGGCGCACAACTTTCTATTCTATTTTATTCATTATTCTCGAAAAACCTTATCCCCCCAATCAGGCAAACCTAGACCAGCGTTTTCTCAGGCAAGCAAACTATGCACCCCTCCATCAAAGCCACAAGTTCAGCTCTGCATGAATTGGGTTTGATAGTTTATCGATTTCAATGAACAGACCAACATTTTTCTAAGCGCCTGCACATACAAGGTTGTGGCAAGCCGTGAGACAGAGCTGTAACTCAAGACTCCACTGCGCGTGGTAGCAACTACAGTTGTTGTTCATTCACCCATTCTAGGTTAATTGACGAAAGCTAGGCCAACGTGAATTGACAGAAGCTATGGCACTGACCATAGGTACCATCTGACTCACCTATGAATGACCGCATGCCGATTACGTGTATGTCCTGCTCGCCGATCGATCGAAGACTTCTTCGCTAAGGCCATAATCGCTGATATTGTATTTGGTCTATGTGTGGGAGTGCGGGCGTGGTGGTGAGTCTCCAATTAGTGTAGGGGGACTTTTGTACTGGACAGAGTATTTCCTTACCCAGTTTTTCAGAACATTTTCTGAACCAATCTCCTGAAGTGATGGATATGGCTTCTGTGTTTTTATTATTGGAAGCAACCTCAATGTTCGAAAGCTTCCCTAACTTAGCCTGTTATGCAGAGAGCAGTCGTGACAGAAAACGTTGACTGAATTATTACGTATTTGTTGCATTAGTGACACTCTTAAATCACTGCAATCGAATCTCAGTTCAAATCGCCAATTATCGTTCGCGAGAAAGGATACGATTTATCCAGCAATAAAAAATGATATATTTTCAGAAAAATATCCATCCATCCTTTCCATCATTGATTTGTTGTCTTTACGCTTTACAAAATCCTTTTCAAAAAGCCCTAATTTAAATGCTCCGTGTTGTAACTAAAATGAATACCTCGCATGGAAATTAATTTTGTATGCGAAGCACAAAAGTAAAAATGTACACAAAAGGAACATACTCGAATGATTGCACCTTTGGTAAACCTTTTATAGCATAATAAGCTTACTCCTACATCACTCGATCCATTGCTTGTCCACTTTCAATGTGCGTGCCCTTTGATTTTTCGTAAAATAACACAATGCACGCCAGACAGCCAGGACCAGAGGACGTGGACGAGTAATTACCAATTAAAAATATTGGCCAACCGAAGGTACTGGCACACACATCACATTCAGGATCCAGGTGTTGGTTCAATATATCTACGCGACTGCCTTTAATTAGGCTTACTTTGTTGCCACAGGCTTTCAGCACAACCCAGCGCGGTTTATCCTTTATCGAACCATCTGTCATAATACTTACTATTATTAAAATTATGTTTTCAGAAAAATAGCCGGTAGTTAAAAAAAAGGCTGCTGGAAATGCGCGATGAATTCAAGCGAACCCTATGGGGGGTGGGTGTTAATCGCAAAGCGTATGGGCATAAAGGACGTATATTTCGAGTTATTAAATCTCGAAATTTGTATATCTCTCCATGAAAGAATAATTAAAAGCTTTACATTGGCATTTAGAGCATCTGGTTTTCATACCACAACCATCGGCACCGTAGGCCCGCATAAAATGGATTTTGTCATCGAAATTTATGTAAATTCGGATGAAATGTAAATTTGCTGCTCATAGTCGGGAATATGAATGGAGAGCATATTTCTTCAGTTCGCATTTTTTATGTTGAAAGCCAAAGGTCATTATTAAGCGCATTGGCTTAAAAGGCTTACGAACCGAATTGTATCTTATAAATATGTATTATGTACCACGATTTTGGACTTGACATGACAAATGTTTATGACAGAATATTGGTTTTTGTATACCTAATCCCTAAGGGGATATTAATTTTGACTCATATTTCGTAATATGCAAGTCCGTCAGTCATCAATTTTGAAACCTTTAAATTTGAAATTTTGAACATGCACTCTCTAGAGCTGAAATGATTTAGTGTAACAGCCCACTGACACACCCATTTAAAAAAAGAGAATCCCTTTTCATTGAAAAAGTTTATAGAAATAAATGACGTGTTTTTTGCGCGAAATGTAGACAAAAGTCTTTCTTATAAAATCGTTTTTACAAAGCCATGCCAATTTTCTGAAGCCATTTTATGAATCTCAATCTAAGAAGGGATTTTAAATTCAAATTAAAGGGTGTTTTTGTAGGATTTTCTTCATACTGGCAACACTGAGTCAGCTGATACCATCTGATTCAGTATCGTTGGGCAAATTATCATACAAATGGTATTTGTTTGCCAAAGTACATGCACATGGGCAGCAGGACTTTTGGTTTCAACATGTCATATTACCGGCGAAACGTTCCAGTTTTTGAATTGAAGTCTTTAACACCAAAATCATGTGATTTAACGCTCGTTGATCCGTGCGGACAAGTCAACAAAGACTCCAGCTTCGGAAAACAATATCGCACCACTCGTGAGACACCGCCCCAAATCCAAAAAGTGATCGCAAGTTGGAGCTCCAGGATACAGTTCCAGAGACAGCCACTTGGTGGCATTAATGCTATACAATTTTTTGTGGAATAAAAAGGGGTTGGGTCATGTGCTCAACTTGTGTGTGCGTTTTTATACCCTATTCTAAGGGTATATTAATTTTGATGCATAGTTTGTAACATACCTTAATATTGCCCGTAGACCCCTAAAAGTTACTATATTTATGATCAGCATCGATAGTAATGTCCGTCGGCAAAAATTAGGCCTTTAAACTGGGCGTAGAGAGCTTAAATTTTAACCATATATTCTTTAGGGTCCCGAAATAATCAAGTTTACGAATTTTTGAAATCCACCCACAGACACGCCCACAAACTCAAAAAAACAAAATTTTGGAAAAAATCGAATTTTGAGCTAGAAAGCTGAAATTTTTTATATATGATCTATGACTCCTAAAACTGCTCGGGATATAAAATTTTCAAAATCCGCCCACTGACACGCCCACAAATAAATAAAACAATTTTATTGAAAAACCAAAATTTGAGCTAGGGAGCTGAAATTTATAATACGAGTATATAGTCTCTGAGCGATAGGAATAAGAATAGGGTATCCAACAGTTCGACCAAGCGGACTGTAGCCCGTCCCTATGTTTCAATTTAATATCCTGCAGTTCTTCAACAACTACTCTTTAGTATTGTACAAGGCTGCATACTCACATCGGTTACTATTCGTATCTGAATACATGAGCCCCGCGTGTTTCACCCAGATGTGGTGGTTAAGATCATTAGCGGATTACCACAAAACACATAAAATCCATACGCACTTTTTGCTCGATGTTTACCGTGTCTACATTAATTCACGACATAAAAGTGAGTGTGAATTATTTTATTCCCATTTCTATGCATCTTCAGCTCAAGGACTAGCATGGTTTGATTGAAAGTTGAAAGCAACATGTACAATTATTGCTAGTTGACAATGTATGTACTACGTTCAACCCAGGTATTCATAAGTTGTTGATGCCTCACTAATTGATCTCGTTTGGCCTCAAAAAATATCGGCAGGCCTCCCGATTTCGAGGTCATCAAATACTGATGTTATTGCATTTATGTCGTTCTGGAGTTTTTAGGACTGCCTCGCTTCGGCGTTTGTATGCGATCGTTGATTGATGTTGCCTTTTTGACGGGTTTCGTGCGGTCTCTTGTTTGAACATCACAGTACTAACTGAGTCGGTCGGGCTCCAAAATTCTATTATTGTCTGAACTATTTACACTTAACCTTTCTCAAGAATCTTCAAAAGTTGATGTTAAGAGAGGGTGGAGATGGCCTGAGTTGGTTGCTCTCAGTTAAGGTGTAAAGTTATGGACCCTTTTTTGGTCAGTCTCAGCATTTTGCCAGAAGGTCTTGGTCCCCCCATACCTTATCAACCTATCTAATGCGAACACGGATGCAGCCGGCTATAAACTTTCCTCGTTACTGCGGTGTCAGAGGCTACTAACCCACAGAATAACTCCACTACGCAAGAATAAATCTCCCAATTAAAAGGATTGACGCGGTTCTATGGTTTTAATTAAATGTCTTGATTCTCGATAAGAGGGGGTATCTAGTAAGAAAAGTCTTAAGGACTTTTCCCATGTGTGCGACTTGCGTCTTGGAATAGTAAAAATTGCAAAAAACTTCGCAACCGCCGAGATTGCAAAACACATATAAGTAGGGTAGTGATGCGAATATATGAGAGGACAGGCGTTCTCACGATAGCTTCTCACTACAAACCTCTATTCTTCACCTCGACGTTGGTGGCTGTTTGGTGCCTAGTACCTCGGCTAGAGATTGGGTAACCAACGACTTGGGATGGTCGTTGGCGGCAGCGGACAAGAGAGGGGGGGGGGGGGGGGAGGAGTTTTTTGTCACACTGAGACACTTCCTCATGCTTCAGACGGTAGCGGAGGAATTTAGATGAGATCAACGGTGGCGTCTACCAGTTCCAGTCAGGTTGAACTATCAGTGCTGTTTCGACATATTTGAATCCCAGGTCTTTAGGGATCTCCAATACTGAGCCAGTCTATTGGAAAATAGTTGGTGGCGGATGAGCCCTAAATGGGCCAACGGCAGCGCTCATATCCCCGAAGTGGGTTACTGACTCCAGAAAATCCGGCTCCGCGTCCTAGGTGTAAACAATGGAACTGGTCCTCCAGGTTGGGGGTTGTGCCGTCGGGGAAACTTCCCGACCACGTGAAAGAAAATAAATAGTTATGAGAGGGACACATAAAGCCTCGGATAATGGATACCCTCATATGGCCACCAGACCACGATCTGAGAGTATGCACCTGGAACTTGCGAACACTGTACACCACAGGTGCTACTCAAAAACTTGAGTCTGTCCTCGAGCGGTACAAGGCAGATATTACCGCGATCCAGGAGATACTATGGATAGGATCAGGTATGATGAAAAGGAAAAATTGCGACATTAAAGTTGAACTAGATTTCCAAGGCTCAGGATACACACACCAACTTGGCACTCTCCAGATGGTCGAACCGCTAACCAAATCGATCATGTGCTAATCGATACGAGGCACGCATCCGACATCATAAACGTTAAGAGGGGCAAACGTCGACTCTGACCATTTCGTTGTAGCGGCTAAATTTAGAGCTCGACTGTCCAACGAGAAGAAGCTACGAACTGCCCAAAAGAAGAAATTCGACGTTGGATGCCTTAGCACACCTGGAGTAGCCAGAGCATACCGATAGCAAATGAGCGCGAGACTCTCCTCTGTGCATTCACCACCCACATGCGCCAACAATATATGGAACCGATACCGTGATATTATAGAGGAGGTAGCCGAGACCACTATAGGTTACCAGCCACCCCACAGAAAAAGCCCGTGGCATGATGATGTATGCGTTTATCGGAAGAAGGTGACAGAAGATGCACACTTAAAAGCGCTGCAGCGCAAAACAAGGGCAGCGAGGGAAGAGTATCTAGCCAAGAGAAGGGAGGAGAAGCAGATCTTGCTTAGAAAGAAGAAGCCGTACGCAGTCTTTCAGCTCAAGGAAATCGAAGAGTCTCGCTTTCGAAACAGCATCCGGAGATTTTACAAGAAAGCGAAGCAACTGGATGCTTTCTTTAAGACCGCAACGGAAACCTAGTCCCCGAAGCGCAGGAACTAGTAGATGTATTTAAGCTGCATTTCCAACAGCTGATAAACTGGCATCATGTAGAGAGAGTGATAGAGCAGGAAGAGAACCCACATTCTGTCAATGGAGAACAGATTTCAATACCACAGAAGAGGTTGGCTCCCCCCCATCTTCAAAAAAGGCGGTCCTATGTCTTGTAAGAACTATCGAGGAATATCCCTGCTTAATGTCGCATATAAGATCCTATCCAACGTACTGTCTGAATGTCTGAAGCCGTTCTGCAACACACTAATCGGCACGTACCAGTGTGGCTTCCGGCCCGGCAGAACAACAATAGACCAAATCTTCACACTAGGGCAAATCCTGGAAAAGACCAATCAATTTCAAGTCAAGACCCACCACCTTTTCATTGTCTTTAAAGCAGCATATAATAGCATTCATCGTCAGGAGCTCTACGGGAGGATGGTCGAATTCGGGATCCCGGCAAAACTGATCCAGTTGTGTCGCGTGACACTTGAAAACACGAGGTGTAATGTTCAGTTTGGAAGCAGCTCTTCCGAATTATTCCAAACGTGCACCGCATTTCGGCAAGGACATGCGCTATCATGTGACTTCTTCAATCTTGTATGCAGACGATATCGACATCATCGGGCGTTCCCAGCGTGCCGTGTTAGAGGCTTTTACGGCGATTGAAGAACAGGCGAAATTGGTTGGTCATGAAGTGAATGAGGACAAGGACAAGTACATGCTACGAGTATCAACAAACAAACAAACATCTGTCCACCGCCTAGGACAAAACGTCACTGTTGATAGCAATAACTTCGAGGTAGTTAAGGGTTCAGCTACCTAGGAAAAAAACATCAACTCCACGAATGACACCTTAGTGGAGATCCGGCGGAGAAATACCTTGAGAAACCGTTGCTACTTCGGTTTAGCGAAACAAATGGGTTCAAAACTCCTCACTCGAAGGACAAAATCTATGATCTATCGAACCTAAATTCTACCAGTCCTGCTTTATGGCGCCGAGTGCTGGACGATAAGTAGAAAAGGGGAGCTAATATTGGGTTCTTTTGCAAGAAAAATACTCCGTTGGTTTAAGTCGTTGGTTAAGAAGAGCTCAGAAACAATATCGGACGCGAAATTGCCAACGATCTGGCAGATATGTGTGGAAGAGTGGTTCAAAATTGGCTCTAAATAATTGATCGCTGAAAACTAAGCGCGAGGTTCATATGAACAAGATCGAATTCCAAACTTAAATTAAACATGTTGTACTACACCTGCAACACATTTCTGCCCGCTGTCTCAATTATGATATGTTTTATTTAAATACGAAATTGTTATGTCTGTATTGGAATAAGGAATCGATATAAGCCTGCTTCCAATTATTTACTTTACAGAAAAGATATGTGCACTCAAAGTCCGATAAGATATACGAATATTATGGAATACACAAAGAAAGATTGACCACTTCCTTATTGAGACAAAATCGTAAACGTCTGACATACCTCGAAAAGCTAACGTTTTAAACCTCATTTCTCCTCCACCGAAAATTGATAACTTCGGTTTGATAAGGAATCAACCTATTGTGAATGGGTTTTAGGAAACAAAAGCATGTTTGATTTGCAAACAATTTATTCAAACATTTAGTGGAAGAAACAGACTTAAAGGCAAAGATAAACAATCAAAAAAATTTATTCATTAGAAGCTGGAATAATTAATCCAATTGTCCTCGCCCTTACCTACATATTAAAATCTCTATATTTTAATACCATGGAAGAAACTGACAGGAGCGATATGTAACAACTTCACTTTATTCCATCATTATGTCATTCTCAATGTGAAACTTATGATCTGTTTCGAGAATTGTAACCCACATCAGCAGAGCTTGTGCCTTAATCATTTGTTCCAAGAAAATGTATGTCAAAGAGGCATAAACGTACCTATTCAGAATCAGTTGTTTCCGTGTCAACATGATACGGTTTTGCTGTTCTCCCCTCAATCTAGGGCACAAATCATATCAATCACTTGTATATTAAGCGCGTGGTATTCCAATTCCAATTCCCAGACCTCGATTTACGTTAAAAGAACTTAACTTTTTCCTAAAATACATATAAAAGTCGAAAGCTTATTCAAAACGCCTCTTATTGACTCCTTGTGGATATTCCCACACCCACTTGAGTGAATTTGCAACACAACAACAGTAATCAATATCCCTGATGTCGTCAAAGTACATCTAACAGGCGTCTCCTTCTTCATCGATGAATCACCGCATTCGCCTCAGGAAACCTGGCCTCCGAAGCTGTGAGACTTCATATTTCACACGCAGCAAAGTGGCATCACTCAAAGCGCTGATGTCATACCAAGCCTCAAGTGGTCTCCCATGGCTGTCGAAAAATACCGTGTGATTTTGTCACACATACTAAACTGAACAGTCGGTTGCTGCTTTCTCTTTGACGTCGTCCTTTTTATTTCAATTGATAATTGATTGTGCCATGGAATTCTCTTGCGTATACAACACTCTCTGCTCCTCCGCTACGCTCCCATAGATTTCGGTTTTCTGTTTACAACAAGGAGAGTATTCTATAAAAAAAAAGCAATTCGTCTTGGCGTGCTTGTTGTGCTGTTTGGTGTGCTTAACTGTTGGTGGTTGGTGGATAGGAGTTGCTCCTGTTTTCACTGGGCATCTTTGTAGTCATCCTCGTTCTTTGGAGTTCCGAATTTGGATGTTTTGCAATGATTCGACTTTGACTGGTGTTGCTGTTACCAGCCTCATATATTGTTGTTGTGTACGTGTGTGTTCGCATTTTGGGGTTGGTGTGCTTATTATCTTTCATTCTATAGATTCCTTGTCATGGCCCCACTCTAGTGAATAGTGACTAGTGGCTGTTGTTGTTATTTTCCTTCGACGTGTTTATAGGTATAGGTATACGGTATACCCATGTCACTGGGAAATCTCTTAGGACCCGGAGTTGTGCACACAAAAAAAACCACTGAAAGGAATAACAAAGCGAATTGACTGGATGTGGAGTAGACTGGCAGTACAAAAAAAGTTAAAGTGAAAACGAAACAATAGCACGAAGACATGAAAAAGGTACTCAGGTTTGGGAGTTGGGGTGTTGGTCCTGGTGGGGCTATGGGTGAAAGTAGTCGAGCGAAGAGTCTTATAAGTGAAATTGCTATTTGCAAGAGTGTAACTGCTGTGTCAATCAATCGATTGTATTGTTGTTGTTGTTGTTTCTGCTGCTTCATGTATGTACCGAAAAGGAACGATTAATTTAAACATGCACGCACATGACCCGAAATGGTTTCCATTTAGTATTTCTGGAACGAGCGGATATTTGAAGGAGTGGAGGCAAGAATGCAGAGACAGGTGAATTGCTAACAGATCGCAAGATAAATTATCGAAAAGGAGTGGGGGTGTGGCGTGCGTATCGAACTACGGCATTTGGGGTACAAGTCACAAAAAAAATAGCGCTCTTTCGATTATCTCTTTTCATTTTCCTTGTTTTACGTGCACAATATTGAGGAAACCGCTTTGTAATCAGTTTTTCATACTAGACGTGAGATATACCAATTTTTGCTTCCGTAATTTTTTTTTTGCTTTATATTTTTGTATGTACCAAGTTAATAATAGGTCCGTTCGCGAACTTTATGTGTAGAAAAATGAAAACTGTCAAATCTCCAAAATCGAGAGAGAATCCTCTCATTTTTCAGAAAAGTACGCGAACGCTTTTGCGTAAAAAGATGAAAGACTTCAAAGTTTGAAGTATGTATTGTGATGATAATGAGACGTCAAACTAAAATATTCGATTTACATGTACCTATCTTCAATCTCGGATTTGTAATTAGTTTTATGAAAATTGTGTAAAAACGATTTTGTTGGTATCATTTTAAATGAACTTTTAAGTGAGAGTGAAGATGAAATTGACTTGCAGTGATGACGAAGAAATTCTGACGACAACAGTGAACTGGAATTTTAAAAACCCAAGAACATGCATAAAAAAGTATTTGGATGAAGTCGTTCCATTATACAGCGAGGAGGAGTTTGTAAAGCACTTTCGAGTGAGTCGAGCCTTAAATTAAAGTCTTTGCAACAAATTCGAATCCTCATACCTACCATTTTAAAAAATTACGTCCGGATAAGAGATTTTCATCCTGTAAACATCTCGCTGTGTTTCTTTGGTTTGCAGGTCACGAAACATGTAGTGTGAGGGACCTGGCAGACCGCCTCGCCCTTTCGCAGTCAACAGTAAGCGTCGTCTTATACAGAACAATGATGTTCATATGCGACATGGCCTCAGAAGTAATTCGATGGGCTACCGAAGAAGAAAAAAAGACAACCATTGATTTTTTTTAAAAATAGGAAAGGCTTTTCAAATATCATTGGTGAGTTTATAAGAATTGACCTATATGTACTCGTTTATTAATATCATTTATTTATTTCTATTTAGGAGCCATTGACCCATATTGTAATCGATCCACCAAGCTCAAGCAAAGATGATTACTGCGACAGAAAAGGCCTCATCTGTATAGTTTTACAATATAGCTTGTAAAACTATACAGATGTGTAATGAGAAGAAGAAATTCATAAGCATATTTGTTGGATTTCCTGGATGATGATAGTTGGATTTTCCAAAACTCTTTTATTTACCAAAAACTACCTGCAGTTTGTGGAGGTATTTTACCAAACAAATTCGTTCATACTTTTTTACGCCTAATTTGTTTATTTTCTTTAATCGCAGATTATTTAATATTAGGTGCATGGAACACCTTTTAACTCCATATAGAGATAATGGTCACCTAACAAGAGCGCAGAGGCATTATAACATTACGTTGAGTTCCTGCAGAGTCATGCTTGAGCTCTCTTTCGGAATTTTAAAGCAACGCTTCCGCTAACTTTACTATTGCAAACTTCAAGGCATTAAACAATTTTGTCATTTTGTAAGAGCTTGTTGTGTCCTGCACAATCTGGCAAACGAGGATGATTTAGATTTTTTACGCGATGAAGTATCTGTAGAGGACATTGAAACTGCAGCAGCAGATGGCGACAACAATGCTGGAAAAAATTTGCGAAATCAAATCTGTGCTGATTTACAGAATTCATAGATTCAAATAATAAAGATAGACTTCAACAGTCTTATCAATTGCATTTATTGTCAAAAAGTAATACGATTATAAACAGAAATACGAACTTCAATTAAACACATTAAAATAAAAAAATACCTATACACAAAAAAGATGTGAGCCACGCTGCACTCACGGTATACCTAGTTGATGTGTAAACATGTAGGCTCGTCAGCGTTGCATTAATTTAAATTGTGGCCGTGTCAATGGGCGAATGAAAATATTTACACATGAGCATCAGCCACTGGAGAGTCTATATTATAAATTTCAGCTCCCTAGCTCAAACTTTGGTTTTTTTTTGTGGGCGTGTCAGTTGGCGAATTTTGAAAATATACTCACGTGGATAGGTACCTATACACCTATATACTTTCTCATAAACAGATGCTTACGTATTCGCAGCTGCTATGTTTGTGAGAAAGTATTGGATGTTAGGTTTTTTTCGTTACGGAATTTGTTGATTCGGTCACCGCGCTCAAAGCCCGCGATAAAAGCTATGCAATAGCTTAAAAATAAAATCTTAATTCATAAAAACAAACAGAAAAAAACTATTTATTGTGTCTCTCAACCAGCTTTTCTAAAAGGAGGAGTTTACGGTTCTTTCTCTCTTACTTTTTTCCCAAGTATGCCAACGCTTTTGAATGGAAGTTTTCCTTTTTCTGCCTTATGCTGTTCTTCAAGGATATTATATTGGCAATTGGCAGAATTGACTTTTGAAATTCTTCCAGTTCTGCTTGGCGTTGAGGTTGACCTATCTGTCTGTGATTGATGCCCAGCTTCGGGACCAGTACTGTCATTCAAGTTGTCTGTAAAGGAAAATTGTTTTTATGTTTGCGAAAATATGAACGTACCTATTTGCATTAAACTAATTACCTGCATTCTTAATATCTTGATCTTCAGAATCAATTCCGGCAATTTGCAAAAGATCTAATTTAATATAAATATTTTGTATTTATAATTTATAACAATATATTTATATATAAATATATATATTATTTATAATTAATTTAATTAAAAAATAAGGATCTAGACGTTTTATATATTTTAATATTAATATAGTTATATAACAATTTATAAATATTATATTATATATATATAAATAGATTATTAATCTATGAATTCAGCTATTATTTAAATAAATTGATTCCCCCCAAGATGAATTCTGGAAACATTCCTTTTTTTTCTTTTAATATATTTCCAAGTTCACTGTTAAAACATTGTATAAAGTTTGATCATTATTTGAAATAAAATATTAAATATGTAACCTTTCAGAAGGACAAGTCTTCCGGTTTCTTCCAGTCCGGGTGTTGTGGTTTTTCATGGTCTAAAATTGCCGTTCTAGCCCTCTGTATTTGCCCTCGATTTGGGCAGCAGAAAACTCGTATTCTTTCGAAACCATTATTGTCTGAATGTAGTTTGAAATTTATGGGATTTACCGACTTTATTTAATCCCTCCTCGACTAGCAATAAAGTCAGCAATCGTTTTGTTGGTGCCTCCAGCCAAGCATTTTTTATGGGCACTTCACTTAATTATTTATCAGCTTCTTGGTTACTGTCTTGGCCGTCCTCTATTTTAATTGGAAGAAAGTCTAAACTGCTGCTGTTTGAGGTATCGGGACCGGTAGATTGGCTGGATAAAAGTATGCGGCTAGTCCTTTCGGCCCTGGATTGTTTGTCTAAAACCAAAACCATCGTCATAAAAGTATTTGGTCGTTCTTCTAATATAACTTACCGCGTTGTATACGTTGATATGTTTCTGGAGAACATTCAACGAATAATTGTTCTTCTGCCATATTAATTAATAGATTCTAGGATGTATACAAATATTTCGATTGATGTGTCATTTGAAACTTTTGACAGTGCATTTGACAGTTTTCATTTTCTTACCAGCCGAAATTCTGTGTGAAGAAAAATGAACGAAAGTACATTTTTCTTTCGTTCATCTTTTTACCATTTTCTCAGTACGCGAACGCGTTTGTGTAATTTTGCACGAAAGTTTATATAAATTTACGCTTGCATATTAGTTCGCGAACGGACCTAATAATATGTAATAACTTTTTATAGAATAAATCAAACAATATTATAAACTACTTTAATTAACGGGCTCCCGACACGTGGAGATTATCAGGCTGCTTCCATTTGTAAAGACCAAGCGCTTTGGCATTCGCGATGGCTTGGTCTTTAAACGGAGTTTCGATCATCCCTGACTTGTCGAACCTTGGAACTGGGAGTCAAACATCCTAGGAGTCGAAGATCTTTTTCGCTCAATGTGGCCGAGCCAATGTTATCGACGTGTTTTAGCTTTTCGGACTATATCCACATCTTGGTACAGTTCATAGTGTTCGTGGTTGTATCTTCTTTTCCATTTGCCCTCGGCATACACAGGACCAAATATCCGACGGCGTATTTTTGTTTTCAAAAGAATCAAATATTAACTCCCCTTTCCCAATAATCGTCCAGCACTCGGGACCAGCAGTACTGGAAGGATAAAGGTTCGATAGAGCATGCATTTTGTCCTTCGAGCGAGGAGTTTTGAGCCCATTTATTTTGCCAAACCGAAGTAGCAGCGGTTTCCTAGGGTAATTCTCCACTAATGTGCCATTGGTGAGTTAATGTTTACGCCAATGTAGATGAACTCCTTAACTTCCTCGAAGTGCTTTCAACAGCGACGGTTTGTCCTAGGAGGTGGACAGATGTTTGTTTGTTAGTTGATAGCATGTAGGTACTAGGTCTTGTCCTCATTAATTTCAAGACCAACCAATTCCGCCTGTTTTTCGATCACCGCAAAAGCCTCTAAAACTGCAGAAGCTGGGAACGCCGGAGGATGTACACGCTTAAGATCTTCTGGGAAAAAAATATTAGAATGCCACATGCCCTTCCAGAGGCACTCAGCGGCCTGATATCTGTCCTGGTCGGGGAACGGGACAATTTTTACGATGGTGTACGTAACGAATCTTATCCAAGGCATACTCCACATAATTATTGCTTTGATAAATGCTCGGGAAGGCAATAGCCACTACTCAAGGAACTAGGACTCGTTACAAATATATAACAAAAATGAAAATGTTGATTTATGAAATCTTAGTCCATTTTTCTTGATTTGTGTTTTATTCCTAAGTTCTTTCTTTTTTTTCATATGAATGACTTCTTTTATACTGACCAAAAGCTTCTTTTTTTTAAGTTTCTTGAAGTAAATGCAAAATTTCAAGGGCAGACCAAGCCATGCAGAGGCTGAATAATTCGGTCATACATAACATATTCAGCCGTTCTTCACAAAGTCTGTACTCACTTTTTGAGTTCATTTCTGAGATACAATCATTTTATTACTTCTTTGTCGGTTTGACCTACAGTTTGATTTAACATTGACAGTCAAGACATTTGTCCTTTTTCCTTGCATTTTGTTGTTTAGGCCTCATAGCTTCAGAAATGTTTCTGTTTTTTGTGGTGTGGACGCTTCAAGAAATACAAACATTTCTGAAATTGTTCTCTGTGTCCCATTCACTCCATACACTCTTGTGAAGATGGACTTCAAGGAAGTCGGAGTTTCAAAAAGGCGGAATTTAAAAATACATATTAACATTTGATCATTTTAGATTATATGTTCTAAATTTCATCTTTCTAGCTTGAATTTTGGGGACAGAATCAAAGGATGTTCTAAACATTTGATCTTAAATGACAGTATCACAATGGAATCAAGTCCGAGGATTTTTATTTAATTTTTCTTTTTCCTAGGTATAAATCTTTTTGATATGAAAGTAAAAGCTTTGTGTATACCCCCGGGATGTTCTTCGGTCTGGTGAACGTTCATATGTCGATCAACTGTATTTACGAATTCGATGCCTTGCAACGTGGTCGATGTGAATACAGATATTCAGCCCCATATTGAAGTTCATCGTGCGTCTCTAGTAATATAAGTATGTACAATGTACATATCTTCTTTCAACGATTTGAATTGGTTTATTCCATGCCCTCAGGATAGGTCGTAGGACGCACAACAATTTTCTCTTAAATCAATGAATGCTGTTTCTATGTCTATCTTCTTAAATAGAAAAGCATAACAGAGTATTGGTCACGTATCCAGCGGCATCGTGCTGATTTGTCGGGTGTACTGATGGCCATTTTAATTGGGTAAGGGGGTCGATGGAAATAAAAAAAAATGTATGAGTGGTGGGCGAAAAATAATTCAATGAAAATCTTTGAAGCGAAACAAAGACTGGCAGGACGCACCAGACGGGGGAGTATTCGATGCAAAACGTGGATGCAAAGCGATTAACTCAAGGACATGATACTCTTTCCATGTCAATGGCATTAATTCAATCGATATAACATACCCAGGAACAGAATTTATTATCAATCCAATCAGAGCAGGTACCGGTGATGTTTTTAAATATTCCATATAGCACTGGAGATGGAGTCTGTTTCATGACACAAATGTTGTCGAGCACCTACCTACTAATCATATAAATTCTGTGTGACACGTGTTCAACGCAAGGATAAAAATGTTACCAAATTTGTGAAAGGGATTATTCCGATGTCATGAGCGAGTGAAATCATCTGTGTAGTTGAAATCGCTGTGCGGTTAAAAATTGTAAGGAATTCTTAAATTGAATTCACAATTTGAACCACTGTCATTTTACTTTCCCTTTACTTTATGTTTTGATAACAACGACGATTTCTTAGCTAGGAAAACATTGTCGGTAGTAAGGATACGATCAGGTGTTTTTTATTACTTTTTTATACAATTAAGAAATGCCATTGGATTGGAGACATGAGTGACATTTTCTCACTGGGTTAACACAAACACAAAAAAATGCATACGCACTTTTTTGGACGTTGTTTACCGAATCTCTGTTAATTAACCATAGAAGTGAGTGCAAATTAAGTTTTCTACGCATTACCATAGCCACAAATATGCATGAATTCGTGTGTTTCCAGTATGGTGAAGGCATGTTCATGCTCAACCATCAATGATAAATATCAACATCATTATAATATGTGCCCACCTAGCATTGCGGAAGGCAGCATGTTAAGCGATAAATTCTCTGTTAAAATTATTTAAATTCACCCGAATCACAAGATTTGAATACTTGTACTGCATTCACACCACACCAAAGGCAAACCATCAATCTAATCCTTACATGATTGCGATTCCCGATAATCTCTAAGCAAATATTTCTATCATGAAAGTTAAGTTACTTCCTCCTTAAAGTATTTCCAAGAAATTTATTAAACTATCAAAAAAAAGAAAACGCCTTATCATTCCTTGAATAAAATAGCACCCGCGTGCCGTCCTTAAATATGCCCCTTATAAAGAAAAATATTTGTCACGACCCATATAAAAATTTTGCATAAAAATAATAAACAACCGGAGGAGAGGGACAAGAAAAGCAAAGCAACAGCTTCTTACTACCGACCTCAGCTCTTTTGAGGATTCATCATTTTTCGATTTAAAATAATTACCACCCGCACTTGAAACACCTGATGCCGGCTGTTTTCGTCTTTCGAAGATATATTAAGAAGAGGAAAAAGGAGCTGAAAAAAGGACACAACATACACTCGCACTCGTCTAATTTCGTATTATCCCTTTTTTATTATCTTTTCAAAAAAAAAAACCAAAGATGTAGTATTTAAAGCTCACAGAACACGTAGAGTATACAGGTATAAAAACAAAGCCTTCTGTTGCCATGAAGACAACGAAGAACCGCACCACATCAGATACAAAACAAAATACATAGTTCGAAAAGGAAACAATGCTCTCGCTCACAGAGCCGGCCCGAACCGTATTTGCCCCACAGCAAGGCGCCCCTTATTCATGGTTGTTTGTTCGATATTAAACGACTGTATTCTGCCGTTTAAGCCGTTTAAATTTGGAAACACTTCCCAGGGTGGCATTTCAATTTGACAGCTACCATTCAATAGAGGTGTATTTACAACGTCGTGAAATATTAGTTCGTTTTTCTGAAAATATCATTTACTAAAAAAAATTGTGTTTTTAAAATGTTATCAATTTATGAAATAAGTGACTTTGAAGATTTAAGCATGAGGAAAAGTTTATATTGCTTGCGAGTATGGACAACAGATCACTTCAATTATTGGGACGATCTGGAATTCTTCGAAAGATTTCGAATGTCAAAGAACTCGGCCTTCATTATTTTGGAGCAAATTCGATCCCAAATTGAAAATGCAACTAATTGGTAAAACATAATATATATCAATGTTTCTTGGCCTTCAGGGAAGGGCTACCTTTGCAACAATGGATTGTGGCTTGCCAGTTATTTTCTTGGAAATCTTAGCTTTGGGCTTGGAGACTCCAACCTTCTTGGCGGCTGTTGCTTGATTTTGGCCATCGATTGTTGTTTTATTAGCGCTGCAATTGCTGCGGGTTTAGCAAAGAGGAGAAGAAATGTATTTGTTTTTGTATAAATAGAAAATTCATTGACTCAGATGCGATACATGATCAAACCTTCTTTTAGAATGCACAACGGATGCAAAAGTCAAAGACTACATTTAATTTTTATTGAGTCCATTCCCCTGAAGAGGAACTGGAGCGTCCCAACAACAGCGCTTGTCGATAAAAGCGACTAAGGGCAGAATTCACATCTAGGCAGTTTTGCCATCAATTTACCGTCTTAAAGCTGTCCCGCAAATTTTCATGAAAATCCGTTTGCTTATAAGACTGGAGATCCTCCGTGTCTTAAGAGGAAGATCAAGCAAACAAATCGGTAAGGGGAACATGCAAAGATCCAAGCCTAATTCCAAGCGGTAGGCCCGTCAAGTGTAAACGGCGAACTACACAAGCGGGACCCATGATTATGATCCATGCAATGCAGTTCATTACTTCGTCGAATGGGTAGCAGCTAGGTAGCGAAATTAGAAGATAAAATGTTAGCTGTCTTATCATTACTTTTTGAAAGTCTTCACGATGCGCCTATCAGATTCAGCGCCCTGTGCATTTGCACGCATTGCACAAATGGCTTAACCGGCCATGCTCGCATGCAAAGCACTCAGCAATACAAATCCATGGCCAAAAAGGCGTTTTATATTCATAAGACGCTTGTATTATTGTTAAGGATACAATTTTAATGGAAAAAACACCTGCTTAATATCGCTGTCGACCATACCTCATTCGTGCAGTGTAATCAACGCTTAGATACAATCAAGATACGTAACGATAGGTATGCGCGCTGAATAAAGAAGAAACAAGAAACAAAAAGAATTAATTTAAATTAATAAACCAAGGACACATTTGGCTTTGAATTGCCCGATTTAATGAATTAGTAGGCTGTGATTGCAAACATTTCACCACCACAATAGCAATTATAAAAGGTATTACTCGAACCTTCAGCTGCGCCTATGACATGGTAGTATAAGGTTAATTAAAAAAATTGGGATAGCACCGTGACAATGGGTGGAATTGAAAAGATTGATAGCGAAATGTTCTCCTTTCAGGGATTTCCATATATATATTATAACGAATAATATTGAGCAGTATCAGAAGTAGTCGTATATTGCAGTAATAGATTAAGTAATGAGCCAGTTCGTACATCAACTCTTTTAATTGCAAAGTATTCGGAAATAAATACTAGGCACAGGAAAGCACTACATAGCTACATAGTAATATAATTTCGCATACTTGCAGACTGATGTCGTATAGGTTTAAACAAATATTGTGAATTGGTCTGTTAAGCTTCGATCAGTTAGGTGTTGAATTTATCTGTGGTTGAAATATCCCTTTTCTTGTCTTGGGTCTGTTTGTATCAACTTTAAAGATTGGGCCGAAAGTTCAGGAGTTTTGTTTTTATATTTCATGCCCATTCAAGCGATTTTTAAACCCATTACATTGAAAGTGATTATTTACATAGCGCACGCATTAAGAACATGGTGATGAGAGCGAGAGGAACCAATACACGTTGGTTTTAGATGTTTGTGCATTTTAATGCAGGAAAAACAGCGACTGGAAGAGCATTCTACATTCGTATTGAGTGGCTTAGGAAAGATTCCTTGCAGTTCACTGTACGTCGAATTACAGGTTTGAGGGTGAACTAATGTGCATTACTTACATGGTGGATATTACGGTTTAATTTTTCCAGCAGTGTAATGCACCTGGCTATTTCGTTTGAGTAATGATTTCACAATGATTTCACAAAGATCTTTAATCGGTTTTATCGTGCGTATTTGAGTCCTTTCAAGTAGCTCCAAATAAGTTATTGGTGCACCAGATCCTATGGGTGCTGTACTTGGGCATTTAAACGCCATATACAAGGGAATGAAATGTATCCTGCACCGCTTAAGGGAGCATAGACATTTCGAAAAATTCTTGGCGACATCGAAAATTTCCTCATTCAATCGAAGGCTGTCAATAACACACATTTCTAGAATGGAAAGATTTTTGGTGCCAGGAAGGCAAGTGCCATGGCTCATGGAAATTTGACAGATGATACCACTGTGTTTTGAAAACATTCAAAACAACAGCCCATTTAGGGCCTAGAACCTATCTTCACCAACCTTTAATGTGTGGTTATATGTTTGGTACGAATGGAAGCCACCTTCAATTATGCGATGACTGCGAACGGAAAATTTGAGAAGACTCTCATGACAATTGATATTCTTGGACGTTTGTCAGACTTTCGCCTGGTTTTATGGAGAGACTGTGCTATTGAGCGCCGAAGGGAGTTAAATTTGAACCGCCTCGTTCAGTATAGTTCAATTAAGGAACTAGTGAGAAACTGCGGCCACAATATATTGATTGTGTCCCACTTAAAATTAAAATAAATCATGAGGCGCACGAGCCCGAACACGAATACAAGTAGCTAAAAGCTGTGTTATCGGCAAGGGAATGGATTAGATTGGAAATAACAAACATAAAATTATATTTTCAAAAGTGAAAGGGGGGCGGAGACAAACAGATCCTTGCAGAACACCAGCACTCTTTTGTGTGAAATGCTGACTTTAAACCGTACAAATTAACTTGAATTGAACGGTCCGGAAAGTAGTTTTTGAATTCATTGAAAAGGAAAATCATCAATCTTGAATGCACGAACTTTCGACATAAGGGGTTGTATGCCAAGCTCTGTGAAATGCAATTATTAAGCTCAACGGCCTTACATTCACCTCCGTGGTGAACAAATTGATCCGAGTTTTTAGATAGATTTGTCATCAAATCATATAAAAGTTGTCGGGATTCAAGGCATTCCATGGTTGATGATTAATCACACTAAGCGCGACTTTGAAAAGAAGAAATGAGTTTGCAATTGGTCGGCAGGAGTAGAGGGAAGACAATTCACCTAGGAACGGGTTGGCTTAGTTCAGTTTCCCATTGTTTCAGGAAGAGCCTTGAAAAATAGGTTGATATATAGAAAAGCTTACGGATACCAACGGATTAATTTTATATATTAAGATCTTAAAGTAGTCTTCCCACTGTATGATTACGAACGTCCGAATGGGGTATTATACGCGCTCAAGTCCAAGTGAAGATAAAACATAGTCTCGGAGCATTGAGCTAGCTGCAAATGAGCTACAAGCTGTTTGACTTTACTAAACAAGCCATAGTAAACTAGCCCAGTTGTTTTTGTCCTTAATAAATTACCAAATGTATTTTACTTCCCCACACTTTTAACTTTTTTGAGGATTCAACATGAATAATGGGGAAAAATTGTAGTCGTTGCTGGCTCGTTTGAAATTTATTTAGCTTTCCTCAGATGGGTAGTCGTAATATTATGCCCATAAGCTGAGCTCCTTTAGTCTTGTTACAGCTCAAGTTACCACACGCGTTAACTTTTGGTTTTAATATTCCTTGTTTCATAAGGGATTCCACTTCGCTATCGAGGAAGCACATCCACCATTTGAAACCCCTAAAAAACCGTTAAGTTCTCCCATTTGGCTTTTTCGTATTGCCATACGATTCTTTTAGGAGTTTGTTCTTTAACTCTACGGTTGGAGTAGGAGACATTTGCTATTCTTCGATCTACCGATGTTTCAATATATCTGTCTGTCCAGAATGTCAAAGGAAATTTGAATGGTGTATATTTAAGCTGCCTGCAATGACGATTTCAGTACGATGACAAAGCGTTTCACAATATAAATGTATTCTAAAAATCACATCTACTATATTGGCACAACCACATCAAGCGAATGAATAATAATGCACCAGCCAAGAGGATCTTTGATTTATCAAAGAGTCAAATTTCGAGACGACAATGAAGACTGAGCCTTTGTTAGAAAAAGTACTTTCAACTTTGTGGCTCTTTAACATTCAATTAAAAAAGTAGCGGGGGTATTTTTGGGCTCTAAGTACAATTCAGGTGTCAATTGGATCTTGTAGGCAGCTCATGTTTCGATTATGAGATTGACGGTTATACTGAAATTGTTTGCAATAAGAAGCAAAATCTGTTCTTGGAAACAAAGTCGTCTGCATACAGGCAGTCGTACCTTTAAGGGTCAGATTGAATCCTTCTTAGAAGCTCGGATCCTAGGACCTGCCTTTTCAAAAATCATCGAAATCTGGCCCTTTTCAAATGCGTGACCCTGTTGAACCCTTGCAGGCAAACCTAGCTGACATAATATGAAAATTGGTCGACCCTAAAATTATTCACCAAAATTAAACCGCCAATTTCCATTTCTTATCTCATCATCGACATTAATATCACTCTCGGATTCACAAAACACAATTTGTATCTAGGCATGTATTTGGGTCAAGTCAACGACAAGATAAAAGGTCCGTTGGCGTACTTTAATGTGAAGAAAAAATAAAGCTGTCAAATCTTCAAGATCGAGGGAGAATCTCATTTAAAAACATAGGGGCGGGCTACAGTCCGCTTGGGCGAACTGTTGGATACCCTATTCTTATTCCTATATCTCATAAGTGGGCGTGACAAAAATTTAAAGGATTTTATCGAAAAAACTAACTAACTAACTAACGCTCCCTAGCTCAAACTTTGGTTTTTCAATAAAATTGTTTTATTTAATTGTGGGCGTGTCAGTAGGCGGATTTAAAAAAAATTTAAGTATGAGCATAAAGGGCACCTAGAGAGTATATACTATAAATTTCAGCTCCCTAGCTCAAAATTTGGACTTTCAAAAATAAAAAATAAATAATTGTGGGCGTGTCAGTAGGCGGATTTTGAAAATATTTACACATGAGCATAAAGGGCCCCTAGAGAGTATATATTAAAAATTTCAGCTCCCTAGCTCAAATTTTGGTTTTTCAAAAAAAATATTTTATTTAATTGTGGGCGTGTCAGTGGGCGGATTTTGAAAATTTTATGTCCCAAGCATTTTTATGGGCCAAAGATCATATATAAAAAATTTCAGCTTTCTAGCTCAAAATTCAATTTTTCCCAAAATTTGTTTTATTTAATTGTGGGCGTGTCAGTGGGCGGATTTTGAAAATTTTATGTCTCAATCAGTTTTATGGGCCATAGATCATATATAAAAAATTTCAGCTCTCTAGCTCAAAATTCGATTTTTTCCAAAATTTTGTTTTTTTGAGTTTGTGGGCGTGTCTGTGGGCGGATTTCAAAAATTCTTAAACTTGATTATTTCGGGACCCTAGAGAGTATATGGTTAAAATTTCAGCTCTCTAGGTCCAGTTTAAAGGCCTAATTTTTGCCGACGGACGGACGGACGGACGGACGGACATGGCTAGATCGACATTACTATCGATGCTGATCATAAATATAGTAACTTTTAGGGGTCTACGGGCAATATTAAGGTATGTTACAAACTATGCGTCAAAATTAATATACCCCTAGAATAGGGTATAAAAAAAAGTACGCGAAGGCCTTCGCAAAGAAAAATGAAAAACGTTAAAATTTGGCTTGAAAAAAAGCTGTTTTTTTTTGCTGACAAACTCGTAAGATTTCCTTATTTGATAGTTTTCATTTTCTTCCCAGCCGAAATTCTGTGTGAAGCAAAATGAAGTACAGCACATTTTATTTTTGTTCATCTTTTTTCAATTGTCTTGGTACGCTAGCTGGTTTGTGTAGTTTCGCAAGAAACTTTATATAAATTTACTTTTGCATATCAGTAAGCAAACGGACTTATAATTTCCCTTGCAAACAGACTCATACCTACATTCAAAGAATTCGTGCATTCGTTTCGTATACACTGCAAACTCTCTGATTTTTTTTAAAGTAAGCTTTTCTTGCTGCAAAAATGTTTTCAACAGCGAAGAGATTGACGTGCAAACATCAGATTAAGAATTAAGAAAGTTCGAAATTGGAAAATTCATATGTAATATGGCAGATATAATATACTAATATATATATTTTACTGAATTAAACAGAGTTTATTATGCTATACTTTCTTAGCGCCAGGGATCCCTTTTCAAAGCTTTTCGAAATATGCCTGAGGTAACGCTGGTGCCAGGGTTTCAGGCATATAACTTTTGGTGTCCTATATTATTACTTCAGGAGTACCACAAGGTTCAGTATTGGGCCCATTGCTATATATTATCTATTTCGCGCGTTCCAGAATTTTGGAATCGGAATTGTGCAATAATTGTAGATGGCACTGCAATTTATAGCTCAAATGATTTTGGCCATGCAATTGAAAACAACCTTCAGCATGCTGGAGATATCATTGCTGACTATTTCAAGCCATGGCAAGTTAAGTTAAACGCTGAAGAAACCCAGGTCATCTTTTTCACTAGGAAAAGAAAGACCTGTACACTTCCTCTTGGTCAGCTACAAATTAACCGCTGCGATATCCCGTTGGTTGATTCTGTGAAAAATGTCGTGGTATATCTAGACAAGATATTAACTTTCCGGGGCCATAAAACAAATACGAAGAATGGAACAGAAAATTGAGCGTTCTCGAAAAAAATGCCAAGCCCTTCTGGAATATCGTCAAGGTAGTAAAAAACAAAAACCGTAAGATACCATTCCTAAAGGATTTTTCCAAGAGATATTTTACAGATGTTGAGAAAGCAAACTTACTCGGCACAAATTTTTCAAAAAACCATCGGTCTCTCAACATTTGGGTGATTTTGTAACAAATGAACTTGTTGGTGACACAATCGACAGATTTAACATGTCAAATGAATTGACTGCTTCTAATGCATTGGTAGCTGAACAAAACGTTAGTGATGTAGTCAGCAGCCTGCAAACCCGAAAAGTAGAACGACTAGACAAAGTTCAAAATGCATACCTAAAACAACTTCCGCAGGTTGGAACTAAATATCTAACATTCGTTATTAATGCATATTTAAAATGCCAATACTTTCCTCAATGTTGGAAAAAAACCTTGGTTGTCCCTGTTCTTAAAGCTGGAAAAGCCCCAGATATCTCTGCAAGTTATAGGCCAATAAGCCTACTAAGCAACATTAGTAAAGTTTACGAAAAAACACTTAAGCAACACATTTTAAAAATTGTTTCAGATAAAGATATATATATATCAATACCCCCTCCAGATAATTCTGGGAGGAGGTTGACTCCACGGAAGATAATTCGATCACTTTTACACCGACGGATCAAAAACTAGTGATGGGGTCGGAGGTGGTGTTTTCTCAGAAAGACTAAATATCAGTCTCTCTTTCCGTCTTCCTGATCATTGTAGCGTGTTCCAGGCGGAAATCATGGCGATTAAGGAAGTCTTGTCGTGGCTAAAGAGAAACGTGATATCCGCTAAGGACATCCGCATATTCTCGGATAGTCAAGCCGCTTGGAATCAGTCTCTTCAAACTCCATCGTAGCCATAGACTGCCGTTCGTCTCTTGAGGAGATGGCAGAGCAGTTCAACATTCACCTCATTTGGAGACATCCCAGGGAATTGTAGGGCGGACGAACTCGCCAAAAAAGGAACAGCATTACCTCTTCTACCTGATAAAGGTTTCCTAGGTATGCCCATCGCTACTTGTAAACTCATGCTCAAGCTAGCCGCAGTCGAGAGTACAAACCTCAGGTGGACAGGTAGTGATACGTGTCTAGCGACCAAGCATATCTGGCCAAAGCTGGACCTGCGACGCTCTCTGAGTTTGATCTCACTTAACCGACTGCACATTAGCTCTGTGATAGTTGTCATCACAGGGCACATTCTAATAGGCAAGCACGCATCAAGGCTTGGCGTCTATTCTAACGACTTCTGCAGAAGTTACAGGGATGTGGAGGAGGAGGAGACTACACTTCATCTCCTCTGCACATGTCCTGCACTCTCCCATAAAAGAAATCTCTATTTGGGAGCCTTCTTCCTTAATGAACTCAGTGACTTGGCTAACTCAGATGTTACAAGTCTATCACGCTTCATTAGAAGCTCCAAATGGTTTTAGCGGGTAGTGGTAGATACTCCCGATCCCAGTGGCATCACAATGGACCTCTTTGGTCTAAGTGTGTTAGCTTTCGGCTAACAGCCACATCAACCTAACCTAACCTAACATGTTAGTCTTCGATTCTGGTGTGCCACAAGGCTCAATCTTGGGTGCAACCCTTTTCAATATGTATACTTCAGATTTTCCAAGCCTTCCGCAATGTGAAGCAGCCATTTTTGCTGATGACGCTGCAGTATTCGCGTCGCATGAATTTGCTCTCAACATTGAGACCAATCTAAAACATGCGATCGAAATACTTGAAAAATATTATAACAAATGGACAATTAAGCTGAATGCTAGGAAGACGCAAGCTTTTTCACACGAAAAAGAAAAGCTTGCTATCTTGCCAGCAGACGGCTTCAAATAAATGGTAACACCATACCATGGGAGCAATCCATAAAGTATCTCGGGGTCCACCTTGATACGAAACTAACATTTGATCAACATATTCAACGTACGTTAAGGAAAACAGGTATTGCAATTAAGATGCTCTACCCTTTCATCAATAGAAAATCTTCACTCACAAACGACAATAAGATAATAATTTATAAAGTAATTTTCCAGGCTATCCTATTATATGGGTGTCCAATGTGGGGTACTTAAGCAAGATGCCATTTAAAGAAGTTGCAGGTATCACAAAACAAAGTTTTAAAAACGATGTTAAACCTGCCCTTTCATAATTCAACCCTAGATCTCCACAGACGGGCGAATGTTGAATTGATCTTCGATAGGATTCGAAAACTTACTACTAATTTTAATAACAGCTGTGATAGTTCTGAGAATCCTCTCATAAGCCAGCTAAATGTTTAATCTGCGATATTTCTGTGTAAATATTTATTGCGTTTGCTGTCATTTACTAGTTATTTATCAATTATTTACTTATTTATTCATATATTTATTTATTTATTTATTTATTTATTTGTTTATAAATTGATTTCATCAACGGAGGTACACTTGGTCCTCTAATGGATTACATACATACTTAATTCGACAAATTATTAACATACTTAATTAATCTCACCAAAGTTTGTTGAAAGCATAAGCAATTGATTTTTGAAAGTATTTCTACTTATATTAGAGTGAAGATCAATGAGATTCCCAACTGAATTAGCTTCTCTTAAGCATCTAGTTATTGTTTCATTATATCCGTATTGTACTCTATGCATAGGCTCAACAAAAATATTTTGATTTCTCTATGGTATCACGGGTCTTCGATATTTGATCTGCGTAAGCAGGTAAGGACAATTTATATGTTTAGTTAATAGGTCTTTCACAAACATTTGATTGAAAAATGCCTCCGCCGAATACATAAAGGCAAGATTCCAATCAGTTGGCATCTGATATTATATGGTGGCAAGTCGATATTCCAATTAAGCTTTTTTATCGCAGCTCTAGTAAACCATTTTTGAATCTTCTCTATCCTTGTAGAGTGAACCATATAATATGGATTCCAGATAACAGAGCAGTATTCTAAGGAAGACCTCACATATGCAAAATATATGTATTTAAGGGTATGCGGGTCAGAAAAATCTTGAGAGTTTCGCAAGAAGCAGGCATTGCACCGATCGTTCTTAAAAAATGTAGTCATGCAATTGCTCCATATCTTAAATATCTGTTTGAATTGTCCATTAGTACTGGTAAATTCCCTTATGTATGGAAAAGTGCTTTTATCACACCTGTATTTAAAAAAGGCGAACGTGATGATCACTACTTATAGGCCTATTTCAAAGCTTTCGTGTATCCCTAAGCTTTTTGAACAAATTGTTTGCGAAAAGTTAATATTTCTTTGTCGCAGTTTAATTTGTAATGAACAGCATGGATTTGTAAGAAACAGATCCACTGTCACTTATCTGTTAAGTTTCTTGCATGATTGTTCTAATGCCTTAGAGAATAAGGACGAAATGGATTGCATATACACTGACTTCTCTAAAGCTTTCGACCAGCTGTCCCATGAAATAGTCGAGTTTAAGCTCAGGGCTTTTGATTTCCCACCAAGTTTCATAAAATGGGTTAATTCATACCTTAGATCAAGGGTTTATCAAGTCAAATTTAGAGGATCGCTATCTGTATCTGTTACAGCTAAGTCTGGAGTTCCCCAAGGTAGTCACCTCGGACCAATTCTATTTATACTAGCCATTAATGATGTTAAAGCATGTATAAATCACAGTAATATCCTGATCTACGCTGATGATATGAAGATATTTAAATCTATCACTAGTCAGCAAGATAGAATTTTTCTTCAATCTGACATTAATAGCTTCGCCAATTGGTGTGATAAAAACGGTTTATCCCTGAACCCTACTAAATGTCAACATATGACATTCTCTAGAAAGAATATACCTTCCACCTTTCAATATTCTTTGTCTCAACATATTCTTTGTAATGTTGATAATTTTAAGGATCTTGGGGTTTATTTCGATCCCAAACTGGTTTTTGCCAAGCATATCAATTTTATTGTTAATAAATCTAATTCTATGCTGGGCTTCGTAAAAAGGTGGGCGAAAGAATTTAATGACCCATACGTTACTATGTCATTGCACAATTGTTTTGTCCGTCCGATTCTACAGTATGCTTCACAAGTTTGGACGCCGTTCTACAACATTCATTCAAATCGAATAGAGGCCATTCAACGTAAATTTATTCGATTTGCACTTAGAGGACTTCCATGGGATGATCCTTTTAACCTTCCTCTTTACAGTCAGCGTATTAAGCTTCTTCATTTTCTTCCCAGCCGAAATTCTGTGTGAAGCAAAATGAAGTACAGCACATTTTATTTTTGTTCATCTTTTTTCAATTGTCTTGGTACGCTAGCTGGTTTGTGTAGTTTCGCAAGAAACTTTATATAAATTTACTTTTGCATATCAGTAAGCAAACGGACTTATAATTTCCCTTGCAAACAGACTCATACCTACATTCAAAGAATTCGTGCATTCGTTTCGTATACACTGCAAACTCTCTGATTTTTTTTAAAGTAAGCTTTTCTTGCTGCAAAAATGTTTTCAACAGCGAAGAGATTGACGTGCAAACATCAGATTAAGAATTAAGAAAGTTCGAAATTGGAAAATTCATATGTAATATGGCAGATATAATATACTAATATATATATTTTACTGAATTAAACAGAGTTTATTATGCTATACTTTCTTAGCGCCAGGGATCCCTTTTCAAAGCTTTTCGAAATATGCCTGAGGTAACGCTGGTGCCAGGGTTTCAGGCATATAACTTTTGGTGTCCTATATTATTACTTCAGGAGTACCACAAGGTTCAGTATTGGGCCCATTGCTATATATTATCTATTTCGCGCGTTCCAGAATTTTGGAATCGGAATTGTGCAATAATTGTAGATGGCACTGCAATTTATAGCTCAAATGATTTTGGCCATGCAATTGAAAACAACCTTCAGCATGCTGGAGATATCATTGCTGACTATTTCAAGCCATGGCAAGTTAAGTTAAACGCTGAAGAAACCCAGGTCATCTTTTTCACTAGGAAAAGAAAGACCTGTACACTTCCTCTTGGTCAGCTACAAATTAACCGCTGCGATATCCCGTTGGTTGATTCTGTGAAAAATGTCGTGGTATATCTAGACAAGATATTAACTTTCCGGGGCCATAAAACAAATACGAAGAATGGAACAGAAAATTGAGCGTTCTCGAAAAAAATGCCAAGCCCTTCTGGAATATCGTCAAGGTAGTAAAAAACAAAAACCGTAAGATACCATTCCTAAAGGATTTTTCCAAGAGATATTTTACAGATGTTGAGAAAGCAAACTTACTCGGCACAAATTTTTCAAAAAACCATCGGTCTCTCAACATTTGGGTGATTTTGTAACAAATGAACTTGTTGGTGACACAATCGACAGATTTAACATGTCAAATGAATTGACTGCTTCTAATGCATTGGTAGCTGAACAAAACGTTAGTGATGTAGTCAGCAGCCTGCAAACCCGAAAAGTAGGACGACTAGACAAAGTTCAAAATGCATACCTAAAACAACTTCCGCAGGTTGGAACTAAATATCTAACATTCGTTATTAATGCATATTTAAAATGCCAATACTTTCCTCAATGTTGGAAAAAAACCTTGGTTGTCCCTGTTCTTAAAGCTGGAAAAGCCCCAGATATCTCTGCAAGTTATAGGCCAATAAGCCTACTAAGCAACATTAGTAAAGTTTACGAAAAAACACTTAAGCAACACATTTTAAAAATTGTTTCAGATAAAGATATATATATATCAATACCCCCTCCAGATAATTCTGGGAGGAGGTTGACTCCACGGAAGATAATTCGATCACTTTTACACCGACGGATCAAAAACTAGTGATGGGGTCGGAGGTGGTGTTTTCTCAGAAAGACTAAATATCAGTCTCTCTTTCCGTCTTCCTGATCATTGTAGCGTGTTCCAGGCGGAAATCATGGCGATTAAGGAAGTCTTGTCGTGGCTAAAGAGAAACGTGATATCCGCTAAGGACATCCGCATATTCTCGGATAGTCAAGCCGCTTGGAATCAGTCTCTTCAAACTCCATCGTAGCCATAGACTGCCGTTCGTCTCTTGAGGAGATGGCAGAGCAGTTCAACATTCACCTCATTTGGAGACATCCCAGGGAATTGTAGGGCGGACGAACTCGCCAAAAAAGGAACAGCATTACCTCTTCTACCTGATAAAGGTTTCCTAGGTATGCCCATCGCTACTTGTAAACTCATGCTCAAGCTAGCCGCAGTCGAGAGTACAAACCTCAGGTGGACAGGTAGTGATACGTGTCTAGCGACCAAGCATATCTGGCCAAAGCTGGACCTGCGACGCTCTCTGAGTTTGATCTCACTTAACCGACTGCACATTAGCTCTGTGATAGTTGTCATCACAGGGCACATTCTAATAGGCAAGCACGCATCAAGGCTTGGCGTCTATTCTAACGACTTCTGCAGAAGTTACAGGGATGTGGAGGAGGAGGAGACTACACTTCATCTCCTCTGCACATGTCCTGCACTCTCCCATAAAAGAAATCTCTATTTGGGAGCCTTCTTCCTTAATGAACTCAGTGACTTGGCTAACTCAGATGTTACAAGTCTATCACGCTTCATTAGAAGCTCCAAATGGTTTTAGCGGGTAGTGGTAGATACTCCCGATCCCAGTGGCATCACAATGGACCTCTTTGGTCTAAGTGTGTTAGCTTTCGGCTAACAGCCACATCAACCTAACCTAACCTAACATGTTAGTCTTCGATTCTGGTGTGCCACAAGGCTCAATCTTGGGTGCAACCCTTTTCAATATGTATACTTCAGATTTTCCAAGCCTTCCGCAATGTGAAGCAGCCATTTTTGCTGATGACGCTGCAGTATTCGCGTCGCATGAATTTGCTCTCAACATTGAGACCAATCTAAAACATGCGATCGAAATACTTGAAAAATATTATAACAAATGGACAATTAAGCTGAATGCTAGGAAGACGCAAGCTTTTTCACACGAAAAAGAAAAGCTTGCTATCTTGCCAGCAGACGGCTTCAAATAAATGGTAACACCATACCATGGGAGCAATCCATAAAGTATCTCGGGGTCCACCTTGATACGAAACTAACATTTGATCAACATATTCAACGTACGTTAAGGAAAACAGGTATTGCAATTAAGATGCTCTACCCTTTCATCAATAGAAAATCTTCACTCACAAACGACAATAAGATAATAATTTATAAAGTAATTTTCCAGGCTATCCTATTATATGGGTGTCCAATGTGGGGTACTTAAGCAAGATGCCATTTAAAGAAGTTGCAGGTATCACAAAACAAAGTTTTAAAAACGATGTTAAACCTGCCCTTTCATAATTCAACCCTAGATCTCCACAGACGGGCGAATGTTGAATTGATCTTCGATAGGATTCGAAAACTTACTACTAATTTTAATAACAGCTGTGATAGTTCTGAGAATCCTCTCATAAGCCAGCTAAATGTTTAATCTGCGATATTTCTGTGTAAATATTTATTGCGTTTGCTGTCATTTACTAGTTATTTATCAATTATTTACTTATTTATTCATATATTTATTTATTTATTTATTTATTTATTTGTTTATAAATTGATTTCATCAACGGAGGTACACTTGGTCCTCTAATGGATTACATACATACTTAATTCGACAAATTATTAACATACTTAATTAATCTCACCAAAGTTTGTTGAAAGCATAAGCAATTGATTTTTGAAAGTATTTCTACTTATATTAGAGTGAAGATCAATGAGATTCCCAACTGAATTAGCTTCTCTTAAGCATCTAGTTATTGTTTCATTATATCCGTATTGTACTCTATGCATAGGCTCAACAAAAATATTTTGATTTCTCTATGGTATCACGGGTCTTCGATATTTGATCTGCGTAAGCAGGTAAGGACAATTTATATGTTTAGTTAATAGGTCTTTCACAAACATTTGATTGAAAAATGCCTCCGCCGAATACATAAAGGCAAGATTCCAATCAGTTGGCATCTGATATTATATGGTGGCAAGTCGATATTCCAATTAAGCTTTTTTATCGCAGCTCTAGTAAACCATTTTTGAATCTTCTCTATCCTTGTAGAGTGAACCATATAATATGGATTCCAGATAACAGAGCAGTATTCTAAGGAAGACCTCACATATGCAAAATATATGTATTTAAGGGTATGCGGGTCAGAAAAATCTTGAGAGTTTCGCAAGAAGCAGGCATTGCACCGATCGTTCTTAAAAAATGTAGTCATGCAATTGCTCCATATCTTAAATATCTGTTTGAATTGTCCATTAGTACTGGTAAATTCCCTTATGTATGGAAAAGTGCTTTTATCACACCTGTATTTAAAAAAGGCGAACGTGATGATCACTACTTATAGGCCTATTTCAAAGCTTTCGTGTATCCCTAAGCTTTTTGAACAAATTGTTTGCGAAAAGTTAATATTTCTTTGTCGCAGTTTAATTTGTAATGAACAGCATGGATTTGTAAGAAACAGATCCACTGTCACTTATCTGTTAAGTTTCTTGCATGATTGTTCTAATGCCTTAGAGAATAAGGACGAAATGGATTGCATATACACTGACTTCTCTAAAGCTTTCGACCAGCTGTCCCATGAAATAGTCGAGTTTAAGCTCAGGGCTTTTGATTTCCCACCAAGTTTCATAAAATGGGTTAATTCATACCTTAGATCAAGGGTTTATCAAGTCAAATTTAGAGGATCGCTATCTGTATCTGTTACAGCTAAGTCTGGAGTTCCCCAAGGTAGTCACCTCGGACCAATTCTATTTATACTAGCCATTAATGATGTTAAAGCATGTATAAATCACAGTAATATCCTGATCTACGCTGATGATATGAAGATATTTAAATCTATCACTAGTCAGCAAGATAGAATTTTTCTTCAATCTGACATTAATAGCTTCGCCAATTGGTGTGATAAAAACGGTTTATCCCTGAACCCTACTAAATGTCAACATATGACATTCTCTAGAAAGAATATACCTTCCACCTTTCAATATTCTTTGTCTCAACATATTCTTTGTAATGTTGATAATTTTAAGGATCTTGGGGTTTATTTCGATCCCAAACTGGTTTTTGCCAAGCATATCAATTTTATTGTTAATAAATCTAATTCTATGCTGGGCTTCGTAAAAAGGTGGGCGAAAGAATTTAATGACCCATACGTTACTATGTCATTGCACAATTGTTTTGTCCGTCCGATTCTACAGTATGCTTCACAAGTTTGGACGCCGTTCTACAACATTCATTCAAATCGAATAGAGGCCATTCAACGTAAATTTATTCGATTTGCACTTAGAGGACTTCCATGGGATGATCCTTTTAACCTTCCTCTTTACAGTCAGCGTATTAAGCTTCTTCAAATGTTACCCCTTTCTCAACGAAGGCTTAATAGCGATATCATTTTTTTACAGCAGCTTATATCCGGTCAAATAGATGCACCTGACTTGCTGTCATCTATTGGCTTTAATTTTCGGTGTGGTGCCCATAATTTACGTAGTGTTGATTTATTGTTTAGCCCCCATCATAGAACGAATTATGGGAGGCATGAGCCTATTAGTCGCATGAGTAGAATCTATAATATAAATGATCATGTGATTGACTTGCATGTTAGTAAAATTAAGCTGAAAAATATTTTGCGCAATAATACCTTAATGTCTTAATTTATTTGCATGATTTGTGTTTGTGTTAGTATTTTATAGGTACATAATTATTGTATTTTTAATTGTTTTGTCCTTACTAACACCTGCACTAAATGATGAGCCTGTGGGAGCACTTTTAGTGGCGGCAAGTTTCTGCTCGTGATAGTTGCTTGCTCTAAGCACTCCACGACACAGAACTGATAGTGTATGTAAGATAAATCCCATCATTGACCTGCATTTTGTGACGAGGTAGTCTATGTGACTATTGAAATTGAGCTTATAGTCGATTTTTCTTTATTTATTTATTTATTTATTTGTTTATTTATTTTTGTATTTATTTCTTTATCTATTTATTTATTTATTTATATATTTATTTATTTATTTATTTATTTATTTATTTGTTTATTTATTTTGTTGTATATATTTATTTATTTGTTATTGTTATTTTTTTGTTGTCAAATGAAGGTTTTTTCGTATTTTCCTTCGATAAACTCTTCTGATCATTCATAGTTATTTATTGTTTGCCATACAAGAAAATGTTTCAGTAGAAAGATAATGTATCAAATCTCTGAATTGTAAAATGTGCGGTCACAGACTTTTTTTAAAAAAGATTGTTACGAAATAAAATTAATTGAAAACAAATACGCTTAGCAACATAAATATAGCTACTAAAATATTTACCCTCTCATATGTAGGCAATCACCTCTGAGTAAATATAACAAGATTATAATCTATAAAATCATCTTTTAAACCATTATGCTTATCCATTGTGGGAACTTGAGCAAAATCACACATTCAAAACATTAAAAATGATGGTAAATATGCGTTTTCTCGACCCAACTTCTGCATGAAGAAACTCGGGTACTACAAGTTGCAAAAAATATTTAACAACCAAAGGTTCAACTTAAGGTAGAACTATTCAAGCAACATGTCAATAAAAAAAGTAATACGTCAATAAGGGCGTTTGCATTTGTTTTATGTGCACTTAAAAGTTATTGTTTATTTATTTATTTTTTTAAATAAATATTTATTTATAACTTTTTAACCCAGTCTCATTATTTCACCTGTTCGCGCAGACAACAACTGGGGAAAATGTATGACTTAGTTCGTCAATCACAGCATTGCTAAATTAGATTAAGGAACATTTTTATTACTTACCTTAGAAAATATCGTCGATTCGAAAAAAAAATCCTCGGTTTCGAGCATTTCATTGAACCACTAAACCGAATAAGTGGTCAGCTACTTTTCATACAGTGATTTTCAACACACAAATTGGATAACCCAAGCAAATTGAAAAAGTATTTTATAGTGACCTACTCGCCTTATCTCAGATTTAGGTCCAAATAGTGATCATGGACAATTTACGTTTGCAAAAAAAAAAACGAAAACTATCGATGCGGAGGACTAAACTGAAATGCTGTATTTTACGACCGTGATTTGAAAACTCTAACAGATAACAGTGCATCACAATGCCGCCAATAATACCCAGAATAATACAAACAAGCAAAGTAAGTACACACTACCACAGTACAGCACTCGTAAAAACAAGATATTGCTCCAGCAGGTCCCTGTATCTATCGACTGCACACCATATATCCCAGAGAGGACTAGACCAGACCCTTCGCATCAGGTTGTACGGGGAAGTGGAATACATACATTTCTTTATTTTTGTGTGTTTGTCTCGTAAACTCATGCAATAATAAAACCTAATATAGAGAGGGAACTATTCACTGAAAGCAATGTGATTGCATTTACCATTCATAGTCGTTACTGTGAAAAGAACTGCTGCACAATAAATCAAGGACTCTTTGTAGCAGAATTTATCATCTGCCTTTGTGCATCCGCCAGATGACTACGATTTGCATTGCTTGTTTTTTTTTCAGCGGAACAAATACAGATAGAATAAAATACACCACCTGGGCAGGAGGAACCGCGCCTTTCCACGAGTCCACCAACGCGATTCATTGGCCCTTTGTGCCGACAAACATTAACCACTAAACCAGCAGTTTTTGACACCTCCAGCACAGTGTAGTGTACACAGCGCACTATTACACATCGTAATGGTGTATTCCTGAAAAATTATCCTTTCACGCTGATTTCGTTGGCGCAGCTCACCGGCACTGGTGGATGTAGCGACCATCGATGATAGAACACCAGATGCAGCACACCGAGGAAGTAAGAAGAAAACAGGAGCAACGTAAGGACGAAAGCGACACACACCATCAAAGTGATAAAAAGGAATCATGAATATTGAAACAGATATTTTCTATTAGATGGAAGGCAGTTTCAGCACCTGCGACAGATGGAATAAGAGAAACACAATCTGGTTTCTTGAGTTTTTGATCTCGGATTGGAATTCATTAGAAAGGGATAACGTTCCACGCAACGAGGTACTCTATCCTTACTTTATACATACATTGCTTGGTGGCGAAGATTTGGACGAAAAATTCTTTCACGGTAAAATATGTCTTCGATCTCTGTGAGTCCTTTGAGGATTTTACACGTTCTTTCATCAGAACAAGTAAGAGCATTATTGAAGCTGAAACGAAGCTGATTATAGAGCGAGATGCCATCGAATGCACTCATGTTTGCTTTTGTGTGCCATTTCGATAGAAAATTGAAAGGGGGATAAAAATAAAATATTCGATGGCAAGCATAGCCAGCTTGTTAATGGAGTATTTTTGTATGTGCAGTGAAGGATGCTGGATGGTTTGGCAGGGGAATGTAGTTGAAGAAGACAATGTGTCAGGTATCTATAAGACATCTGCCTACACAAGATGGTTGCGTTCGATGGCAATCATGGCAGGGACAAGCGTTGATTGCAAGCACATACCTTTATGCGGAAACAATGGATGCGTTCACACCTTTGACCTACTTTTAGGTTGGATGTGACAGAATATTTGTCATGGACCCTTATTGTTTACACTGAATGGCTTGCTTTGCTCTCGTGAGCTCCATCGTACCTATGCTTCCAGGCAGAAAATGGATCTGCGATAGTGAGAAAGGTTATTGCAGAGATAAAATACTCAAAATATATGGCGATTGGATCTGCGGTAGCAAAGAGGAGGTTCTCATTGTTTGAGAAGGAGTTCGTATTTTAGAACTGGAGTTAGGTGGCTCCATTTTTCGTTATGTTTAGGCTTTTTGGGCAACTGTTGCATCAAACTCTTCCCAAGTTGCCAAGAAGGTGCGGCATAATTCTTACTTAACCCGCTCTTTATCAATGCAGGATAAGCAGATTCCGTTATACAGTGTTATTAGCAATTGAAAAGTATGCATAAGACATCCACTGCTTTAATTGCAAGGGTTGGCCAGTGTTATGGTTTCTTTGTTTGGTCATAAAATCAGTAATTGGAAAATATAAGCACTATCCTGGTCTTCCGTGCAGGGAAGGGCTAAACATATCATTGGAGTCCGGAGTGCCACAATTCAACAAATCTTGTTAAACAAAGAAATTCGACCAGCGCAGCACCGCAGAAATAAGGAGTCTGATGATCGCTTGTAGCGGACCGTGAAACAGCGCTGTAACTCCAGCCGTCCACTTCACGTGGTAGCAATTACAAGATAAGGCTGTTCATTCAAACAAATCAGTGAAAATCAATTAATTCAATATGGAATTATAGCTGTACAGCAAGACTTGTTCATTGTGTTACAGGCCCCCTGGTGAGCATAGTTATGCATTTAACATCTTAAAACTCTCTCGCAGGTGTGCATGCTTGTCCGTGGGTTGACACGAATGAAGATCAACATGAGCATACACGCGTCGAAATCTTAAAAACGAATTAGGCCGAATCATATCAATGCATCTACACGAACCTCAGTAAGTAACTGATCCGAAACTGGGAAGTTTGTTGATGACCATCGAGGTTGAACCGTCGAACCCTACCGACGGAGCAGTAGGGATGTAGTTAAGTGGGAGGATATGAGTTCTTAAGCATTTCTCTTCAACCTAATAGCAACAAGTCTTTAAAGTTAACCTCTGCAAAAAGTCGAATATGCCAAGGCAAACTTATTCTCACCCCATAGAACTTAAGCAATCGGAAGTACTTTTTTCCATTTGAAGAAGCAACACCGAAAATCGTCCGGAATACTAATTACTAATTAACACCTCTATGCGCCAACCTCAATCAGCGCCATTGAACCACCACCAAATACCACAACCAGACTTCACATTAATCTGTGAAAAGCTTCGTTAGAGCAACAATAAGCGACCTGATTGGACTGAAATCACACTAAATCACCCCCACGATTGACATAGACAGTAAAACAATCCCAATGATTTATTAAACCAATTATATAAATGTTTCGCTTTTTTCCCATTCAACAGTCGTTCCATGGTGTAGCCGCCCTTTTGCCATTGCCACTACCACCCCCAAACGAGCCAACCACCACTTATTCTTATAGCCGTGAACTTTTAAAGCGAACTTCTTTCATTAATATTCAACCGGAAAACAGAGCTAAAGTTGAGAAACTTTTCCTGCTTCGGACTACGGGTTGAGGCTAAACACAGATAGAAAGAGAAAAAAGGCATTGTACAGCCCTGTCCTTCCATTCCATCTGTGCCCTCCGTTCAGATGGTGCTATAAAAATGTTTTACAGTACCAGGCAATTCCGATTTTAATTTTTTTTCCTTTCGTCCCTCGATAAACTTGCTCAGCCTCTTTAATTCCATTTATTCATCCCATCATCCCATTCTCATCTTTCTATTGCGAGACGACTGCCACTGTGGGGACAAGCAAACAAGTATCCATCCACAAAAACCATAATACCCAACCTTGCTCTATCAAAAAGAAAGGGATAGCTCTGCACCAACAACTAGCCTCCGGCCTAGGACAGTAGGTTAGCGCCAAACAAAAGTTCAGCTAGACCAAACACAGGCCTGCATTCCTCCGCTCTTCGCCATGGGGCAGGACAAAACTAATCCAAGTTTTTGTGGGCGTTGGTGAAGTTTTCCTTTTAAGCGATTATAGATTTTGCCATTCGAGTCAGAGTCGTATATTAATTTGTAGTTCCGTTGGTCGTTGTGGTGTACCTATCAACTACAAGTTTCCATTTGTGCGGCGTAGCACAGCACTAGAGAAGTCTTATAGCGCCACCTTGCTACAGTGGTACTTGGCTGGAAGTTGCGGTTACATGGCGTGGGGAGAGGGCGACCATTCTCCCCCAGTTGAAGTGGTTACTTGTTGACTCGCCTATACAGATACATGAAATAGTCAGGAACGTTTGTAGGTTGTGTACAATTTCTGGTGCTCGAACTTTATATGTTACCGTGTTGAGGCAGGACCAAAGACCAAGTTTTCCCACAATTTACGCTTCTCGGTCGAAAACTGTAGTCTATGAGGACTATGTTCAACCACATGTGTCGATGGAAAGGATGCAAATCAATATCACACTTGATAGATGTTCAAAGCGGTGCTGCAATTCGGTGGATGGTGTAACATATTTGGCTTTCAGATGTGGATGCCATCAGCAGAAATTGGAGGAGATACTCCTTTTGTTTTCGGAACAAGGGAGTCTTACTTTAAAATCCAGGCGCCATTTTGTGTCGCTAGTATGGGCCAACTTTAAATGATCTTAATTAAAAGCTTAAACTCACTTGAATCGATTATACACAAGTGTTTGTTGCTCGCACAAGTTGCCTATTCGCAAGTAATTGTTGCGGTTGAACAATGCCAACAGCGCATTATTTCCTTGTTTTTTGTTGCAAAGTTAGCAAGGATTCCAAAGAAGCTTCCTTAAATTTGTAATTATTGTGTAACAACATTTTGGGTTGATTTCTAATTTGTAGTACCCGACAATATGGGACCAAAGTAAAATAACTTTAAACAGCCGAAAGTGGATTCTATCCATCCCTGCGTTAGAATGTCGATAAGCATAATAACAAAGATTGCTCAATTTGCTTCGAATCGATTAAATTAAAAAAAGGTTTATAGGTTTGGTTGGCGCTGCCTGAAGCTTATCACACTTTGGGGAAAAGTTTGAAGGTTTTGATAAGTTTTTTGGAAAATAGTAGGGTAAAGTCGGGTGATATGGCACCACGATATGATGATATGATATAGCTCCCATCCAATATTTCACATTTGACGATATTTTTTTAAATCAAAGAAATACAAATAGTTCTACGTAAGCTCTCGAAGGGTTCAATTTGGATTGACAAAACAGACCTAAGAAATTTTCTGTGTTCAACTTCAGACCTCACATAATTGGGTAGATTATTCCAGAGTTTGACAGCAAACGAAAAATTGTCTGTGTCAAGCAGGTATGAATAGCAGGTCGCAGTATTATATAGCGATTGGATAAACAGAAGTTAATTTTATTTAATAAATAGTTTATCATACGATACCCACCAGGGATTTGAGGGACGGATCAGGGTTCGATTGAGTTCATCCATCCCAGCTGGACTCCTACCAAGGGAAAGAGGTCGGAATGAGGTTAGATTTTAACAATCACTTCAGTCAGCACTTCACTCCGAGGACGAGACAGAAATCCCGGGAGTATGATTGATACAGTCATCCCCGGTTTTGCTGCCTTCGCGCTGAGCAGACAAAATGGGGCCACTCTGCTACTCCCCAAGGTTCTTGAGTTTGACGTACGTTCTAAAACCTGCATTACATGCCCGACATGAATTCATTCACCATAAGTACCAACCTTAAATCCAAATGGTTTCAACTAACATGAGGATGGACCCCCAACTCGACTAAGACAGCCGCCCCTTCCTGCTCCCTTTCGGTGGACCAGTGTAGCTTGTGGTTTGTATTGCAACGGCAACTCGAAGCTGAACTCCCTCCGCGATGCGCGTAGCAATCAGGATTCGACTGCTCCAGTCACTCCCTCAAGAACAGTTTGAAACCTACTACTCTATTGTGCAGCCGATTCACTGCGATCCCCCCGATGGTATGAAATAACTTGCTCGGGATTCGATTGTATTGGTCACCCTCCGCTGAGCAGTGAAATGGGATCAAACCATGGTTCGATTGCATTAATCACCTCCGCCACCTCAAAGTAGGTAATCACGGGACACCTGACAGATGATTCAATATAGCATTACATCTCTGGCATACATTACACGAAGCCTTAACAAAAACTGACTAAACAAACCCCGAAATAATTCTGTGGATGCAATCGTGCGAACAATACTCAGATACGGCGGCGTAGTCTGGTGAGAAGCCACGGACAAGGTTACCAATCTCTTGGTGATAACTACGGATCGGATTTCCATGCAAATGCATATTTTTTAGGAACACCTTGGAAGCAAGGCAACGAATTATATGAATCAGGAAATTTCCTTTAAAATGGCATTGCGTTAGTGCATATGTTGGCATATTTTACTATAAATGCATTTTTTGCATATTTTTGTGCATATTTTACTATAAATGCATACTTTGCATAGTTTTTCATATGTTTATAATAATTTTCATATTTTTAGAGTATATTGTACTAAAACTATTTTACGGGGAAGTCATTAAAAAAAACTTCAGTGCGTTCTGCCAAAAAATGAAGGATTTTCAATAATGCAAAATGTAAGTAAGACGTTGACATTGAACTGCAATGACGAAAATTACCCAAAGAACTTTACCGTCGATGAGATTTGTTCTTTGAAAAATGATCAACTAACTTCAGTTGACGTCGAGCGATTTTTTACGTTATATAAGGCATTTTTAAAACTTTAAGAACAATTTTATGATCTATGCAAATAAAACTTTTCAAAATCAGAACAATTAAGAAAACATGATTTTATGTTATTTTGAATTATTTATTTTAGTTAAACAAATGAAGATGTTTATGTTTACGTTAACTGTTTTTGTTTTTTTTTTTAAATGTTAATTTCGTTGTAAGTTATTATTTAATAAAAATAAAAAAATTAACTTATTGTTAAAGACTGAAGAAAATGCATTTTTAAATTAAATTAAATTGGTTTTAAGTGCATATTTTAAATACATATTTTGCATTTTTAGGTGCATATTTTAAGCGCATATTTCCAAATTTTAAGTGCATGAAAATCCAAACCCTAGTGATAGCAAAAGGTTCGTCGAACTGTTGGATACCATATTCCTGTTCCCCTCTTCCAAAGTGGGCTCGGCATGGGGTTGCGAGTTTTTGTTCATTATGGATCATTTTTAGTTTCTAACAAAATTATCAAATTTGGGCGAACTTCAAATATTTTAAAATGTTTTTTTTTTTTTTTTTTTTTTTGAAATTCATTTTTTTTATTCATTGATAAATATCTACTTACATACTAGACAAAAATGATTAAACCTAACTTAAAATTAACAGGATACTTATTCTTATTTATTGGTCCTTATGCGAACGCTCTAAACTTAACTATATCTTAGAATTATTGCCTTTCGGCCTACGAACTATTTTACGAACTAATCTTACATATATATTCCTCGAGAAAATTTACTAAAACTCGGTATCATTATTGAGATTTTATATAAAACAAATTACAAACTACCTATTCTACTTACTTAAACTACTTAACGTATTCTAACTATAATTAGGATTCTGAGCACTCGTTGCCTGGCGCAATAAGTGGTCAAAATCCCAATTGCTTTCCGAGCGCCTGGCAGTCGTCAACGTGCACACGCGCCGCCGTGAGCCGACTGAAGCCTTACAGCGTCAGTCAACTCCCGGAAGCACCACCACACGTTGGCGAGCCCGGCCTCTCCCAAAAACGCCCTAGCTGACTTAATCTAACTTATAAGCTAAGAGGATGTTACCTAGAGTAACGCACCGTCCTGGGAGGGCATGTTGACCCCTCCCCCCTCAACAAGCCACCAAAATTCGGCGAATTGCTTTTCCGTGTCGAATCTATCATTCTCCGATATTGCGGTACTAAAACGGAGGAGCTCATGAGCATTGGCGACGTCCCCGTCATGGAGGAGCCGCTTATCTCTCGCACTGCGGTAGCGATGGTATAAGACCGGGATACCATCCCTCGTCTGTACCAGCCCTTTTGAATCAATATGGATAAATGCCTCTGGCGGGATAAAGCCAGACCGGAGCGTACTCTCTATGTACATTTCATTGGGGTAGTAAGCCCCAAATATCAGACTATTGTCGCTGGCCATCGCCCTTGCAACGTGCCTTCGAGTGACCTTAATGAGGAAATTGTCAATCCTATTCAACTGAGCCCCATCGTATAGGACCTTGTTGGGATAGTATTTTATATAGTTGGATTCAGGCGTTCGGAACAACCGGAGACAGGTCCTAAGACATTGTCTCTCCAAAACCCGAATCTTTTCCATATAGCTAGGCGCTATATTAAACCATAATGGACAACCATAAGCGATGATCGGCCTTATAAGGGCCACGTAGCAAATGACCTTCACTCTGGAGTCAAGTTGACTGCTATGAAACAGTCTCCTTGTTAGAGCAAAAGCCTTCTTGGCCCCAGCAAGACAAGCAACTATATGTCTATCGAAATACAGATACTGGTCAAGCCAGATACCTAGATATCTAACTGCGCTTCTCACCGCCAATGGCTGCCCATTTTGTCCAATAATGGCCAATTTTTTCCAGTTTTTTCTGGTATCCCTAGAGGCCCCAGCCAATGGAGTTCTGAACAAGATTGTTTCCGTCTTCTGAAAGTTGATTTTCAACTTCCAGTCGTCGCAATATCGCTTAATTTGATCGAAGTCACGCTGCAAAAGGATATTAATGACCTCGATTTTAGGACCTGATCTGTATGCCACCAAATCGTCGGCATACGCTATAGCATGGCTGAGTGAACCCACCAGATCACTCGTGTAAATGTTAAACAGGATCGGAGAATTGACCGCCCCCTGCTGTAAACCGTTTTTAATTTCAAAGACTCTGCTCGAAGTCACGTTGCCACATTTGACAACGAACTTCTTTCCCATAAGCATATTATAAATTACATATAGCAAAGGTTTGTGCATCCCCCGCCTGGTCAACTTGTAGAAAAGTCCCTCTAACCATACGGTGTCGAAAGCCTTCTCAAAATCAACCAGACAAGCACCCGTGCATTGGTTCTTGCATTTATTCCACTGAATGTCGGAAACCAGTTTCGACGCGGCATGAATAGTGTCATGCCTCGCCCTGAAACCAAACTGGTTGTCCGGAATTATGTTATTGTCCTCGACCCACTTTAACAGGGCTCTATTGACAACCCTTTCAAAGACCTTGCTAATATTCGGAAGCAAGCTAATTGACCGGAGATTGGCAGGGTTCGTCCTATCTTTACATTTTTTCGGGATAGGGTGTACCACAGCTACCTTCCAATGCGCCGGATAATATGCATTATTCAGCGCATTGTTAAACAGCGTGGTGAAAATATCTACAGCCTCCAGAGGCAGGTGTCTCAATACGACGTTTGGGACACCATCCATCCCCGCCGACTTTTTATTCTTTAGTGTCTCGAAGATGCACAGAAGATCATCCTTCGACACGAACAAGTGCGATGCATCTCGGCCATTGGCGACAACTGCATTAGCATGGTTTTCATCAGTGAACACGGTGAATCCGTTATTCTCAGATCGCCAATTCTCAAGTTCGGTGCGCAGATCGAAGTGGCTCACCAGAGCCCTATTCTCAATGTCGTGGTTACGGCGAACAGGATTGTTCACCGTATACACGGCCTCGAAACAAGCGCCCAGCAAATCCACCTTCTCCTGTGGGTCCTCGACCACGAAAAAATCGTCGTTTGAAGCGACACTTTCTGGACTTATTCCAGCAGTCAGTACCGTCTGTCTGTTCTCTGCTGTCTGGGAGATTCGAACACAAGGAATATCATTGTGATCTTTCCTCCTGAACAACTTATTTATCTGTGGGAACATATTCGGACTACAGGTTTTAATAGCCCGAATTTTATTGCCCCAATACAGACTTACAGATTTTTTGTAATTTTCTTTTATCAGCTGTTTTAGGATTCGGATCTCTGAATTCAGCATCCTTACCTCCGGGTCGTTGCGATCAGTAAATTGCCTGTACAGCCGTTTAAGCCTCGAGAGCAGTCTACTTTTCTGTCGGTATAGTGCGTCGATTGTAGGGTTTCTGTACTTTTCTGTCTGGTCGTCGTCGGAACGCCCTACTCGAGGAATAGTTCGTTCCATAGTTCGTTTGATGGCGTCGTTCATTTGCAATAAATGCCAATCAATGTCATCATTTGTCATGTTACTGTTTGTCGGTGGGTCGATCCCACTCGAACGTATATCTCGCTTTAAAAATCTGGAGAAGCGCGACCATTGTGCCCTCCGATAATCGAATGAACACACTGCTTCGTACTCCTCCAGCAGCGTTTGCTCGTTCGGGATCCGTATTGCGGCGGCGAGTCCGTAGTGATCACTATCGTACTCAAACGCACGCAAACAGTTCCGCGTGTTTTGATCTATGTTCGTCAGTTGAAGTCTTGCGTCCGTTAAGGCCAAGTCCAGGAAAGCACCGCTTCTTGGGAAAGAAGGGATATCCGTCGCGTACAACTCGAGGTTGTACTCAATCATATTGAGGCGCCACCAGTCGTGAAACTGGTTGCCCCTGGGATTTGCAGTAACATTTCCCCATGCCGCATGTTTGGCATTAATATCTCCGGCCAAGAAGTAATAATTCTCCTCCGAGTTCAGCTGCAGACCACGAAAAAGTGTCTCGAGCTCTGTCATAAATTGGTTTGGTGGAGGTGCTGCAGGTGCGTACAGCGACACCACATACATTCTCCTCCGGCTATGGAGAGGAATGCATATGATGCATGCCTCCAACAACTGGAACCTACGTACGTCCCCGCTATATATAACCCTATGGCGCAGGCCTTTTCGAATTAAGATTCCAACCCCACCTCCTTGAGTGGAGTGAGGCCGGTCTCTTCTTATTACATGATAGTTTTTGTATCCCAATTTGTGCTTCTGATTTAGCTTAGTTTCGCTAACCAAAAGCACATCCGGGTTTTCGGTTTTCAACAAGTTGGCAAGTGACGTTCTTTTCTCGATCCTGACTAGTGAATTAACATTCACAGCAAGGATCTTTAAGTTTCCCTCATCCAGCGTAGCCATTAGATTTATGGCACACCAGACCCCACAAACAGCTCCGAATAGATAAAGTCAATTCGGGCCGCTTGTTCATTTAATTGTTTCTGGAACTTATCGATCTTTCCGTGCAGAGACAGAAGGATCGATTTTAAGTCCAGATCCACCTCTGGTGCCTTTTGGGCTACCATTGGTTGGTTTGATGTCATGTGGGCTTGACCCGGTCCAGCTGCCATTTGGGCAAAGGACACGTTGGGTGCCACAAAATTTGCGAACGAGCGACTCCTCTGACGCCTATCATCTTCAGACTGCTGTTTGCGGGCCTGGACTCTCTTTTTCAATTCTTGGTACTTTGGACAACCCCTGAAGTTGGCGGGATGTCCAGAGTTCCTGCAGAGCACACAGGAGAGTACACTCCGGTCTTCGACTCTCTCCTTACCTAGAGAGCATTCACCATGTATGTGGTCCTTATCGCACTTCACGCATCTAAACTGCATGTTGCAGTTAGCTGCGGCGTGCCCGAACCTTTGGCAGCGCATACATTGAAGTATGCGATCTGACCTCTTTATTTTCTCCCACCTTACAGCATGGTAGTACAGGAAGCGGATATTTCGCAGCCTGTCGATTTTGCTGTCGGGAGTAAGCTGGACTAGGAAGAATGGTAAGTGACGGTTACCACCCCTTGCCACAGCGGAGGAAAACGGCTTGACCCCCACGAAATGGAGGTCGTCGCTTTCAAAATTCTTTAGCTCTCTTTCAAGCTCCTCCGTTTTAATTGAGGGATCAATTCCCTTCAGTACCACGGTTTTTAACTTTTGCTGCCTTGGGGTGTACGTGAAGTACTCGGTTTTCACCTCTCCCAAAGCGGCGCGCACCCTCTGGTACTCCTCTATTTTTTCACATATAATTATGTGATTGTTAGCAGAAAGCCTTTTCACATGGAAATTTTTTGTTATTAATTTACAAATCCTAATGCTATCTATAATGTCGAAATTACTCACGTTAATGGGTGGTATTTTGTCCTTCCGCGACTGTTTAGATTGTTGTTGTTGTTGTTGTTGTTGGTGTTGTTGTTGTTGATGTTGTTGGTGTTGTTGTTGTTGATGTTGCCGTTGTTGTTGCTTCACCTCCAGTTGTTGTTGCACTTGCTGCTTGAGCACAGCTTGTTGTTGCTGTTGCTGCAGCTTCTTACTGCGCAACTGGTCGCGCTTCTCCAGCAGCTCTTTTATGAGCTTGTCCAGCTGCGCCTCCTCATCATCCTCTTTTTCTTCGTCCATTTGGACGACTTCCTCGTCATCGACCGGTAAGTCCTTGAAGGAGTTTCCCTCTCCGACGTACCGGCCCTCTCCTCCATCATACTCATAAGAGCTGGAGTGTGCTCCGTCATCATCGGATGCAGCCACCGATGATGCCACACTATGGCCTGCCAAGTCTAACCTTCTTTTGGCTGAAAGGTTCGGCTTCGGGTTTAACTTCCGCCGCCGTTTTTCCACTGTCCTATACTCCTCGCTTACAGTTACTGCTGGCGTTGTAGCGAGAGCTTTTATTGTTGGCGTTGTTGTTGTTGCTGTTGTTGATGTTGTTGTAGCTGGTGTTGCCTGCGTAGACCCCCGCCTGGGCAACGCGGAACCCGCTGTTGAACTTGGTGTCACTTTAATGGCATTTAAAGCTGCCCTTGGCATACAAGCTGCCGCTGTTTTCATTACTGCTATTGTTGCTGCTGATTTTTTTGCCGGCTCACGTGTTCGCACAACACGTCGCAACGGCACACCCACACCCGTAAGCGAGACCACCGATTTTCCGGGGTCCATCGCCTGATACGTTGCGGCACTTTTGTTTTTTTTTTTTTTTTGTTTATTTTTGTGTCTCTATCACTATTTTCCCGAAAAAAATTTAAAAATTGAAAACTGACCGAGAATCGAACCCGAGCCTCCGGCGTCAGAGCGGGACACCTTGCTTACTAAGCCAACTTCGGACTTAAAAATCGCTTGACTAAATCGCTTATATTGGATACACTTTCCTTTTTTTTCCGCTGAACACTAACTAGCCGCCCTATCTCGAAGAGAACTGCGGAACGACTGATATTTTAAAATGTCTTTGCAGGTAGGTGTACCAGTACTCGGTCAACTAACTATTTTTCTTACTTTCGTGATAACTAGTTCACCTGGCCACTTAAACAACGTTTGTTTGTTTCTTTTTGCAATATTAAGTTATTTTTTAAAAAGAATAGTTGAATGTAACTGAATGTATGCATTTGAAATTAAAAATAATTGTTTAAAAAAGTGGAATTTCACCAGCAAATTCAGTAGTCGGCCACTTTTGCACCAGAATCCGGTCAAGTTATTTTTACTTCAGCAAAACTGCAATCACAAAAATAAAAATTTTAATGTTGGTGTTATCTGTGCAGGTGATTGCATTACGCAGGCGCTAGTAATTCAGTCTGAACTCGCCAAAAAGGGAACCAAACTCCCCCTTTTACCTGAAAAGGGTTCTCTGGGTATCCCAATCGCTACCTGCAAACTTTTATTCAAGCTATCCGCAATCGAGAGAACAAACCTTAGGTGGACAGGTAGTAATACATGTCTAGCGACTAAGCACATCTGGCCAAAGCTGGACCTGCGACGCTCTAAGAGTCTGATCTCACTAAACCGACTGCATATTAGCTCCACTATAGGTGCCATTACAGGGCACTGTCTGATAGGCAAGCATGCATCGAGGCTTGGCGTTTATTCTAACGATTTCTGTAGAAGTTGCTTGGACGAGGAGGAGGAGGAGACTATACTTCACCTTCTCTGTACATGTCCAGCTCTCTCCCATAATAGAAATCTTCATCTGGGAGATTTCTTGCTTAACAATCTCAACGACTTGGCTAACGCTGACGTTAGAAGTCTATCGCGCTTCATAAGAAGCTCTAAATGGTTTAACTAGTAGTGGGGAAACCCCTCGATCCGTGTGGCATCACAATGGACCTAATCCTGGTCTAAGTGTGTCGGCCTTCTGCTGACAGCCACTTCAACCTAACCTAACCTAACCTAATTCAGTCTGAGCTAACAAGAAATGTATAGTAAGGTTTCAGTCTTAAAAAAATACTTTAACAAATCAATAGCAAAATATGCAATATGGACTACATCGTGGGTTTACAAGCAGAAGGCGTAAAGTGAATTTTTTTTTTTTAAATAATTTTACAGTTTAATGCCAATTGGATTAGGATGATGATACCTGTATTCGTCTCCATTGCTTATGTTCATAGGGTCAAGTAGCACATCTTCATTTCCTATTTCTTTCAAAAAATTTTGGAGATCCTTCAACCATTTTCTAATGTTGTTCTCTGTCACAATTGCCATGTCTCTCCTCTACGGCTTAGGTAGCGATTTCGGTGGCGTAAAATAACGTAAAACGAAAAAAGGCCAAACTTAAACGTTTGGCTTTATTAACATCGCAGTGGAAGTTCTTGTTTCACTTTCCATTGGTGCCATTTTCAATAATTTGCCTAGACAGGCAGCTTAACCTCGCACCTACTCCAAATACAACAGTGATCGTAAACAGGAGGGTTGCAGGATGGCAGCATGTGAACTGAAAACGTACCACCCAAACTAAAACTTGAAAAACGCAGCGTTCTTGAGTCCTGAGCCGCTGCATATGAAGCCGAAAACGGGCCGGTGTATGAGTCGAAGTTTTTCGTAGGAAGAAGTACTCATAACTGTACCGGAGTGACCCGCTTACAACTCTGGACACCTCTTTTCGACTCAAATGAAGTTATATACTGTCACAAAGTTGAATAAGGCCAATCTTTAAAATTTGGCCTTACTTTGGTTTGCGTTATTTCACGACATCAGAATTTATTAAAAAAAAAGACATTTTAGCCATGTTAGATGATTTTTAAATGGGTTTTTATGCATTTCTGCTTTAAAAACTCTTTGAACTATGCCAAGAAGGTACGTTTTTCAAGGGGAAAGCCAAGTGTGGCCACATCAATGCACTTGGTCGGTATCACTTTTTCGTAGGATACAAAACAGATTCGGGCCATTTTTTCATATATTCCTCACTACTTTCTTATGCACCTATCTTGCAAAGTACTCTTTGGAATATTGTTTCTGTAAGCAGATTTTCCTTGACTCAAATCTTTCTGCCGAATACCCTCCAAGGCAAGCTTGATCCTATCACCTCTCGATAAGCATTTTAAACCGTTCCTTTCAGTTTCTGTGTTCATTTCATATGAAAATAGGGAAGTAAACCAAATTATTTTTAATTATCTTTATGACCGGATACTGAAACAGGATGTTTTAGAAACCGTCCAGTGTGATCTTCCAATTAAAAATACTGGCCGGATACTGGAACCTTACATATTAAACACATATTTTTCACATACATAAAAGACTAAGTCTTACTTGTACATGATGTTCAATAAATGAAATGAAATGAAAGTACACTGATAGAGAAAAGTATTTGGCTTCATTTGAACCAAAAGAAACAAAAAATCCATTTTAAAAAAAATAGCCACCTTGGCCGGACACCTCACAAAAAAAAGTTCTAGTGACCGGCCACTATCTAATACAAAATGTAAATTGAAAACCCAGTTTTGTTCAAGTTTTTTGATCAATGATTATACATATGTATATTTACTAAAAATAAAAACATTAAACAAGTTGCTTAACATTCAAAAAAAACATTGAAACTTACGTTTTTAGTTTCATATCTTCACTGAGACTTGCGAACGTAGGTACTTTTCACTTGCCCGATGAACTACACAGACTGCTCATTTTTTTAACGATTCAGTGATGTTCAAACCTGTCAAATTTTACTAGCATGAGGTAGGCCAACAACAAGTGTCACAATTTTTCGCTCGTGAAAATAACGATTAATTTACTTATTATCAACCATTTAACGCAATGTGGCCGGACAGAAGTGGCTGGCCGGGTACCCATAGACTTTTAAGGCTGCATTCTTTGCGAAAAACTGGATTTTCATTTCCAATGCCTTCTTCGAAAATAAGTAGGTACAGTTATTTTTGTTCATATAAGAGGCGTGTTAGTGGGCAGATTGTTTAAATCTTGATTATAAATATATATCCCAACTTTCAGCTTTCTAGCTCAGATTCTAGGCCCTCGAAATTGGTGAAGGAGGGACGGACAAGACTAGATCGACATAACTTTGGAAGCCGATCATAAATATAGTAGGTACCTTTTTTCAAGTGAATACTGTTTAGCAACAAAACAGATTTGGCCCAAACTGGATCTGAAACGCTCTATGTGTTTGATGTCTCTTAACAGAAACAACCTGCACAGTGGTGCTACAATTGATGTCATTACTGGACAATGTCTCATAGGCATGCATGCAACTAGGCTTAGCGTCTATTCAAATCATTTCTGCAGAAGCTGCATGGGCGAAGAGGAGGAAAAGACTATTCTCTATCGGGACGTTTTCTTTTATAACGATCCTAATGATCTTATCCACACTGACATTAAGTTACCAGAACCCTTTACCAATGTACCTATGGGATTGTGTTTTTTTTTACTTTTTGCGGCCAAGTGGGGCTAAGAATCGAAAAGCCGCAATCCGTACTTACTAGTTATAGAACGTGATTTTAAACTCAAAACACATGAGTCGTGAGATATTAAATAAACACATTTTTGATATAGGTAGGCGCACGAATGTTCATGTACCAATAACCATAGAAGGAGCCTTCAACAATGTATACACTGAACACTGAAGCAATTCTAGAGTCCCTGAGGGAGCTGGGAATAGCAAACCATCTAAGTCAATGGATTGTTTCCATGCTCAGCACTAGAATCATTCAAGCAGCTTTAGGAAATAGCAATATAACCAAATATGCCAGGAGGGGAACACCTCAAGGAGGAGTCATCTCACCCCTACTCTGGCTCCTAGTAATGAACAAAATCCTCATAAGTTTAGACAGAGTAGGAATCAAAGTAGTCGGGTATGCGGACGATATGGTGATATTGGTGTCAGGAATGTTTCCCTCCGTGATTAGTGAAATCATGGAGAATGCTCTAAGCAAAGTTAGCACTTGTGCAAAAAAGTGCGGTCTGGGAGTCAACCCGGGGAAAAGTGTGCTGATGCTCTTCAACACCAAAACCAACATACCTGACTTTACGCTTCCTCGCCTAAACTGCACACCCCTACCCCTTTCAACCAGTGCCAGGTATTTAGGAGTTATCCTAGATCCTAAACTCAACTGGAAAATAAACATAGAACAACGGGTAAAGAAGGCATGTATAGCCTTCTATGCCTGCAGCAGAACCTACGGAAAAAAGTGGGGCCTGCAACCAAAATTGACCCTGTGGATGTACACAGCCGCGGTACGACCAATCCTCACGTATGGGTCAATAGTATGGTGGCCGGCTCTAAAGAAAAATTACAATATTACCAAACTTAATAAGGTACAAAGAACGGCATGCGTAGGAACAACGGGAGCTCTACGGTCAACACCGTCAGACGGACTCACAGTCTTACTGCATCTTTTACCTCTTGATCTACATATAACAAACATCACAGCACACAGCGCGATCAGGCTCAGAGAGTCTGAATGCTGGACTGCGAAACCCTACGGCCACAGTAGTATTCTAGATTATCTACCTAGAAAACTAGTTCCGCCTTCAACAGACTACATCATTCCCAGAATGTCTTTCACAAAACATTTCGCCGTTCAAATCCCTACCAGATCAGAATGGCAAAATGGACAAGTGACAAGGGATTTCGATCAAACAATCTACACCGACGGTTCAAAAATGGACTGCGGCGTGGGTGCGGGAGTTTTTTCGGAATCTTTAAACATCGCCAAATCGTACAGACTTCCGGATACTGCAAGCGTCTTCCAGGCGGAGCTACTGGCTATCCGTGAAGCCTGTCGCCAGATCAAACCTCACTCCAATATAACACCGAGGCAAAGGATCGCCATAATTATTGACAGCCAGGCTGGCATTAAAGCGATCGCTTCGGTCACTATATCCTCTAAGTTAGTACTAGAATGCCGTAATGAGCTGGCCCTGATTGATAAGTTCAAGGTTACCCTGATCTGGATTCCAGGGCACAGTAACGTTTATGGAAACGAACATGCCGACGAACGGGCCAGGCACGGCTCAGCTCTCCACCGCTCTCTGGCGGAACTAGTCCACATTGCGCTCGGAGCAGTTAAGGCAAATATCACCGCAGAATACCTTAAGAAAGCCAACCTCAGATGGAGCAGGCTGACTGCATGCGTCATATCCAGGAAAACGTGGCCAAACTACAACAAGGCAAAAACAATCGACCTTCTAGGTAGAACCCGAAAAGACATCGCAAGACTCACAGCGATCTTTACGGGACACTGGCCTATAGGTGACCATGCGGCCAAGCTGGGCATCCCATACAATACACACTGCCGCAGTTGCAAAGTGACAACTGAAAAAGAAACCCTAATTCACTTTCTATGTATGTACCTGTCCGGCTTTAGCTAGGACCAGACTACGAACATTGGGAAGCCCCTTCTTCAATGCACTTGAGGAAGTCTCCGAGAAAAGTATCAAGGAACTGATAACTATCCTGAACTCCGCAGGTTGGATTTAGCCTCCCCCACCAATCGATAATACCCAGGTTTACGTGAGTTTGTGGTAACAAAACGGCACTCAGTGATAATTGGGTTTGTCTTATCAAACCGCCACACCAACCTACCTACCTACCAATAACCATTACGAAATAGTTTGCTCAAAAATTTCCAGTTTCAAAACCACATTACATACCTAACTCACAATCCCGAAATACAGTTTTACTCCTACATAATAAATATAATGTAGGTATGCACAACTTGATCTTTCATTGATACTTATATTTTTAATGTACACTATAGGTCCAAGCTCCGTACTAAAATTGGTCATCTCCTATGTACCTACTTTCAATTGCTGTGGGTTTCATTGACCTTGAATGCAAACTCATTCAAAATTTCCTTCATACAATCCCATTACAATACCTCCTCCTTTTTGCAAACATCATACAAATTTAAACAAAAAAATAAATTCTTGCGCACCAACACCCTTCTCCTCACCCAACTCCTCATCATCTTCAAACGGACTCAAGAGTGTCCTTTTAAATGATTCAATAGGTTCAACAGTTCCCATTGTGGGAACAAACACTACAAAGGAGACCGGCAAGCTGGCAAATTGAGCGAACCGTACAAAAATACCACCCGCACGTAAAACAATGAGTTTTTCTCCAACCAGAAAGCAAAAAACAATCTTGCATGAAAAGATTTCACATACCATCAAGCGTACTGCGGGGAACGGACGGTAGGTAGGTTATAAATTTCATGACATCGATCCACATGGTGGCGCGGCGCAATTAACAAAACAACATTTCTGTACGAAAACAATGCCCTACAAGTACACTTCGCTTGTTCACTATCGGTTTCAGTATCTCTTTGGTCTTGATGACCTCTTAAGCATACACTGAAACTGGTTCCAGTTTCACGTAAATACCTACTCTTCATACAGCAGCGCCTTGCGGTGCGGTGGTATCCGTATCATATACGCAACTTAATGTACAATGCGGCAGGTGCAAAACTTTCCTCGTTTACCGAATTTCATTTCGTGTCCAGCCGATTCATCAACACCACCACCTTGAAGCTAATCGATCGGTCGCACAGGGTATCGTGTACGTTAAAAACTTGGTGCTGTTGGAAATTGGACAATGGATTGTTGGATGACTGTCTCGGCGTGTGCATGCTATTAGAAAACGTATGGTTGGCATGGCATAAGGATTCCTCTTCAGCATCATGCCGCCAGCTGTTCCCATTAACTCTTGGACACAATAGATAGCTACACATAAAAAGAGGACACGAAACAAATGCTGGCTGAATTCTATCCCACAGACATACAGGCTCGTGGAACAAGTTTTACGTTTCACCTCTCATTCGCTCTTTGATGGAATGAGCACATAATGCGAAGAGTAAAACTGGACAGCTGCTGCGCACCATGAAGCAGACACAAACTCGAATTTTTGTTAACATTATACCTACTCAGCTTTTTCATTTAGAAAACAGTTTGTGGAGTTTTATTTCTGAGAAGTAACACTGGCAAGTGTTGCCGTGGAGATGCGTTTTTCTTTGCGGCATTGTTATGGTAGACACACACAGTTGAACACGAAACAGTTTTTTGATTTTTTTTGGAAGACAATGTTATAATTTTATTGAAAAAATTCGAGTCGTTTACTTTAAAATTCCTAAACATTCTAACTACATACTTACTTCACTTAACGGGCTCCAGAGTCGTGGAGAGTCTATACCTGAGACACTGCAGCATCCATCCTCTACGATCCTGGGCACGTTGCTTCTAGTTGTCCAGATCAAGCGCTCCGCCATTTGTGATGGCTTGGCCCTTGAAAAGGAGGTTCGGTCTTCCTTCTTGTCTCGAACGTGATTGCTGGGAGTCGAAGGTCCTGTTCACTGGAGCATTATTGCAAAATGACAATCCATAAAAAGTGCAGCTTCAGTTTACTCATTTGTGCACTAACTTCTTAACCAACGACCATACCACGCCGAGTTAATCGGTTCTCGTCAGATCACCGCAATTAAAACGGCGTTGGGCGCGGTTAGTACGTATACGTAGATGGGGGACCGTTTGAGAACAACCGCATGTCGTTGGCCAGTCCCATCTACAGAGTTGAGGTAGATAATTATACGTGGTATTACAATAGACCTAAATTGGTCTAAGTGTGTCGGCTTCTGCCGACAGCCACCTAAACCTAACCTAACCTAACTAACTTCTTCGTCTTTTAGTTAGTTTAGTTTAAATATTCAAACCTCACCCGTGGATATAAAAAACATCTGCTTAAAACTTTGAAATACCAATTTAAGTGAACGGGTCAGTGATAAAAAGAAGTGCTATACAAGGAGAATAAATAGCATTGTCGTACTGCACAGAACGATGGATGCACACAACTACAGCACGTGAAAGGATTTTTACACGATATTTCATATTGGATCAACTTATTTACAATGATTTATTTTTCTCGAAATAGGTAGTACTCGCAGAAGTGCCTATTTTGCCACAAAAACTATTCACATTTTTGGAAAATTAAGCAGCACTGCTTGTCTTTTGCCTAGATCCTATGAAGTTATTGACAGGAATACATGAATGTGTGTATATTTCCATAAGTATTCAGATCTGGACTTAGTGGAATCTCACAGCCCTTTTAGATTTCGAGCAGATATGGAGGTGCGGCCAGCCTTTTCTCAAAATGTTTAACACGTTGGTTACTAGAACATATCCGATACGTCAGCAGGCTGAAATTTTGCATTTCTACATTCAAGGTTAACTATTAATAACACGTGAACGAAAATTTGAAAAGAAAACATTTTTTCTATCCGCACTAGTGGCCAAGTCAAAAACAATTGACCTTCTATGTAGAACGCGGATAGATATCGCCAGGAAAACAGCGATTATCTCGGAGCACTGGCTGATAGGAGACTATGCGGTCAAACAAGTCAACACATACAAAACTTGCTGCCGCAGTTGCAATATTGGAACCGAAAAAGGAACTATAATGCATTGTTAATGCGCCTTCCGGCACTAGCTAGGACAAGACAACACAAATTGGGAGCTCTACATGGGGAAAGTGAATATCGAATCCACGCAAAACTGATCCAACTGTGTCGCGTGATACTCAAAAAACCGCTGTGTAATGTACAGTTTGGAAGCAGATGACTGATGATGAATCATTTCAAACTTGCACCGGATTTCTTAATCTGGTTCTGGAGAAAAAAGTGCATCGGAAACTCGCAGCGTGCTGTCGGTTTTAACGCGTTTGAAGAACATGAAGAAGGAAAAAGACAGACCAGCACCACAGAAGGAGTCTGATGATCGGTTGTGGCTAACCGTGAAACAGCGCTGTAACTCCAGCCGTCCACTTAACGTGGTAAGGAACGTAAGGTTATTCATTCAAATCAAAAATACATGGTTAATATTTGGAACATGAAGTAAATGAGGACAAGGCCAAGTTCATGTCATCAAAAAGCAAACAATCATCTGCCCGCCGTTTAGGACAAAATGTCACTGTTGTTAACAATAACTTGGAGGAAGTAAAAGAGTTTATATAAAAATGAAAAAAAAAAATACTTTTGGAAACTGCCGATACTTCAGTAGGGCAAAGCAATTGGTTCAAAACTTCTGAAACGACGGACAAAACGCAGTTAGGGAGAGTTGCTCCTTGGAAAGAAAAATTATTCCTCGGATATTTGGTCCTGCGTTCGAGGAGGGTGATTGGCTAAGAATCTATAACTGAGAAGTCTATGATACGTACCAAAGTGTCGAACTCACGGCGACTGCATTTGGTGAATGGACAAAAATGCTCCAGTCACGAGGATCTTTGACTCACGACCCCCGTGTTCGAGCAAGGGAGCAAGACGGAACGTCTGCTTTAAATACCAAGTCACCGTGGATGCCAGAGCGCTTGGTCTGGGCAACCGAAAGCAGCGTCTCCTGGATCGTAGAGAATAGAAGGCTGCAGTCTCTCAGGCAGAGACTCCTCAATGGTTCTAGGGAATTAAGTAAGACTACTGTAACTGTAGTTTATTCTGTTTGACAAGGTCATCTCTCCTCCTTGAGAAATACATTCGAAGTTCTTTTTTGTGGTCTGAGTTCGTCGATTGCAATGGACCATCAAAGGTTGGAAAACTCCTTTTTTGCAAACCATCGAAACCCAATTTACTAGAGAAAGTTGACTATGTCTACGTTCTATGGTTTTTGTTTTAAGTAATTATACATTCTAACGTTTGTACTTGTTGATACTATTTAGGCTATGATGACTATCCGTACTTTTATATCTTCTCTAATTGGTATGTCGGATAAAACATGATTTGACTCATCTTAGTAATCTTCATCTTTTCCTTTACAGCGAGGTTATGAGTCGAAATAAATAGATCCTAACCCTCGCATTTAATGGCATCCTCACTAGTCGGTCTATGGTTTGGTTAGACCTTAGTAATAATCATCGGCAGGCTGCCGGTTTTGGATCTGCAGCTAATGAATTTTGCTTGCCTCTTCTTTACGATTTCGACGCGTGCATGCTCATGTCATTGAGTTTGTTTTTTAAACCACGAATTGGCATGCATACTTGCGGGAGAGGTTCAAGACTTCGAAAGCATCGCTTACCTGGATTTTAAGGCCCCTATTATGAATAGCGAAGTGAACGTTCGACTCGTTAAGAATTGACATCTAAAATTTGGCAACACTTAACAATTACAACTTAATTGAGTTATATCTCATGCAACTCAACTTTGACACAACTGAATCGTTTTTCATATTATGTAAATCAACCTTTTTCAGTTGTGATTCCGTAAAGTATTGCCTATAGGGGCCATAAATTGCCTAGATGCGATACGCCCCTTATTCGCCTTTTACGAGTCCGAAAAGCTCTGTTTTTGGGGTGCACTGTAGGGATGAGCTTATCTTGGATGATCTTTGTGATTTTTAATCCACATGAAAAGATTTGTTCATAGTGATCGAGAAATTTTCAGATCTGTCTATGTGTATTTGCAGTATTATTCAATATCCGAGCTTTTTTTTTAAACCCGTTTTGCAATTTTAATTTTACCCGCCAACAATCGTAATCATAGTTTTTATTGCTCATACAGCCCAACACCTTCCAACGCTCTCATTACACCTGTTGGAGGGTGCTGTTTTGAAAGCTCCTACGGCAACACTCAATTCACTGTTCAGCATTATTCTCTTCTACCACTTGGTGGACTCTTTCTTCATTTTCTCTGCTCACTCACTATGCGATATATTAATACCCATAGAACAACATAACTTTTGCTCCTTAGCAAACAACAAATTCAGATAATTTCGTTCCTGTTCGTATCTACTGTCTACACGGCTACTGCGAAACGATGGTATAAAAGGATCCTCCACCTTCGCACCGGCTTTAGTTCTCTGTTATCCGTCAGTGCTCGATGTTCGCATAGCCAGTTGTGCTGATTAAAAATATACACCCTCGGATTATAGACGTTGTCTCCACCGGTTCCATTCGAATTATTTATACACATTTACAATAAGAACTTTCGATAGTCATGCTTAGACGAGTCTACTACAACCGAATGGATACACTAGTTGCTATTACTAACCGAGTTCAATTGTAGTTTGTGAGCGCGTGTGTGTTTTTCCCTTCATGATAGATGCGTGTGGGCGATATAATTCCTTCACGCGAATTCGATTTATCCGTTTGATTCAGTTTTAGTTTTTGTTGCCCCTCAGTTTTAGTCGCGCGCACAATGAAGACGACGTGGTCGAACTACCATCATTTGAATGTCCTGCTGGGATTCGTGTTCTTTGTCACCCTGCTAATGGGGTCGTCCAATTCAAGTGTGATTAATGGAAGAAAAAATAATAATTTCGAGGCTAATAGTATGCTACGTGACAGTAGCGGGAAAGGTCATCTTAACAATGGCCAACAACATGGTGCCGCTGCCGTTGTTGTTGCTCCTAGTCAGGAGCAGGACAGTGGTAAAGATGATTTCTCATCATCTCCAATGGTGATAAATGAAAGAGGCGATAAATCACCATCCTATGCTATTGCCAGTGCCAGTGCAAGTGCTAGTGCGAGTCTTGATGGTGAAACCAGAAACAGTGATCTAGTTATAATTGCAAACAATAGTGACCGAAAGGACAACACGCACAGCAATATTAATAGTGACGAGGACGGTATCCTCTTGCCATTGAATGATCAAGTCCGCTTGTTAACGAAACAGTTGAACGCGTTAACGATACGCCGTCGTGAGGATTATGAATTATTAGAGAATAATCTACGAAAATCCCTAAGGATTACAAACAATGCCGATAATATGGATATGAGTATACGCACCGAACTGGATCAACTGAGGTGGGTGCACTTAATTCCGGTTGGTGGTGGTCGTGGGTGCGAGTATTGAGTGATTGTGGTTGTTAATGATAGCAATAATGATGGATAATAGGGCTGATTGCTCTTGAGGATGTGGGTGTATGCGACTTTTTTTTAATTGCCTGCCATTGCAACGTTAGTATGGTCGCCATTGTTTGGTATCGAATGGCGGTATCTTCAAGTGGGGTGGCATCCGAGGAGAAGGTTTTATTAGACAATTCCTCGCTCACAAATAGGTTATTTATGGTAATTGTTATGGCTGTAATTGTGGGAATTGTCGGAGGGATTTTCAATGATTTATGAAACGCGCCGCTTTGGCAATTATATCGGGACGAGGAATATCTGCTTTTATTCCCTCAAGCTTTCGACAGGATAACGTTTGTTATTTTATTTTTCTGTTTCGAGCGCTAAATGGGAGACTGAAGCGTGAACGTTTGGAATTCTAAATATTTTTGAACATGGCTTTTGGCTGTTCCAAGAATTAACATTTCTCATGGTGTTTGGGGTAGAAGTGAGAAAAAAGTTGTACTGAAATTTCTAACTGTATGCAGATGTTTGTTTTTATGTCTTGTTTTAAATTAGTTAAGGAAAATTTCGTCATTTTGTTTTGATGCTGAAAAAAATGGTTTATTCTGTTTTTTTTTTTTTTTTTTTTATACAAAAAACATTTATTTCCATTTTATCTTCAATTAACCGCTGAGTGGAAAAAAGAACACATTCCCAAGATGTAGGCATTTCTATATACTATAGCGACTTCTTAAAAGAAAATCATTCCAATAACACCTTTACCGAAAATGAGAAATCGAAATTACATATATGTATAGGTATAGCAGAAAAAGAAAAATTTTCTAGGAATAATATCCTCTTTCTGCTCAAAGTTTGACATTTTCTGTTTCATAATTCAGTTGACGACATTATACCCAAATTGGTGGCCCGATTTTTTTCAAAAAATAAATAAATATTTAAAACGACATACATATATCTGAAAAGATCCACGCTTTCACTAAAAGCAAGTAAAGGCACTATGTTTTTACTCAAGAGCTAAGTGGAATTAGCAAAGCATCAATGTCTATTAATAATCTTGTTGAAGGAGCTTTTTGTCTTTAAAAGGTGGATATAGTGGAGATCCCTTTCAGAGACCAAGGAAAAGTTGTGATCAAAGGAAAAAGTCTCGGCGAATATAAAACTTTGTACCTACGACGAAATCATGAAATGGCCAAAATAACGATCAATGCCGTGGTTGAAAAGTGTTTTTTTATTTATTTTATTAACATCTTTTAGGTATATAAAAATTTGAACTAAAAAACATATTTTTACATTTTTTTTAATAAGTGGAAAAAGGAAAGCATACCAAACTGTTTATCAGTGATTTTAAGGCTTATCACTTATGTTTCTATAGCAATTTCTTGTCATGTTAGGTTAGGTTAGGTTTGCGGGCTGGTGGAACAGAGCGAATCTGCTACACCACACTTAGGTCCATGCGGTCCCATTGTGATACCCTTTGTTGGGAGTGTTGGCCTCGCTGTTCTGGCCTTGGTCCTTCGTCCTTGGTTTCCTTCCTACTCCAGTTTGTCCAGCCATTTGGATGTCCGTATAAACCTGTAAAGATTTGATAGTGAGACATCAGAAAGTTCTTGAATGTCTTGGAAGAAGTATCTTCCAAGTGTTTTGTTCCTCAGGTGACAAAGGCTTGGACAGTGACAGAGAAAGTGAGGTGTGTCCTCATGGGTTTCCTCATGACCGCAGCCTCTACAGATGTCGTCATCCTTGAGTTATAGTTTCATTGTGTGATTCCTTAGCAGGTTGTGGCCTGTAAGAGTACCGATCAACTTTGACAGCGATGTCCTGTCGTAACGTAAAAGTTTGTTGGTACGGCCCTTATCATATTTTGGCCACAGCTTGCGTGATATGTCACAAGTGGTTAGTGACCACCACCTGTTGTTGGCTTTCATTCGTGTTTTGTATTCCACTCTTTCTCTGAGGTTGCAGAGTGGTGGTTTAACCGACTGAAGTGCCTGTTCATGCTCCATCGCAGACCCCTTTCTTGCCAGTTCATCAGCTCCCTCGTTACCGGATATGTCCTTGTGTCCAGGGAACCAGCAGAGACTCGTTTTGTGCTTCGCGCCAAGAGAACTCCTCGCGTCAACGGCGAACAAGCAAGAACTTTATTTCTGTAGCTGACACCGCTTTAAGGGCCGCCTGACTATCAATAAAAATGGTAATGTCACTGCGTGGTATCGCCATCATTGATACCATGCTTGCGACTTCAGTGATTGCTAAGACTTCTGCTTGGAATACACTACAGTGATCAGGTAGTCAAATCGATCTGTTAATGTGTAGTTCCTCTGAGAATAGTCCAGCACCCGTTCCACAGTCCATCTTTGATCCGTCTGTAAAGATGGAAATCGATTTCCTCCTTGCTCGGAAATGAACAATAGAATGGTTTTTCGAAATCTAAGTAAGGAGACATGTATTCGGATATGACGTTGTTCCCTATGTACATGTTCAGAATCAGTGCATGTCCAAAATGACTCGGGTTCCAGCTGTTTGTTTGGCTGATCCTCAAGGCACTTTTTGCAGCCGATTCCTGCATGTATAGATCCAATGGTGGCAGATTGAGAATGGCTTCCAAGTCAGCGGTTGGGGTTGTTCTCATTGCACTGGTTGTCCCTATACATGCTAGTCTTTGTATTTTTGCCATCACCTTGAGATTGGTTGCCTTGTCTGTGGCTTGCCACCAGACTAGGCTGCCGTATGTGAGTATTGGTCGCACAATTGCCGTATACATCCACAGAATTATTTTAGGGTTTGGACCCCATTTTTTTCCGAAGATACGGTTGCATGCGTAGAAAGCGTTGGCCGCTTTCCTAACTCTGTCATCGACATCTGGCTTCCAACTCAGCTTCTTATCGAGGATAATTCCTAGATATTTCGCACTCTCCGCCACCTTCAAGGGTATTCCCTCAATTTCTATTGGTTTGAATTCTGGTATTTCCTTTTATTAGTGAACAACACCATTTCAGTCTTTTGTGGATTGATCCCATTTTCTTGTCCACATAGTGAGTGTCCGCAGGGAGTTTTCTAACAGTTCGCTCAGAGTTGATAGGAATTTTCCTGTCGCAAGCAATACTACGTCATCCGCGTATACAATTGCTTTGACCCCACTGTTTTTGAACTTTAGGAGTATTTCATTGACAACAAGGACCCAGAGCAAGGGGGATATGACTCCACCTTGTGGTGTGCCTCTGGACGCCACGACTCATAGCTCATTATCGCCTAGTGTTGCATTGATTTATCTTCCATTGAGCAGGCTCATAATCACCTTATTGAGAGACTGGTCCACGTTGGAGTTCTGCAATGCTCTTTCCACTGCTCGCGTTTCCACATTGCTGAATGCTCCTTCAATGTCTAAAAACGCTGCAAGTGTGTATTCTTTGTCCTTGAGGGACTTTTCTATAGTGCTGACGACGTCGTGTAGCGCAGTTTCCACTCCTTTGCCTTTAATGTAAGCGTGTTGGGCCATGGAGATCGCGCTATAGTCGAGTCGACTGCGAATATGGATGTTCATTAGCTTTTCAAACGTTTTTAGGATGAAAGTTGTCAGACTTATAGGTCTGAAGTCCTTGGCATAGATGTGACTAGGTTTTCCTGCCTTGGGAATGAATACCACCTTTGTCTTTGTCTTCTGGAGCATAATAGGAAAAATCCCATCTCTCACAGGAGATTTGAAGGGAGATATTGTATCAATTGCCCAGTTAGGCTTTTCTTCGGTTATTACTCCTTCTGGAACCACTGAAACAGTTGTAGGAGTAATATCCGCCTCTAAGTTATTACATAGACTCGGAGTGCACCCTGAAAAGTGAGTCTGTAATAAGACTTCGAGGGTGTCTGTGCAGGACTGTGTCCAGTTTTCGCAACTGTCCTTAATAAAACCTGGAACACAGGGTTGTTTGGACAGAATATACCTAAGCCTGGAAGATTCCGTTGTGCTCTCGATGTCACTGCAGAATGTATGCCAAGCCGTGCGTTTAGCACTTACTATGGAGCTCTTGAATTTCCTGTGACTGGCCTTGTACAGGTCCCAGTCCGTTGGTGAATTGGAGGCTTTCGCTGCATTAAATAGAGCTCTAGTTTTTGTACTAATTTTAGACAAGTCCTTTGTCCACCATGGTGGATGTTTTGTGTTCTTTATTGTCCGTAAAGGACAGGCTTTAACGTACACATTTGTCAGAATTTTGTTTAAGTATTCTGTACCTGCGTCGATTTTATCTGGTGTGACCAGTGTTTGTCGTTGAAGTTTCCTACTATTCTTTTCTACTTCTTTGAGGAATGTATCTGGGATTCCTAATTTTTTTTATCGGGTCTGCTTTCTCGTCCGTTAGGAACTCTATAATCCTGTGGTCTGAAAAGGATGCTTCAGTAGAAACTTTCCATTCTCGCACATTCATAGTTTGTGAGTTGTTACAGAGTGTAACATCTAATACCTCACGTCTATTCCTAGTTACGAAGGTTGGCTCATTGCCACTATTTGCTATGAATATATTGTGTTCAATAATAAATTCAAAAAGGGACTCACCTCTCACATTTGTGTCGGTGCTACCCCATTGAGCATGATGGGAGTTAGCGTCGCATCCTAGTGATGGAGTATCAGCGGGCTTCTACCTGCTCCCTCCCATATGACTACTGTCTGGTCTGTATTGCTGTAGCTAGATAAGAGAAATAGATTAATCTGTTTTCTAGCGACAATACATGTGCGTTTCTTACTGTGATCTGGTGTGTTGGTGTTGTAGACGACGAGATGCTTATAGTTCAGCCCTTTTATCTCACCGCGGATGATCCAGGGTTCTTGAACCAGTGCGACGTCTATACTTTTTGTTCTCATGAGGAGAACAAGATTGGTGCTGGCCGCCTTACTGTGGTGAAGATTGATTTGTACTATCTTCATGACGGCCAGCTCCTTCTTTCCTGTCCTTCTTGTGAGTTACCGCCAGTAGCCGTAGTTTACAGCGCGTTATGCCTACGCGAACCTTGAACTGTTGGTTACGTAGTAGCGGCAACGATTTGTGACTGAGGAATACGGTAACTTCCATACCATTCTCAGTGTGTTCCCCCGTTTCCAGAACTTTCCACTCCTTGCTTTATAATTCCGGGTTGAGGAACTGCAGGTTGCGTTCGATTCTTTCCACGGACAAGTACGGTCCTTGAATAAGAATGCGTCCTTTTAGTCTTGTTATATTTAGAATTTCCTTCCTGTCAACGACGCGTAGGTCAGCGTTTGACCACGGTGCGTCTGTGTTGACGACGAAATTCTTTAACAAGTCTAGGGTGTTGTTATTGTCGCATTCCATGATCTTAAATCCCTTGAAGGTAGTTAGCTGTCCAAAGAGAGGACTGTGCCATCAGCTTTCAGAATAGCGTCGTTGACACCATCTAGGATTCGAAGTTCGATCAGTTTCCTTTGGTCTTCGGTAAGTCTTCGCTCTGGATTTCCAAGGTCGATAATTGTGACACGAAGACCTTCCTTCACCTTTTCAGCATATTTTGGTTTTTTAGCCTGCCTGCCTACAACCGGGGAGAGTGTATTGTCGTGCCGACCTCTTTTGGAGCAACCAGGAGTCCCCTCGGGTTCGGACGAATCCTTGCCTGGGGCAGCTACCGAGCGCATTGGACCAGCTGCAGTCGAGGTGAAAGGCGTTTGGCATTTCATCCTTGCTGCAGTCAGTCTCACGCTAACCCCTCCAGAGGCCTGCGCCCTAGTTGAGTTAGGGCCTGACCTACCTTTTGGCAGAACCTTCTTGGAGTCGCCAGGTTCCTTTCCAGTTTGGGACGTATCCTTTGCTGGATCGGCACGTGGCTTTTCGCGGGTTCTGACCTACTCAAGGCGAAAGGCGTGTGGCATTTCTCCCTTGGTCCAGTCAGACTCCCTTTACCTATCCGGTTCTGCGTCCTGTCTTGTAGGCTGCTACGCCATGCTGCCTCGGTCGACTTTAAAGTCTCCCCAGCCCTAGCTAGCTGTACCGTTTCCCTTTCCGTGAAGGAGCTCGGGTCACGGTTTTTAAACCTATTAAGCAGTCGGCGCGCGTTCTTGCGCTGCTTTGCTGGGTCCGACTGCTTTTTGTCATTCGCCGGGTTAACCTCCGTTACAGGTATGTTTGGTTTATCGACAACCGTGCGCAAACTGTCAAGCATCGAGTTGGCCTCTCCCGGTGAAACGTTTTTTACCTCGTCTGCTTCCTTCGCGGGTTCAGATGCGACAGACCCGTGCCCCGATAGGCTATGGCATATCACAGGCATTGGTGGTCGCGTGAGTGCACCCTCACTCAAAGCTTCGGGGAAGGCTGTCTTCTGTGGCGAGTCAGCACGGGGCTTGTCGCAGTCCAAAGACTGGCCTTCCAGAAAGTCAAGAGCGTTTTGAAGCCGTCGTTTCTCTCTGTCCTCAGGGTATGTTTTTTCCTCAGCTTACTGATCGTGTTTTTGCAGTTTAGGAGTTTTTTTCCTCAACGATGCAGTAGACGATATTGAAAATTTGGATGAGCTGGCGATGGAGCGATTGTCATCCTCTTCAAGGAAGAGTTTCTCAAGATTGAGATCGACCGCTCCTACGCTTCCCCCAGCCGAAACTGCCCTACTAGTTGACGGTTCCTGGAGTAGACAATTTTCTTCCTCCTCCGTCATTTTTATCAATGGTGTTGTCGTTGTTTGAGAATCATGGTGCCCGATTCATTTGCACCAGTCCCTTTGTTTGTTTTTTGTTTGTTGTTGTTAATTTTGGACCCACGAGTAAGGGGGAAGAAGATGTCGCTCTGTACTCACCCCCTGTATACAGAGAAGGGGAATTAAATTGAAACTAGAGATCCCCAGGTATCTAGAGTTCACCGTTAAAAGACACCATAACATTGTGCCATACATCCCATGGGCACGGTCGTTCTTACCCGGGATTACGGGTTTTTATCGAGTTTTCCGCTCTAGATCCGTCATATTTAGTCGAAACGGTCTTAGAAACAGCGTTTTTAGCCAGAACCATCTGTTTCTCTGGTTTCCTTTCCGAGTCCGGTGTCTGCGCAGCCTAAGCTGGGTAGGCACCCGATCTCCGGGATTTCTGGGCTGTGACGACTCACTCAAGGGGAGAGGCTGTGGCCCTTCCTCCTTGGTCAGTCATCTACCCATCCGACAGAAACCTTCGCCACCTTCTTGGCATGTTACTTCTTATTGTTCATATTATCATAACCTTACAACTTCCCTGTACCCCTACTGGTCTGCCTTTGGGCTCGCCGGTTTGACCTCAAAATGTATCGACAGGTTTTCCGATTTCGAATCACTTTATTACTGCGGCCAATCAACTGCTTGTATTGTTGCATTTGTTTAATCCAGGGTTTTTTGAGCCTGCCCACTTTTGCGATTGGAAAGGAATGTTGATTGATTTTGCCTTTTTGTCGTGTTTAGTAGGATCCTTGAAATAGGTTATTTAACGTAAAGGCTTCCTCGGATCTTGGGATTTCTTATTCGATCAAGCTTTGTTACTTCGACTGACGTGCGTAGCATCTTCATATCAGCTGCCGTTTTTTTGCCCTCATAACGCTGTCCAATATTTCTATTCATTTGTGAGCGACGGCCAGGCGCACAACTGCGATGCATAGGGTTTCTTGAAGCTTGGGGGATTTTTTGGTCACAAAAGATGACCGAGTTTCCCCCACTTCGTCCAACTTATGCTTATTTGAGGATAAATGTCGTCATCATAAGTTGCTTCGCTATTGATCAAAGATTCCATTTATTTGAACTTTTCGTACTTGGGAATCATTTTTCTATTCGTATAAATGTCTGGAGTAGGTCGGAGTGGGTCAGAAAATGTCCAAAGCACAGATGTTAAGCCTTTTTCGTTCTAATGCGATTCCTTTTAGGAATCATGATGTTTTTCCATCATGATTTACATGTGACAAGTCCGCACGGATCATCAGATAGCTCTATTTTTTTTTCTCGTGAATCGGATTTTGCTTTGTACAAAAGGAAGAAGATAACATTCCCTCTTCTTGTTAGGCATTGGATCGCCTCTCTCATTAGCTTGGAGATGAAATTCATGATCCATCTGGACCCGATATCTCCCATCATTTCCAGAAGGCAAAGGGTATCTTGTTCCACCCAACCGCTTTTCGTTTTTTGAACACTTTATTTGCCTTCCGTCGGGCGCAGTGGCTCAATGGTTAGTGTATCGGAGTACTAATCGAAAGGTCCCCGGTTAAATTCCCGCCGGGGCCAAGTAACATCTTATTTTTTTTCCACTGCCCCACCTCTTGCGAACGTCTGACAAACATCCAAGAGTATCAATTGTCATGGGACGCTTCTCAAATTTGCCGTTCGGATTCGGCTTAAAATTATAGGTCCCTTCCACTTCGTAAAATAAAGTGGTTGGAGAAGCTAGGTTTTAGGCACTGTATGGGCCGTTAATGCCTAATATTTATTTTATTTTATTCGCCATCCCAATTTCTTCGACAGTAATGCTGCGTACAATACTTTTGCCAGCTGTGTAGTATTTTTTTCGTCATCCGAAAGAAGAAGCCATTGAGCGTTTGGCGGACGGATTTCCTGAGCGGCTATTTGGATTGTGGTTGTTCCCCTGTGCAAGCTGATTTGTTGCAGTTCGTGTATAGCCTGGTTCCTATCAGCAGCAGAAGAAGACAGTTTCTTTTAACTCCCGATACATGCCTTCCACACACTTTGCTTGAATTTGGACGCACGTTCTTTTCGCGAGTCTCTGTCTGCGTTCCAATTCGAAGCGAGCTTTTTCATCTCTATTATTATGTGTGCACTTTGTCTAAGCTTTGAATGCCACTTTCTTGTCCCTTATTACTGGTAAAGCTTTATCTGTCCAACAAAATGCCTCTTTGCCATGGTGAGCGTGCCCTTTTGAAGCCACTGGCAGTTATTTGGTTGTTTCCAAGCAAGTCTTTGTAAGGTGTGTCTTATACTTTGCACACTTTATCCTCAACTTCATCGATGTTGTGATTTAGATCATTTTTCATATTGGCGATAAGTGCTTCATCTTTCTCTTTGTCCAGATTGCATCATTCGATTTTCGCAGACACTTTGTTTGTTTTTGTTCACCAAGTTCTCAAAAAAAAAAAAAAACATAGGGACGGGCTACAGTCCGCTTGGGCGAACTGTTGGATACCCTATTCTTATTCCTATCCCTCATAAGTGGGCATGACAAAAGTCTAAGTATGGTTGAATTGTTAAGAACGCTCTACATATTTTGTTATATAACATTTAAAGGATTTTATCAAAAAAAACGCTCCCTAGCTCAAACTTGGGTGTTTCAATAAAATTGTTTTATTTAATTGTGGGCGTGTCAGTAGGCGGATTTAAAAAAAATTAACACATGAGCATAAAGGGCCCCTAGAGAGTATATATTATAAATTTCAGCTCCCTAGCTCACTTTGAATTTTCAAAAAAAAAATAAAATAATAATTGTGGGCGTTTCAGTGGGCGGATTTTGAAAATATTTACACATGAGCATAAAGGGCCCATAGAGAGTATATATTATAAATTTCAGCTCCCTAGCTCAAACTTTGGATTTTCAAAAATTAATATACCCTTAGAATAGGGTATAAAAAAATTATTTTATTTATTTGTGGGCGTGTCAGTAGGCGAATTATGAAATTTATCCCGAGCAGTTTTAGGAGTCATATATCATATATACAAAATTTCAGCTTTCTAGCTCAAAATTCGATTTTTTCCAAAATTTTGTTTTTTTGAGTTTGTGGGCGTGTCTGTGGGCGGATTTCAAAAATTCGTAAACTTGATTATTTCGGGACACTAGAGAGTATATGGTTAAAATTTCAGCTCTCTAGGTCCAGTTTAAAGGCCTAATTTTTGCCGACAGACGGACGGACGGGCGGACGGACGGACGGACGGACATGGCTAGATCGACATTACTATCGATGCTGATCATAAATATAGTAACTTTTAGGGGTCTACGGGCAATATTAAGGTATGCTACAAACTATGCGTCAAAATTAATATACCCCTAGAATAGGGTATAAAAAAACTATCAGGCCGAGTCGGTGTTGCTGGGCGATTGCATCTCCCAGTATCTCTTTGCAATCTTTGACTTGAGGCTTCATGAATGTGCTATCATATGGTTGTCAGTCTGGATTTCATTTCCGCCACTTGTGTACGTGATCCAGGTCCCGGCTTTATTTGACGAGCATGGTATTTTGAAGGATAAGACCGTTTGACTTGCACATGCCAAGTATTTCTTTTATTGCACTCTTCATAGCCTTCGTTTGACTTCCTGATATGTCCGTTTAAATCTCGTCCAACAATCAAAAGCTCTTCTTTTGGGTTGTAGACATCTAGCCAGAATTCATCTTTTTCTCTCTGCTCACATCCAACTTGGGGATCAATATCATCCACAGCAGGGCTGCTTTGGACACATGCTGCAAATGCACAATGATGTCTGTTGCAAACAAAAATGTATGGCTGCTGGCTATGGTATGTGGGATCGTACCTTTAGGCAACCGTGGATACATTTCCCAAAGAAACGCATCTATTCTTATCTCGTCCCTACACGAGGCATGCTTTTTCTCATTAGTAGCCTTAAATTTGTCCTTCAGAAAGATTTCGAGAATTTTTTAATTGCCAAAAACTGTGAATTGTGGAGTGTGTTTTATATATATTTACATAATGTATTATTTGTTTTTTAATTCAAAGAAATTTAAGAATCGAAGTGGAGAAGATGTGTAAATTCAGTAACGCATCACTGGCATCATGATGCTCTTGATGCTTTGCAAAATGTTCATTAACGCAACTATTGGCATCACTTTCAACGTCAAGTGTTTATTATTGCAAAGTTGATCAAACTGATGCGCAAACATAACGAAAAAAAAGCATCACAGAAATACCTGATGCGCTGTTGATTTGCCTGAAAAAAAGCAAGAAAAATGTCGGAAGAGAAAGAAAAGTAAGTAAACAAACATTTTAATTGATAGATACTATAAGATGTATAAGAAGGTGTCGAAAAAGGATTTAATGATTTTCGCAAATCCTAGAAACATGGTTTGGTTTTCATTTAGAAAAGTTAAATCATTAGTGGACTTACATCGAAGGTGGATCGGCACATTCCAAAATGATTTTGAAATACATCGTCTGGATATTCTTCTAGAACTTTGAAATAGTCCCTAATCTTAGGAATTTTCCTTCTTTTAAATCTGCTAATTAAAGCCCGTATGCGTTTCGACCTCTTTCTTCTTGCTTCACACATATTAAAACTAAATTTATCGTCTTTACGATCAAAGTTATCGACTAAGACTTTTATTAGCAAAACTTCCATTTTAAATGTTTGATTTAAACAATGCGTTCTAAAACTCAAACGCCATATTCAATCAGCAACGCATCAGCTTAAACTGTGCATCGCATCAGCATCGCAAATAAGCAGTGATGCCGCATCACTGCGCAAATGTTTGACGTTTCTGAATTTACACGATATTCCTAATTGATGACGATGTCAGTCATCAAGAAAAATGAGCAAAAACATATTTTTTCTTTTTTTGTCGCAGCGGACCAATAAGTTTAAATATTGCTCTCAATACTGAATGGATTCGTACAGTGGCCAAATGGCATAGGAAAGTGTGATTCATTGTTATTCAAATTGCACGTAGATTCAATAAGGCCTTTAAAGAATTGAACAAAATTAAAGTTTCTCTAATAGCTCTGGGAGTAAGTGGTAGTTCGAATCAAAAGTATGCGCCTTTAATGCTTTGGGGTCTTTTTTAGGTCACAAAAAGTTAGAAATAAAATTCAACTGCAAGTCAAATACATAGGTTCCTACATTGCCTTTACAAATTACGAGTTCAAGTGAATTGGTTGGTTTCTGATGAAAATTAGCATTTCATTAAACATATTTGCTATCACCCGTTTTCTTCACAAAAGAAGGTCGGCGGGCAGTTAAGTGGGGTTGCCTTTCATGCATGTAGGTGCAGTTTCGTACCGTGCCTAAACACAAGGCTAGGAATAGTAGAAGGACTGGAAATAAATACTCTCGATGTGTTTTCAAAAACCTTCCTAGGTACAGAACTTGCACTGAATTGTCGCATTTTTTCGGTAAAGTAACTAACAGCATGTCCTTGTGGACACCTTAGGACTAAGTTCTATTGATACCTTTGTAGGATAAACAAACACTTATATATTTTAATTAATTTTGGGTTTTTTGATATCACAAGGATTGGAGTGATGAGACGAGATTTAGAGACATATAATTTCTTGTAACTGACAGGCGAACTTTTGTTGGAACTTCTTAAAGGGCCAAAATATTCAACTCGTTTACAACTTCGTCAACAAAGATGTTATGTATGTGTTGTGTGGAATGATGGGTACCTTGTAACCGATGAAATACATACATGCTTAATTGCAAATCATTACTCTTTTCTGTGAGACTTAAATTTATTCGTTTCTTTGAGGGTTGTTTTGGATCTTAGATTCTTATCTGAATAGATGTTAATATGTCATTGCCGTTTATAAAGCGAGCCATTTGGGCTTATTTATTAGTTTGATTGATACTTTCGCGAATCGGTCAAATTTACTTTATTTTATTGTTAACAGCTCCAAGATCAGTACTAACAGGTCTTTTTAAAAGAGAGTGCGTGGTATTAAGACAGAGTAAAAATTATAACGGAGGTGGGACTTAGTACTACGGATAGGCAAAACCGGTCAGTTAAAAGCGAAACCAATCATTTTATTTCGGTTAACCGGTTTTTTGTCGGTTATTTTTTTTATTTCGGTTAAAACCGCTTTTTAAATCCGATAACCAGGTGGCGGTTATATACTTTCAATTTCACACCAGCAAGAAATGCAGACAACACTGAAAACTCATCCGTATAAAAATATTCGATCTCTCACCCGACCTGTACTTCTTCTACTCGCTCGAGTTACACCAACAGCTCCATAGTATTATACCTATTTGCATGATCAGTAAAATTCTCAAACATAATTCAGTGACCCCAAAGTCACACTTGCATTTTTTGTATTTAATTCTAATAATCAGCAATATTGTAAAAAGTAAATTCTAGGAATTAAGTTACACTTGCATTTTCACATCAAATTTGAATTATTTGTATAATCAGCAATATTGTGAAAAGTAAATTCCAAGAAATAAGTCTGGCATGTTTCCGGCGTAATTCTGGGAATAACTTTTAACCTTTCATGTTCAATTCGATTTTAACTTTTAGTTCAGCTGTAATTCAGATGTCAACCTGTAAACATTAAATAAAATTCCTTTTTTTATTAATTGATCGATGTTCGGTCTTTAATTCTCGCGACACGTTCGTTAGCTCGTTAGCTGGTTAGTGTAGTGGTAAGAAAGTGCTATCGCTAAGAAACTACACACACTTCGATAAAATTGTTGCTTTCTGAAGTCAACTGCGCTTACTGGCTTAAAATGGTTACTTATGGGAAATCCTTTTCCATTCCTTCACTAAGAGACTTGTTGTTTCTTTGTCCATTTTTTATTTTTTTCTTCCCGGTGTAATTTTTGTCGTTTGATGAGTTGAGTTGTTGAACCTCTTTAATTTAATTTATAACTTAATAAATTTATTTTCAATTTATAAAAAAAATAATATTGGGCACTAACACATGTCATAAAACCTAGCTTGTCCAACCATTTGCTGGTGCGAAAAGGAAGGTACCTATAATTTTAAGCCAAAACGGCATTTTTGAGAAGCTTCTCCTGACAATTGATACTCTTGAATGTTTGTCAGACGTTGCCAAGAGGTGTAGCAGTGGAAAGAACATTCAGATTTTACTTGGCCGCGGCGGGATTTGAACATGAGACCTTCAGAATAGTAGTCCAACACACTAATCTCTGCGCCACTGCAACCACAATTTTCAATTTATAACGTAATAAAAAAAGTTTGTTGTTCTAGAAAACCGAAAACGATTTTTCCAAAAAACAGTTATTTGGAGCAGTTAAAACCGACTGGTTAAACCAGAGGTAAACAAAATAAATCGGTTTACTAAACTACCACTCCTACTTAGTACCCTTATAGTCGCGGCCACAACTGGACCTATTGTGATATCCTCGTTTTCAGAGTTCGCTCACGAAGCATGAGTTTTTAATAAATACAGCTAAGGGCGAGCTTATGGAAATATTATCTATCTCAAGGCAAGGTTTGCCTAAGAAACGTAGACGTGGTCTTTTTAAACAATCACAGTGGTAAACGATATGCTCTGCTCTTTCTTTTTCTTCGTTGCACATTCGACCAATGCCTTCAGCTTGTCCCATTTAAAAAAGGTGTTTTTTGACTCCACAGTGTCCTTTCAAAAATCCGATGACTGTATGTATCTGCCTTCTGTTAATTCATAGGAGTTGGTTGGTTCTTTTAATAGAAGGGGTGTAGTAGAAAATACTTAACCTGTCTGTTACCTTCGGTTTCCCTCCAGTGATGAAGCGCTTTTATTTTTATCCATTCAGCCTTTCGCGGTTGGCACACCATAATGGTCTTAGCGTCGTAATTGATGTGCAGATCTTTTATTGGCTAGTTCGTCCCATTTTTAATGTCGTCGAAGTGTTAACACTTTAGCCAATATTAAGACATAACTATAACTTCTAATACATAATAAATAATATTCACTCAGCTCGTTGGCCATTATGATCAAAATAAACCTTTGCCCTGCCCATTAGCCGCTTGCTTTCAAATTATTTAAGGTTTCTATTCAAAAAGTCTTTATAAAACTCATCCTTCACTTCCACAGTACACGGAGAAATTTCAATGCCTTAATATATTATGTCCAACATAATGCCTTCTGTCTTCTGACCTAATGTCAATGCTATACTTAACACCACATGATGCTGGAAAATAAATTGAAAAACATCGCACATCATCAACTCTATATTCACCTGAAACTCGAGTTCAAATCAGAATGTACTTCCCCCGTCCAATGGACAAAACGATTTAGTACGTGGACGACAGTAGTAGTCCTTTTTATCGCACATACCATATGTCAAATCGGCGCAGTGCTAGGTTGATATAAAATAATTGGAAGGACTACGACACGAGTTGAGTTTACATTAACTCTTGTATCCTTTTCATTTCCACAGTGTTTTTTTTTTTTTACTGTTGCTTATTAGAGTAGGTTGTCCCATTTATTTATTTCGCCAGCAAACTGTCATACCTCCATTAATCCTATTTGTACGTTCAAAATTTGTACAACCTTCATAGGGCACCACCGCAGAGAGAGCACAGAGCCCAGAGAGTGAAAATGTACGTGTCGTCCAATTTATTAAACAACATTTGTCTATCTGTCCTTTCAAAAAGTTTTTGCGTACAAACATTTGTCATTAAGTCAAATCCTAAATGCAAGGATCCTAATTATATCATATATCACAGTTGACACGGAATTTTCTTAATCATACTCGCTCACTCACTGCCTGACTTTGTGGGGGCTTTTTTTTGCACATCCGATGGAAGTGGATCCATATTTTGTTACATATCCGCCGTGGTCCTTTTTAGAGTGACATGAAATTTTCATCAATGTTGCTCGTATTCTCGATAAACAATTTCAACTAAACCGAACGTCCTTTTGGAACTGTGTGTGAATAACATTTCCGTAAAATATTTGTTTAGACTCGGGCTTTCCTTCTATTGTTGCTTGCAATTGTTTACGAGGGTCGTTAAGCTAGGGGCAGACACTCTATTTTATTCTTTTCTTCATTTATAACAGAAAGGAGACGAAGGATGTCAGGATTCGAGATATTTCCTCACAGAATATTTAAAGCAATAAAAAAAGGAATATTATCATCCATTTTATATATACAGATGTGTGTGTGTGTTTGCAATAACAATTGAAGGGACTGGTCTCATAGGTAATGTTCGCATGGAAACGTTAAATCCTGACAGTTATCCTCGGGTCTTCTCTGATTTGTTTCGCAAGAAAAACAGGAAGCACGATTGAAATAAACAAGAGTAATACAAATCGAAATTGATTTTAGCCTCTAACCATGAAGTAACGTAAGGTATTTGTTACGGATTAATTCAAGAGAGGTTTCAATTTGCTCTAAGTTGGCAAAGGAGGAATGCAACTGGACCATTAATTGAATTGTTGTTTACGACAATTAAGTTGATATATTTTGAGGTACACGCGAATTCATGAGTTCACGTTGAACTGTTTCATGGGTGTCATTTTGACGTTCCAGTGAAATGCATGTGGTGTGACAGAAAATTTATTTTATTCTTATTGCCAGCAGTACCAAAGCTGATTGCACGTCTCAAATGTGATACTTATTTCGCCAGTTCGGAAATTCTTGTCATTTTGACGTTTGTTTTAGACGTTAAAGGATACCAACATAAGTTAAAATCGATTGCAATTAATTTATTATTCCATTAAAAAAAAAAACAATCAGATAAGTTGCCTATTATCCATATATCTCTGGTTGATTTATGTCATTTTAGAAGTATGTTCATTTATTCATATGACAGGCATATAAAATCATATTGATGGATTGAAAGACAAGTTCGTTTCTATTTCAGGTTCCATTAGGCGAAACTATGAGTTCATCGAATGTTTCCTTCAATAATTTGATTGTATCGTTTGCTGTATGACACTTAGCGCTTTCCTGCTGGAACCACATCTCTTCCATATTTATTCCATTTAGTCGGCTACCGAAAAGTTAATTTATGATGGATCTATAGAGAATACCGTTATTGAACCTAACCCTCATTTTTGAAGAAACAAATATGGTCCTGATTACTCCACCAGACTACATACCGCACCACACGTTTCGATAATCTCATGTGGACTATATTCGCTCCAATTGCAACAATTATGCTTATTGACATACCGATTGAGCCAAAAATGAGCCTCGTCGCTGAACATATTTTTTCCAAAGCAATTCGATTTTAGACCCATCCACCGAAATTTCGACGTAAACTATGGTCATTCGGCTTCAGTTCTTGCACGAGCTGGATCTTGTAAGCCTTCAAACTAAGATCTTTGCGTAAAATCCTCCATATAGTCGACAGACAAGGGCCAGGCTGTTGTGAACGACGTCGAATCGATACAATTGGATCTTTTTGAACATTCTCCTGAATGAAATCAAAATTCTCTTCAGCATGCACTCTTTTTTTGCGTCTCAGATGATCGATTATGTCGGGTGTATGGTGCAAGTGTTCTTTAAGTTTGGCGCACGGAACCATCTTTTTCGAACCAAATCTCTAAAATTTGGTAACGTTCTTAAAGCGTGTACGTACGAATAACAATGATACTGACAGTTTTCAATCTGACAATTATTTGACAGATATAACTGTCTGAAGTTAGTACTGAGTTATAAAAAACGCCCTTTACATACCTGCATTTTTTGACAGTCACCATTAAATGGGATTCACAGTTTTGTTCACACCTACTACTTTTATTACTACAGGCAAATGCGTAGGTATACAATTTAGCTGGTTGCCAATTTTTCTGAGTTCGTTCAATGAATTCTGTTGCATTCAACTGCTTAAGCTCTATGATCAAGTTCAGCAAAAGGCAACGCAATTACTAAGGTGATTTTTAATAATTAAATTATTATTGTTTGATGTGACAATCCAAAATTCCGACAGCAAGAAATTAATTTATAAAAACCTTTCCGAATTAATAATTTTGTGAATTTATGACCAAAAGTTATTGATATTGCACCATTGAGTCCCCATTAAGTCCCTCAGTGGACTTAGTTCCCGTGGACTTATTTCCCTGCACCGTCCCCCTCTACACTGCCCATCATTGATTTCGCGGATCGAACTTTCCTTAAAACCATTTCCCATATTTGTTTTTATTATTATTATTATTATTATTTTCTATATTATTATTTATCTATAAACGTAAAATATGTCGCCATGTATATCCATATGTTAACTGTGCACTCTTAAAGAATGTTGTTCTTATTGCACAGCAAATTATTAAGATAAATAAATAGAAATATAAATACAAAACAGATAAACAAGGGGTTTAAAGAAAATTAATTTTTCATACAAATATGTCATAGATATTCACCCACGATTCTTATCGCCTCATGCGTGAGCGGGGCAATGGGGTGGTGCTTGATTGACGGGCCATAATCTATAACCCCCATTAGCACCCCACCTCCTGCGATTTTGTAAACAATTACCTTTGACTACTAGCGGAAGAAAGAATGGCATATCTGAAACTAAAAAATAAATAATAAACACCATTTCACAATTTGAGGGTAGGTCTAGACAATTGGCATTTCCTAGTCAATCAGTAGCTATAATCCACATGGAAGAATCGATGAATCGCAACAATACAGACAAATCAATGATTCCAGTACATATATGTATGTCTCTGCCATGAAAATGGAACACAAATATTGATTAATTACAGAGAATCTATTTTTATATTATAACAAAGCAAGGAAAACCCAATACGCTAGGCGTCGCGTCGTGTTAACAATATTCAGATATAAATGTTTCCCTTTTTTTAGAATACTGTCCTGCGATCAATCACACAATTAAAACCGACCCTAATCCGCTCATCGTAAATTTAATAATGCAGAGTTTGTACCTATTTACAACAAAAAATTCAATTTAAGATGGATTAGCTAAATGGATTTCTATTGCATTATTAAATTACATTTGGTAAGCTTGTGCTTAGCTGTATGCTATGTGTTGTTCAGTTGGTTGGAAGAGAAGCATTTCAATTAGGTTTTTTTTTTGTTACAATAGTTATGAATTGAATTAAATAAAAATTGACTTTGGATTTAATTATTCCTGCAAATATAATTCTTAATCAGAAATTATTTGCTTCCAAAAGAAGTATCAAACCAGGGATCTCATAACGTAAGGCTGACGATTTCGATTTCAATATCGATTTCGATAGCAATGCTTCACGTAACACTATCGTGTAGATAGTATGCGGATTATTTTATTCGGATCCAAAAACCGTCAGTGTTCTGGAAGACGATGCTGGTTGTGTTGTAGATTTTTTTTAGATAGATTAGATTCTTTATTTCATGAAATATATGTATAATAGTTTGTGTTTGAGAACACGAGCATGGCAGAAATAGCCGTCTGCCGATTGTGTGTGGTTGTGTTGTATTTCCAAAGGAATCGATTGAAAACGCAGAAGTACATTAAAGTCAATATTTAATTTTTGTTCGACACACAAAACAAATTTTCGAAGTCTTACAAAAAAATACGTATTTTTGATGGTCGGTACTTTTATCTTTAACTAACATTATTTTCATCAAGGAAAATCAATTGGGGAAGTGTTCCTGTTTTTTTCCGACAATTATCGAAAATTTGAAAAAGCGAGAGTACCGATTGCAAAGGAAGTGTTGAAGAAGTTCCCTGCCGCTTTAAATGTAAATACCGGACTTAAAACTGTTAAGCAAATAAATGCAAATAAATAATTATCCTAGATTGCAAATTAAATGAAATGACTTTGACTCGTTTCGGTTCAAGGAGAGAGGTCATATCAGCTATGTCTAGGCCCTTCTTATGGACAATACCAGACCATTATTACATGAGAATTTTAGGAAACTCTTTTTAGTTCATTGCTACTATAGTTAAATGTTTATTAATGTTGCTATTTTTTTTATAAATGCTAGTTTTTGGCTATAAGTCTTCTTTTGTGCCTGTTTTTATATTTGTAGGTCCACAAAATCCTATCCTTTTATATAACAAATGGTGTCGCGTAAAACATGGCGTAATTTCTGCATGTATGAAAAGTGATATTACACTATGACATAAGAATATGACGAATGCGTCAAATTATATGGTAAATATGTTACATTGGAAAATACATTTTGTTCTTTTCAGAAAACAAGGAAAATACTTAAAATCGAGCACAAATAAAGAACTGTTTTATGAAAAAAAGTCATGTGTACTCTTTGGGATGATTGTGGTAATTAATATGTATTTATGTACATAGATAATATATAACTAGATGTGAAGGGAGATGATATATGTGTACAATTGCCAAAATCCTGTCCAAAGAAACCATTTAGGAAAATATCTTTTTTCGGGTTTATAAGGACATTTTTTCAGTTTTTAGTTTTTTAAGGAATTCTTTGTAAAATAAACTTGAACACAGCAATACTACATACGGTTTTAAGAGACATTTTGAAAAATTAAAAATTTTCCGCGCTCAAGGACCTTTGCTAGGGTTTCAAAATAAAATAGATGCTGCGTGCAAAACTTGCGCCAAAAGTATAACTTCAAACGTACGTTACTAAAACAGTAAATAATTGAATAAAATCACACCGGTATATAAAATCAAAACTTTGAAAACGTAAAAAAAAAAATTCGTTGAATGACAGGCAAAAGTCATTTTTATATGGTGGGCGCAGTGGCACAGAGGTTAGTGTGTTGGACTACTAATCTAAAGGTCTCAGGTTCAAGTAACATTTCCAAATTTTGCCTCTCGGATTCGGTTTTAAAATGTAGGTCCCTTCCACTTTGCACAAGTAAATGATTGAAGAAGCTGCGTTATAGGCCCAGTATGGGCGTTTAATAACCCAATATTAATTTTGTTATATGGCGCAGAACTTTCATATCGACTGTGTATGCCATGTTCTGGTATTACCTACATACATATGGTTTCCTTTACTTCCTATATCATATGCCTTTATATACCTCTTTATATGCCGTATATGTCACGCCAAAATCGCCGCCATATATTTGGCGCCGTGTTGCCATTTAAATTTGTCTATCACACCTGTATGACACTTGCTTGCCATATTTATATGCTAGTGTAATACCACCTTGGAAAAATATGTAGACAATGTCTTTCATATTTACTTCCAACGGGTAAGTTATTGTAATTGGTCTGAAATCGAAAATCGTTATTTACAACATATTTTAAAATTTGGACGCACTCAATATGTTTTTCAAAATCATTCATGGTATCTCTCGTACAAAAAATGATATCGAATTCGTTGTGGTGCTTATCGACCGAATTCAGTCTGACGAAATTCTGTCTGGTGTTTTTTTGTTTAAACAAAATGACTAATCAAAAAATGGATTTTAGAATTTCTTGAAAACGATTTATCCAATCTTATCTGTTCTGGTGGAAACCTATACTTCGCAGTTTTGGATATTTTCATTATGTTTTAATCACAGAGCAACTCATAGTTTTTTATAATAGAAAAAAATATAGTAGAAAACAATTAATAATTAATACGAGTATTAATCGAACAACATTGGTTTTATTGAAATTTCGCTTACTCTCCCTAATCGTTTGTATTTATATTATAACTAGCAGACTTGTTGAAGAAATGCATGCATATTTTCTATTTGAAATTTTTTCATGCCTTTGATTATTGAAATCATATTCATATCACGCTGAGAAGTGATTGCGTGGACCTCCTTGGGCGCACTCATCCCACTTGTTTAACTTTATTCCAAGAAAAACGTAATGCTATACAAAGGTTATACAGAGTTTAAAGATGAATGCAAAGAATGCAACTTTTAATCTTAAAGTGAATAGTTACAAAAATTATATTCTCGCCTAAAAAAGTTGTTTGCACTCTTTTGATGTGGTTTTGACTAAATTTTCAAATTTTGGTAATTTTTTAAGAAACAAAAAATGTTTTTAAATGGATAAGAACTCTCAACAAAATGCCACGCCGACTTTGGGAGATAGGAATATGGATATGGCATTCAACAGGCGAAGACAATTTCTTATATGTGTCCTTAATTACGTTAAATATTTTGAATAGTTTTGTTTCATTTATTTTGTTGGGCATTGTATCACATTGAATTTGGGGCCCTATTTTATTATGAAAAAACGTTTTTTCCTTTTTATATTGGAAGCTTATTTCATAATGAAATAAAGCCTCATTTTTTGAGCTTTTATTTTGGGGCCTTATTTACTAGAGAGAACCGTGAGACAATTACAATGACATTGCTACTCATAAATCACTTTAAAAATCATGGATCCCATAATTCTTATTTTTTGATTGATTTACTTACTTACTTATTTAACGAGCTCCCGGCCCGTGGAAAGTCTCTGAATGAGACACTGCAGCCTTCCATCCTCTGCGATCCCAGGAACGCTGCTTCCAGTTGCCCAGACCGAGCGAACTGGCATGTGCCATGGCTTGGTGTTTACAACGGGGGTTCGGTCTTCGTTGACGTCTCGAACCTGGGGCTAAGAGTCGAAGATCTTCTTCGCCGGAGCATTATTGTTCCATTTGCTCGATGTGGCCGAGCCAATGTAGGTGACGTATTTTAGCCTTTTGGACTGCGTCCATCTTGGTAGAGCTCATCGTCGGGTCTCCACTAAGGTTTCATTTGTGGAATTGATGTTTACTCCGAGGTAGGTGAACTATCTTACTACTTCGAAATTGTTGCTTTCAACAGCGACGTTTTGTCCTCGTCGGTGGACAGATGTTGGTTTGTTTGTTGAAAGCAAGTATTTGGTTTGTCCTCGTTGACCAACCAATTTTGCCTGTTCTTCAATCGCTATGAAAGCCTCTATTATCGGTCTGCTGGGAAGCCACACTGGTACGTGCCGAATAGTGTGTTGCAGAACGGCTTCAGACGTTCACGTTGGATACGATCTTATATGCGACATTTGGCAGGGATATGCCTTGATAGTTCTTGCAAGATATATGATCGCCTGTCTTGTAGATTAATTTAGCTGCTCATTTTCTCTAGATGAAATAGGATACAATATCCCTGCGGTTGAAGGGCTAAGCAATTATTAGCATTATGGTGCTCGATGTTCGATTTATATTTTCAAAATACATGCAAACGAATATTTACCAAGAGACCAATCGAATGGGGTTTCATACGACACAAAATTCCATTTACTTACTGCCTTCATTATAATTTAACGATGAAAGAACCCAAGACAGACTCCTAAACGTGGACAATATTATGGCACCACAAGAACATAAAACGCAAAAGATATTAATTCCTTTGATATTTTTATCACCATTGCCACTACGTCGGGCATTAAAGTCAAGTGAAGTTTTGAGTCATTAATATTCCATTACTCATCCTCCGATATGCTGTGTGAGAATGATATTATACGGGCAAGTACATATTATAATATATGTATATTTTTTTTAAATTGTTTCCCCTCAAAAAGGACATTCTCATTCGTCGTTGACATGTACATATTTCCGTATATTAAAAAACCACACCTATACAGTCGTATACGACTACGATATAATGATTTTTTTTTCGTTTATTCATCTCCTAAAGCTTGCAATTTTAAAATTAAAAGGAGTCCTTTTAAGCACACGAGGACGGGACGAAATATAAACTTTAAAGTATTAAAAAAAGACTCAAAAGGAATCCCAAGCATAACTTTCGACTTGTGCTAAAACTGGTCCATGTGCTTTCGTCGAAATATTTTCGGAAAATAAATTATTTTTTACACAACTTATAAAGGCAATTCATTGAAATGTTATAAATAACATAAACTGATTATAAACACAACGGTTTGACACTGACAAGATAACAATTTCACTTAGAAACCACTGAATTACTTCGTAAGAATGCAAAATTAAACGAAATCAAAGAAAAAATGAAAATTCTTTTTCACCACCACAGCTGTTGGAAAGGAGAGGTGTGGGTGTTCGTGTACGATCTACAAGAAGAGATAGGCATGATTTGCTAGCGAAGATTTTGTATGAAAATTAAATGCCTTTCTGTAATCGTTAGAGTCAAAAATGCCCCACTCTACCCTTTATTAATTCATTAGAACGAAATAAGCATGAATTAGGTCTGAACAAATTATAAAAGCAAGGAGATTGAAATATCCTTGAGAATTTGGTATCTGATTTCTCCGCATTGTAATTGTTATTAGCGCAAACGATGATGCTGATTGTTATATTCTTTCGTTTTTCTTATTATTGGCATTTTTTCGACTTCCCATTGCGCTTTGCAGAAATTTACAAAAAAGCAAGAAAATTGAGCAAAAGTTTTGATAGGCACTCAAGAAAAGAATGAATGTCTATTCAGCAAATTTTTCATCTTTAATTGACTTACTGACTCTGCACAATGAGAAACGATTTTCGCCTTCATTTTAAATGGGGTGTCATGGAATGAACGTTAAAATAAAATTGTCCCTCTCTCCGATTTTCGCTCCTTCTAACTTCCTAACTAACAAACACAGTATAACAACTTTTTACTGTGCTACAGGGACCGGTAACCAGAGGGTAGACAGTGGAAAAAGGGCAAAACAACTTTTTATGGCCAAATTCAGCCAAGCATTCTCCACTCGCTTGAAAGTCGCCCAACCGCCTCCATTTCATCTTCATACAGACTAAAAAGCCTGAGGATTATGTAATTGACGGCTCTCATGGTGGGTTGAGTGAGAGTGATGTAAATGTAGACGTAATGTGTTTACCCTGCTCGCATAATTAAGAGACATAGGAACAATCTTTTTTCATGTATATATTACGATATGTATATTGTCCTATATTTGCACTCGAAGTCTACAGCGTATCAGTACTGTGCCTCTGCTAGTTGTCGTTATGGGAATTACGTACACTCTGAAGTTGTTTAGCATCGACCCCCTTACCGGGTCCTATGAAAGCTCGTGAAGGTTTTTTTTATTGATATTTAAATGATCAAAGAGAACGGAGAAAAAACTTATGAAAACATTTTTAAGGATTACAATGGACATTCGATTTTATGAGAAGGGCGTTTGATGTTAATAACACATCACCATCATCATCATCATCATCATCATCATCATCATCATCATCATCATCATCCATCATCATGGTGGGTAGATGAATATCAAAATGTTTGGTGAAACGTTGACGTGTAAAGTAATTGTGACAAACAATTCCACAGCAGGTTTTGTTGGAATACCCAAGGTCCATTACACATGGACTATTTTATTTAATAAATGTAAAAAAAATGTTATAATGGGACAAAGGGCAGTCAGTTTGAGTCAAAATTATCCCCATCGAGGCAACCATTTTTTACCAAGCAAATTGCGTGTGTGAAACTCTCATCCATTATATGAAGAGGTTTAGTTCCTATTCATCAAGCGTTTACTCCTCAAAGACAGTCAGGAATGCAAGCATTTTATTAAACGCACTGAACCACATAAAGGACTTTTTCAAACGCAGTTAACTCCTTCCATTTGCTGTTTCTATGGCCGAGAAGGCCAAGCTTTCAGTAAGTCCTCTTCCAAACAACTACGGCGACTTTATACAAGACCTTAATCATCTCAGTCCTGCTCTTCGGATCTGAAGCATGCAACCTTTTAAAATCGAATGAAGACATACCTGCTCCTTTTTTAAAAAAAACTTGAGAAAACTTTAGATTATCATGGACATGGATGATAATACAATAGTGAGATGTCTAGCTGGTGACACAGAGGAGTTGAGATTCAAATTCTGTACTTATTTCTTGTATTTTTTTTAAAGACGTTTAATGATTACTAAGCTAACCGCAGAAAAGTTGGCTACAAGCAGTCCATATGTAAAAAAAATGTCTTTCGATTTTTTTTTAAATAATTATTCTCTGTTTAGTGCCCCTTGCTTGAACGTCGATGAATGGGGATCAACGGGTTATTAGCTAATATCAGAATTCATTGAAATTACAATACAATATGTAAGCCACAAATTAACAAGGCTTTCAATAAAGAAACATTTTGCTCCACTTTCGTTGCCAACCCCTCTGCAATTTATTTAGAAACAGTGTTGGTGAAATCGGGATGGTTAGGATATTGTCACTTATGTGACAACTAGAAAAAGACTTGACTTTGTTCTTGACTTCCGGTGACGAAGACACGAAACCTTCTGATGGCATCAAGTAATTAATGATTTTAATTTCGGTCAGAATTTAATTTTGGCAACTATTTAACAATAATCTGTCACTTAATCCAAAAAACTATAAATGTTTAGTTATTTGCAAAAGAAGCTAGAGCTTTCTTGTTTTGCTACAATCTGCAATCGATTTCGTAGATAGTTCGAAAAATGTGGGAATGGTTTTCAACAAATCACTTACATGGAATAATCACATAAATGTGATTTGTGATTTGTGTTCTTTGATTGCTTAAAAAAGTTTACACCACCAAAAATAGGTTTAACTTTAGTTATTCCAGTACTTGTATATGGTTCTGAAATATTTTATAACTGTGATTCGGATTGTAACAGTGAGCTTCAAGTAGCATTTTACAGTACGCTATTTATATACTCTCAGAAGATTGACAGAAAAACTTATTGAATATATCTTTTCCGAATTATGTTAAGCTTCGTACTTCTTCGTTTTCAATTATAAAAACAAGACAACCGAAATATCTTTACAATAAAATCCAGTTTCGGCAACCAACAGATCTGGCTGTATGATTTTACCACAACTTACTTGCCTAACATCTGAAAGACAATTTTTAATTTCTGCTATCCGCTTTTGGAATACACTTCCGCGCAACATTGGAGGGCTAAATGCTACACATCGATTGAAAAATGGGTTGATACTCTACTTCACAAACCAAAGAAAATAATTTCGAGAGCTTACTCTGGTTCGGCTGACGGTTCTGAATGACGTAAGCGAGCTGTTAAATTATGTTGATGTAATTATAAGTATTTTCAACGTTATAGCAAATTTTGAATAATTTTTGGTGCTTTTTTTGCAAAGCGAACAATTTTATTTGACCTAAGCCGAACTCACTCCACTTTTTGTTGAACACCAACATGTTACTTTCCCCCTCATTTGTGAACTTCATATCGACACAAATTTTGATAAACTTACTATTTCATATAATACTGGATGTACTCCCACCGAGGGCTCCTTGCAGCATAAGTGGAAGATCTTTCCAAAGCAACATGCTAATATTTATCCGAAATTTAATTTCGAAATGCCATTCCTATATTTTCGAAATGCAGCATTCTTAATTCAACATCGTTGAACATTACTTTAAAACGTCATCCACTTCGAAATGTTGCGTATTTTTTTTAATGTCCAGATTTAACAGTACTAATAATACTTACATACATTTTTACAATGGTGTAGTTGTAGCAAGATGATTTAACTCCTGAACAAACCTTACAATTTTACAATAGAGAAATGACTCTCATATGAAGAGTTTTAGTGTTAATGTAAGCGGCCATATTGAAATGAAAGTCACTATTTGTTTTTGTTAAATGAAAGACGATCGATCAGGTTGGATACAAAGGTTAGAAGAGAAAGTTTATTCATGTATACATAAAGAGTTCAGTTCTTATATTGTACTATTCATAATAATAGTTCAGTGTGTTCTATAAAGAGTGTGTTCAAGTAAAATTGTAGGCTAAGTTAATCATGTATTCTTAGCAGTTTTTAAATATTTTGGGTTGCCATACAGCACATTACTTACATCACTTTAGAAATTGATCTTGAAACTTGTATTTCAAAGCAAAGTCCATTATTAATATCTCCATTACATTTGTGTCCTCGACTTCATCAACTTTATCTCTTATAAAATATCCTTATCTCTTTCATGAAACATGTTCTGAAACGTTGTTTTTTCTCTGGGTGTATGGGTCCAAAACGATCAAGTGTTAAGATTTTCGTAATCCGCTCACAGGTCCTATTTAAAAAATGATTGATTTATCGAAGAAATTAATGGAAATGAAAATCCTGTTCTTTGCAAAGTATGTAGACAAAGTCGTCCTTAACAATTCGCCCGTACAAAGTTCTTTTCCGCGCCTATTTTTTGTGATATCGTGGTGGAACCAATTTTCAGGATTTCGGTTTTCGAGGATTTTAACCAAACCCTATAAATAAAAAAACATAGTATAGTATTTTTTTTTAATATCTATTATATGCTCATTTATTTATATCCGTTTAGCAGTTTTTTATTAATTTTCTTTGACGGCGAGGTTTTGACCTGGATGAGAGAAATCAACTTCGTAAACCTTCGTTTTAATTGTATCCCTACCCCTACTAGTCCGCCTTTGGAGTTTGCCTCAACTCATCAGTGAATTCAGTCAAGTTTTGGTTTTGTTGCATTTATGTGATCCAGGAGTTTTTAGGTCGCCTCTTTTCACATGCATGTAGTTTTGTATCAGGATTGAGATGCTCAATGTGCAGCTAGGCGCATCTGAATGTTCGAGTTGTCGATAACTAACTTATCTTCTTAGTCGCCCTTTAATGCACGCGATCCATGATTTTAACAAGCCCTATATATTTTTTTAAATTTGCGCTAACCATTTATGCTTCCCATATTTTATTCTAAATCGAATAAGGCAAAGAATTTGAACGTATAAGTTTTGAGTTTACTAATGAATCACTATCAAATGTATTTAACCCTTGTGGAGACTTAAAAAATAAAACCTGAGACAAGAGACACCTGCATAATATGTGTTGAAATAAGCGTTTTTTTGTTCCTTACTGTACACATATTAAAATTGAACTTATACTGTATACTAGAATTGAACTTATACTGCACCAATACTAATTTTGACAGGTCTCACATGGCCATTCTTTTTCTACGCTTAAATCATTTTGTACTTTTGCTTTTTCTTTTCTTCTAATAAAGTTCTTACATCCAACAGGTTATGGGCCCAGAGCACTCTGTCTCAGAAGGATAAGTTGAATATAATCTAATTAATTTTATATCGTTTATGGATAGGAAAGATTCTGTTGCTGAGAGTTTTTTTGATTCGGCCATCGGCGACCATACGCTTGTTGAAGGGGAAACCGAAGGCGATTTTGGTGAATTTTCTACAACAATAATTGAAGAACGAGTTATTATGTCTGAACATAAAATTTATCACATTCATCGATTTAATGGGCAGAATTATCAACTGTGGCGTCGGCAGATGGAGATTTACATGACTGAGAATAAACTCAAGCAATACATTTTGGGAACTTTACCTCGTCCGATTACTAATTTTTCTGCTTGGGAAGACAAGGATGCAGAGGCGCAGGCTTTTTTGATGCGTGGTCTAGAGTTGGAGCAGTTAAAATATTTGTCCGACTGCACAACGGCTGCTCAAATGTGGTCGAGATTAAAGACCGTGCATGCAGAAAAAAGTGACCAGTCTGTTCAGGTACTTTTAGATAGGTTTATCAACTGCAAGATGGAAGAAGACGAAAGCATGGCAGATTACGTGGCTAAGGTTATGTCACTCGCTCAGCGCTTGAAGGACATGGATCTTGAGCAGAAAGATCAGGTAATCATGGCTAAAATTATGGGAAGTTTGCCGTCGAATTTTGACAATGTAAGAACTGCATGGTATGCTGTGCCGAGAGCGGCTCAAACTATTGAGAAACTCACCGACCATTTGGTGAACGAAGAGGCTCTTCTGAAATCAAGGTCAAATGAAAGTCAACGCGGTAGTACTTCTGAAGCTGCATATATGGCAAGTAGTAGCTGGAAAAATACTAACAGAAGGCGGAGCAACAATAAAAACAAAGATAATTCAACAAAGCGCAAAGGCAAATGTAATTATTGTTCCAAGGAAGGTCATTGGGCTAGAGAGTGTTTTAAGAAGCAACGAGATCAGCAAGGAAGAAACAATGCGCAGTCATTTATAGTTGAAACAGGTTCACGCGCCGATTGGTGTTCAACACCGTCTGCAGATAGGGCAGAACTCTTTACTGTTGGAACATCAAGGGCTTGTACTAAAATGCGAGATGTTTGGTTTGCTGATTCAGGGGCCACAGACCACATGTCTTTCCAGAGGGAGTGGTTTACAAATTTTGTTGCAATTGACAGTAAGAGTTTTCACGTTCGAGTTGGGGATGGTTTCTCTTTAAACGCGGAAGGTATTGGCGATGTCAATGTGCAGGTGACTAATCACGAAGGGTTGTCTTCAATACACACCATAAAGGATGTACTTTACGTTCCACAGTTAGACAAGAATTTTATCTCCGTGCTAAAGTGTACCGAAAAGGGATTTAGGGTGATTTTTGAGGAAGGAGCCGACCGTGTTAGTTTTGTTAAGGGTGGTAAACTGATCGTTGATGGTGTCAGAGATCGCAAGCTATATAAAATGAATTTCAACCCAATTAGTAAAAATGTTGAAGTAAATTCTGTATCTTCGGGATCAATAATGCTATGGCACGAGCGAATGGGACACGTGAACTTCAAAATGCTTAAGGCGATGCACCAAAAGCAAGTTGTCGAAGGTTTAAAAATAAAAACTACCACCGAAAATGATCCGTTCTGTGAGAGCTGCGTGTATGGGAAACAACATCGTTCGAGTTTTCCTAAGGAGGGTGGAAGGCGTTCTGCGATTCCTGGTGAGATTTTTCACGTCGATTTGTGTGGAAAAATGAGTATGGCTTCCATTGGTGGAGCTAATTATTTTATGCTATTAAAGGATGACTGCTCCAGATACTGTTTTGTATTTTTCTTAAAGCATAAAACAGATGTTTTGCAGAATCTAATGCAATTTTATGCGGATGTTCAAGCAGATGGACATCAAATTAAAAGATTGAGAACAGATGGAGGGTTGGAGTTTTGCAACGATGGAGTGAAGAAATTTATATTATCCAAAGGCATCAAGCATGAGTTATCAACACCAAGAGCTCCTGAACAAAACGGCTTTATAGAGAGACAAAATAGGACCATTGTTGAGAGTGCTAAGGCAATGTTGCATGCGAGAAATTTGCCACAATATCTTTGGGGTGAGGCAACTAATACCTCTGTTTATTTAAAGAATAGAACGGCAACTCAGACACTCAATGGTATAACACCCTATGAGAAATGGCATGGAGTAAAACCATCCGTGGGACATCTTAGAGTTTTTGGCAGCAATTGCTATATTCATATCCCAAAAGAACAGCGTACAAAATGGGAAGTGAATTCTATGAAATGTCAGATGGTAGGTTATAGCGAGGGAAACAAGGCGTATAGAGTGTATGATCCTGCTGGAAGGAAGATTTTGATCAGAAGAGACGTCGTATTTGATGAAATATCTGTTGTGCCTCACGTTGTAATTGGCAAGGCGACCAGCTCTAATGATATGTGCCACGAAGACCAGAAGAAAGACGAACGGCCAGTGCATGCAGAGGCGGGAGATCAAGATGGAAAAAGTCAACCAACACGGAGAAATCCAAGGTTACCAATTCCAAGGGACCCATATCCAAAACGGAACGCAGTGGATAGTGACGAGTCAGTGACAATGGCTGAGTTGTGTGTTGCGCAATTAGATCCAGTTGATCTTGAGGAAGCAATGGAGGCTGATGATTCTGCGAAATGGCTAGACGCAATCAATGATGAGTTAGATGCATTAGCGGAAAACAAAATTTGGATTTTGGTTCCAAGACCAGCTGATCAAAATGTCATCACAAATCGTTGGATTTTCAAGAAGAAATACAAAGCTGATGGACAAATTGATAAGTACAAGGCTCGACTGGTAGCAAGGGGTTGCTTACAAAAGCGGGGATTGGACTACGAAGAAACGTTTGCCCCAGTGGTTAGATATGATTCAGTAAGAACTCTTCTATCAGTTGCAGCAGCTTTTGATCTCAACATTTACCAATTTGACGTTAAAACGGCATTCTTACACGGCGACTTAGATGAAAATATTTTCATGGAACAACCTTATGGTTTTGCAGAGGATAATCGTGTATGTCTTTTAAAAAGAAGCCTGTATGGACTTAAGCAGGCATCACGCCAATGGAACAAAAGGGTGGTGCAGTTTTTATTGCAGTTTGGACTTAAACAATCAAATATGGATTCGTGTGTTTTCTACAAAGAATCAAAGCGTTTTTTCCTTGCGTTGTATGTTGACGATGGACTTATTTGTGGCGATGACATGTCTCTTATTCAAAAACTTTTGAACCAGTTACACAAGGAATTCAAAATAACTTACAAGGAAGCGGAGTTTTTTGTTGGCATGCAGATCGAGAGGAATAGAGGGGACGGCACAATTAAAATACACCAAGGTGCATACGCGCAAAGGATACTGGAGCGTTTTAATCACAACCAAAGTATACCCGTTTCAATTCCTGCTGATCCAGGTGTAAAATTTACAAAGTCTGGTAATTATGTTGGTAAAAAGGAGACTAACACTAAATTATTTCCCTATCGGGAAGCTATTGGTTCCTTGATGTATTTAATGATTTCTTCCCGGCCGGATTTGGCCTTTATAGTTGGAGTTTTGAGTCGCTACATGGAAGACCCAAAACAAATGCACTGGAATGGAGTCAAACGAATTTTTAAATATTTAAAGGGAACACTGTCACATGGGATTACTTATGGTTTGGGCACCAACAAAATTGAACTGGCTGTTTATTCCGATGCTGACTGGGCAGGTGACGTTGATACCAGACGCAGTACTACCGGATGGGTGTGTTTTATCAACGGCGGACCTGTTGCTTGGAGTTCTCGAAAACAAAGTGTAATAGCAACATCGACAACAGAAGCAGAATTTGTTGCACTATGTTCGGCGACGAAGGCAACTGTATATCTGAGGCGAGTTTTATCGGACTTTAACTGCAAACAGATCGATCCAACACAGATGTATTGCGACAATCAGAGGGCGATTACAATTGTTAAGAATCCAGAGTCATCCAAGAGAACTAAGCATATCGACACACAGTTCCTGTATACGTGTGAACAACAACACAAAGGGGAAATAAGTATTCAGTTCGTTTCTACAGACGACCAACTAGCCGACCCGTTGACGAAGCCGCTTGCTAAAGAAAAATTTTGTGGTTTGAGGAAGCGATTTGGAATTTGCTAAACTTCTTCTTCAGATAATGTTATATTTATATGAATTTAAATTTAAAAAAAAAAAAAAAAAAAAAAACGAGAGGGAGTGTTGAAATAAGCGTTTTTTTGTTCCTTACTGTACACATATTAAAATTGAACTTATACTGTATACTAGAATTGAACTTATACTGCACCAATACTAATTTTGACAGGTCTCACATGGCCATTCTTTTTCTACGCTTAAATCATTTTGTACTTTTGCTTTTTCTTTTCTTCTAATAAAGTTCTTACATCCAACAATATGGACAGTTGCATTCAATCACATTAGAATTGACAATACCGCGATAAAGCATTAGTCCAGCCTAGGTCTCTCTAAGTCTAGGCAGTTCTTTTTTTCCAGTTAGAATTTACAGACATGTAGATCCATGTGAAGTTATAATAAAAAAAAGAGATTTATTTTCTTTACTATTATTTTATTTTCAAATTATATCACTTTTTTTTTGTTCGTTACTTAAGTACAAGCGCCTGAAGATGAAACTGAATTTCGAAACGCATAGCGCAAAAATTTAAAAAATAAGTAACGAACAAAAATAAGTTGTGATATAATTTGAAAATAAAATAATAGTAAAGAAAATAAATCTCTTTATCGCGGTATTGTCAATTCTAATGTGATTGAATGCAACTGCCTATTTCATTTAAACATTTTTGGAGGAAGAAGCAGTAAAAACGATAAGATGATAACAACATAAACATGAGCTATCGACACAAAATTATTATAAATACAAATATGGCTCCAAGTACACGAAAACTGTGTTGTCTGTACCTGTATCGCCTTACACATCTGTTGATTTTTACGCGTGGCGTACATTTGACCCGATTCCACCGACTTCCCTTATTAAATTGCCACCAGACACCACAATCTACCAAATACACTGGAACCCTACTAAATGAACTATTTATATTCATAAACTGAGCATGTACACGTAAGTGATTGATATATTTAGTGTGTATCCATATCTTCATACGCACACTCATGGTCGCAAGAAGGCAAGGCAAATGCAATACGAAATATGTCGGGTTATAAAATCTCTCACTGAAGGTTGTTATTGAGAACAAATTTGTTGCGTATCCCCTTTTCTCCCTGAGCTCTGTGTTTGACTCCGTTCGGTTAGAAAACGTACACCCTTTTCCTTGACTTATTATACCCTATTCTAAGGGTATATTAATTTTGACGCATAGTTTGTAACATACCTTAATATTGCCCGTAGACCCCTAAAAGTTACTATATTCATGATCAGCATCGATAGTAATGTCGATCTAGCCATGTCCGTCCGTCCGTTCGTCCGTCTGTAGCCAAAAATTAGGCCTTTAAACTGTAGCTAGAGAGCTGAAATTTTAACCATATACTCTCTAGGGTCCCGAAATAATCAAGTTTACGAATTTTTGAAATCCGCCCACAGACACGCCCACAAAATCAAAAAAACCAAATTTTGGAAAAAATCGAATTTTGAGCTAGAAAGCTGAAATTTTTTATATATGATCTATGACTCCTAAAACTGCTCGGGATGAACAATTTTCAAAATCCGCCCACTGACACGCCCACAAATAAATAAAATAATTTTTTTATACCCTATTCTAAGGGTATATTAATTTTTGAAAATCCAAAGTTTCAGCTAGGGAGCTGAAATTCATAGTATATACTCTCTATGGGCCCTTTATGCTCATGTGTAAATATTTTCAAAATCCGCCCACTGACACGCCCACAATTATTTTTTTTTTTTTTTAAAGTTCAAAGTTTGAGCTAGGGAGCTGAAATTTATAATATATACTCTCTAGGGGCCCTTTATTCTCATGTGTTAATTTTTTTTAAATCCGCCTACTGACACGCCCACAATTAAATAAAACAATTTTATTGAAACACCCAAGTTTGAGCTAGGGAGCGTTTTTTTTTTGATAACATCCTTTAAATGTTATACGAGTATAACAAAATATGTAGAGCGTTCTTAACAATTCAACCATACTTAGACTTTTGTCACGCCCACTTATGAGGGATATGCATAAGAATAGGGTATCCAACAGTTCGCCCAAGCGGACTGTAGCCCGTCCCTATGTTTATTTATTATGAATGATACAACTTTGTGTAGAATGCGGTGCTGCTATTGTCAATTGTGAAAATTTATCTTCAAAATTTTATTTTATCTCTATATTCATTCGATGTCTTTATATTACCATGATAAAACCTGTATGTGAACTATAAGAATTCTTTATATTTTCAAATGTACAGCGATTTAAATAAATAAAATAAAAATAAATAAATAAATAAAAAATAAAGATTTTTTTCAAAGAATTTTGATAAAAATCTTCAAAATGAAAATTTATTATTTTGTTTTGAATTCTCCTAGTAATGTATCTTCATTTTGAATATTTTTCATTTCCAAACCAAATTTTAATTTAATATTGCATGCTTTACTTGTATAATACATAATATACATTTAAGTTTTTCGGAAATTGTTTCACTAATTTGCCGAAAACTATGCCAACTGACATGGACCGATTTGAATTAATCAAGTTAAGTAAACTGAACTGATTGCGTTTCATTATCGTTCTGTTTTTGTTTACAGGCAGACTCAAGAGACCGACTAAGAATAAATTTAGTGTTGTGAAGCCAATTTACATAAAATCTGATTAAAAGTAGTGACAAGATAGTTCTAAAGCTGAAGCTATTGCGCTTCTTTTCATTGATAGCTAGAGTACCAGCCGTGCAGGTACTTAATGTTGGTGCAATTTTTGTTTGCCGAAAATGTACTTATTGATATATGGCAGATTGCTACTTAATTGAGTTTCTCCTGTATGTTATGTTAATTTTGACAAAAATTTCTTGAAGTATAAAAACAGTGGCTCTAATTATTCAATTATTGCCTTCCTAAGTTAGTGTTTGAAGAAATACAATTCTATTGTATTTTTTATACGATTGCAGATATATTTTAGCTTCGACTTTCCATGGAAATTGCTTACGCCACGCAACAGTCATCTACTTATTTTTAAACTTATAGACTACTTAAATATATTAATCAAAATTTAATGCAAATTTTGGAGTTCTGTTCGAGATAAGCAAAAATCAAATAAAACCCTACATCAATGTCCACGGAAAGTTAATGTGTACATAATTCTCGCTAATGATCTCATTTCAAAGAAAATCAAACAAAGCGTGGGATGAGATATTCCCTATAAAAACACAATAGTTTAGCAGGAACCATCTTTGTGCGTTAAATAAGCTCCGGGCTACACTTTCAGTTTAAGTTTGTAATAAATTTCTATCTGTGTACTTTTCCCAAGGCATTTGGCATTATAGTAATAGCACCGGAAGCGTGATGTACCTTCTCCAAAGACCTACCATCCAATGTTTTATAATAGAAAATTGTGTGTGCTCAAATTATACTTTCAAAATATACCAGGAAACCTTTTACCCATACCCACCCATGTGCTCATGCTATACGGACTATGCAAATCAAAAGTATTAAATGGAATTGAACGTGCCTGGTGGCATGCTCTGCGCAGAAATAAAAAAAACTGTTCTCTTGAACTTAATTCGACCAGTGACAATTCTTATCTAAACCGAGTTTGCTCCACCCTATCTTGCTTGAATTTTAAATAACCGCACTCAATCGATACCTTTATTGAGATTACGAGTTTTGGCAAAACATAAAACTGTCTTGATCTGATATCCTGATAATTAATTCAATATCAAAATGTAGGAGGAAATATTTCTGCCATGATCCTAGGTGCTAACCTATCCAACTCTATTAGTAATTCCACCATCCAAGGAGTATTAAATATGTATACAACATTTCGCATACGTTGTCGTCCGGGCGGAACAACAAAAAATAACTCCAAAATAAATTTGTCATTTTTTCCATCCATTTATCAAATATTTTGAAAATCCAGAAAAAAAACGAAAGAAAATTGTGATTAAAAGTAATAGTCAGCTTTCCCACATGTTTGTGGATGAGATTATGCCAGACCAACCTTGTACAAGTACAGCAAAAGTTTCCTTTCACCCCAAGTGGATTTAGGGTATAAAACTGAAGAGAAATCCAGAATTGTGTTGTGTTTCTGTGAATTTCAACATTATGCAGTGAAAAAGTTGGGACGTGGATATGAGCTGCAAGGAAACCTACAGAAACGAAACTATCTGCACAACACTTATAGGGATGCATTTGAGAAAGTTCCTAAGGGCGGATGAATGAAAAAAATACAAATATACAAATTTTCATCTTCTGTTTTCTTTCCGTCGAAATCCTTTTCATAGAGTTGTCCATTTGAAAAGACAAAACAAAAATTCTCACTTAATTGTTAAAAGTATTTTATGTTTGCATTTTAGCCCCACAAGCTATTTCAATATTATGCTCATTACCTTATGCTTTGCCCTTTAGTTATCAAGACAGACATGAGGTCCTTGTAGTTAATACGATGCACTAAATTAATGTTTCTGCTGCTTCTGATGTTGATGGTACTCATTATTTCCTTTCCATCTTCAATCCTGTGCATATAGATACCGAACGCAGTTGTTAATTAAATTGTTGCTAGTACTTTGATATATAAATACAATTCATAAAGGTTTTCAATTTTGAAAAGGAGCGCCTCACATTTAAACCTCATTTTAGGTAAAAGGTTAGACGAGCTATGGGGTTGGAAGAGTAGAAATGGAAATTATATTTTTTTCAAATATACAAATGAAGACGTTGTTGAAAAGATCGAGGGTGAAGAATAATTCTTTACAAAAATATTATTTGATATTCTGATTCATTTGAACTTTGTATCTTATATCCGTGGGGAACTTAACTGCTGTTGTTTCCTTTGAAGCTTTGTTGTACGAAAAAAAAATTCTATTTTTATAGATAAAATATACGAGATGAATTAATTATTAATTTGGCAGTGAACTTAGCCCCAAGCTTATGGTTACCATACATAATGGCAGTTATTTAAATTTCCTTTGAAATGTTTGTCTAGTTTGATAGTCATGTCCCGTGGGTCATTATTTCCAAATGAAGGCGTTGAGAAATTATTTAGAATGTAAAATTTAACACATTTTTTCTGGCCTGACTTAGGCAAGCTGATTGCAAATACCTCAAACAAATACTGAGACTATTGGTTTCTCGTTTCTTATTTCCTGCCGAATCTATCCGTTTGTAGTTTTGCCAGGGAGAAACGTCATATTTTCTTTTGAAACGGTGCCCCTGATGTACAGTACATATATGTTTCCGGGCACACCAAGAATTGAATGCAACGCAAGTTTTTTACTGCCAATAGACAATAATATTTGTTTGTAAATTTTTGAAGTTATACTTCTTTTGGTGCATTGTAGCGGAAGAAATGTAGCTCAATCCAATTGCCAATCTAAATGAATCCAATTTCTTCGTGCCGGATTTTTGAGTTTTCGAACTTCCGCTGTCGTGGTTTGTGGCCCCTCTGGCTTCCATTATCGAAATGAAATGAAGTTTGTCGTAAATTCACCGGAGTTTTATATGGAACTTAATAGAAAAAAGTCCGCATATATATATATCCCATTGATCGGAATTGAAATGTACGGTTATATACTTAGGTTTCATTCAGTTTACTGCGAATTTCATCATGTTTATACATATATATATATATATATTATAAACAAAAAAGATGATAAACGGTCAAACAACGGCAGGCAAAATAAGAGAAATTAATTCTAAAGTTTCCAAGATGCACTGAAAAAAGGGTGTTCGTCCGAAATGTCTTTAGAAACCACACAGCATTTCTGTGTTCAAGGTTCTTTGCTCAAGAGGTCCTTTGAACGTTAATTTCACTTATGTTATAGTTTTATCAATTATATTTCTCATCTTGGTATACAATTTTAACAATTATTTACATAAATATTGCTTAGTTGTTGGATTCCATAAAATAAAACATACTTTTTATTTTACAAGAACTTTCTTTTTATAAGTTTCACAAATGAATGTTTTTTGTAAGATGGGACGTGAACTACTGATCTCAAATCAAAGATCATCAGCAAGAGAAGTCAACCGATTATTCAAAGCGTAAATGGAACATCAATAGCGCAAGTTGGTGATTATTAATGGAAGGATTTTCACTTTCATTAACCACACAAATATCACGCCAAAGAAGTATAACTTCTAACGAACGTTCATCATCCACACTTTTTTAAATATTTTTTTATATATTAAAAAACACACATTTTTATTTTCTCTGCATATGCATATCAATTCATAAACATAAAACAAATCATGTCCATTGGTCACAAAAATGTTTTTTTTTTCTGTGTTCTGTCGCTCTGCTCTAATCAAAAATGCACAAAATGTCAGTTTCATAAAATAAAAATACACATGTCCGGACAATGCATACAGTGATTTTGTTTCGTGCAAGACTTTGCGCAGAGTTTCAACACTGCCTCTATGTGCCATATGTTGGCATTTAGCGGCGTGAAGATTAGATAAATATCCACCGAAATTAATCTGCAGTTATCGCAAATGTTTTTTTTATGTCATTTTGGAGGTCCTCCCCCTAAGGACTATAGGAAAATTGTTTGCCATGTGTTAGAGAAGCCTCCTCAGAAATCTAGAGTGCGTTTTATTTTGACCCTTCGCTTCGCAGAAAAACGTACTTTAGCTGTGTTTAACAGCCTATACTTGGCTTGAACAAGGTCTACCTTAATGTTGGCTTGCGAGACAGACATTTTATAGTAATTTCTGTATTCTGTCGAATTGTTACATATTATTCACCCTAAATTTCTTTTTGTCATTTCTTATTCACAAATAAATACATACAATTTATGTATAGGTATTTCTTAAAAGCTTTGAGTTCAAGTCGCGATCATAAATTATTATAGTTTTAGTCAAAATAAGAGTAAAAATGTGAATTGTCAAATGTTATTGGCAGTTAAATGAAAACGGAAAGTTAAAATGGGAAATTAAATAAATAATTGAAGAATAAAATAATTGAATGGCCAGTAAAATAAATGGAATGGAAGATTATCTAAATAAATTGTCTGTCAAATAAAGGGAACAAATGACAAACAACAAAAATTCAAACAAAATCCATTATGGTAAGCATAGAGACAATGTTCTCTCGCCGCCATCGAAGTTTGTTCTGTCTCAAAACATACTGGATTCTGTTTCTGGTGCCTGTGACAAGCCGCCTTTATAATCGTTAAGTTAATAAATAAGATTCTGAAGCTTTGTCAATTATTGATCAAACTTTAAACATTTTGTTTTGAGTTTAAGAAGCAAACTCAAGACAACTTAACTTTTTTACAAAAAAACGATATCATTTCAACATTGCATTACTAACATAAATAAAAGCAGTAGCGACTATTTTCATAACATTATGGCGAAAGTATTCATAGCGTTATTTTTCAAACCAAGTCAAAGGAAAAAAAGAAAACAGGCAAAAGTGGGAGGATAATGCTTTTAAATGAAAAACATTGCAGATATGTAAAAAAGAGGAACAAAATAGTTCTTGAGATGAGAAAGTATGGTAACGCTACCTGTCTAGAGTCCGACTGAAGGTGAATTTATTTGCGAAAACCGAAGCCAAATCTAATGGAGATAGTTTTGCAAGTTGGCCCAGCGAAAGCGCCATTCTTGTCGAATAAGCTGCAAAATGCATTTCCAGGTGTCATTACTGAATTTTATTTTACCTCAAATCAACCCATACAAATAAATTTCATTAATATGCAAACCACTTAACACTTTACCAGTTTTGAAAGTCAGGACCAATTATATGTATATTTAAATGTTTTTGATTTTATTTTTTGATATTAATCGAAATTTCAATAAATAAAATATCACACACATTACCTATATCAGTATATCTAACTTCTTGTGAAGAACTGAAAATACAAACTGTTTCAGTAAAAAAAAATAAAAAGGAAAAACAGCAAGCAACTTGCAATTTTACTTCTACATACTACACAAACGAATCAAACACGACTCTGAAATCCACTCGGTCTATAAAGTAAAAACAGGCATGTAGATACAACCTCACTTCAACATACTACAGACGCGAAACATCCATGAAATGAATTGCTCGCAATCTACTCCAAATACGGTGTGCATGATAATTTTATTTTTGCGAACAATTATACCTATGTAAATTCAATATTCTGCTTCGACAAAATCTTCGGCCTTATTTCGCCGGTGAACATTTTAGACGAAAGTAGCCGAAGCCGAGTGTTCGGTCAGACTCTAGTGCTGTCCAGTTAAAATGTAGTGCACCTGAGTGTGTTTCGTAAAAATAGCGAATTTTGTGTTAAATTTAACGGTGCGGCATGTTATTAACGACGGCAAGCGATACATGATTATGAAGTCTTATTAACTGTTAATAAATTGGTCAAACCAAAACAGATGAAAACTGACAATCAAAACTACTTGTTGTCTTTAGAATCCGTTGCTACTCTGTCAAGGCTCCAAAATGGAAAGAGGAGTTTTGTTATGTCACAGAAGAGCAGGGGAAAGCGGGAACTTAAGCCGTTTGTTGTTGAATCGTTGATAAAGCCGCATGTTGTTATATATATTTATGTCCACATTATGAGGAGTGAATTGAACTTGCGAATTCGACTATTCAGTATTATGAATATCGTTTCGATAAACAAAGTTCGCTTTAAACGTCAAAAATAAAACGAGTTCGATTTTCGATGAATTATGAGTAGGGACAGATCGCTACTACATTCGCTTAATGTGTCAAAACGAGTCGCACCATATATAAATATATATATTTTATTGGTATGAAAGTGTATATTTCTTTTGGTATCGCACATATATTTAATACAGAGATATGATATTTTAATGATATCTTTCTACTGAAACATTATTGAGTACAAAAAGGTAGCGAAAGAATGTTGCGTTTAGAGGAAAATACCAAAAAAAAACCTCTAATTTAAAAAAGGAAAAAAATAATAATAATAAATCCAAGCATATATGTAAAATATAGCATTTGACTGAAGTCAATTAGGTTGTTTTGTTAATAATTTAAAAGTTATAATAGTAAATAAATAAATCAATAAATAAATAAATAATATAAATAAATAAATAAATAAATAAATAAATGAATTCATAAATAATTAAATAAATAAATAGATAAATGAATAAATACAGAAATCAATAAATAAATAAATAAATAAATAAATAAATAAATAAATAAACAAATCAATAAATAAATAAATAAATAAAATAAATAAATAAATAAATGAATTGATAAATAAATAAATAAATAAACAAATAAAACAAGTAAATACAATTAAATAAATCAATAAGTAATTAATTAAATAGATAAATAAATAAGTAACAAATTATTAAGCAAAAATTATATAAACAACAAATAACAAAGTAACACTTATTGTGGTTAACATGAAATACCAGTTATATCACAAAAAGAATAAAAAATTAGGCATTCTTACTAAGCCATCTCGTTTATGAGAGGATTATCTGCATAAACGCATCACGTACTAAATGCATTGGTAAGTTTATGTATTCTATTGGAGACCAATTCAACATTGCTTCTAATATGGAGGTCAGCGGTTGAATAATGCCATGGGAGATTTAGCATCATTTTTATAAGTTTATTTTGCGAGGTTTGTAGTTTTTTGATATAGCAATTAAAGTAGCACTATGATATTCCCTACTAATGGGTGATTTTTTAAGCGTTTGGATTTTACTTGTCAAAAAAAACAGTAAAATTGCAAAAGTGCATACAATTTTATTTGGGTTGATAAATCAATGCTTGCCATTTACTTTTTATATATTATTTCACGTAAATGTTAAGCGGCCCATGCGGAGAGTCCAATTTTGAGACACTTTTCCGAGCATATTGGCTGATTAGCGAGATATCATAGAACGTGTAATGTTGTCTTCCAATGCTGCAATTGACGCTGGCTTATCGGCATAGACGCATGATTTGACGTATTTCAATAACACAGTAGGTGAGTGCTTTCCTGAGAAGACGCTGGTCTAGGTTCGAATCCCAGTGGAGGTAAAGGGTCTTTCGGAAATAATGAATGGAAAAAACAGACCAGCACCACAGAAAGTAGGAGTCTGGTGATCGGTTGTTTTTTTGGTTTTTCATTCGAACCAACTCAAAAAAAAATACAATAATGCGTTGTCCGAAAGTAAGGCTTTTCCTGATGAAAAGCAATACTAATTGAGCATGTTTGACTTTGACACATGTCATGAAACACTCGTGAACTGTCAAAAATAGAACACTAAACGCAACAGCAAACAATCAACCTTTACGTATTGGAGTTTGGTTTTTGCACACATGGTAAATCATTTTTGAATTCAGAGTTATTGAAAAACAATCCTTGGACATTGTTGTGTTGCGGAAACGTTTTTTACAGGGGTGCAAGATGCAGCACATTATATACCTCAATAATCTCGCATTTTATTCCAAAGCAGCATGCTCACTTAGGCGCAGGGACATAAGTCCCGAAGACATCAGTCCCGAATTCATTTTTCGGGACTTATGTCCCACTTAAGTGGGTTATAAGTCCCGAAATCAATTCGAATTTTAATCGTTAAAAATGGGACACAAGTCCCGAATGAAACGAAGAGTTGGAAATATTTTATATTTTATTAACGTTCATAAATTGATAGGTAAAATATAATTTTGTCACTTTCACTGTCACTGTATTATGTCACTTTCACAAAGCGTCATAAGGCCAAATCCGGAAAGGGACATAAAGCCAAATTTTCGAAACCGTACCTCGCACCTACTCCAAATCAAACAGTGACCCCAAGCAGGGGGGTTGCGGGGGGGCAGCATGCCCCCCCATAGACATTGTACTGTTTATGCAATCTACTTTCGATTTCGCAACTAATCCCATAAACAGTGCAATGTATATGGGGGGGCATGTTGCCCCCCTACAAACCCCCTGTTTGGGGTCACTGGTTGATTTGGGGTAGGTGCGAGGGCAAATTGTTGAAAGCAGCACCAAGCGAAAGTGTCATAAAGCCAAATTGGCCTTGTGACGCTTTTCCAATGTGTCATAATACCAAATGCTAAAATTTGGCCTAATATCACTTTAACAATACGACATAAGGCCAAATTTCAAAATTTGGGCTTATGACGCTAGGGGTTATATCACGGCACCGTTTTACCGTTAAGTCTCATAACATAATTGTAAGCAAACAAATCGATAATAGTTGCACATTTGCGCACAACAAAGTGGTTTGGTCTTATTTCCATTAGTTTTTTGGTATTATTTCGTTTTGCATGACGAAATAAAGCCAAATTTGGAATTTGGCCTTATTTCATTTGGCTTTATTTCACGTCACCGATAACGAAACCGATTTGACTATTTGCTGTAGCATTTGGAGTGGTCTTCTTAGTTTCTCTCAGGCGTATATTTAGGAAATGTATAGTGGGACATAAGTCCCGAATTAATTTTTCGGGACTAATGCCCCACTTAAGTGGGTCATAAGGCCCTAATTGATTTCGGGACTTATGTCTTCGGGACGTATGTCCCTGCGCCGCTCACTTACTGTGTGTGGCTGAACACAATGTGGTGGTGCAGACAAACTTCATAGCTGCAACCGTACGTGTTCAAAGTAAGTCCAATCATACGGCTACGTATTGCAGCACTGCATCTTGTTGTATTCGCAACATTTTGGTTTCAATATTGTTTAAACATATAAAAGTCGATATGAAGCCTGCTTTTTAGTGAAATGTATCCACTGTTACACGAAAGATGGAACTCAAGTAATATAGCCAGCGGTTTTTTTCCAACATTGCTGCTATTGTGTTGGAATCTTATAATGTATAATACGAAAAGCTATATGAAGCGTAGCACGCTCTTCCTTGCTATTTTAAGAGCAGCTCGCTTCACTAAATGGCAAATTACTGCCGCAGTTAATAATGAGAGTCAAGAGTTGATTCAAGACTCATTTTTATTCTATCCTTACTTGCTATTTATACGCAAATTCTTACAGCCAATATTTAGAACTCTAAGCATAACATACAAAATATGAAATGGATCTTCACGATCAATATTACAAAATAATTAATTTTGCAAACCGACCCATCTGGCCTACATTGCGAATAGGAAGCAAAGAATAAAGTTATAAACAATGACAAGCACATGAACTGAGGTGAACCCTCACATAACATGAATCACAGCCGATAGCCAATGAATGTCATACGACACTTTCAATGCTATACGGGGGAGATTCCATGTTATGTAATGGATATCACGTTTCGTGTGCTTGCACTGAATCACATTACAGGAATTTTCGATTTCACTAAAAAACCGGCCTATTATCACGTAGATAAGTTGAATTGGGTGTGTTTTTTTTTGTTGTATTAAATGTTATGCAACAATATTTTGCACCGATCCTTTCCACATCGACGAAGTCATTCAAGTCTTTGAAATACTGAAATTAGATATTAATCCTTGCCAATAACTGCATGTTTCATAAATCAGTTAATTAATGTGGATCCAGACGCAAATATTTATATAACACAAAAGTCGATCAATGTTTTAATTTTAGTTACAAGTTATTGCGAATTCGTCCTTATTCCAAACAAATATATTTCTGATTTAATTTATTTAGTATTTAACTAAAAGAAATGGTGGAAGGCAAAAACTGGTCCTCTCCCTGGCGCAATTAAATTAGTTATTTGAAATTCCGAAAAGTAATTACAGTTTAGTCCGGTGCTCTGCTATAGCCTAGTTAGAATTTAGCTGACCCACGATAGGCTCTACTTCCTCCTGAAAGACTAATCAAAAACAATTACTTACATTAAACAACAATTAAATGTTTTATTTTATAATTCCATTATCGGAAAGTCCTTTTCGCTTCCCTGCTCGGAAACAATGGAGCTATAACAATTAACGGAGGAGCTACCCCTTCCTTCAAGCTGTATCCACCAATTCCTACAGTGCCGCTGAAGGCAATTATGCCATCGATTTTTTAGCCACCCACCAAAGTTAGCCGTTCCTCCACGAGCTTCAATCTATTTGCGGCACAATTAAATTACAACCAAATGTATATTTAATGAGCTTTAAATTTATTGGAAAAAAGTTAATAAATATTTTGTTTTCCTTTGTTCTTTCTCGTTCTATGTTATCCTATGACGACTACATCCTATCTGGTAATTCCTCTCACATTATCAACATTTATCTTCAACCTGTCCCGGCATCCAGGCATGAAATTAAAACGTTACGTGAAGGCCATATTGGTGGCAACAAAGAGAAGCTTACTGTCGAATGGCTATCACAGTCAATTGCCGAGATACGTAAGGAGTTGAGTGAATTGCAAGAAATTGCCAGCAAAGCTTCAAAGGACGTCAACCAACGTACGCAGAATTTCGAAGATCTGGCGACAATCAAAAGTGATTTCCATCAGTTCAAGCTGGAATTGGAAGCACTTAAAGAGCGCCAACAAACGACAGAGGTATTTGTTAAGGAATTACGTGAGGATTCAGTACAGCGTGAGGAGGACCTTCGAAGGATATTGCTGATGAGGAATCAAAATCAAAACGAAGAGGTAAGCTGTGTGTGGCGGTGTGTATAGAATATAGAGTGTATCTACCAGAAGTCAATAGAGCAAAATGTCGAGGGTATTATTTTTTGTTGCGTTACATGCATTTTGTTTCTTTTTATATTTTATCGGAAAAGCCTTGACTTATTTATGGGCTGGGTTAAGTGGAAAAGAAGATATAAATAGGTACACTACTGCTGTGTTATGGGACATTAATTTTCATTCACATTCTTATGTAATAGGTATATTTTTATGAATTAAATTTACTCATATAACATAAGGCGGGCCACGTTTGTATAACCCTCATCCTTTTTATTAAAATTTGAAGAGAAAATAAACTTAACATTTCCTTTCAAGCGTCGGTGGGCGTACTAGTAGTAGCATTATGTTTGTAATACAAGACAATGCTCAGCATTTTGGCCAATGTGCATATCTCTGGCGCATTTCTACGGAAAACCTAATTGAAATTAGTGCATCAACATCGAACAAAAACGGAAAGCATTCTTTTTGGATTGATTTTATTGTACACAAAAATGCTGCAATCGATTGCAATGATGCTCTGAATAGTTTTTTTTTTTGATGGTTCTCAATTACATTCCCGGCGATATGGCGTTTGAATGGGAAACAATCATTAATTTTTTGTAAATTTGTAAAAGAATATTTCCATATAAATAAATCATCGATTTTGCAATATTGTAAACGTGGTATGCGTTAATTTAATAGAACCTAGACTGTGAGTTCTGCAAAAAAAGAAAATATTCGTTTTGCCTAAAAAGAGTTCAGACTTGATTTTGTGGGAACTTCATATTGTACTGAAATCACATCTTTTAATTTTGCACTGATAAAATGCAGTCTGGTCTGGTGGCAGTCTGATTTCCGCTCTGGTCACAGCTGCGTAACCGCTTTGCTTTAAGTCAGAGATGATCTCCGAGAAGCCATGGACCAGGATGAAGTAACTCTGATAACGTTAGTTGATTTTTCGAAAGCATTCGATTCCGTTCGTCCTGATATACTTTGTAATAAACTTCTGACTAACTTTAATTTTTTCCACCTTTCTGTAAAGTTAATACTGTCTTACTTAACTAAAAGAGTTCAATCCGTCTTCCACAATCAGCCCTTATCGTCTGCCTTACCTGTTCACTGTGGTGTGCCCCAAGGCTCAATAATCGGTCCTTTGTTATTCTCTATGTTCATTAATGTCCTACCACTTGTGATTAAAAATTTCATATGTATGCTGACGATGTACAAATTTATATATATTAATTTTTCAATTGGTTTAATGGACTACGCTGTGGAAAGAATGAATGAGGACCTCGCTTCTATAGTCAGGTGATCTTCTGAGAACAGGCTTCTCCTAAATCCCAAAAATCTATCCAAATTTATAAGCATTTACGTCTCCCCTACCACCTACCTCCAATTTTATTAAATGGTATTCAGGTAGAAATGGTGTCTAAGATCAACCTTGGCATTATTTTTAACAATAACCTCACTTGGAGTGACCACATTAACTCTGTGATATCCAAAATTAATGATGCTCTGCGAGGTCTATCAGTTTGTCGGGACAACGTACCTTCTACTGTCAAACTCAAATTTGTAAAGGCTTCGGTCGTGCCACTAATCATGTATGTTTAACTCCAGGCGTAGGCTAAACGTTGCTTTCAATTCAATTGCACGATTTGTATTCAATCTACGTACGTAGATACGAATATGTATCGAGCCACTCTCGACAAATATTAGGATGCAGTCTTGAGCAGTTTTTAAATTTTAGAGCTTGTGCAATCATATTTAAAATTTTAAACGAAAATCAAGCTATGTTGAAACGAATAGTATATTCGGCCAGGGCCGTGAGATCATTCATTCATACACAAATTCCACAATTTTTGGGATATAAACCTAAAAGCTTTTTCTTATCGCTCCATTTAGTTTATGTTCTTTTCTTTGTCTTTCACGAAAAGTATCCTTATAAAAAAAAAAATACACCAAGCTATCGATGTTCGAGGAAAAACATTTGCTTTGTTTTTATCGAGTTTTTGTTTTGTTTTGTTTTTATTCAGTTTTAAAAACTTGAAATAATTTAAAATGACCAAGTTTTTTTTTGTTTTTTTTGCTTCTTTTTCTAACTATTCGGTATTCGGCCGAATACAAAATATAGGCCGAATAGGCCGAATACCGAATAGTAACCGAATATTCGTTTCAACACTAAAAACAACCGGCATCTGTACAGTAAAATCGTTTTCTCTCAGTCTCTGCGTTCTAGTGGTAACAGGCCCGATATTTACACGTGCACGATATCACGTAGGTGATTTTTCATTCATGCCATTCGCCTTTTTAATCAACTTTCCCTTAATATAAGAAACAAGGTAAAGCACAGGATTCTTTTCTTATCTTAGTACTCTTTATTGATGTTTTTCCCGTTTAACGTAACTTAACTTTTCTTTTTAATGACAATATCCATACTATTTATTTATTTTTAGTTTTACTTAAAATGTTCCCATATTTTGTTTTTATTATTATCTTTTAATATTGTTTTACTATTATTATTATTATTTTTTTATAAACGTGAAATATGTCGCCACGTATATCCATATGTTAACTGTGCCCTCTTAAAGAATTTCGTTCTTATTCCACAGCAAATTATTAAGATAAATAAATACAAATACACTGTAAAAGGCCATACCAATCTTAAAACTATGTCCGAGAATGGCCTGCATTGGCACCACAGGGGAAATAATAGCCACAGCAGGGTTTCTAAAAGAATTTACGTCGAAAAATATTTGCACAGACTACACAACCCCCCCTCAAAGAATTTGCTAGACCGATTTCGGAAGTCCTGCTTTGACTTCCGCGAAATCAACGAAATAGATAAGTCTTGCAGTAACATTGAAAAAGATTTGTAGCTTACAAAAGTAGCCTGCAAAAATTCATAAAAGTTTGCTTCGCGGAGCAAAAGTCATGGAAAGTGCAGCCAAATTATAGATGACTTAAATATTCGAACTTAATCGGTTTGGTGTTTAACGGGATTTTACCATTTTCTCCGCATGGTTAAACCCGATCACGCAACTTCGCTATTTGCCTGGCAGGTGCCTATGTCAGCTTACTTTTTCGAATCAAACAGTGTTTGGTAGGTCCGCATCGCAAACAAAGGGGATTTCACCTTTTTCGCCGCATAGCTGAGCCCATGTTAATGATACTATGTCAGAAACTTTAACAAAAGTGCCTACAACAGCTGTACATACCTATTGTACTTTCATGGTACTATGCCAGAAACTTGAGCGCAAGTGTCAACAGCAACTGTAGTTTCAAAGTTTCAACTCAATTGGATGAACGATGCGCGAAAGAATAAAAGACGAACACACAAACAGAAATATTTATGCATTCGATTTATTTACAAAACGCAAATTTCGATTTTTTCGATTTTCCTGGTATTTCCTTTTTTCCTAAACCACCCCAGTATTGAGACAAAAACCAATCATCCAAATCAGTCGAGCCCGCGACTTCACGGCAATAATTGATTTATATATGACGTATATATAGATTAAATATTTTGTTACAACCACTTTTGATTTAAAAAAATATAAAAAACAAAACGCGCGTAGGCGCAAGCAAGTTTAGACCATAGCTGTCATTTTAAATGTTCTACGGTCGGTGGGAAGGGTGAAATGGAATTTCCTCGCGAAATGTTGAATTTCGTGTTGATGTAAGCGTATTATAAGTAAGGTTTGTTTTAACAACTTGCCAAAAATAAAATTTCAGATCCAAGCAGTGCTGACTGTTTACTTTTTGAAAGTCGAAACCGAGTGATACGATGAACCGAGATATGCGATGAAAAGAGAGCAAAACTCTTTATTTTATTTAATGAACTTTTTGTACTTTTTGCCGAACGAAGTTATTCTTTTCGACAAAAATTAAAACTAGATTTTAAAAACTACGATAGCTTTGCAACTGTACAAAGTCCAATCAAAACAAATATGTCAAATTTCGTCATTCTTCGTTTCATATTACTTTTGTTTGTATACCCTATTCCCTTAGTATTACAATTTTGACTCATAGTTTGTAACATCTATTGCTTGCAGACCCCTAAAAGTTACTATATTTGTGAGCAGCATCCAAATTTATGTCTAGCTAGCTATGTCCGTCCGGCCATCCATGCGCTCATTGTCAATTTGTATGGCCTAAAATTCGACTAGAAAGCAAAAATGAGAATAACTGTTTAGGGCCGCAAATGCTCAGGTACGAGTTCTTTTAAAATGCGCCCACTGACACGTCCACTATTTAAAAACATTTTATTGAAGAACTCAATCTAAATGAAAGTCCTCTTTTTCGAAAAGTATCTAGAATGAGTCATTCAGCACCTTTTACCAAAAACATTGATTTTTTCGGTAAAATCATTTAAACGTAAATTAAAACATAAAACACTATACATAATATATATATTTTAAAACGTCCATCTTAGATTTTTGTCAAGGCAGCTTTTTTAGGGATAGTATTAGGAGTAGTGTATCCAACAGTTCGCCCAAGAGGACTGTAGCCTTTGCTTAAGTTTAACGATTTTTTGCAGCTCTTTCATATTAAACGCACGACTGTCGGATCGTATATTCACATGTCACCGAGCACTAACGGATAGTCTTCAAACTTGGTATTTGGGGTTTTAAGGCTACATATTATATCTCCCACGGCGCACACCTTATCACTGGCTTATAAAACACAGTTCTTACGATTTTGATCTATTCTAACGTTTCGAATAAATCGAGTGAGGGTACTTAAATGACATATTCAGTTGTGTCGGGTGCAGTGACTCAATGGTTAGTGTGTCGGACTACTAATCGAAAGGTCCTCGGTTCAAATCCCGCCGGGACCAATTAACATCTACGGTTTTCTCCACTGCCCCACCTCTTGCGAACGTCTGACATAGATCCAAGAGTATCAATTGTCATGAGAAGCTTCTCAAATTTGCGGTTCGCATTCGGCTTAAAATTGTTGGTCCCTTCCACTTCGCACAAGCAAGTGGTTGGAGACGCCAGGTTTTAGGCGGGCCAATATCTGAAAACCGGGTTGTATAATTTCAAAGAAATTCAGTATTTTAGCTGCCATGTAGAGCAAATGTACATACTTATATAATAATAATAATAAATAATTTGTGTAACGCAACCCGATAAGACAGCTTTATGTTTTTTTATTCAAATTGGGGAAAAATTAAGAGAATGTTAAGTGAATAGGCGTGTTTTTAATCGCTCGGTCTTTACCACAACTTTTTATCCAATTTCAAACAAATTATCATTAAACAGTCGCTGTAATACGAGTGAAAAGTTATTTGCGTTAGCTTGCTACTTTTATTGCATCAATTTGTTCCACGTTTTTGAAGACTTTTCTATCTGTGATCAGTGAGTTTCGGTTTCTTTGTTTTTCACAATGTCAACTACTCGCCAACAAGCAATTAAAGAGAAGTCCGCCCCGACGAATGCAGTTACTCCAGATAAATTCCAATCAGGTAATAACCTAACGAAATCTCACCCACCATCTACAAAGCTGTCCGATAAAAAGCCATCCTTATCTGATCAACTTCGAGAATTGGAATCTAATCTAATGGAAAAATTCAAATCGTTGCTTGCGGAATTCGAATGCAGCTTGAACAACAAAATGTGTGAAGCCATTGCTTCTCTTAACCAAAGAGTCCAACAATGTGAGAGTGATATGTTGGAACTACGAAATGATAACGAGAAACTGAAAGAAGAGGTAGCTGACCTACAACGTAAAGAGCGTCTCAGAGATGTTATTGTTCGTGGCATTCCGCAAAGACCGGGCTAAAACCCCATTAGCCTAGTGAAGAACATCGCTGAAAAATTGCACCACAACATCACCTCTCACTTTGATGCTTTTCGATTGAGAAATAAACAAAACAATGGACATAGCCCATTACTGATCAGATTCTCGTCTCAGTTCGAGCAAAGTTCACTGCTAGCTGCTTTTCGTTCAAACAAAGGCCTTACGCTCGCTCAGCTGGAAAATGAATCGACTACATCTGACAACAGCACAGCCGCCGCGCACACCACCACCCGTATTTACATTAACGAGAGGTTAACAAAAGAGAATAGCTCATTACTTCGCCATGCTCTCCAACTTCGTCGAGAGGGTTTACTGTTCTCTGCAAAAACGCGCAATGGATTTGTCTACGTGAAGAAGAGCAAGAATGACATCGAGATGAGAATTTCTTCAACTACGTATTTACCAAAATAATTTCAAATAGTTTGTTTTTAATTTGTTAGATTAAATTTCTGACTGGAGCACCATAAATGTGTTAAATTATTTATTATAGATAATGGTCTGATTTTAAATCCAAAAAAGAGTCAGCTTATATTGATTTCAAACAAACTTTATAACACTGAAGAGCTGCCGCCTATTTTTCTCAATTCCACGAGGCTTACATTTTCTGACACTGTGGTAAGTCTAGGATATAAAATAAATCGGTCCCTTTCCGCCTCGGATCATGTACACTATATTATAGCCCGTATTTATTCAGGATTGCGAAAGCTCTGGCTGCTCTCTAGTTTTACGCCTGCTAACACCAAACTGAGGATGATAAAGTGCCTTCTTTTGCCGATCTTGGACTATGCTATAGTTATCTACTGTAAATTAGATTCCCTATCCCAGCACAAATTACTTGTCGCTTTCAACGATATGGCTCGATATGCTTTTGGAGTAAGAAGATATGACCATATATCTTATTACCATAAGCATGTCCTTGGGTGTTCATTCCTTAATTTTTGGAATATTAGATGCTGTGTGTTTTTACATAAATTAATACATACACAATCACCACCATATTTATTTGAAAAATTAAAATTTGTTCACTCGCCGAGAACTTTCAATCTTATCACGCCCTCATCAAAATATATGAACTCGTCTCGCCTCTTTCTTGTTCATGTTACCAGACTTTGGAATTCACTGCCTACCACCATTTAACAAGTAATAGGAGCTAACCAATTTAAAAGTGCACTATTTGCGCATTTCTCATGATTGTAATCTATTCTTCTCTCTTTCTATTTCATTTTTCATTTCAGTTTTTCTCTTTCGCCCCGCTCATTTCCAACTTTTCCATCTTTACTTCCTTTCCTGTGTATTAGCATACGCATATCTTAAATTTAATTTAGATTTAGTTTAAACCCCTTTAAATTGAACTTTCACTTAATGTTTTAATTGTGCTCCTTTCTTTATAAATACAATTATGTGCTAAAATATTTTGTTATGAGCTTTCATGTACTATAAAAGACATTTGTTCTTATTTGTACCTTGCCAAATAAATAAATTGAAAATTGAAATTGAAATCTGAGTCCTTTTTTTCGTTTCTAATTTCCTCAGTATATCTTCGTCATCTCCACCACAGCGCATCCATTACTTATTCCAGCTTTCATAAACATCTAACGAATTATTTAGTAACTGTCTAACTTTTCTTCTTTTTTTTAATACATATAAAAAGAAATACTTTTCATAAACTTTGAGATTTACAACCTCTGGCTCCACTGAGTTTCTATTGCGGCGAATTATCGTTTATTTTCCCATTTTACTTCCCTTTTGATACCACTCTTATACCAATCTTAAATGTCATGTGTACCTGAAATGTTCGATAAGGAAAAAAGAAATATCCTTTTATTATCCTTCTTACGAAGAAAGACAAGGATGATCGCTTGGAAATTATAACACCAACCATGGTATTTTTTTTCAAAGGACTTAAAACTGCATTGTCATCTATACTGCGGATACGGGACAGAACATCATCAATATGATTCTATAGTTAGATAGAGCTTCCGCTCTGCCTTTATGCTGTTGCTAGTCTCAACCTCAATCCTCAAAGTATATTTCTGCATTATTTTCCTGTTGCTTCTGGGGGGTACAAACATAGACACGACGGGTGGGATTTAGTTAGAAAATTTAATAATGGATGTCTGGCGAATTTTCCTTTTACACACACACAGTTCTTATTCGTACATAACTCCTTCAACGTAACATTCATTCCCAGACTTGACTCGGTCTAAAAAGACTACAGGTAGTTCAAAAAAAAAAACATGATGTCAATGCTTGAACACAATGGTTGTGGGTGGAGATCTTGGAGTGAGTATGTGTGTAATGGATAATGAAAACATGATTTTCTTCGCACATGACTGGCATTTTTTTCCACAGAACATTTCCAAGAAAACTTACACGCAAAAGTACACATTCTCTCCCATAAAGTGTATCTGAAGGTGAGAAAGATTTGTATCTATAGATATGTATGTTCTGTGTTATGTGAGCAATACATGTGTGTATATGGATAAGACCAATTTACTTGTTTAGATCACGCTCGATATACGGTATGTACTATGTTTGTTATTGGTACATTCGGGCCAACGAAAAAGACCATGTTAAATTTAATGCAAATTTCTTTTTGCGCTTCTCTTTTCACTTACCCTACTTCTTGTTGTAGATTTTTTTTTGGGCGGGATGAGCAAATTAAATGTGGAAGTGAATGAGAATTCCATTTCAGCAGGAAGACATTGCAGAATGTCAGGAGAGTAAGGCTTTTTTTTTGTTTTTTTTTATTTTTTGCTTTTGCTGTCAAATTCTGTTCAATTGACGTTAAATGATTTTACAATTTCTGTGTTAATATTTTATGTTTTTTTTTTAGGGCACCTTTTTGGGGGGAAACGAGGCGTACAGAGACAGAAGGCAAAGAGCCATCCAAAAAAATGTTGCAACTAACGACAATATCGTGATTTTACGACATTAGGTACAATGTTTTTTTTTTTTGTGTATTGTCCTTGTTTGTACGAGTTAGTGTATCCGGATAAGGATCAAAAATTTGATTATATACGAAGAAATGATGGAAGTAAGAATCGAAGTGAGTAGGTATTGAAACGTGTTCTTTACTGATTTCAAAAGGAGCACTAGAGATAGAGAAAGGAGTTGTATGTTTGGAGAAACAATTTTTTTGAAAGCAAGCCAATGATGCAGTCGCGTGGAATTTGTAACGACGCCCTGAGTAATATAAATGTACAGAGGAATGTTGCATAATATATTTTTCTTTAGAAGGAAATACCTACTCGTATGTGCAATGTATTTTTTTTTTGGAATTTCGTGGGAATGATTTGTGAGAAACGTGAGCACTTTGAAATTGGAAAAAAATTAATAACAAATTGCAGCCATAGAAAATGTGCTTTAAGGAATTGTAGTCATGGGTTTGAAGTCCATCGAACCATACAACTTGTGAGACTGACAAGGGTTGTACTTCAGTCTGGTAGGTAGACAATCGATAGTAGGCACTGTGGATTAGAGGGATCATAACCCTCTCACATTACTGCATCCCTACTGACTTTCCTGTGGGGTTTCGATACAATGCTAGGATTTATGCAATTCTTTTGCTACACGTGCATACTCCTGCTATTCATTATTCTTTGATTTCCCTATAACGACACCGGAGATCTCCAGTCGTGTTGACCCACGCTCTCGCATGCACATTTGTAGGACTGTTTTAAGAAGTTAAATACATAATGTTGCCTATTTGTGATTTCTGCCCTTTTTGTCTTTTAAGACAACCGCTGTATATCTGTAGCGCTTATTCTATTTTTAGTCCTTGTTTTAATAAATATATTTTTTTCTGAGATTGTTGATAAAAGGCTATTGATTTCTAACAACAACAGGCTATATACTCAAGGGGCTACATTCAATTCACAGTATATGACGGAATTTCTTCTAAGACACTGAAGATTTTAGCTGGCCATAAATGGTAGAAAAGACTCAAGTTCCACACGCGTATATGTATATCTAATGAGATCCACGTTAGTCAGATCGCGGAAAAGGAATATGTAGTACAGAGGTCTTAGACGACTTTCTTAAGGTAGGGTAGACTGGGTACGGTTGAGACAATTTCGCTTATATCGTCCATAATATTGATTTCTGTAATCCAAGCGATGAAGAAGGCATGTTCAATGAAAAAGCGGGTTTCCATCTACAAATAGTGAGTGCATTATTTTTTGTAGAACATGGAATTTAAAAGAATATCTTTTTTGTTTCAACCGTACCCATACCAGGGGCGGTTGAAACAGCGATTGGGGTCAGTTGAAACACATGGAAATAATAAACATATACTAGTGTTAAACACGTTCAATTCATTACTTTTTTATTTTTAAGTATTAATATGACACTGTTTGACAATGTTTATCACATATTGCAGTATTCGAAGTTATATTTAATTTTTATTTAATAATAATTCATGTAAAGAAAAAAAACAAAAAAAATCAACAGTATTTTAAAACAAAACAAACAAAACGAAAATAAATAAATAATCCACATCTTCACCAAGCAAAACAAACTTAACAAAAATAATTTTAAAATAGACCGAAAGAAAACCTTACTTTAAACATATTTTTTTATAAAAAATAATAAATTAATCGGAATATTCGCAACGAATCGCCTGCTTTGACATCGTCATAGGCCTTACTGTAATTTGTCAAGTCAGTCTGTCCTCTGGAAGTCTTTCTTGCACCAACTCTTGGCATCTGGAAAGCGAGAAAACTAAATAAACATTTTGTTTCAACCGTACCCAGAAAAAATCGTTTCAACCGTCCCCAACCCCGCTTTAGTTACAAAAATGTATATAATTATGGTCACATTAACAACACGTTGAAACAAGTCACTGTGATGCGTTCTACACTCTTCGTTTCAAACACAAACATATACTCAATACTCTAAAATGAATAGAAACACATGTATTTAAAAAAAAACGCTCAAAAATACTTACTTTTGGTTATCGATACACAAAAAGTGCTCTTTTAGAAAACTGACACATGCCACGTGCTAAGCAAGACTGACGATTGTTCGAATATATTTTCGCTTCGTCTGCCTTCGGGAAACACTCGCGTACCGCCTACTGTTCCTGGAATATTTGTGTTGTTTCAACCGTCCTTTGTTTCAACCGTACCAAGCCTACCCTACTCCATGAGTTTTTTTTTTATAAATGTGGACGCTTAAAAGCTTAACGATAACAAAAAATATGACTGAACTAAAAGACTGGATTGGGGTATTCTAAAGGCAAAACAGGGACTCTTACCGCGTCATTATATATATATATATATAATATTACTATCATGGATCCGTATTACATGTCATACGAGCGCTTAGATCAAATTTTTTTTTACATATCGTGATAACTTGAGATTTAGCTAGAGTAAGCTAAAGTAGACCAATCATTCATTCGGCAAAGAATCTTATTGATACAAAGGGGCAGTTCGTCAAGCTGATGGAATGGTCTGACAAGATAAAGCCGAACGTCAAGATTTTTCATAGCTGTAAAGGTAAGTTGTAATTATGAAGGTGTCTTACGATTTGCTTCGCAATTATCTTCTCAAAAACTTTGGAAAGGCAAGGCGAGACAACATGATGATTGGCCTAAAATCAGCTGGAAGGGGACAGGTAGTAGATTCTCACAATTTCCATGCGTTGTACGTTGGTGCCTTTTCCATGGCTAATCCTTAATGTTCACACATAACAGTTGTCAAACAACAACGCATTACGATCGACAGGCAGTCTTGTTGGGACAACCTTTTCAAAGGGTTTCTGATATAATTTCCTCATAAATATTTACACAATCGATCCAAATCAAAATCGATACAAAAGGTTACATAAAATCCAGACACACTGATCAACTAACATAGAATTCCTAATTCCCATCCGAACTCAAACTCTATTTGATGTTGTAACTTTTGAGTATATTTCATTTTACCACTTTAACCAAAGGACTTCAACACACACTTGTAAAGATAAAGTATAAAATAACACAAATTGATGTCGATGCCTCATAAATGTGCCCACAACTTATTTTAATCTAGTGCCTTTGGTCATTGCTTACATTCACTACATTAACAGGAGCAGGAGTGTTTGTTCTCGAAGACCTGGTTCAACCACAATTAAACAATTTCACACATTCTGGCTTTCACTTCTAAGCGATGTGCATTTTACCATCAAATTACATGCTCACACGCTTTGATGCTTTCATAAAAGTCTCATCAATATTAATTAAAGCTCAAAGGGTGTCACAATTCCATTCTAGTGCATACTACAGTGTGTGTGTAAGCGCAGCCGGGATACACTTCGCTCAATGCACTTGTTTCATTGTCTCTTGTGTGTGCATATAACCAACAATACCACAGCTGAGGATAACCTTTTGACAGATTTGTTTATTGCCTGCATATATCCAAAGGGGACATTACCATGTTGATGACTTTGTTCGGTTACACATTGATGCACATCGCCCATGCATCCACAGCACCAACCCCCACTCTATGTGTTATGTATTTATCTGCTGTGGACACAATATACATAATAGCAATGTGTCGTGGGAACTTGAGGGCGTATGCAGTGCAGCATCCTTGCAAATAGATGAATGTATGCATCCGAGTGATAAATGAATGATTGTCTCACTGAATGAATGAATAATCCACAAGTAATTACTCCTGAACTGGCAATCCTTGCTTTGCAACATGTGCAGTGACTCTTTCATCAGAACAAGTGATAGCAGACATGTAAAATCCTTCATTCGCCTTCAAGACACAATCAAACCTAGCGAAATGACTTCATTATATGTTATATAATTACGTACACACTCGCCTACTTGACAGACTTTTCGGGCTAGATTTGTACGAATACGAATACCATCGTTCTTTTTTTGAGGTAAGGGGACTCGTATCCTTTCTCACATATTGGTCTGTTTATTTAGCTGGTTGACGGTAGTGTTCATTTGTCATTCCTGTCGACACATGCGACAGTATTAATTTATATTCCACAATCTAACTTTTATTGTAAGCAGCTCACCAGGCATGGAAAAAAAAACTATAGGCACACAAAGACACTGGCCAAAAACTGAAAGACCGAAATAAACTTATGTATCTACACACACCAACATAGAAAAGAAGTCACGGAACGGAAGAAAACAAAAGAAAAAAGGAAAGCTTGCCTGGAATTAGGTCATAAAACGACTCACTAAATTTCGGCTACACTTTTGATAGATAGTGCTTGCATGGCACAAACCAACGGGTGTATTCATTTCACGGCATATTAGATGGTATTTATACTTATGTCTGTATTATTTTGTTTTATTTCGTTTGTTGTACCATCAGTAAATGAGAATAATTCCCATCAAACAAATAAGATGCCTTTTTTTTGAGTGTACGCGTTAAGTCTGACGGTTGTATCTTTTTTTGACGCGCGAATCCGCAGGCTTTTATGCCACACTTATATGACAGTTTACAAATTGGTTTATCATTTGATGATATGCCTGGAATGAAGGTTGTGGCCGAAGGTGTGATTCTGAGGAGGCAGGTAGATTCATATTAAAATTTGCAGCGCCAAAAAACAGACATATTAACATTAAAGGCAATTTGAATATATTGGTATGGAATCCATTACCAAAATCCATTGCAATAATACGTTAAAACAATCACTGAACAAATTTTACGATTCATATTATTTCGTTTGTTAAAAATAGATCATTTTATTTTCCGATAGAAGCGCCAACAAAAATTCATTATTATTATTCAAATATACTAATATGTAGACCCGGCTTCGCTGCAGAAAAAAAATGCAGTTATGTATTCGATTTTATGATTTATTCATTTACGTTCATCTGCTAACTTTCGAGGCATATCCCTGCTAAATGTCGCATATAACGTGTGATCGTCTGAAGCCGGTCTGCAACACAGTCTATAATCGGCAAGTGTGACTTCCGGCCTGGCGGATCAAAAATAGAAAGCATTTTTCCACTTAGGCAAATCCTGGAAAAGACCAATGAATTTGAAGTCGGGACCCACCATCTTTTCATCGACTTTAAGGCCGCATATCCATGGACATTGTGTGTGTTTGAAAGCAAGACCCATGGAAATTGTGTCAACCCAGTTGTTTCAAATCCGCCATCTGACTTGTGCACCATTAAAAAGTGGTTTTATCGAAGAAATCATTGAAAATGAAGGTCGTGTTATTTGCAAAGTAAGTAAGCATTACCTTTTGAACAACTCGCCAAAACAACGCATTTTGCCACTCACTTTTTGGATTGTTTTGACAAATGTAAGTTGTTTTGTTAGAAAAAACAATGTTTCCAAATGGACAAAGACTGCCAACACAATGTTTGAATTATTTTAATTTGCCACGCCCACTTTTTAGGGGAATATGAATAGGGTATTCAACAGTTCGCCGAAGGGGACTGTAGACTTTCCTAATTGTTTACAGAATTGCTTGTAAGACTTTGAACTGACTTTTGAAAAAAATTAGGCAATTTGTTAAGCACAAGGCAAAAGCCTCACCCACTACCCACTGTAAAATGTCGTATACCTATCTGAACGAAAGTAATTTTAATTATCTTTATGATTCGAGTGCCCATTCCATTCACCTAAGGGCCTTGTGTTCCTCCTCAATGCCAAGAAATTATGATAAACAATCTGCGCATAGTTGCGTTATTAAAAGTTTGCTGGTTTATAGTGTATCCTGGAGCGAAGAAAAACCAACAAAAAACCCAAACCGACTAAGTATGAACATTAATTTGCCCCATTCCTCCGAAGGAGAGTTATACATCATAAGTACCGTAAGTACTTCTACTATATAGCCAAAGCGTGATGTTTGTGTGCAACAATGCTCAGGAGCTATGCCTCATGAATGATAACGATACATTTCCTTCCTTATCTGGGGTTTTCTTTACCACCGTGTTTATTTCCTCTTGCTCTTTTGTTTGATTCTCCCTCTTCTGTTCGTTGAGTGCTTGTGGTGGTCCTGTTATTATTTATTGTAAGTTGTAAGCAGCCAGTTGAGTCCTTTACCCCTCCGAATATATAATATAATAATAAACAATAAACACAACACCCATCCAGTTTTCTTCCAGGAACCACCCACTACCACCAGCAGTTCCGGTTCTTTTATTACAATATGTCCTATCGGTTCCTTGCCGTTATACCTATGTTTGTGTGTGTGAAATGCGGTTTGGCACTTCGATGTGCAGTAAGACACTCAGGCTCTGCGGCCTATACTACTCGTAATTAATATGGGGGGAATTTCACCGTTTATACGAAGCTTTTCGCCAAAAAATACTTTTCGTCCTTGTAATGGAATATTCAACGCCCAACCCGCAGACCACCGCGATATGTAGTAGGTGTCAGCCGCGCACAAATTATTCTGCTACCATAAAACAATCGTCGCTCGTGTACTAGTGTATTTTATGAGGCCGATTTCCATCTTCTTCGCAATTAAGGTAGCCGCAGCTTGTACAATCAAGTGCATCTTGTTTGTATTCTGCTCTGCCAAATTATCCCGAAAGCACATATTCTTAAATTTGGCGCCAGGTGTTCAGTAGATGAGAGGATGCTGTTACTGGTACAAAATGGAACGCCTGGCTTGGTCTCTATTTTATTAAAAAATTGAATTTTAAACTATTGCTTACGCGAAAGCATACCTCATATAATCAATCACTAAATGCGGCTGGTTGTCCTCAACTCAATACTCAACGTTCATACTTATAAAATTAGCTAACATATTCGTCTTGTAGCTGCAAAGATGTCCACTGAGAAGGATCATTTCAGAAAAATTGTATCTAAGATTGTATTTATGATTTTGATTTCGGCTAAGTAGATGCTATTTTGGAATTTCATTTATGAACTCGACACCAACACGTGGCAGTGATGTGGTTGGCATAAATTACGAGGACTGTTAGGTTTCAATAAAAATAGGATATTCATGAAGCGCTCTTCCCCATAATATAATCATTTATTCCGAGGCACACGAACCAACAGCACTGACAGCGATGCCCGACGTTTTGATTACCGCTCCAACCCCCTGGCGGGCGGTACTCATAAATAACCATGATAATTGCGCACATATCCTTGATATAAATCGTATCAACGATATTATTGAAATATGTTTCCCGACGAGATATAGAGTGAACTGAGTTAAACAAGTTCTTGTGGCCGTTTCTGTTTATTGTTTGCGTTTATGAGCTTGTGTAAGCTAATTATTTATTTGTTAAGATGCTTGTCAAAGATTCGATGGACAACAACATAATGTTATTTAGATAAACAAACACGAGGCATGTATCAATTTTGAACAGTTCTACCTATCAGCCAGAGAGGAAGTGCCTTCGGAAAAGATTGTCAATACAAAAGAGAGGGACACGTATTGTTTTTGGTTATCCTCGGCACGAGGATAGGTATACCTCCCTGTAAATTATTCAGGCTTTAAATGTCAGTAAAATAATGACAATGGGTGGCAGGCGTATGCCAGATGTATTATTCTGTTGTTCTGGAGAATATCAGAGTACATTTTGAGTTTCCATTAAAGAGCGATGCGAAATATGACTAAAAGTTTACTTTGCTGTGGCGATGGGGCATATTTGTTTTTTTTTTTTTTTGTAATTATTCAAAATTTATTCAGATGTCATTTTCTTTTTTTATTCAAATTAATTCTATTGATTTCTTTATATACTCTTTGTTAACGTTAAAGTTCCACAGTTTACCACTTCCCATACTTCATAGACAAAAAAATCGGTAATTTTCCTGTTTTTCACTAATTTAAAACAACAAAAATAAGGTACCTACATTCCATGAATTAATTTACATAAATTCGGATGATGAATCTTTCTATGAATAGAAAAAAATCCAATTGTTCTGGTCATTGTCTTCATCGTCAATTCCACACTTCCGGAGAAGAATAACAAAAACATAGCTCAACCGCCATCAATAAAGCTGGCAATGGTGCGATGGTAGTGTATTCGCAAAGTGATTGGCAGGTCGTGTGTTCGAATCCCGACCAGAGCCATGCTTTGTAAAATTGAATACACACAACAAATCAAATCTCCCTTAAGCAATTAAGGCGCCACCTGTGGAGATAAAAAAAACCCTATCGCACCTAAAACTTTTTTCCTATCCTCCTATTCTTTCAGTAGTAAGCAGCACCCAAAAACAGGCAATGAATCTGGGTGCTGCTTGCAGCAACGAAAATGCCTGCGCTGTGGCACTATACAACTATAAGGGTACTGTATCAATTACAGAAAAAATGAAAAAAATCACTTTAGCGCACGCTAATTATAAAAAAAAAATACTTCAGAAATATATGTGTGTATATAACAAATATTTCATCCAGCCCCACGTTCCCAAAATGTTCAGCGTATATTTTGACCTCTTTGGCACCAAAACTGTAACTTTCCTTATAAAAGTAGAAAAAGGCAATATAGTAGCGTAAAAAAACAACACTTGTATACGACCTTAAGACGATACTGGACTGGTGCAACAGGGAAAATCTTTCCATCAATCCCACCCAGGCTATCATAGTTCCTTTTACCAAACGAGAGATTTAAACCGATGTCAAATTTCAATTAACGACACGATCGTTGAGTATCCCGAAGAAGTCAAATATCTTGGAGTAACCCTAGACAGAAGGCTATATTGGAACTATCACTTAAACATCAAAATTGCAAAAGCTACCAGAACTTTGTGGGAATGCCGCCACATGTATGGCAGAACCTGGGCTATATCTCCAAAGATCACCCACTGGATCTATATAATGATGATCAGGGCCATTATAATATATACTTTTATATTATGGTGGACAAAAGCCACATAAATCGGCAGCAAAAACAGCAATAAAAAGCTGGGAACAAATGAGATGTATCTTTTATTGGGAGAATATCCCAGGTATTGGACCGGCCAAACGAGCCATTCGGCCCTTCAATAACAATGCCAACAGATGTCTAAATCTAAGTAGGTTATCTTACTGGTCCCACGGTTTACGATACCACCTACACAAAATGAAAACAGTCGACTCTCCAGAGTGCCGACTATGTCTCGAAGAAGACGACACAGCTGATCACATATTATGTGAATGTTCGGCCCTCAATGGAACTACAAAGAAGATCTTCTTCAGGGAACACCTGAGTTCGGAAGACATAAACAAGTCTTCTGTTTCGGTAAACATGTCTGCTTTATACGGAAAGTAGAAATTCTACTAACTTAAATATTTTCTGGCCCCTAAGGCACAAATGATCTCATAGGTCGAAGTTCCTTTTTGCAAGGTATCAATTTTAGAAATTACATTTTTAGGAATTATATTTTATATTGCAACATGTGTTTGTTCTTTGTAAATCAAAATTGATTTTAAAAAAGACATAATCCAGAAAATAAAGAAAAACCAAATTCAATACAATTAAAAAACTTTCGGTTTTTTTCTGGCGTAGAAAACTTAAAAAAACAAATTGTAATAAAAACAAAAGGAAGGGAAATCTTAGTATGGGTGAATTGTTAAGAAAGGTATTGTATATATATTCTGTTATACATATCCAATTTTATTTTACGTTTTTCAAAGTATTTTATCGAAAAACAACGTTTTTGTAGGAAAAAACACTTACACTACTTACTTTGCGAGGAATAGGAATCACATTTCCATTGATTTATTCAATGAAACGTTATACGTTAACACCGGGCGGATTTTAAAATACTAGCAGTTCAGCATTTCGGGCCCCTAGTGAGTACCTATAGATATATGTATTCCAAATTCCTACTTTCTAGCTGCAATTTTGTTTTCGATAGAACGGGTTTTTTCTTAAACTTGATTATTTCGAGTCACTAGAGAGTATACCTATATTTATTATTTTTTAGAGAGTAGCAATATGATTCAAATTTTAGCTTTCTAGCTCCAATTTAAAGGCTCAAATTCGATACACGGACGGACATGGCTAGATCGACATTACTATCGATGCTGATTAGAAAGAGCAGTTTGTGGGTTCAGCGTTATCAAAAAAAATATTAGGCATTAACGGCCCATGCAGGGCCTAAAGCTTAAAGCCCAGCTTCTCTAACCATTTGCTTGTGCGAAGTGGAACGGACCTACAATTTTAAGAGAAATCCGAACGACAAATTTGAGAAGACTCTCATGACAATTGATACTCTTGGATGTTTGTCAGACGTTCGTAAGAGGTGAGGCAGTGTAAAAAACGTTTAGGTGTTACTTGGCCCTGGTGGGATTGATAAAGCACTAAAATATTTTTTGAAAGCACCAAAACAACTTTTCTCGCACTTAAATAAATAAATGAGCACTGAATTGGCAACGCTGCACCCCACTAGTAGCGAGAACTTTAAGAAGAAAACAAAAACATCATCTCGCATGCGTTGAGCAGATGTTATCTGGTGGATATTATCCAGTTAGAGGATATCAAAGAGAAGCCTGTTTAATGCCAACAAAATTTAAACAAAAACAAGCAAGAAAAAGTATCTAAACAATCAAACCCTGCGTCAAGGGAAAGTAAAAGCCTTGTGTTGTATAAATATAAAGATACATATGGTACCGTAGCTATATGCTTGCACATGGAACCCTTTAGCGCGTACCCTATACGTACGTGTACCTACAACTTAGCTATACATATATCAGAGTTGAAGTTTAATAAAATCAACCAGATGATAGCAGGTGGCTGAGGAAACTCGCAATCCTTACCTTATACACGCAGCAGCATGGTTAATGTAGGTACAAACAAAAAACTTTAAATCCGAACCACGGAATGGAATCCACATTTTTATAGCTTTAGCTGCTGTTTTGAAGGAAGAATGCGAAAAGGTTTTTTCTTTTCATGAAAAATTGGTACACATAATTAAATCGCAGATTATCAGATAGGTAGGTACTTTTGGAAGAGAAACCTCCTCGCAAATTAGGTTCATTCATTTGGAAGTACATAATACCAGTTTGAAGTTTATTTAAATATTTTTTTTTATACTCACGGAAAAAATAAAACGTTTTTTTTTATTATTTTACTTTAACCGAGGGGAAACATTTCAATAAATTTATTCGCTCTGATAATGTTGTGTTGTCAATCAACAATGGATAAATATATGGGTAGCATGCTGTTTTGACTTGATGGGATTATAATAGGGAGATTCGATGAAATTCATCTACTTAATTGCAATTCATTAAGCTATTTGATTGTGGTTATCTACTGCTACAATTTTGACTGCCAGATGTGCAAAAAAGAGTACATAAAGTATTCAATTTTGCTAGTCTACAATGAACTCATGACGAAGCCAACACAAAAAAGGTACACCGCAATCGATTGAAAAGGACCCATCAAGCTGTCAACAGCATACTTAAGACGGATTTATCGCTATGAAAACAAAACCAAAGTAGACATTGAATTTAATTTCTGTTAAGATTTGAGTTTTGTTTGGTGAACGGCTCATAGGGTATGACTTGTTGATTGCCAGGTGTGAAAACAGATGGCGGATATGCGCTGGAACTCAAAAATATCAATCACTTGACTAATCGATTTTTTATGAACGAGAATTAAATTGTTTTTATTTGTAACGGTCTTAGGATACGTTTTGGCATAGTGGTGTCAAATACATGATCTTTCACGATTAGGGTCACTGTACGGCAAACCGTCGGGTCAGCGCAAAAATCTCACTATTTCGGTGGAGGATTCTCACAATTTCTATTCACTGTGCAAACCATGTAATTCTTAATGACTAAACCTTAATCTTCACAAATCGCAGCTGTCAAACAACAACGCTGTAGGACCGACACAAAAAAATGGCGCATTATTCAAATAATGCGGTCTTAATCGGGCATCCGGTGTACACCAGAAAAGCTACATTAGTTTAGTTTAGTTTTGTTTATTTGAAGGAAGTAGAAGGTGCGGCAACATTCCTTCGTTTTTTTTAATGTGCGTAGGACCCGTAGGAGGGCGAGAGCAATCTCATTCGTAAGGCGTGGTTTTATAATTTTGATTCCTTCCAGGTCTGACTGGGGTCGTCACCTAATTCATATGAATTTCAAAACTGCGTAAAACAAAACTTTTGATAAAATTCTGATTCATAAAATGAGATTGCGACCCCGATTGTTTGATTTATTAATAAAGGGAGATAGTTTCAAAGTCTTGGGGCATGAACAAAGAAAAGGAGCGAAAACTTCAAGGAGTTTTTTTTTTTATTATTATTTTATTTCATTTCATCAACAAGCTTAGCTTAAGATTACGAATGTATTTTTTTAAGTACAAAAAACAAGAATAAAATAACGTTATCAGTCTATGGTAACAATAATAAATTTAATGTAAGGGCTTATATTTGAAGTCCCTTTCACACCTATGAAAAAGGAAATTTAAATGAAGGGGACCACTAATTTAAACTCCACATTAAATTCGTAATTAGATAGGCCTTATATGATTGCGCAAATGGGAGTTTTTAAAACAGATATGATAATTATTTATTTTGTATTGTTTTATGGAAAAATACGCAGCATCGGACATTATTGAACTGTTGTAATGTACACCCAAGTACTTCTTTCTGGTATTTAGAAATGCGCTCATATCTACGAAGTCCAAACACATACCCAGTAATATCATTAAAAGCAACAACTAGTTTTTGTATGGACTGAGAATCAAGCTAACAGAAAACCACAGCAATATTATCAACAAAAGCTATAAGCTATAAGTTTTAACGAGTCTAAGTTTTCATTTAACATAAGTTAAACTAATGAACGGCCAGAGTTTACGTAAAACACCTTAAATTCGTAAAAAAGTATAATTTTTTTTTTTTTTTTTTTATAATTTGCTTACGCTAAAGGGATTTTTTTTTTCTGTTGTTACAGTACCCTTATAATGCTAAGAACACAGTGTAAGCTACTTGGTATTAGAAAGAATAGAGAGATAGGAAAGAAGTGTTTGGATGCAGCTGTAGGGTTTTTCTCCACGGGTGGTGTCTAAGTTACTTAGGGAGATTACGATTTCATGTATTCGGTATAAAGTAATGGACTTGACCGGGATTCGAACGCACAACCTTCCATTCCCTAAGCGAATACACTACTACTAATAATGTGATCGTTAGCAGAAAGGGCACAATTTAGTTTAAAATTTAGATTAGTGACTGCATCTAAGTATTGTTGTTAAATATATGACAGGAAAATTGGTGGAAAATCTTGGCACTCATATTGCTTTTTAGATATATTCCATTGACATTTTTTGGGATTAAGTGTGAGACATTTGCTATATATTGCAATATGTACTAAGTTATTATTTGTTTAAATGAAGCGATCCAAAGCTAAGAGCAAATGTCGCTGCAATGTGCGTTCGATGTATGGGATAATGTTTGGAATCGCAATGCCAACAGATTAGTTCGAAAAAGACGGAGTACCTTTCCTATTCTCTGATGCAATCCGACAAATACATGCGATGCATGCGCATTTGCTTTAAAATCTATTTTGAATCCATCGCTAGACTCACCTATACGGTTTCTTCCCTAAGTCGCCTTTTATGACAAGCACTCGATAAACGGTGATTCCTGCAGTGATTTTCGTAGCCCGTCTTTGCACGGGATATTCTTAAAAAAAATTTCCAAATCCCGTTGCCGCACGTCCCCTTCCTCAGCTAGAGAATTCCCGTACTGGCAGGCTAAGCTTTCTGTTTTGCCGATTTCATGGAGGAAAGCGTTAAAATAACCGAGTCCGGTAAGAAACTGGGGGACGTAGAAGTTTAATCCACTGTGTTAACGTGAGTATACCTTGGATCCAACCATAGAGTATACGCAATAAATATTAAGTGTTGCTGTTCATTTACGCAATTCCAAGCAGCTCTTTTTCTGTCCATGACAGTGGAATGTTTTTTTCTTGCGCTGTTGCAAAACGAAAAGCCAGTTTCATTGTTTCCGATTTAAAGAAACCATAACCGAGGAATCCTTCACATCAAAGAACCTATCTCGATGAAAAGCGAGCGCGACAGGCTGAGTTTTTACGGTCATGTTCAAGATCCTACGAGCCCTGTCAACAAGGCAATATCAATCAACATTTTAATACAAGCGCGAAAAAGATGCTCCTGGATCACACAAATGCAACAACACCAGCATTTTATTGTCCTCAGCGACGAAATGATTCAAAATCTCGGGCTGCCTGCCGTTATTTTCTGAGGTGCAACCGTCAAACCCTAAAGGCGGACCAGTAGGGATGCAGTTAAATCGAAGGGTTATATTCCCATTAATCTTGATCATAGCCTCACAGTCATTAAGGTAGAAGAAGAAGATCTCACTCCACAGTGCAGTTTAGCTGCTAAAGCGAGTTCTTTTACGCAACTAAATATTTGTCTGTAGGCTATTTTCAAATGATATGCCGGGGAATCATTCTCAGTGGCCCGATTGAGGACGAAGCCAATATTGTCTTTGCAATGATGCGCTCTCTTGCAGCACGTTCTACTTCATTACAGCTTCCTTTAGCGATGTTTCATCGGCCTGTTGTAATTTAAGGCCTGGTTTACTATGAGTCATAGTAAAGCTGGAACCAGAAACATAAAAATTGGAAATAGTAAAAACTGAAAAGGGCGTTGAAGTGTACTTTGGACCGGTCTATGGAACACTGAAGGTGTTGGACCAATGTATACCTTGTCTCCATTTTTAATTTACCGATTGTTACTTTTTTGATTTGAATCACTGAAACTAGCCTGGCTTAAGTTGAAGAGATCAGTCACTATTTTGTTAATTCAAAATATCCGCAGCTCAGTCTCACCCCTAACATAGGCAAGAATTTATAAAATTTAATAGTCAACATAATAAAACAAATAGCGAAAGCAAACGGATACAACACAAATCAAATTGAAAAGCTCATAAAAAAAACGAAAAAAGAAAATGAACAATACAAACAACAGCAACAACCAAAGAACAGAAACAAAATACATATGTATTGAAAACACAAACAAAATACCATACATAATATCCAACGAATTCAAAAAAACACAACATTAAAATCTCGTTCAAAACAAACAACAATATACAAAACATCCTAAAATTAAAACAGAAACCCGACAACAAAAGAAAATCAGGAGTATATAAAATTACATGCGACGACTGTAACAAATATTACATTGGACAAAAAGGAAGAAGCTTCTACGAAGGATTGTACAACACAAACCAAAAATAAACACAAAATCTAACTACGCTCTACATTTAATCGACAACAATCACAACTTATTTGACTTTGAAACAAACCTTACACCCATCCACATATGCAAGAAGAGCCGACTACTTGACGACCTTCAAGAATACGAAATATATAAAGCCAACAAAACAGAAGTGGACAGAATACTGAACGACAAATTATTATTCAAAACAAACGAGCTATACGACACAGCAATAAATCACAGCACATAAACAACAAGGAAAGAAGCAAACAACAATAGACACCAGCAAACCCGAAACATACTGTCAAAAGAAGCGAGACAACATAATATGATTAGGTACAATAAAACAAAAAAAGATTAGTACAAAGCGCCTGATCATGAAAACAAGTTTTCGAAACGCGTAGCGCAAAATAAATTTAACATAAAAAACAAATAACAATAAGTTGTGATACAATTTGACAATTAAATAATAAAAAAGAAAATTAAATCTCTCTTTTTATACCCTATTCTAAGGGTATATTAATTTTGACGCATAATTTGTAACATACCTTAATATTGCCCGTAGACCCCTAAAAGTTACTATACTCGTATTTATGATCAGCATCGATAGTAATGTCGATCTAGCCATGTCCGTCCGTCCGTCCGTTCGTCGGCAAAAATTAGGCCTTTAAACTGGGCCTAGAGAGCTGAAATTTTAACCATATACTCTCTAGGGTCCCGAAATAATCTAGTTTACGAATTTTTGAAATCCGCCCACAGACACGCCCACAAACTCAAAATTTTGGAAAAAATCGAATTTTGAGCTAGAGAGCTGAAATTTTTTATATATGATCTATGGCTCCTAAAACTGATCGGGAGATAAAATTTTTAAAATCCGCCCACTACGCCCACAATTAAATAAAACAATTTTATTGAAAAGTCAAACTTTGACCTAGAAAGCTGAAATTTATAATATATACTTTCTATGGGCCCTTTATGTGTAAATATTTTCAAAATCCACCCACTGACACGCCCACAATTTAAAAAAAAACCTTTTTTTGAAAATCCAAAGTTTGAGCTAGGAAGCTGAAATATATTATATATACTCTCTAGGGGCCCTTTATGCTCATGCGTAATTTTTTTTTAAATCCGCCTACTGACACGCCCACAATTAAATAAAACAATTTTATTGGAAAACCAAAGTTTGAGCTAGGGAGCGTTTTTTTTACAAAAGCTTCGTTTTTTTTGATAAAATCCTTTCAATGTTATATAACAAAATATGTAGAGCGTTCTTAACAATTCAACCATACTTAGACATTTGTAACGCCCACTTATGAGGTATAGGAATAAGAATAGGGTATCCATCAGTTAGCCCAAGCGGACTGTAGCCGGTGCCTATGTTTATTATAAACTTTACTCAACAAAAAACGCAACTGGAGACAAAAAACAACAAAAATGAATTAGGTATCAAATTTAACTTTTAACTGCAAAAAACGTTCTCCGATAATTACTTACTAGACCAACGCCTCACTTTACCAGCTACAGACTGCGTTGACTTGTTGCAAAATGCCAAGTTAACTGTAACAAAACTTATTGTCTAAACTACATGAATACCAGAGAAAATATGTTCGAATGGAGGTGCACTTAGTTCAAGGTACACTACTCTCCCCTAAACACAAAAGCTTTCAGTTTACATTTATATCTTTTCTTCAATCTCAAAACATCGAAAATCTATGTATATAATAAACAACCTGAAAACAAAATCCCTCCCTTTTTTAATGGCGAATTGTAATGATATTGACAAGCGCTGCTTCTTCCAATGTCGAATCAGAAAAAGGAATTCAGAAAAAAACCTTTCCATCACGAAATAAATTAAATTTCAGAAAATGCTCACCCCTTCGGCACTTACAAAAATAAGAAAGATAAATTTCACAGAATTGACCCACGGAAATTGACCCTGTTTTGTATAGGAATGTCACTCGCGGGTATCAAAACAAAACAACATTATCTTTACCTGCTGCGTTTCGTGTTTTTAAAGTATATTTTTCGAAATTAAATCCGCTGTCACTTGCAAATACGCCAAGCCGAAGCTGGGGAGTTTTTAGGAATTGTTGGATTTTTGTTTTGCATTTTCACCCCTTTTTAAACTTGTTTGTCATTATTTTTTGTCAGCAAAATAAATTCTTCAAGAAAGATGCCGATGTGTGGACCACATGGCCTTTTCTTAAAATTCTTTGAATAATTAATTTAAGAAAAGTGGCCGGGTGCGACCCGCAAGGTCCACACGACTAACTTCCCAGTAGGATCAATATGATTTATGCGATTGGTGGGAAATTTTGAAATGTGGTTAACCATAAGATATGGTTAAGAATTATTCAATATTAAAAAATCATCTTTAATATTGTTCATGGAAATTAAATGTTGTTAATAACAAGGAAGTGTGATATATATTAATGCAACCATTGTTATGAATACGGAGACCTGCAAACTAATACGAAATAACGGAGCACAATGTAATAATGATTTGCTCAATGACAAATGACAATAAATATTACAAATAAAGGCAAATTATTTTAGTTATTTATTTACTTACAAAAAACGGCTGGACCGATTTCGCTGGAAACTTAATCAGTTCTGAGTTACGTAATTACGCTTCGAATAAATCCGGTCCTATGTCTCGCGTACTTGTTCCTGGAACTCTTATTTTTGTCAGCGTTTGAGGCCACATTTCATTAATGCTGCGTTCGATGTTGGCTTCCAAGGGTGTAATCGTTGTTGGCTTGTCCACATAGACTGTGAAGTCATTCCTGCAGATGTCAGGCATATGATCACCATGGGAGCGTCTCAGGAACTCATTCCTGGAGGTCAAATCTTCGTTCTCTTTTTCGAGAATTATCTCAAAAAGGGTTCGATGTTGGTTGCCAAGGCTTTAATCGTTGTTGGCTTGTCCACATAGACCAATGGCTTCATATATTCCTCCCGGGCAGATAATGTTGTCGTCGAACTCTTCTTTCAATAACTCAATGGCTTCGCCGGCAGGATGGCTTGTGACACCATTCTGTTGAAATCAAATGTCTGTGTTCTCGCACTTTGAAACACAAAGAAACCGTTGATTATGGCTGTGTATTGGGCGCCATTTTGAATGCCATTTCGATTTTGTTCATTTTTGAAGAAGTATGGCCCGATGAATCGCCTGCATATAAACTGCACTAAACAGACAGTTTTTGGGGTGCAACGATAGCCTTTTCATTTCCCTTGCTCTAAATGCGACAATCTTGATTTTTAACAAAGCCTTGAGGCAAAGGTGAGCCTCATCGATGACCTGGAATCTTCTTCAACACTGGCCGCAATTTTGATGTGCGTATTCTTGTCAATGGGCTTGAGTCTGAAATAGTTGATAAAGCTTCAATATTATGAATAGTGTTGCGAATAGCCTAGTCAGTTGGTCGATAAAATTGGCGTTGCACTCTATAAACATTTTTTACTGGACAAAATAAATTTCCCAAATTTGTAATGTCTGCTGTCAGATTAACTACCTATCAGTGCTGCCATATTGAAAAAAGTCTCATAAAAAAAATAAACACATCGTGTTAAGTAAATAAATAAATAATAAAAAACAGTCTTTGAAAACTCAAAACTCGTATGAATATTTGTCGAATACTTAAGTATTCTGCTTAACGGTGATGTCCAATTAAATGCAACAAAAACTATCTTGATGCACTTTAAGGGAAAAGTAAATTAGGATGGCCATTTTTCTTTTTTGGTTTTCCAAAGTGGCGCCCACCACTCATAAGTGCACATTTCCGAAAAGCAATTATTTTTGCTATTAACCAAGTCCCTCCCATTCTTCCGAATAATTTCCACTTAAATCTCTTGCTTATAAGTGAAAATCAGCATCCAAATCATTTGGCACTCATTAAATCCCTCTACAAATTCGCTCTCCTGCTCGCCATTTGCAATTAATTTGTAGTAGTAATTCTCCTGTTTGCAAAAATAAAAATTTCAATTAAACTCATTGTTTTCTTCGCAACATTTTTCTCATTGTAGACAACAAACAGCATTCAATTGAACTTGGACCCGGAAGCGGATCACAAACGTCGCCATCACCGCATCCATCGTCAGCAATTGCACGAATTGGAGCTGGCACAGCGCGATGTAAAGCGCCAACTAAACGAATTGCAATACCATCGGATCGGCGAACGTGTACGTAATTTAGAAATCGAACAGCACCGCATCGCTGGCGCCAATTTTAATCTCAGTCGCCAAATTGCCAGTCTCGACAAATTGCATAGCTCGATGCTGGAACTGTTGGAAGACGTTGAAGGCATTCATAATAAAATGGACAAAACTCTGCCGGATGTGCGACGCGAAATCTCTAAATTGGAATTCACCACAGCTCAAATTAACTCGGAACAGAGTTTGGTCCGCGAGGAGGGACAGAATGTGGCACGCAGCGTTCAAGCGATGGCCGTCAGTGTTAGTGTACTGCAAGAGGAACGTGACACCATCAAGGATATGCAAATTCAGCTTGACACCTTGCGGAAGGACGTGAAACGTCTGCAGAACGTAAACGAGCTTCAAAAATCAATTGTCCATCGACGTATCGAAAAGGTAAGTGCAAATCAAGCCAGACAAACCAACACAGAAAGAGTTTTTATTCGAATCAGTTATAATCTACACCCGCATCCGTACACTTGCATCCCCAAGGCTTTGCTTTGGTTTCTCTTTCCATTTTGTCAATGGACCGCATTCAGAATAATCCCCCATGCATACCAAATGCACTACATAAGAGAAGACGAGAGAATAGCGAAATTCACAACGTCAAGGATTAGAAGAAATCTTGATGCATGACTATAACTGTATGATTGTTGTTGGCGTTGAGATTTTTCCGTATTGGTACAAGTTTTTTCGTTTTTATGTGTGTCCTCCACATGCTTCCGGAATTTTAAGTGCAGTACCACGGTGCCTGAATAGTTTTTCCTCCGTTTTTAAAATAATAAAAAATCCTTCTTATTCTAAATTTATTATTTTCCAACAAAGTAACAAGAGGAGTGAAACTGTGAAGAAAAAAAATTATGTCCTTGATTTCGAAAACGATGTGTGCTTAGTAACACATAACCAAACACAGATTTTTACCAGAAAGTAATCATAACGAGTAGGTATAATAGGATAGGAAGGGATTATTTTCGAATCAATGGCTGCATTCAGGAAGGATTTCCGTTCTTTTTCCTACAATGGAATGGGACTTGTCTAGATTTTAAAACAGTAAATATTTGAGATGAATGGCAAGAAGAAGCAATAAGAACTGTAAGTGCACGTTTTTAATACCTTTCTAAGGCTGTTCGTCTTTTATTATCCCATTCACTCATGGTTCTCCAGAGTGGAATTGATTTCTTGGTCATAATGCTGAGATTATAATTGTTAAATTTGTAAAATATGAGAAGAAAGATAGCTTTGTCGAAGTACGTACTCTTCTGACTGAAAATGGACGCTCTTAATAGAAAAAGTTTGACACGTTTCAGTTGTAATTGATTGGCGCCCAACAATACTCCAATATCATATTCACTATGGAGGTACTGTCATGTTCAAAGGAGAGATACAACGAACCCTGTCACATTCCCTATTCTTTGCCTTCTATACTATACTAACTGGCGCCTACATCCATGACCATGCAGTCCGAAAAAGAAAAAGAGAAAATAAATATTTAGCATACAAAGCCTTTAACAAAGTTTCTCCAACCATTACACCGAGTCCAAAAGGCAAATTTGAGAAGCTTCTCATGACAATTGATACGTACACTTGGTTGTTTTTCAGAGGTGGGGCAGTGGAAAAAAAACTTTAGGTGTTACTGAGCCCCAGCATGATTTGAACCTGAAACCTTTCGATCAGTAGTTCAACGCACTAACCAGTGCGCCCACAGTCTGAAAATTCACTGAACTACAAATGCTGCTTGGAAGGAATTTCATTTTTGAATCATTACTCTTTGCGCTAGACTTTTTGTTAAATTTTTAAACTGCCCACCAACGCCTTACTATGGTGTTGTACTTCCATAAACAAATAAAATAAATAAATATTAGGCATAAACGGCCCATACGTGGCCTAAAACCTAGCTTCTCCAACCACTTTCTTGGGCGAAGTGGAAGGGACCTATAATTTGGTGAAAAAAACTGTAGATGTTGAACCGGAGACCTTTTGATTAGTAGTCCGACACATAAACGACGTCCATAAACGCTTGCACCTATTCGATGAGCTTTAGAAGGTATGTTGGTTTGATTTTGCTTTCGTCCTTAGTTGCCAAATACAAATAACCGTATTTGAGTAACGGTAAATATAAAAAGTTTGCTTCTTCTACGTTTCATGTGGTAATCGCAACTATTGCTACGAACTCCCAACCACAGGCAAACTATTTACCCAACATGTTTTTAGTTTGATAAACCTTTTTTGCATTTTTCTGACATCTGTAATATGAATTTTGATGTTTTCTGAAGTCTATCACACTAGTAAGTCTGACAAAATATGAAAACGTCGAAACTGTTGTCTGCTTTTAGCGGCGGATTTTTGTTTCATTAACCATCAGTAACCTTTCGCCTAATGCGTATATGATTTTCCTGCAAAAGTTCTAAGTAGTTTCTTCATTTACAACTTCTCAACGTAGTAGTGGAAAAAATGGCGTCTGACGCAGATGATTTTCATACAGTTGATACCACCCAGCCAACCAGCGGTTTTATTTAGAATTTTATTTGAACTTCGTCCCGTATTAAAATAAATAGATAATAAGCATTTAGGGTCTAAAACCTTGCTCCTGCAGCCATTTCCGGGTGTGATGCGGAAGCAACCTCCAAATTTACGACGAACCCGAACCGCATATTTGAGAAGCTTCTCATGACAATTCTCGTGTGATTCTCTTGAATGTTTGTCAGACTTTCGCAAGAGGTGGTGCGGTGGAGAAAAAAACTTTTTAGGTGTACCTGGGTGCCGGCGTGATTTGAACCTGAGACCTCTCGATCTGACGCAGTAAACACTGAACCACTTCTCCCACATATGCGTGTTTCCAAATGTTTTTGCAAAGTTAAAAAAATTATTATACTTATTATACAAATTCCGACGAAATGAAATAATGTTCAAGTTCTTTTTTGTCGATGAATCGATAAATTTCATTTATCTATCAATAATTCAAACTCTAGTTAAACGACCTCTTAAAAAAGCCCACATAAAATAAAAGAGACAACGCTATCCCTTGACTTCCGTAAATACTTCCAACTCTTTTCCAAACTTTATGGCAAAATCTATAGGTAGCAACCATTTTACACAAAATCCAATCATATCCATTCTTCAAATCTAATTAAAACCCCCAAAACAAATTCCAATCAAACCCAGAGGACATTCTATCCTTATTTCATTCAATATTATCCAATAGCTGAAAGTGGTTCCCTTCCGTCAATATTTTTTAAAAAGTACAAAATCGATTTAGGCAACAAAAATGTGTTAAACCCACCGCCCAAAGCTCTTTGAATGCGAGAAACATGTCAGCAATCTCTCTAGTCACGTTTTTCGTGCGCTATCCCTCTGCCAGCCAGCACACTTGTTTTGAAGGGGAAAATGGTGGTAGCCTGTTTTCATTGTTTTATTAAAAATTCATGGGAAAATATGTTTACCCGTTTTTTTGTTCACAATTAAGCGGATTTCATTTTGTTTGTTGGCTCTGCTCCTTTTCCTTGCCTATGCAAACAATAAATTATTGAATACCCCTGGCAAATCAAGGAGTATGCAATGCACCCATCTCTCTATGAGGAATAGAATTACGTTTGGGGTTTTTACTGTTTTGTTATGTTTTTTAATAAATCGAGTGAATTGAATTCTAATGAATGAATTTTTCTTTTTTGGCAGATGGAAATGGAGGCGAAGAGAAAGGCAATGCTCGCTTTGAATCTGCACAAAGTGAACAAGGCCGACGCCAGCCATGTGATGGCTGACAACGACGACAATATCAGTAAAAGCAGTCGAAGAGTAGCAGAAGAAGTAGACAGCAAACAAGAGCACTCAGTTGCGAATATTGAAATGGCCGCACAGAATTTAGTAGAAAAATTGGAATCCGTTGAATTGCAGTACGAATCGATAATCAACAAATTGCCCAACGATTGTAGCCAAGTGGAAGCCGGTGCTTCGCCGGGTCTGTATCTGATTGCACCTGCTGGCCAGCACAAGCCCACAATGGCCCATTGCAATGGCGATGGCTGGACAAGGATACAGCGCCGTTTTGATGGCAGTGTCGACTTTAATCGTTCTTGGGAGGCATACGCCAGCGGCTTCGGCACTCCGGCAGCCGAATATTGGATAGGCAACGAAATGCTGCACCATTTGACCGCGGACAACTGTACCGAGTTGAAAATTGTTATGCAAGATATCTACGATAACACGTGGTATGCGCAGTATAAGAACTTCTACATCTCGTCAAGGGATGATGGCTACCGGCTACATATCAGCGGTTACAGTGGTAACGCCTCAGATGCGCTCGACTATCAAAACGAGATGCAATTCTCGGCCATTGATGTGGATCGCGATATTTCGAATACACACTGTGCTGCTAACTATGAGGGTGGGTGGTGGTTCTCGCATTGTCAGCATGCCAATTTAAATGGAAGATATAATTTGGGTTTGACATGGTTTGACGCTTCCCGCAATGAATGGATAGCCGTGAAATCAAGTCAAATGTTAATTACAAAACGTCAGAGTTGCACCGTTGATACCGTCCGACCAAGTCAAGTTAGTCATAAAAATACTGGAAAATTGATGACAGCATCGACGAGTCGCACCAATGGCGGCGATAATTCGTTGACAATAGTTAGTGGTAAGGGGGTTTCATTGCGAGCATCCCACCCAGCAGTAGTTGAGAATGCTGAACTTACTAAAGTAAGAACCACCACAACCATCGCATCTGTAGTTTGAAGTGCAGTGTAATTAGTTTTATCATCAAACCGCACAGTCATAACCAGCTCAAGCACAAACCAACACACTCACACAGACAGTCATAAATAACTCTTGTAAATAGATTTTCGTCAGATGATCATTAAATTAGACTATAATTGAATTTTTCCTATGCAGATAAAAGTGGTTAAGTTATGAAATGGTACTTTTTAGTCATTTATTTAAATTTAAATATATATGGATGATTTATTATTATTATTATTGCTGTTAAAATATTGTACACAGAACGTATAACGATACCTATTAGTGTAATCTAATTTAAAATTGGTTGAGTGAATGGGCGGGTAGATGAGTGAATGAATGTTGTTATTGCTGGATGATTTATCTTTTATTTTTCACCATCAGTGGATGCAGAAAACAGTTTGCATTATTTGCATTTTTAGGTTGAACAAAAGTGATTTTTTTTGAAATTTTAATATAAAAAAAGCGATGATTGGATCCCAGCACAGACTAATGTCTGCCCAAACGTTGAATTCCCTTGACAAGAGGCAGCTAATCGTTTGATATTGATCAATTTTTCTCGATTTTAAATGGATAAAACTGGGTCTTAAGAATTTGATACAATTATCCATAACATTTTTATATACATTATATATTTTCGATTCCACCATGTGATAGTTATTAACCAGCTCCCTTAATTAAATAAACTGAAGTTTGTGCGTGCGAAGCTATATTTTTGACTCGATTGAAAAGGGACGGGGAGCATTGCTATATACCTTTTCTGTGACATGGCATAAAAGTAGTGACTGGCTGATCAAGGAATGACTTGGCCACGAAACTTTTTAGCGAATAGAGAAATGACTTCACTACTTGTTATCTTCTTAAAATAAACATCGCCCAGATCCATGTCCCTAAGTTCCGGCTATAAAATTTCATTGATCATATGTAGGTCAATAGCATGATCAATTCAATGTAACACCCGCTCCCGCATCATGTTCGAATAAATTAGGACCAATAAATCCATTGCCCTATCATTAATGAGAACGATTTTATAGTGAATTTCGTACAAAGATAGGATGCTGCTGATGTTGGGAAGTTCTTGCGTCTACTTATTTTTAAAGACTTTATGAACCAAGTCTAGCCTAATACGCCCAACGTGCATTCGACACATTTCCAGCAACAGAAATTCTTGCACTATGGTCATGATTTCAGTCCTTCACATAACTTGCTTGTTTCAATAGCTGTTCAAAATCTCTGAATCAATTTTGCGAAGGAAGGGTGAGAAGGTTCTTCATGTTGATCGATAAAGCATAAAACTTAAGCAAATCTTAACTGTTTCAAAGCATTGGCGAGAGTATATCGTTCTAATTTTGTTAATGGCGTTGTTTTAAATTGTTATAAGTCAAGCAATGAAAACATATTTTTGACAGCTTTCAAAACAATGGGCTCTTGAGTCCACTTATAGAAAACCCCTGTATATGTTGGCTATATAATCTTAAGCGATAAGATCTGATGTTAGCTTAAACTGAAATGTACAACATTTTCATATTTCTGTGGGCTTTCATAAATTGAATACCTGAAATTGACTCGGGCCTACGTTGGGCGCCTGTCTCACATTGTAATTCTGGATTTTCTTTAATGAACTTCATTATCCCCCTCCATTTGCTTGAATTAGAAGTTCCATCACGCAAGGAAGCCTTAGATCCAATAACATATCTGAAAGAAAGGGAGCTCGACCTTCACAGTTATTATTGAAAATTCTCTTAAGCAATGAAAACATATTTTTGACAGCTGGCAAAACAATGGGCTTTTGAGTCCACTTATAGAAAACCCCTGTATATATTGGCAATATAATCTTAACTGAACTTTACAACATTTTCATATTTCTGTGCGCTCTCATAAATTGAATAGCTGAAATTGAATAGGGCCTACGTTGGGCGCCTACCTCACATTGTAATTCTGGGTTTTCTTTAATGAACTTCATTATCCCTTTCCTTTTGCTCGAATTAGAAGTTCCATCACGCAAGGAAGCCTTACATCCAATAACATATCTGAAAGAAAGGGAGCTCGACCGGCTCAGTTATTATTGAAAATTTTCTTCCTCTCAAAAATTTATTTATGGTACAAATCACTTTTCCACAAATGTAATTTGCTAAATTGTTAAATCTCGCTAGTCTAAAACCTCATTTCGACATTTGAAATCGTAAGAATATACCCTCAAGTTCTCGAAGAACGAGCTACGATTTTACCCTCGCAACGTTGTTTTTTTAACTGCTTTCAGGTGAAATGTTCTAAAAAAAAAAATGGGACTTTGGAGATATCCGAATAAAGTTATTCAAACAAAGTTACCCTAATAAATCATTGAATGACTTAAAATGCGTAGACGTATTCGAAAACGTTTTGTCCACTCCATAGAACGCCTACGTTGTGTGGATTGACTTCCAAATTTGTGACTAGATTAGTTTCTATACTTTGATTTCCAATGCCATAATTAAATTCTATATCTCGCAAGAATTGGAAAAGGTTGTTAAAGTGTCGATGATTTAGGTCTTCTTTTCCATCACACGAATTGAATAACTTAAACCTTATCATTGGGTACTATTTTAATACCATTAATTTTCGTAACATTTTACTTTCCATGGCATTGTTGGAACATTAAATTAAAAAAACAAAAACTTAGTGTGAAATGGCGCCCAACGATGAACCTGATTTGGCACTATTTTACATTACGAGAATTTTCACGTAAAATCAGTTACAAAGCAATCAAGAACGATAGTCAATGATTCAAAGCAATCAAGAACGATAGTCAATGATTCAAAACAAAAATAACATTTATTTCGCCCCCCTCGCCTAGAACAAATTAAACAAAATTGTTTTCTGCATTTCCATCTCGTTTTTAAACCTAAAGTTATTTTTTCCAAAGTACTCATTATTATAAAAAGAAACAATTTCATAGTCATAGCATTGTAGCTGTTTATTATTATTTTTTATTTAAGTCAATAACTTAGTTTTGTTTTCTTAAAGAACAAAAAAACAAAATAAATATTACCTATGTCAATGTTAAGAATATGTACTAATTAGTTTATAGGACAGTTTGTAAGATCTCCAGACAAATAAATAGATTAGTGAAAATATATATATATGTATAAAATATTGCTATAACTAGGCTCTAATCCCCTAACTATGAAGCTTGAATATGCAAACAAAAATAACATACAAACGAAACACTTATCACATGTAATTGAAAAGGTTGAATAAAAAAAACGAGATTGCTCTTGTTTTTATTTGTTAAAAAAAAAGAATTTAATGTTCAAAAAATTGTTAAGTAAGTTATGCCAAAGAGAAAATGTATGGAAATTGGTCAATACACATCAGTAATTGTACAAATAAAAGAATATCCCATATCTACCACCCCCACTGTTTAAAAAAATTAAAAAAAATGTATAAAAATATAAAAAATAAATTTAATAAAAAGACAGAATTTCGCTATGTATAAAACATATTTAAGTAACGATTTTGTAAATCTTTTTCCGCACAGAAAAAGAAAGAATAAAATATGTGTTTTTTTTAATAGAATTAAATCTATTAAAATATATATGCATATATATATTTATTTATATGTATGTGAATACTTTGTAAGAGTAAAAAAAACAAAAACAATATAACAAAAGTTAGGTTGAAATTAAAAATTATTAAATTATAATAAAAAAAAGATATTTGAATAGAAAATATTTTAAAATGTTTGTTTTCTGTGGACTTTGCCAATAAAAAATGGAAAATGTGGAGTTTAAGCTAGTGGTCCAGTTCTCTTCAATTTCTCTTTGCACAGAAGTAAAAGAACTGCAAATTCTAGCTCCATATTAAGCTGTTTCTAGGCACGCGCCAATTTGTCGATATTTTGGGAAACCAACAGTGCTATCGAATGGAGGAAAGGATGTTAACATACATCATTGTTATGGCAGTTACCTTAACAATTACAATGGTCGGAAAAAGTTTTTTGACAAAAAAAAATTCACATTATTCTATACATCTTTCTTTATTGTGATGGAAAAAATCTGAAAATAATTCAATGGCCTTTCTAACTTATTTTCTTAAGTATACCACTAAACCTTCTCGGCATTCAATTTTCGGTAACCGTCGGCATCATCAACATTAACTTTCCACTCATTATTGCGGAGCGATATGTGACCTTATACTTCAAGGCAATGCAACTCATTATAGTCCGTAACTCGAACGATGTTTATCGGTGGCGGAGGACGTAATTTTATTTATTGTTGTGTTTTTAGCAACTGCCTACGCTTTTCGTCTTTCTGTGACTCGACTTCCGGTGAGGAGCCAGCTTTGGTTTTTTTGTTACGCCGTTTCGCGTGTTAGCTCTTCTTCATCCGTCTGGTATTCGCGACTGGGTGAGCGATGTGTGCTAACTGTATTTTCTTTTTGTGGGTACGTATTTATTAAGGATTTATTTTCTAGCCTCTTTTTTTTAGCTCACGATAGAGTAGCTCGATTTCGGTAAGCTTGGTACGGAGTTCGGCGTTTTCCTCCTCAATATTCAATTACTGAGTCCCGTTTTTCATGCGCTTGCGCTTCCTGCGGACTTCTTTTTCCGGACACGTTCCATCTTGTTTGTGCAGATCGAGCTGTACATAAGTTGCAATAAGAATAATAATAATAATTAGTAATAATATATGTAAATAATAATATGTAATAACAAAGTCAATATTATTTGATTCTTCAAGGTAGGAACGGAATCGATACCATCCTTGCGGCTGAGCTACTTGACAGCGTCTTGACCATTTCGAAGTCCAGTGATCGTTTTATGTTTCGAACTGGGGATGCAAGGTGAGGTATGGAATATAGTCAGTGCATGCAATCCCTAAGTTGGATGCAAACAGAGAGAAAATGATGCATTCTGGCTACATTTTCACAACCTCCTCCAGAACATTTGTTTGTTGGTGGAGATTTGAATGAACATGTCGGGAAGTTAAACGAAGACTATAAAGACGGCCATGGAGGACTGGGATACGGCAGTAGCTGGGAACTCTCCGGGTGAAGACATCCTTGCCATGAGCAAGTCATGCGGTCTTATTGTTCTAAATAACTTGGTCGTTAAACAAAGCCGGCACCTGGTCAAATGGTACAATCTGGACAAAGAGAAAGGCGAAGCATTTATTTAAATATGCAAAATTTTCTCCATCACATCATTAACGAAGTTGAGGATGCAAATTGCAGATTACAAGATATCGTCGGTGAAACCGGAAAATCGTGTAACTCCACTTTTAAACGAAAATGAGATTTGAATGACATCTATTAGCTCAAACCCATATCTACAACTCGGCGAAATTTGAGCCCCCTAACAAGTTTATTTATTATATTATCGGAGATTCAGTTGGTAGCATATCTTCAAAATCAGTGCATTTGGTGGGTACACTGTGTGTGGAAAAATGCTCTCCTGTAAAATTTGCTAAAATGGAGTTACACAGTTTTCTGGTTTCACCGACGATATGTAGAATTCCTCACACGACCTTGCTGGATAGAGCCGAATCACTGCTTGGGGCTTCAAAAGGACACTATCAACAGGATGAATCTAAAGCACTGATAAGTGACAAGAAACCTGGACTGACGTTTTGACATCCATTAAAAAAGTTTAAGGGTGCGTTTGTATTAGAATTGGAATGTCCCTATTGATAAATCCTTTGTAATTCAGCAAAGATTCCTCCCTGTTTGCAAAATTCGTATTAAAGGACTTTCATCTATGAGCGCGACTTGCGCGAATGAACGAAAACACACACTGCTTCATTTTAAATTCATTTATAAACAGAAAATTGCAATTTTTACTATTCCAAGACTTCCATTCGCACACAGTCCTTAAGGCTTTTCTTACAATATAGATACCCTCTGAAGTGAAATCACATAGAATCGTGTCAAACCTTTTAACTCGGAAATTTATTCTTGCGTAGTAGGTTTTGTCTATAGGTTAGTAGCCTCTGACCCAATCCGCCACCAGTAACCCCTGATCAGGAGCCGTGTCCCAGTAAGATAGGTTGATATGGCATGGAGAACCCAAGACGAAACCGTACTCTCAAAATGCCGAGACAGACTTTTTCTGATAGACAATTTTTTGTGGTCAGATGCCATCAAGGGGCCCACGATGGCTTGACACCCTTACTAACAGGAACCAACTCAGGCCATTCCCATCCACTCTAAACATCAAATGTTCAGGATTTCTTGAGAAAGGGCCCTCAATCAATCATTTCATCATGGATTCGAAAATATCTCAAATAACTCCTCAAAGAGAGATAATCACAAAAATGGAGCAATTCCAATCATTGAGGAATGGAATTTTGTACATTAATAGAATTTTGGAGCCCAACCGACTCACTTGGTACTATTATTTTATTTCTTTTGCATTTTTTTAAACGTTGAACTTGATCAACGAACTGTATATTTTGTTAAATAAAAAATCAAGAATCAAAAATATCAATATCCCCAACATAACATTTGTATAGCCATATATTTTTTTGATGTTCGGATATCTTGTTTTATTGAAGGCAAAACAAAATTATTCACCAAAATCTTTCCGTTATTTTTAAACAAATGATTCTCAAAAGGTTGTTTAAAAAATGCGGATTTCTATTGCCGCATATGAATAGGGACAATAAGTGAAAACAAGAATAATTAACAAAATGTTGCAAAATTCAGTTAAAATTTTTATTTTTTATTTTGTTTAAGATTGGTTAATAATGTGCGTAGCCGCCTTTGTTGGAAATTACTTCATAAATTCGATTTGGAAGTAAATCATACAGAGACTAGGTAATTTAAGGAAATATCGCTCCATGCGGTATTGATGGCTGCTGTTAATGCTTCAACGTCTGAAAATTGTTTACCGGACTCGTGAACTTTCCATGACAACCATCCCCAAACATTCTCAATTATATTGAGATCAGGGGAATAAGGTGGCCACTCCAGTACAGGCACGTTTTGGTTCAGAATCCACTCTTTTACCAAGCTTGCGGTATGAATAGGGGCGTTATCCTGTTGGAATGTCCATGACACGGGTCCAAATAAGTTTGCGTAGTAAGGGAAAGCCTTCTCCAGTACGCCTTTGTAGTTGTTCGCGTTCATTGTTGGTGGCAAAAACTGTAATTCACATTGGCCATAGTCAGGGCCGGCCCAACCAAATGTGCAAGAAGTGCAAATCCACTGGGCGCCAAATTCCGGGCCGCATTGCTAGGAATAAGAAAAAATAATTTTACCTTGCGCGGATACTGCCATTTGCATTTAAAACAAAAAACTTGTTCAAATAAGCCCAAAATAGCAACATCCATCACACCTTGAATGTCTACCTCCTGGGTGATGGGCAAACGATTTATGGATGTGTGCAAATTTAAGGGCGCTTTCTGTTAATCTTGCACTGCGCGCTTGTTTGGCTGGAGCCGGCACTGGCCATAGTAAGAGATCGCACCCCATAACATTACACCCCCTTCACGGCTATGGTGCCGAGATAAATAGTGTTTTTCCTTGCGTATGTCATGAAAATAGTTATTGTAACCATCAGGGCCTTCTAAATTAAATCTTTTTTCTCCCGAAAAAACTATTTGACGCCGCTCGCTATTCCATGACATGCAATTCCGAGCAAAAACCTTGAGAGACTCCTTACGCGCAATGGTAAGAGGGGGTTTTTGTTTTATTTTTAACCTTTTCAGATGTCCAGCTCTTCAAATTACTCTTCTTACCGTGTCAACACAAGCAGTGATTCCTAAATTTGAACGGATCTTTGAGAATTTGATGCTGCTATAACAATCTGTCTCTTTTCAGTGATGTAGTAGCTGTTTTTGTCCTCCCTTTCATGTTGTTTCCATAATTGCACTTATTTTTAAGAAAATGGTAAACCACTGACTTGCTTTTAAGGTTTGGTTAGGTTCTTGGGTTGGTGAAGTAGAACTCCAGCTATCTTGATATCTTCAGAAATTCGCTGAGATCAAATAGTGAGGCATCAAATAGCTTTAAATTTCTTGTAAGTGATAAAGCGTGTTTTTTGCCCAGTACTAACTTCAGACCTATCCAACGTACTATGTGAACGTTTCAAACCGTTCTGCAATACTCCTTTCGGCAGATCGACCATAGACCACATTTTCACACTGAGCCACATCCTACATCCTGGAAAAGACCAACGAATTTCAAGTCGAGACTCACTATTTTTAAATTGACTTTAAAGCCGCAAATGATAGCACTCATCGTCAGGAGCTGTACATGGTGATGGCCGAATATTGGATAATGCCAACACTGATCCATTTATGTCGCTACCAACTACTGGGGTATGCGGATGATATCGACAACATCGCCCGTTCCCAGCGTCGCGTGTTAGAGGCTTTTACGGCGATAGAAGAAAAGGTGAAATTGTTTGGCCTTGAAGTTAATGAGGAAAAGATTAAATACATGCTATTGACGAACAAGCAAACATCTGTCCACCGCCTTCGAAAAAACGTAAATGTTGATAGCAATTACTTCGAGGTTGTTAAGGAGCCCACCTACCTTGGAGTAAACATCAACTATATAAATGGCATCTTAATGGAGATCAGACGGAGAATTACCTTAAGAAACCACTGTTACTTCAGTTTGGCCAAGAGATGGATTCAAAACTACTCACTCGAAGAACAAAATGCTCTCAAACCTTAATCCTGGCAGTACTGCTTTATAGTGCCGAGTGCTTGAAGATAAGTAGGAAATTGGAGCTAACATTTAGTTATTTCGAAAGAAAAATACTGATCCTGTGTGCGAGGAGTCCAAAAAGTTAAATCACGTCGAATACAATGGTCTCTGCCACATTGAGCCAATGGACAATAATGCTACATCCAAGAGGATCTTCGACTTCCAGCCACAAGGTTCGAGAAGGCAAGGAAGACCGAACCTCCGTTTTAAGGACCAAGCCATGACGGATGCTAGAGCAGCGTATCCGGGATCATGGAAGGCTGCGGTGTATCAGGTAGAGACTCTTCACGGGTCAGGAGCCCGTTAAGTAAAAACCAACTTCGGACAGTTATATTTGTTTAAACAATAGTCAGATTCCAAAGTGTATGTGTCATTTTTATTCAGTGGTCTTTGCGATTCCTTATCGTGCGTACATCCCAAAAAATGCACAGGTTGGTCGGGTCTGTGCGCTGGTGGAATCATCAAAAAATTTTCTTTTTTCAAAAATGAGGCTAATCAGCATGTGAGTAATCAGCGGGTCTACGATATTCGCTAAAGAGCTATGATTATTGACATTTTTGTTCCACGAATGAATGACATGAATGTTGAAGGGATATGTTTCTAACAGGATGGCACTACGTGTCATACAGTAAACGAAACAATCAACTTATTGAAAGAAACATTCTATGAACGCATAATATCACGTAATCGACTGTAAATTGGCTTCCAAAATCGTGTGCTACGCTGAAAAACGAACAACAATCGGCGCATTGGAAGCCAACGTTATTCGTGGTATTGAGGACTTACGGCCACAATTGCAAAAGTGGACGATAACTTCGTCTCTCGGATGCCACTCATCAGATCTAGACGTTGTGGGTATATGTCCGACGTTGTATTTTAAAACTTTTTGCAGAATGTATTCTCTCGGTTGGGCATTAAAAAATGGTTATTTAATGTAATTTTATGTATTTAATTTAAAACCCAAGTTAGTATCCAGTGGTTTAAATAAAAACACCCTTGGCTGTGAGGTTGGAGAGCAATAGATACATTTTAATGTTAGAATACATCACAATGAATAATTTGATCGTAATGGACAACTTTAACATGAATGTCAATCCATTATTTTTCGTGACACATGGGACAGATGTCCTGTCAGTCTAAATCGAAACACTTTAGTTGATACGAGTACCTCTTGCAAAATGAAACAATACCAGCGCACGCAATTTTTTATTTTTTATTCTGTGGTCATGATTACTTTCAATCTTTGGAAGTAAAATTATATTCATGACCTTGATCAATATCCCTTGTTTATTAATCTTAAAGCTGTTCCCGAAAATTATTCGGTTGACAGTGATGTCGTAAATAATTCATAACTCTCCTTAAGCCCCCCCCCCCCCCCCCCCCCCCAGAAATTAACTTCATTAGTGCTAAATGACTAGGCCACAATTTCTTGTTTCACCCCGTCTAGTTGCTTCGTGTTCGTGGCCTGAGGTAATCAAATATTCAGAGGCATTGTCAAGGCAACAAATTTTTGAAATACCCGAAATTCCTTCCCCAAAATGAATACCTAAGCAACTACATACTAGTTGCCTGGTGCGTACACCTCAGGCTTACCTAACCCGGACCCAAATTGATGAGTGAAATTTATTTATAGAAATTCATCCACCAACCAAAAATCAATCAATGCTGTGCTGGGAAGCTTAACAAAATAATTCCAGGCAAATCATCAGTAGTTGATAATCCCTGGACTAACAATTGGTAATTTTCGCATCAACATTACTTTTTCTCCACCCACTTGAAGACTTTCACCATCCCACGAATAAGTTTAAGTTCAACTCCTGACTGTTTCGTTGCAGATAGTCGTCCTTTGAGTACGTGTGTGTCTGTGTCTGATGAAACAAACCGGGTGGGATGGGACTTTTTCTACTGATAATGTCTTAAGCTGATTGTTTTAGTTACTTGAACTGAAAACGAAAAAAGATATACCTACTTATCTTAAGTGATTTGACATTCTTGGGATTGTTGTGTTTTGTTTTAGTGATCGAACGACTAAAATTGCTGTTTGTAGTGTGTTTTAGTTTGGTTTTCGCTTCTTGGAATGACTGGGGGCGATGTTTTTGGTGCTTGCATAGGGTGGGGGATGTTGCTTGTTATCCTGGCAGGCACACTTATAAGGATGGAAAAGTTAAGTGATTGTGAAATTAATGAGCACTGTCTGTAAGTCTTTTAAGAGGATGATGAAATAAATGACGTCGGTACATGTGAGCGTGAGGATGTAAACTACTACTGTTTATATATTGGCAGGGAGGAATATATATAGATTTTTAGGTGGGCATTTAATGGGAGGCTGTCTGTTGATTATCCATAAAGTTAACTAGCACGGAGTGTAGAGAGAATAGTTAAGCCGCAATTAGTAAGATGAAAAATTAAGGACACCCCTTTAGGCCAACTAAAGCAATGTGCTTATGATTATTATAGATTTGATGTGAGTTTTACTTTTGTAAATCTTCAAATCAGTCTAATAGGATCTGATAATTGTTTTGGGATTCCGGATATTTTTTTTGAAAATCAAACTCTCATATATTTTATAGAAATATCTTGATCTACTACAAACATAAATTGAAATTAAAGAAAAAAAACTGAAACGGAATGTATTTTTAGGTAAGGTAATGTAAGGTGGAAGTGGCAGCCGACAGAAACCGACACAGTAAGACAAATGACAGGTACATTGTGATACCAAGTAGATCTATCTCCCTCCAACTTACTCGTTGAATTATTTAGAGCTTTTAATGAATCGTCAGATTCTTTAGATGTATGTCATTGTTTATTAAATCATTAATATCATAATAGAATCAAGCTCCTAGATGGAGTTAAAAAGGTTGAACTAAATCTCCGTTTACTCTGGTAAGAATGAGTAATCGTGTTCCAATTACGGATAACTCAAAGATATCGGATGAATTCAATTACTTCTTAAAAGAGCGCTTAATTAATATCTTGTTGATACCTACTGAAGCTTGTTAAGAATGTAGTGATTATCTTGACCCACGACATCACTCTACGCATGACTAGATCAGTCAAACCTCCAACATCAGCTGTTATTTCTTTACTTACTTACTTACTTAACCGTCTCCTGACCCGTGTAGAGTCTGGGTTAGATACAAGGCAGCCTTCCATCCCCCGCGATGCCGGGCAGGCTGCTTCCAGTTGTCCAGACCAAGTGCTCTGGCATTAGCGATGGTTTGGTCTTTAAAACGAAGGTTCGGTCTTACTTGTCGTCTCGAACCTGTGCGCTGGGATTAAAAGGTCCTCTTCGCTGGAGCATTATTGCTCATTATTGCCCTCGATGTGGCCCAGCCAATGAAGTCGACGTGTTTTAGCTTTTTAGACTTCATCCACATCTTGGTACAGCTCATAGAGTTTGCGATTTTTTGTTCTCCTCCATTCGTCTTCCTCGCACACAGACTCAAATATCCGACGGAGTATTTTTCTTTCGAATGAACCCAATATTACCTCTCCTTTCCTGCTTATTGTCCAGCACTCTGAGCCAAAGAGAAGAACTGGCGGTATCAGTATTTTGTAGAGCTTACACACTTGATGGTCCGAGTTTTGCACCTTTTTTTGCCAAACCGATGAAGCAGTGGTTTCCCATGGTATTTCTTCGTCCGATTTCCACTAAGGTGTCAATTGTGGGCTTGATATTTACTCCAAGGTAGGTAACTCCCTTACTACCTCGAAGTTGGTGCTATCAACAGTGAAGTTTTCTCCTACTTGATGGACAGATGCTTGTTTGTTTGTTGGAAACAAATAATTGGTTTTGTCCTAATTGACTTCAAAGCCAGCCAATTAAGCATGCTCTTCAATTGCACTGAAAGCCTCTTACAAAACACGCAGAGATCGGCTGTTGAACCCAATATCGTCCGAGTATCACAGTAGGTCGACGGATCTGTTTAAGACAATAGATCCGTTCGCGTACTTTATATACATATAGAAAAATGAAATCTGCTTAATCTATCGAGAGAGAGACAATATCCTCTCATTTCAAAGAAAAGTACGCCAACGCTTGTGGGCAAGAGTACGATAACTCAGACGACAAGAAAAAATAACGGTTTTGTGTAGAACAGTTAAATACCAGCATTTTTTACTATGGAAGGGGGGTCTATCTCGCGCCATTTGGGTGGGAGAGACGATTTTCTAAAAAAACACTTCAAAAGGGGAAAAATATATTTAAAAATAACGGTAATACTTATAATTAAGTATTGCACATTTTTTTAAAGCTAAAAGTCGGTTATATCATCCTGTTTTTATATAAAGTGATTTCCATTGATAGTTTTTGAAAAAAACTTATTTCTTTTATCTGCCAAGAAGGTACCGCTGCACTATCCAAATCCTCTTTTCGGTTTCCCAAGCATTCATTTTAATAAATCTAAATAGTAGCCTGCCATATAAAAAAATCATATCGGAGTAAAGGGGTTGAAGGTCATTGATGTGCTAAAATTATAAACAAAAACGGTAACTACACAAATCTGAACCCCCCGATTGTCTTCAATTTTATCTTGCTCAAAAAGGAAACTACACAGATGGAAAGTAGACTTTGGGATAATGGCGCAATTTTGTTGTTTCCCAAATTACTTCAAGACGATAAGTTTTTTTATTAAAAAAAAAAACATTTCACTAACAAAAACATGGTGACAAAAACTAACAATTCAAGAATTTAAACAAAGAAAAAGGCATTTTAATTTTTTTTTACAAAAGCCGTATTGGGCATGGTGGGATGCTTTACTTGCAGTTTGACTTGCGCCAGCTAACGCAAGTATCTTCGAATTGTGTACATGAGTTGTGGGAGCACTTGCGACGCATGATACACTTGAATGAATCGCTTTCCTTAGACATTGCTCGCAAACCCTTATCTGCTTTGCAAAGTAGACATTTCTGAAGAAATAAGTCATAAAATGTTTCTATAGCTATATACTATATATGTACTCGTGTTACATTTAAGCGCCAAAAGTAAGTGCGCCATGTTTCCAAAGGGAAGCGTTCTCACAATCTTTAAAAAACATTTATTTAGTTACTAATCAATTAAATCAAATGAAAACCAACATAATTCTCTTCTCTTCACTTCACTGAGCACACCAACCACGTGCGCTTTATACTTAGCCAGCTATACGCTAAATAAAAAAGAGACAAAAATATAAGCCGATGACTAACGGGCAACTTTTTTTTAATTCTGTATAAATTGTTTTGGTTAAGCACTGGTTGTTCTTAGATCGACGGGCCTTCGAAATCCTTTTATTTCATCGTCGAAGCTAGTTTTGTTCCGTAGGAATGTAATCCATCAACAAAATATGCAGTGTAAACGCTTATTAAAGGAAATGGTGACATATCTTATGAAACGCAGCAACACAAACGGTTGGTCAAATAACTTAACTTGCTCAAAATAAAATAAGGCCAACTGCACACATTTGGCCTTATTTCGTTTGGCGTTACTTTACGCCACCGTTAAATTCAAATCTGACAGTTTAAAGTTTTTGCATTTTTTTTATAACACGTCGTTAGGACAAACTTAATGTTTTATTAAAAATGTCCCCTTCGAGCAAGTGAAAGAAATCAACCCTAATTCCTCAGTTAGATTCAGATGTCAAAAACATCTGATTCATTTTGCTTCAGTAGTATTCTAAAGTCTCCTGCACACGAGAGTGAGTGCAATGTATTAGGCGCAGAGGAATCTTCGATGTAGGACGAATCTTGTATGCGTCTGATAAGCCTCCGTATGCAGAAGGCATATTTTCCACACGTATTCACTAGTTTATGGCTGTCATGAAAGACTTTTTAGACTCTTCTGTTGTCCTTTCAAAAATAAATTCAGTAGATGCCAATAGTAGCTGGTCGGTAGCCATAATTTGTTTAGAAAACAAGATTGGTTTCAAAAAAAGAGAAGTACATCAGTGGCAAGCATATTTACCCCTCACATTAAAACAATCTAAAAATCATTAAATTCCGAGCTAACGAGCAGACGCTCATCAAAACCACATTTTCATTAAAATAAATTTTAAATTAAATCCTATATTTTCCCCATTGGGAAATCTTTCTAGATTCTACAGTGTTCCCCTAGTTTTCGAATGTGTTTTACTTGAAATTGAATCAAACAATCTACCGTTATCATGCCAAATACACTAGTCGTTTGCAACCACGTTGCGTACAAACAATTTTATCATCATCACGAAGCTGCAGTATTATGTACAATCGATGAACAAATGGCTGCGTGGATAGATACCAACTTCTGAGAATTTGCTAAATCCGAAATATACGAGTATTCTATCGCATTTATGAAATACATTTGCCATAAAATATTTCATCATTCAATACAACCACCGAACAAAACATTGAATATGCATATACAGTGCCGTGCAAAAAAATTGCTTCGGCATATTTTCTTAAAAATGGTTCTGCAAACCACAAGATTAATAATTGCTTATGAACTAGTAAATGATTTGTTCGTTACCCGAAACTACAGATAGAAAGTATTTAATTAGATTATTTAACGTTCCCGTGCAGGGACTGGCTAAGAATATATTTGCAGCGCCCCCAAAATGAAGTTTGCCCACAGGTGGGCATGGTTTGACACGACTGGAGTTCACCGGAGTCGTCAAAGGTCGATCAAACAGTAACCAATAACAGGAGCACGTGCTGAAATCGTAAAAATGAGCCAGACCTAAAAACTCCTGCATCCCAAAAATGCAACAACAACAGCATTTAATTGGTCTCAGTAAAAAATGATCCAAAACAAAAAGGCCTGCCGAAGTTTATTGAAGGCAAACCCGCGAATCCTCCGGGCGGACCAGTAGGGAGACAGTAAAGTGGTAGAATTATGGTCTCTTTAAACCTGATCAGAACTTTGCAGATAAGGAGGAAGAGGGCAGTTGGCTGGAAGTTAAAAAAAAATCTATAGACCGTTTTTGTATTACATATTTTGTTTCCCTTAACATAACATTATCCTTAAAACTAATATTTTGTTGCACCTCTATTGAATTTTTTACGGAGAGGCATCTGCTATTCATTGACTCCGAAATGGTCGGGATTATTACATTACCTCTGCACTGTTGCCACCCGCATATTGATGAAGATACAAAGGGCTTTCCAATAGGGACGAGCAGATGTTAAAATTGAATAAAACAAGTTGTGTGTGAGATATCAAAGAATTTTATTTGAAAGGCCTATCAATGACATTATGTGTTGAATATGAAATCATTCAAACGGCCGCCGTGACTTCGCTGGTTGGAAGGTATCTGAGAGGTAAATTTTCACTGACGCAAAACTCGCCAAGTTTATATCTGCGAAAGGCCGAGTAGGCAGACATCGCTGGGCGGAATTGACTCGGGTTCTCCTGCGGAAATCTTTTTTGCAGATCTTCGGTTTCGTTGACGTACGGGTGTTGGCTGTTTGCACACTGATACGGTCGACTCATATTTGGCCACTTAATGTTGAATAGTCGAGTGGGAGTGCTGAATTCACACTGGAGCGGTCAAGTTGTATAGTCGACTGGGAATGACGACCCTGCAAACCGTTAAATGTTCCCAACGCGAACATCGTTGCCGCAAGACCCACACCAATTTTGGTAATCAAGTTTAATCACTTACGCCTGTTTCACGTAGCTATAACTTGCCCTGGTGATTTGTCTTTAGTGTCTAAAAAATAAAAAATAAACAGGATATAAACAACCAATAAAACAACAAGGCCGCCATCAACTGTCAAAATCTACTCGTCCTTATTGAAATCCTAAAGATTCCCCGGTAGGACTCCTTAATAAATTTTCTAAAACTGAAATCGATAGTGGACAATTCTGTGCTACATCTAGTTATATAATAGCCCAAGTATTTTTCATGGGGTTAAGATCTGGGCTATCGGGTCCAATCCAATACGTCAATGTTATTCTCTTCAAAATAGCTTCAATTAGAAGAAATAAAATAAAAGTGTAGCTGTAAGCCCTAGCAGCTAGTGCCCTAACTCTAAGGTTGATACTGTAATTTTATTACATATTAATAAATTATAATAATAATAATAAAATAAAAGTACGAATTTCTTCGAAACTTGTATATCTAAAAGCCAATTGTTTTATCTTTTCGTTTAAATAACGTTCATACTCTGATTTTTCTAGTGGTTTCACCGAACAGATCTCTCACGCAAGGCTCTAGTACGTCCTGTAGAACTTTCAAGTAATTAGCTGCTGCAACTTTTGAGGAGATAAGCATATTCATCCCCTATGCGTCCCGGAAAAACAATTCCTTCAGATTCTGGGGTGAATTTTGTTAGGCACTGGTAGCGGTACCTTTCGGTTTTCTCCGAACGAGGACTTTTCCATTCTTCTATCGTTTACATGCGGTTTGATCCTTTCATTTTTTAATCTACTGGCAGTAAAGATATTTTTATTATTTGCCCTGGGAGCCGATAGTCCCTGCTGCTAGTGCTCTCAAATAAATGTTATCAATAGTTATTTTTTAATTTGTTATTGATAAAAATAAATAAATAAATAATAAATTATTATTTGCCCTTATAATGTAGATATTTGTAACGTTATATAGTGCGGGCATTAAGGAAATGAGGATAGCGATGACAGCGGAGACCCCGATGCACATTGCTTTTAATTGTTTGTAAATTGTTATGTAAAACAAAGCGGGAAGAGCATTCCACATTCGTGTTAAACCGCTTAGAAAGGATTCCTTGTATTTCACTGTAGGTACGTCGCAAAATAGGCTTAATTGTGAATTTATGTGCATTCATGGAACGGGAGGTATTGTGGTTGATATGTTCCAAGGGTTCAATACCTTACAGCTATTTCCCGATCGGTTAAATGTTTCCGCCGAAAAACCAAAATATTTTATATATACTGCATTAACTTTTCCCATTTTCTATCCACAAATAAGAAATACAGTACGAACTCGGTTAACGCAACTCTCGATTCGCGCAACTCCTCGATTTTCGTAACACTAAAGTCATCGCACTTCTTGACTCTATAAGTGCAACTTTTCAACACATTTACCTCGAGTAGTGCAAATTCTTGCATTTATTCATCTATTTTTTATTTGTACGTTCTCCTTTTGGTTCGTTATTTATGCCATTATTTAACAGTTATATAGTTTTGTTTGGACCTGGACCAATTTCTTTATAAATACAAGGTTGCGCCAGTCACCCGGCTGTTATTTTTTTTTTAATGAAAAACTTTGATTCTGCTTTGGATTCTGTTTATTGATTCTTTAAATTTTAGATAGGCTTATGACTTTTGCCCCACCTAGTACATCTATGTCATTATGTCTGCGGAAACATAGTAAAGTTTGCTATGTTATCATTTTTTATATAAAAAAATGTAACCCGGTAAATGCAACAACCTCGGTTATTGCAACTGCCTCAATTTATATTAGTTGCGTAAATCGAGTTTATACTGTATGTTAGTATCTGACCATTATCACTGAACAAACTCATTTAAACTGCAACATTTTCACTATTTTTAGATACATCGGGTCGATATATTATGTATTACTTACCTTAGGCAATAAAACCATCGCGGTTGGTAACGTTCCAAGAAATGCTTTCATACAGATACGAATAAGTTTTGAGCATTTTTTTTTGCACAACACTGTACATGCATATTTCATTCGAATAAAATATGTAGATAAGTGGATGAGGATGTGACTACACAAATAATATCGATGTACATCTAACCCAATCGGGCCCTCACATGACCGTAGGCATCGAAATGGCCAAAGTTCCTCGGCTATAATTCATCATTTCATGGAATTCTCGTTCCTACATGCCGATATTCTACGTCCTTCCTGTGTTTATCTATCGGAGATGACATACATAAATCATAAAACTGAAATTACCATATCACTGCTACCCAAAGCAATCCATTTTGGAGTTCTACATTAAAAGGGAAAGAAAAATTCATTTTAAAAAATAATAACAAAACAGTCCTGTCATGGTTTGCAAGAAGGAAACGAACTGAAAATGTAATTGACGTTTATTTCATTTCATATCCCTTTCATGTATCTTCTCCACAATGCGGGTTGTGTATTTGCCCCAATCCCCCTCATCCCATCAAAAATCAAACGACGAGATCGACGTGTATGTGCGACAAAAGAAAACATCCTATCTTTCTCTTTTCCATTATTGTCTGAAATGGGTTCATGACCACAAAAAGGATATGAAAAGGAGATATCGGTAATCAGGTCAATTTCCTAATATCTAACGATATTTTTGCTCTTTAAGTCGCGCCATTGTTTTAAGGACTCGAATCCTGCCGCATTGTCGAACATAAGACGACCAGCAGTAGCAGTCAGCCCCGCAATATAAAAATCTTTCTCTCTCGAGCACTAATAAAAGTTTTTCTTTTCCGAGGTAAAAAAGGATACTCCTGTGTCTTTGTCTTGTGTTATCCGGCTTCTTTCGGAATTGGAATTAAAAGTTTATCCTTTGCCAAAGTGCGGTATCCAGTTGGCGATTACCTCGGATGGATTTTTTCACTCTCGAAAGTTACCTATGCACTTGTTGTTATTGGACAGTTGGGGGAGCGAAGGAAAAGGAATGTATGTGTATGGAGAATGAAATAATCGCTATATTAACGGCGGAACGTTAATGTATCTTTTGAAAGTATATAATTTCCACACAACTATCTCCAACCTCGCTTGGGGTGCTTTAGTCAACTCTAAGAATCTGGATATTGACGAAAAGGACGTACCTGCTATAGGAAGGGACAACGATTGAAATACAAAAGGAAATGGGTAGTTGCTGAGCTAAATAGATAGAGTTAGCTAGATTGCATTTCAAACTTTTGTTGGTTAAATATTTTAAACTATTTGAATTCTCAAAGTTTAAAAGGATGAGAGGTCTGCGAAGATAGCAAAACTTTATTAGAAAATAAAAATAAAACCCCCGAAACCATAAAGAGAGATTTTAGCCGCCGCGCCGCCAGAGATGCATAAACAAAAGTTTTGGAATATTTTAAATAACTTATAGTTTTCTGGAATTCGTCTTTTACCCTAGTCAGTTTTTAAATATGGATTTGGCGAATACTTATTTGTGGAGCGGCATAATGCATTTTTAAATCGTTTCCTTTGCTTTAGAATTGTATTTAACTTTTCAAGTTATATTGGCAGCGCAATGTCTGTTTGTACTCGTATGTATGTAAATGTTAGCTATGCATATTTTGTTCGGTTTTGAATGCTTTATATGCCCTCGGAGGGAATTCATTGATTTTCTGATAAATAACTTAAGTTACTTTGGAGTGTGAAGGTATTTTACGGACGCATCTGGTAAAAATGTGCCCGGAAACGATTTCACTTTGTAGTTCTATTTTTGGTTAACTACCCGTATTGAAAGTCTTTGGTATGCTGCGATAACTCAAGCCGAGTGATTTAAATTTTTAAGACTATTTGGCTTCTTTGTGATATTTGAATGAGGTAGAAATGTGTTTGTTATGTAGGATAAAACATTTAAAACTTTATCGAAACCTGTTAGTAGGTATATGATGAAGTAGTTAAGAGAAGTTGGCTCTAGAATGATGCAGGAGGTGTTAACATGAATATATTTATTAATTATTATACATAAGCATCATAAAAACTGGAAGCCAATCCATGTCTGTGGTAGGATGCCATTCCATCAACTTCAATTCAAAACTGCATTTTTGTCGTCATTAGAAATAGTAAATGGTGTTTGTTGTTAGTAAATTATTTTGTGTCAACACTAAGGTCTGTTCCACACGGGGGACAACAACAAACGTTACCCATTAAAGAAGAGAAACGAATATCGCCTTGTTTCTCCAACCTCTACACCAAAAAAGAAGATTTCTCCCTGGAAGTACAATGGTCCCTTAGCGAGGCTAAGTGCTCTGGGATTTGGATTGCCTTAAAAAAAAAAAACAAAGGTAATCTGACAGCTGAAAGCATTTTTTATTTAACCCTTTTTGGCCCGGTACCAGGTGCAGTTTAAATTTCTTTCACGATTATTTGAAAAATAGCCCATATGGAGATGGACCCTATCAAGAAAAAAATTGGACGAATAATTTTTACCTATAACCGTTTTTCCGTAATGGGCTGTGAGTTGTGACTTAGTGCAAAATCAAGTCGATGACTTTTGCGTGCTGCATTGATGGTTTATTTTTCATTTTTTGGTGTCTTATTTGATTGGCTTGCTGTATCGCGCGATGAACAGTTGATCTACTAGCTTCAGCTCCTAGACCAGCTTTGAATGCCGTTATTTTCACTTATCACTGCTTTACGTTCATCTGTCCACCACTATGTTTCTTTGCCTTGTTGATAGAGTCCTGTTTAAGACCTTATCAGTGATTTAGCTCTGCCCAAGCAAAGGTCATTTTAGGGGGTTCCACATGTATTGTGCTCTGCGCTCTTTATCCTCAACTTCGTCGATGATGTGATGGAGAGAATTCTTTATATTGGTAAATTGCAGGTGGCAATGGTGCGATGGTAGTGTATTCACTAAGTGATTGGCAGGTCGTGCGTTCGAATCCCGACCAGGGCCATGAATTTTATAAATTGAATATGTAAACACAACAAAAACAGATCTCCCTAAAGAAATTTAGGTGCCACCAGAAAAAAATCCCATCGCACCAAACTTCTTTCCTATCCTTCTATTCTTTCATATACTAAGTAGCACCCAAAAATAGGCAATCAATCATTTGCTGGGAGCTACTTACAGCAACAAACAAAATGCCTGCGCTGTGGTTTCCACTATAAGGGTACTGTGTCACAGAAAAAAGAAATCCATTTAGCGCACGCGAATTATAAAAAAATGCTTCGGCTTTCCTATTTCTAGATTGTACCATTTGATTTTCTCAGATAGGTTTGTTTGTTTAATTGATCAGGTGCCGGATTTCTTTGATGGACATTGTGTTTAGAACGATAAGATAGCATGAATTGCTCATATTTATGATAGCTTTGAACAACAGTTGCTCCCCTGCTATAAAACGGATAGATTTGCCTTGTTCCTGGTAAGCTCGAATTTGACCTATTTCCTCCTTAGTTAATAAATTTCGTTTACTAATACTTGTTCTTTCTATCAAGTTATGTTTTGAAATTAGGTCCCTAGTTCTCTAAAAGCCTTTATATTTTATTTAAAATATTATAGCAGGTATATTAAGCTACTGGTCATAATCAAGTGAGAGGAAAAAGGGACACATTTTATGATCTTATTGGGAAATACTTAATTCTAATTATTTATTTATTTTTCCAACATAAACATAATATATTCTTCTTTCCAGATTTTCGAAGGATTTAAAAAAACTCGTAAAATTAAACCAAAAAACAACGTGTTCCTAATCCAGTGAGGCAGAGTGTACAAAAACAGTGAAAATCGGTTATTACGACATTGGTTATTACGACCAAATCCCGGCTAGGCTCCATGTAATTGCATTGAACAAAATATCGGGTATAAAGACATCATTTAAAACGACATATTGCTTACAACGACCCATTTATTCGCTATTTTGTAAATTAAATATCGGTTATAACGAAGTAAGGATTCGCCACACCGAACGTGGTTTTAACGTCACGGTGAGATTATTTTACGCGGCTATGAGGCTATTTCGCCAAGGGGTTTTGACCGCAGCGTTGGAGACGTCAAACGGGGAGCGGTGCAAATATTGAATACATATACCGTAATCTCTATTATCCAGCGCGGATGAATAATTTTTATTTGCAGTGCTACGATCCCGAAAAAGCAACAAAATATTGAATTAATTTTGCTCGTATTATATCAAAAACAAGAAAAAAACTATTCGAATGACATTTAACGCGTAGGCCTCAGGAAATAATCTGAAATTTTATACAACGCCGCCGTTTTTGGGAACGAACATGCCGACGAACTGGCCAGGCAAGGCTCAGCTCTCCACTGCTCATGTCTGATCAGAGCAGTGAAGGCAAACATCTAGTATACCTCACGAAAGACATTATTAAATGGGAAAGGCTAACAACATGCGTCATATCCAGAAAGATGTGGCCAAACTGTCACAAAGCAAAAATAATCGACCTCCTATGTAGAACCCATAATAACAGCGATCATCACGGGCCTATAGGAGACCATAAAGTCAAACTGGGCATCCCACACAAAACCCACTGTCGCAGTTGCAATGTTACAGCTGAAAAAGAAACCGTAATTCACCATCTATGCGCCTGTCCGGCACCAGCTAGGACCACACTACGAGCAGTAGAAAACCCTTTTTTCAAAGGAAATAGTAACTTTCCTAAATTTCACAGGTTGCATTTAAAGACTTGTCATAAACAAACGACAATACCCAAGTATACCTGAGTTTGTGGTAACACAGCAGCACTCTGTGCTTATTGGGTTTAACAAAATAATACAATGCAACATGAAAAAAGCGGCCAAGTGCGAGTCGGACTCGCCCATGAAGGGTTCCGCGCGAATTATAATTATTATTTACTTAGGCACCTATTACAGATTTATTATTAGAAAATAATGGTTCACGGCTTACGCACAAGGTTTATGTTTATGAAATTAAATGTTTTTTTTTATATTTAAGTTGATTGAATGAAAGGTAAATTGCGGTTTACGATTTATGACGTACAACTTTCGGGGGGAGTTTGCATGGTAATGTACATTATTATTAGTTTTATCATTCTGATATTTTAGAAGTTACATGGGGGGGGGGGGGGGGGCACACAATTATTTACCATTTTGGAAGTGCCACTCGCGCAAACTATTCAGTTTCGAAAAAAATAATATTAGAAACCTCAATATCATTTTTGAAAACGTATCCATAGATACCCCCACACGTACGGGTTTGATGAAAAAATTTGAGATTCAGTTCTAATTATGGGGAACCCCCAAAATTTATTGTTTTTTTTTCTATTTTTATGTGAAAATCTTAATGCGGTTCACAGAATGCATCTACTTACCAAGTTTCAACAGTATAGCTGTTAGTATAGCTCTTATAGTTTCGGAAAAAAGTGGCTGCGACATTCCCGGACAGACAGACAGACAGACGGACAGACAGATATGACGAATCTATAAGGGTTCCGTTGTTTGCCATTTAACTACGGAACCCTAAAAAGGGCAAAAAATGAAATGACAAATATAAAATTGCCAATAAAGAAAGCTCCAATTAAACAAAACACTAAATGAAAACTGCGAAATGAAAATTTGGCCATTAATTTTTCTTTTGTTATAACCAATTCTAAGGGTATATTAATTTTGACGCATAGTTTGTAACATACCTTAAAATTAGGCCTTTAAACTGGACATAAGGAGCTGAAATTTTAACCATATATTCTCTAGGGTCCCGAAATAATCAAGTTTCAGAATTTTTGAAATCCGCCCACAGACACGCCCACAAACTCAAAAAAACTAATTTTTTGAAAAAAGTTTTATATGATCTATGACTCCTAAAACTGCTCGGGAGATAAAATTTTTAAAATCCGCCTACTGACACACCCACAATTAATTAAAACAATTTTATTGAAAAACCAAAGTTTGAGCGTTTTTTTTTTTAAAAAGCTACGTTTTTTCGATAAAACCCTTCAAATGTTACATATATAACCAAATATGTAGAGCGTTCTTAACAATTCAACCATACTTAGACTTTTGTCACGCCCACTTATGAGGAATAAGAATGGGGTATCCAACAGTTCGCCTAAGCGGAATGTAGCCCGTCCCTATGTTTAGTTATTATTTTTGAGTTCGTTCTTTAGAAAGGGAGTTAGGTATTTTGTAGAAATATGTGAATTTTACCTGATTTATATCTTAAAATGTGGGATAATAAGAAGCGAAGTATTTTTCAATTGAAGAGAAAGCGGGAATTATTTTAAGATTGAAGGCTGGAACGAAAACAAAGGTAAATAATATTTTGTTGCAAAATCTATGACATGTACATTGTACAATTACGAAAGATAAGGACGAAATCTACAAACAAAACGACGAAGCAAATCTTAAGTTAAAGAAAACTTAATTTTCTAAGCATACAGACTTAGTCATTTCTAAAATGACACTCATGCTAAAATTTAAAGGTATGACATGCTAAAATTTAAAGACTAAAGATGTTTTGGTGGCAAAATATCAAAAGATCGGATTATACTGCGACCTGCTATTTATACCTGCCTAACATCACGCAGGCAATTTTTCGTTTATGCTGTCAAACTCTGGAATGATCTACCCATTTATATGAGGTCCTTAGAACCTGTTTTGAACATCTTTCCAGTTTGAACTGATGAAGCTTAGGTTTTTATTTTATTTTATTTTTTGTGTCTACTTTAAATTTGTACTTGGTTGCGCTTTTCTCTGTTAAATTTAATTTTGAACTCCTTTTTTAACCTGAATTCTGCTTTGTTTATACCCTATTCTAGGGGTATATTAATTTTGACGCATAGTTTGTAACATACCTTAATATTGCCCGTAGACCCCTAAAAGTTACTATATTTATGATCAGCATCGATAGTAATGTCGATCTAGCCATGTCCGTCCGTCCGTCCGTCCGTCCGTCGGCAAAAATTAGGCCTTTAAACTGGACCTAGAGAGCTGAAATTTTAACCATATACTCTCTAGGGTCCCGAAATAATCAAGTTTAAGAATTTTTGAAATCCGCCCACAGACACGCCCACAAACTCAAAAAAACAAAATTTTGGAAAAAATCGAACTTTGAGCTAGAGAGCTAAAATTTTTTATATATGATCTATGGCCCATAAAACTGCTTGGGACATAAAATTTTCAAAATCCGCCCACTGACACGCCCACAATTAAATAAAACAATTTTATTGAAAAACCAAAATTTGAGGTAGGGAGCTGAAATTTATAATATATACTCTCTAGCGGCTCTTTATGCTCATGTGTAAATATTTTCAAAATCCGCCTACTGACACGCCCACAATTATTTTTATTTTTATTTTTGAAAGTCCAAAGTTTGAGCTAGGGAGCTGAAATTTATAGTATATACTCTCTAGGTGCCCTTTATGCTCATGCTTAAATTTTTTTTAAATTCGCCAACTGACACGCCCACAACTAAATAAAACAATTTTATTGAAAAACCAAAGTTTGAGCTAGGGAGCGTTTTTATTTACGAAAGCTTAGTTTTTTCGATAAAATCCTTTAAATTTTTGTCACGCCCACTTATTAGGGATAGGAATATGAATAGGGTATCCAACAGTTCGCCCAAGCGGACTGTAGCCCGCCCCTATGTTTTTATATTCTTTTTTTCTTTTTTTTAAAATATTTTGTAGCTAACTTGCCTTTTGTTTGCACACTATACGTGTAATTATATGTAATTTATATCCTGTACTAGCTATAAGTTTATCTTAATGTACAGCGTGGATTTATCAATAAATATCAAATATCAAATTACTGAACTGGTCGGCGCAAATATGTCTGGTCAATGCAGGTGAAAATTATCCTAGTTTAACTTAGACTGATTTAATTTAAAGCCATAGTATCTATATATCAGTAACAACGACATATCGCTGATAACGTCCATATACGTCAGTCCCTTGTATGAATGATTTTCAATGTAAATAAATTTGTCACCTTTGGATTTCTCTATATCAAATATAGAGAAATGTACTGGTTACTCGGAAAACATTCCCAGCTCAGTACCGAGAACAAACTGCTTTTATACAAGCAAGTGCTAAAGCCGGTGTGGACCTACGGTATACAACTTTGGGGTTGTACCAAGAAAACAAATGCCAATATTTTACAAACTTTTCAAAATAAAGTGCTTAGAGAAATTGTACAAGCACCATGGTATATTAGAAACGACGATATCCACAGGGATCTCGGAATTCCAACAATCGAAGCTGAAACTAGAAGCTTCGCGAGAAAGCATAGAAACCGACTAATCGGACATACCAACAATACAGTCCGACAAATCTTGGATGAGAGCAATTTATTGCGCCGACTACAAAGAACGAAACCGTTCGACTTGGCAAGATAAGATTAACCGCGCCTAATTTGCGGAACATGCAGGATCTTTCAAATATAGAGAAATGTACTGGTTACTCGGAAAACATTCCCAGCTCAGTACCGAGAACAAACTGCTTTTATACAAGCAAGTGCTAAAGCCGGTGTGGACCTACGCTATACAACTTTGGGGTTGAACCAAGAAAACAAATGCCAATATTTTACAAACTTTTCAAAATAAAGTGCTTAGAGAAATTGTACAAGCACCATGGTATATTAGAAACGACGATATCCACAGGGATCTCGGAATTCCAACAATCGAAGCTGAAACTAGAAGCTTCGCGAGAAAGCATAGAAACCGACTATTCGGACATACCAACAATACAGTCCGACAAATCTTGGATGAGAGCAATTTATTGCGCCGACTACAAAGAACGAAACCGTTCGACTTGGCAAGATAAGATTAACCGCGCCTAATTTGCGGAACATGCAGGATCTTTCATTGGAAAGTAACCTGTCAAAAGTTATTATTTCGTGATAGAAAAATTGCTTGATAAGTTATATCTTAGTTGCAGTATCCATCAATCTATCGAAGGGAGGTGTTTTTAGTCAGTAAAAATCTGACACTACTATGAGCACGCGCTTGCTATTCTCATAGTGTCTTTGGAAGATCTTCACCTACCCTCTTACAAAAAAAAAAAAAAAAAAAAAAAAAAAAAAAAAAAACCTTTGGATTTCATTTCTTTTCCTATTCTTTGAATTTAAGAATTTGCCAATTTTTAGTAAGGAATGAGAAGTACAACGGTACGAACTTCGTTTGCTTGCTAGCGTTCCTTTCTAAGAAGTCCTTCAAAAATACTGTGACTCTTAGCACAAGAAAATGCGTCAGATTCTTGAATTAATATTAAGCTATTTCACAGAATCTTTTCTTTGTTTGTTCCATCCGTTTTCGTATATTTTTCTATCTGCTTTAATAGTCGCTGGTTTAAACTAAACCCGTCTGTAACTGACAGGGATTTAAACTTACAACGTTATGAATTCCATTGTGGTCTTCGTGGAGAAGCAGGTACAAAGAAAGAAAAATAATTTTAAATGTCAACCCAATTGCATGGAACAGTTTCTTTATTTCCTTGGTGAATATTTTATGCAATTAAACTGAATTTGATGAGCGGAATTATTTAAATTGTTTCTTTTATTGGCTGTGACATGGTGCGAAGGGAGCGAACGAAAATGATTTCTTCCCCATGACTTTTCCAAATCATAGGTTTATTTAATTTGTTTGAGTTTCCGGTACATTTGTATTTTTCTTATTTTTCCGGTGGAAAGCTTCAGAGTCGTTAGAGGACGAGATGAGCTCGTTTTTATTTTTACCTCATTGAAAATTGAATAAACGGAAGAGTCTTATTTTAATTAATTAGTTAACAACAGAAATTAATTTAATTATAATTAATTTTTGATGTGTTTCCATATACTAAGTGTTTTTCAAATGGTTTTTGTTTTTCTTTTTGTTTATTATTATTGTTTGTATAAAAAAAATCGACAAAATCTCCAAATATGAATGTTACAAGTGCAATATTTGGATTGAAAATATGTTAGTTTTTCTCTTGTTTGTGATACTTGCAATAGAATAAAGGAAAACCCTGCAAAAAGTCAGAAAAACTTACGAAACGTTGGGAGAGAAAAATGAAATAAATATTTTTATTTCCATTTTGAAAAAAAAACAACATATAGACCAAAAAAGCCGACACAACAAAATAACCTATTTAAATTAAATTCAAAAACAAAATACCATTCATGAGATAAAGTCAAATAAACCCAAGGGAATATTTTTCAGATGTCCTTTACTCGATTCTGAAGACTCCAGTGCATACTTGTAAAGTACGTTCCGTAAATCAAACGTCCGTATTTCTTCAATTTCGTGCAATGTCCGCTTATTGCAGCCTTTCATTTCATCAAAAAATGATTTATCAAATCAGCAATTCACGAACCATTCATAATCCTCTGTCCTGCACACAAGAACTGGCTACGGCTAGTACATCCATCTTCAGCAGCCACAAGCCCTATTATATCCCCAACCAAGTTAAGCTGTTCATTTCGCAGTTGTCAGCACCTGCACTTCAAATTATTATGCAAGGCGAATTTTCAACCCCACCATTGCAAACTTGTTGATTTATTTCATTATTTATGCAAAAGCTTTTATCAAATCGATCGACTATACTGAACATCCTTCGACCTTTTTCCTCCATTTTTCACCATTTATGGTCTTCTTAAAAAATTCCCGGGACTTTCAATTTAGTTTGAGAAAAATTAAACTCATCCTTCTGGAATAAGACTTAAATATATTAATAACTTTGCAGAATATAGTATTCCTCAAGATAAACAGGGATATACCAACATCGTGGAAGCCCTACACATTTATATTCACATACACTCCTTCTGGGGCAACAGTTCTCATTTTGGTCTTACAACGAGCACACACATTAAAATAAATTGGCTGCAGACACTCCATACACATACATATTCACATACATGTTGAATGAACTTCACCCTTGTCTGGATTAGGAGGATACTGTGTCGCACAAAGTTTGTTTTGGGTCACCCTAAATTTAAATGATGATAGCTAGATTAGATAAAGTACAAAAAATAAAGCAAAAGAAAAGGAAGCACGACAACACGGCGTTCTGTTCTCAAACAGTGTTATCATCATAAGGATCCACTTTCAATCTGCCAAATGCTAAACAAACCCAACAAATATATGTACAAGCGCTTAACGTGAATGATACTCGAATAAAGGACTCCGAAGCGTTTACATCTGCAAAAAATACCTATAGACCATACACTTGGATGTAGGTGTAAGGTCTACACAGGAATACATGGTACTCTGTTGGGGTTTACATTAAATTTGAATGGAGGCTGACCACCACTGACTCTGGTTATCTCCCCAAAAGGAGGAGCTCCACTCCATGTAAAGATGAAAATGTTGTGTCTCATGTTATTCTAATTTAGCATGGAACCTTTATTTTCAAATTAAACATTTATTGGGCATCGTGTTGGGAAGCTACGTTCATTATATATGGTTCTGTAGGGATAGTGTTTAACAGTCATTCCAAAATGAAGATTTTAATCCTTAGCCCTAGGTCGAGCGGCTGTAATGGTATTGACCTTGCATTCAAATGAATGTTAGCAAGCGCTATAAATTGAATGCTCAAACCCTGGGCGTGTTGTATTTCCTTTTCCCTGTTCACGGAGTAACATTACATTTTTGAAATATGTATGGCTATGCAATCTTTTTCTAGATTGTTATATAATGAAGTGAAGCATCATTGTTTTGTACCGCAAACATTTGGGGAAACGTTCGCATAAAGCTATTAACACGGCAATTGGCGGGACATTTCACAGTACCCCAAAGCTCTTTTCATTGGTATTCGTTCCATCGATAGGCGAGGCGTCATCAAATTATACTACGTGCTCAAATCTGAAATTGGTTTCATGAGTTTCTGTGGAAAGAAGAGAATCTTCCGCCCCTTTATTTGGGCTATTACTTTTTATTTTATTATTATCCTATCGCATCGCATCATATAGTAAAAAAAGGTAATGACAGAATGCGGTTGTCTTGGACTAGAGGCGAATTTTGCGGCTATATTCTCATCTGAGGCCAGACTGAATTTGGCCAAAAAGGGAGTTTATTTTAACGTTTTCTTGATGATAAGAAAACTTACTTTATGAATCATAATTTAAGTGCCGAAGAACACAAAAAGCAGCTTGAATATTGATTTATCTTCGATCTAATTGAGTGCGTGCATTTTTTATAAAAACCAATGGAAAAGGCAATACATGTGGAGTTGATCAAATATTTGAAAAGTCTAATAAATAAACGTTCATCTGGCCGGCGGATAATGGGAGACGTACTCGACTTTGAATAACATACATGAATGGATGCAATAGAATGACATGAAGAATTAAGAGCTGCTTTTTTGTACTCGACATCACAAAATCTCTTGATTGCGTCTGACTAAGCAAACTGACTTTTGGCGAAATACTAAAATGGTTCAAGTCATGGTCAATGGAGTGTGACGACTATACATTAAGTCTCTCTGTCAAGCTCAGATTTTCAAGAGAAAATTAAAGTTTATTTTCAAAATTGGTACATCAGTAAACTAAATTTAACGTAGGTAGTAATATATGATAAGAAATCATTCAAGTTTATGTTTGAAATTCGACTCGTAAATACAATTTAACAATGAATTGTCAGCTATTTTCAACACTTGCAGCTTGGTGGTACAGAATATAGAGAAATTCCAAGTATCCTTGAATTGTACAATTGCTAAGTGTTGTCCGAACTTGCAGCTTAGTGGTACACAAGCAAATGCATATTTTTCTTTTAAAAAAAAAACTATCTATAGGCTACAAGCATTTCGGTTTGCAGCATTAAATGTTTGTCTTTTAGGAAATAAAAATAAAAATTAATAGATAATTGGCATTAACAGCCCATACAGGGACTGTGCGAAGTGGAAGGCAACTACAATTTTACAACGACTCCGAACGCCAAATTTGAGAAGCTTCTCGCGACAATTGGATACTTTTGGATGTTTGTTAGGCTTTCGCAGAAAGTAGATCAGTGATAAAAAAAACTTTAGGTGTTTCGGGGCCCAGGCGTGATTTAAACCTGAGTCCCCTCGTCAAGTTGTTATTATTGAGCCACTGTGAGAAAATTATATAAAAACATAGGGACGGGCTACAGTCCGCTTGGGCGAACTGTTGGATACCCTATTCTTATTCCTATCCCTCATAAGTGGGCGTGACAAAAGTCTAAGTATGGTTGAATTGTTAAGAACGCTCTACATATTTTGTTATATAACATTTAAAGGATTTTATCGAAAAAAACGCTCCCTAGCTCAAACTTGGGTGTTTCAATAAAATTGTTTTATTTAATTGTGGGCGTGTCAGTAGCTGGATTTTAAAAAAATTAACACATGAGCATAAAGGGCCCCCTAGAGAGTATATATTATAAATTTCAGCTCCCTAGCTTAAATTTTGGTTTTTCAATAAAATTGTTTTATTTATTTGTGGGCGTGTCAGTGGGCGAATTTTGAAAAATTTATATCCCGAGCAGTTTTAGGAGTCATAGATCATATAAAAAAAATTTGAGTTTGTGGGCGTGTCTGTGGGCGGATTTCAAAAATTCGTAAACTTGATTATTTCGGGACCCTAGAGAGTATATGGTTAAAATTTCAGCTCTCTAGGCCCAGTTTAAAGGCCTAATTTTTGCCGACGGACGGACGGACGGACATGGCAAGATCGACATTACTCGTACTATCGATGCTGATCATAAATATAGTAACTTTTAGGGGTCTACGGGCAATATTAAGGTATGTTACAAACTATGCGTCAAAATTAATATACCCTTAGAATAGGGTATAAACAATCAATAACATAAGCATGCACGTGTCGTAACTGTTAGACAACAGCAGGCCTTAAACCTGACCCACACAAATCCAATAACATTGCATTTGATAGACCTCATTGACAAAATGTTCAAAGTGGGAGACTGGCCGGTTCATTTTGAATTTGAAGGAGCGAAACACAACAGGTAGAGGGAAGGTTCCTCTAATACAGAACATTAACTCGCCGTTAAATATATACAACGACAAAGAAGAAATTTGCAAATATTGAAAAAGTGATGAAAGACAAAGTTCTGATTTTGATGGTGGTCGCACATTGAAAGTACATACACACAAACAGTGTATTTCATTTTCACTCAGGAAATGAAACGAGTACGAATCTGACTTCGCTTCTGGTAAGCCGCTTATGATAGATCTCGACTTTTGTTTATTACTCTGTTTCCGGTTTAATTCTGAAGATATATGTACATATACGACTCCAGAATTTTCGAATACTGCTTTGGCAGTTGCTTTTGTAATTTGTGGACCAGTCCTTTCTGCCAGGCTTAAGCGAAGCCTTGTGCTATATCGAGAAATATTGTAGAGCACACATTTTTCTTTTTTATCTATGATGCTATGCACCTGATCAATTATATTGTACTTATTTCTAAGTCCAAACTGGTGAATTTAAACTATCGATTTTTCATCAATTATGTTTTGCAGTCGTTTTGCCAGCTTATTTTCAAATAACTTGGACAACGTTGGTAGTATCGATATTGGCCGATATGAGGTTATGTTACTTCGCAAAGTGGTTTTCCTGGTTTTGGTACATTATTACCTCCACATCCTTCCACATGTTTGTCACAGATCTTAACTTGAATGCAGCATTTATTACCTGCGCTAGTTTTGTAAAATCTTTTAGTGGAAAATATTTTAAAATCCCCCCCCCCCCCCGTAATTAAATAAAACGCTGTGTAATTTTTATATTTATGCATTCTTCAATTTCTTTGCAAATTTCTTTAGCTGTTACCGGTCAAATTAGTCTATCTTCTTTGCACCTAATTTCGATTCCTTGAGACAACAATCACTAGTTGATATACCGAGAACTGCTAGGCCAAGAAAACTACCTGTAACCCCAAACCGGCTGACCATATTGATATAGAATTTTAGAAAATGTCGGGTAATAAAAAAAGCGATGCATTCTTTTGAGCAGCATTCTAATTTAAAACAACTTATGAAATAGAATACAGTCAAAATTAAAACGCTAGGATGAATACACTGGAAGAAAATTACTGAATATCCCTAGAGGTATGCAAGTACGATTAATCTGGTAACACAAAATATTATTAGTGAAGTCACGGGTGACTATACCAACTCTCATTCACAAATCCCATCAAGCACAAAGTAACGATATAATGCGAGTATTCCCAATATTCATTTGTCATAATCAAATAAATTCACCCTCCATAATCGGTTCCTCAAACATCAGAGTGTTGATTAAAATAAATGACCACATCGATGGCAATAAATACAAAAATGAGCAATTTCTCAACTCAACGAATAAACGCTTTTGATTTATTTCCAAGTCCCAAGCGACACTTGTTACATGGACCCCATTCCGATAATATGTAGACCACTTCCTCCCACATCTCCGTTATAAAAAAGGATATCATGGATTTCTTGTTTAACTATTGCTCATTACAATTACCACCGTGCACCACTGGAGGTGGTGATAAAGTAATGGCGATAAATCCATCATACAAAAAAAAAAACGTCTTCGTCCTGTCGCCGTTGGTAGACGCGCTAAAGTATCATCAAAGTTGCATAAATTCACTTAAATAAATCACCAAGTGACGGTCGGATGTCCTTGCATTAATATTAACGACTGGTGTGTAAAAATTCTCATTTTGTCGGTTGACATTTTATTAAAAGAATGAAAAATGAACGACCTCATCGCCGGTACTAGTCAGCAAATGATTTTAACCTTTTTCGTCTACTCTAGCTACTGCTACTGCATCTGGTACGAGAAGTTGTGTATCATTTTGAAGATCCTTGAGCTCTTTTGCACACTAAGAGGTGCCTGTCAGTCTTGTCCATATACTTGGACCTAAGTGTAATGGCTAAAGTGGGTGGGATTTAGTACGGGTTAACATTTAACGTTGTTTTTTTCGGTTTTCTCCCGGTTCCAGATTTAATTGGCAAGTTGCTGTGTCAGAGATGGAGTAGCGCAATGTATGTGATAGCTGATGGGGGAAAAGTGAAATTGTTCACTTAATTGTGACTGCATAATACAGCAACCAGAAAAACATGAACAAAGGGATCATTTTGGGTTGATTGAATCTTTTATTGTGATTATTGCCATTTGTTAGATTGAGTTGTGAAGCGGAATGAAATGAAGGCAGATGAAGCGATGAATGAATGAACTAGATTGCGAAAGAAATAATTACAGTAAAGTGATGACAAATACCAGAGATCCTGAAACAACAAATTTGGATTACGAAGAAATAAACAAGATGTTGTGTGTATGGCTGCGATAATTGAAAGATCTTATTTTAATGATTTTCCAGGATCGATATGGAAGTGTGGCTCTCTGCTTGAAGAGAGAATTATGCCAACTTCGCTGTAAATATTTACTTCTTTACTTAGTCGAAAGCTTGACTGAGGCTTGGAAAATAATTTGAGTGACTGACCAGGTGCTTTCTAATAAATTTTGTATGTGGCCAAAAGATATAATAGCGTAAGTCGACTTATATCCGCCTTTGGTACTATACGAATCTCGAGTGTTCATTTCGGTACAGGGTCATAACTCCACAGGCCAAAAGTTCACATATCAATTTAAAACTTATACACATCCGGGTCATAAAACCACACGAAACTCCTGTGGACCTAAACTACTTACTTAGGTGGCGCTACGGTTTGCGGTGGACATAGGCCTCAACCAACATCTCTCCACTTAGCCCCGTCTTTGGCTAACCACCTCCATTTGCGCCCTCCAAGTTGGTTGAGTTACCCTTCCACTTGTGCGTGCCACCTAATTCGAGGTCTTCGTCTACTGCGTTGTCCCTCCGGGTTGGTGTTCATTCGCTCTTCATGTCCAAGGCATCTTCATCAGCTGATGCGTACTTTGCTGGCCAGGTCGATGTCGCTGTACATCTCTTGACAAGGCCTTACTAGTCAACTGCCTTCTTAGGCCAAGGAAACAGAGTTAGCCAAGTGTTACTCTTTGCTTGATTTCTGTTGTGGTATCATTGTCAGAGTTTATCGTGGAGCCGAGGTAGACAAAGTACCTAACCACCTGAAAGTTGCATCTGTCTATCGTGACGTTCTGTCTGATTCGTCGATGTTGTATGTCCCTTCTTGTTGGCAGCAGGTATTTTGGTTTGCCCTCATTCACCACTTAACCCATTTTTGCCGCTTCTGTGCTAATACTTTCAAACGCACCAGTGACATCTCGTTGAGTACTGCCATTGATGTCAATCACGTTAGCGTATGGAAGTAGTTGCACATCCTTTTAGAAAATTGTGCCCCTAGTGCTGGCTTTCTAGTTTCGCGAAGCTTCTAATATCTTAAAACTCTGCCTGAAGTGTAAATGTAAATCTGTGGATTGACACGACTGGAGATCATCGATCATGTGAAAGGATGATCAAATTAAAATCAATAACAGAAGCATACACTCGTTGAAATCGTAAAAAAGGCAGGCTGGGATCATATAAATGCAATAACACCAGCATTTGATTGGCCTTAGTAATGAAGTCATCCGAAACCGGAAAGCATGTAGATGTATATTGAGATCGAAGCGGCGAACCCCACAGGCGGACCAGTACAGATGCTATAAAGTGGGTAAAAGAAAATAAGTCAGAAGGCAGGTTTTAAAAATATTTAGAGTATAATGTTCCAATTCTCAGCTTTCTAGTCAAGTTTTAGGAACTCAAAATTGGTGACAGACCAACGGCCGGACGAATATGGCTAGATCGAAATAAGTTTTGCTGCTGATGACAACTACAGTAACTTTAAATGGTCTTTGACCAATATTAATGCTGTAACAAACTATTAGTCAAATGAAATTGCTTACATTTGGATAGGGTATAAGAATAAAGAATAAGAATAAATAGTGGTTCGATTGAGCCCGATTGCATGGGAACTAGATGATATAGTATTTTATGTAGGTACTGGAGATCAGGAGGTTAACATAACTGAAAACAAGTCCTGTGCTTAGAAGCGCAAAGCAATGAAGTTTTCAAAATGATTGTTTCGGAATGCTGAAAGTTGATACCTATGCTAAAATGTTGGTATCGATTTGAAGACCTTTATGATTTTACGTGTACTCAATCGCTGCAGAATCCGAAGCTGTGTACACCATTTTTAATGTCTACTAAAAACGTTGCAAAATTTGCCAACAAACTTTTCCCTATAACTATAAAAAGCGCATAATTATTTATTTACTATTTCACTCTTTTATATTTGGATAAAAATAATTGACATCCTTAGCACATCACCAGTGGCTTATGCTGTTTTCCCTTTTCTTCAGAGATGTAATACAACTCCATTCGTTAAACATGTTTCTTCTTCAACTGCATTTTCTTCCTTGTTAATATTTTTCTCTTCTTTCTTGTTTTGTACTTATCCATGAAAGCCTCACTTCATCATACCTCATCCAGCCATTAGGACTTAAATGTTCTATGGATAAAACCCACACCTTAAACTACTAACAGGAGTATGATTTAATGCATCCTGCGTAGCTAATTATTTCTGTAGAGAATTTTCTCGTTTAAGTATGCACTATGCAAGTCTGGCATGAATAAAATTAGAATGACTGGCTTTGTGCTACTTTAAGACCAGTCATCCCATTAACCAAGTTATATCCTAAGCATCGTAAAACTTTCTGAAATATTGCAAACATAAGAGTACATTCACTTCGTCCTTCCAATGGCTTTAGAGAGAATGACCATCAACTAACTGCCTCTGACACACGAGCAAATGCAGACTTTGAACATTCAGAAGTTATTGGATATGAAAGTGGAAACACACCTTTATGTGCACATACAAATTTATACAAGCTTTTAGATAACTAAGCGCAATATGAGTTAGGAACTTGGGTGATAAATGGCAGGAAGTCGGATGTAGATAATCCTAGAAAACATTGTTGTGAGCATTTTTTCCCAGCAATGATAAGTTGTTAAGAATGTTTTTTAAAATTTTTAAAATTGACAATTTTAAATGGCAGTTGTACATTCCTACTGCGAGGAAAGTTAAACTTAAAATTTAACCCTAGATCCTCCTTTTATCTCTAGATCAAAGAAATTCTAAAGATTAAAAGTCAGTCTGAAAATTAATCATCTTGCGGGTAAAATTTGTGCAATCAAGCTCATCAAGTAAACATAGGGAAAGGCTACAGTCAGCTTGCCCGAACTGTTGGATACCCTATTCCCATACCTATACCTCATAAAGTGGGCGCGCAAAAATCTAATTATGGTTGAATTGTTAAGAACGATCTACATATTTTGTTATGCATTATTTAAAGGAATTTATCGAAAAAACAAATCAGGATGGGATAAGCTGTATTAGTGACTGCATAACTTGCCTCATTTCAAGTTATGCAGTCCCTAATCCTTTAAATAATATCTACTCTGAGATATTGAATCGATAACCATTTGAAATTTGACTGGATAGGTAAGGCGGTAGTTTGTTGAATATAGGTGGTGCTATAGGATTAATAAAACGTCTGCTGTGCTCTTAGCAGGCTGGGGTATCCGTTTTGCCAGTCTTATGGAGAAAGGCGTTGAAATTTCCGTGTTCCGTGAGGAATTGGGTGACGAAGTAGTTGACCTCACCGTGTTTCCTGTCGTTCCACTCAGCCACATTTCTTATCAGCCTCGCTGTCAAGCTTGACTGATGCTGTAACTCTAGAGGGTCCTTCCGTTGCGAACTTTATCTGTTGCCAGAAAGTTAGTTTTGTGGCGAGACTCAATCCCAGATACCTCGCCGCATCCTTGCTCTTAATGACTTCAAAGCCAATTTGGAAGTAGATTTGCATGGGGATTTTCTTCTTTGTCAGAATGACTATCTCAGTTTTCTCTGTTCCCAACTAAGACCGTGCTCATCCATCCAGAAGGTTGTTTGTCGCATGACTTGGTTCAACTTTCTTTGCGCGTTTTCAGAGTCTCTTGCCGTTATCACTGCCGCGATGTCGTCTGCGTACCCAACGAGCAAGGTATCTTCGGGCATCTCCATCCGCAGTATGTCGTCATAGGATATATTCCAGAGGTCTGTTACCGAAATTGATCCCTGTGCGGCTCAAGATGTTACTTCCTTCCTTCCTTTATAAGATCATTGAAATCAATATTAAAGAAAGCTCCCAAATGGAGTTTTCGTCTTTTAGAGAGACCAGGGAAGGTGTAGAGAAGGTGGAGAACAGTATACTCCTCCTCCTCGTCCAAGCAGCTTCTGCAGAGGTCATTTGTTGCATTCTTGCCTGAGAGACAGTGTCCGGTGATTACATCAATTGTAGCACCAATGTGCAGTCTGTTCACAGAGATCAAACGCTTTGATAGATTGCTCTTTTCTCCAAAACATTATTTATGTCTTATGATGTAATCCTGTGAAAATGCAAGTAAACTTAAAGTTAGTTAGTTTAAATAAACTCTTAGCTGACGACATAATCTCTGACGTAATTATATTTCTTGTATTAGAATTACCTTTTGATGCCTCAAATATATAGGAAGCAACCCCTTGCCGTTATGGGCTAAAAAAGATCACCGCCAACAAAGAGCGCTTGTCGTAAAAGGCGACTGACGGAACCAATGACATCTAGGAAATTTGAACATCCAGGTGAGTCTAGCGACGGATTTAACATCTTACGCCTTTATAATACGTATCTTGAATATTGCTGCATTGGTATATAGTTTTACTTGAATGTTTTTTATAATCTTTATTTTAAATAAATATATAAATATTAGGCATTCAAGATACAGGGCCTAAAACCTAGCTTCTCCAACCATTTGCTTTCGTGGAGTGAAGGGACCTACAATTTTAAGCCGAATCCAAACGGCGAATTTGAGCGGTTTCTTATGACTATTGTCAGACGTTCGCAAGAGGTGGGCAGTGGCCAAAAAACTTTAAGGTGTTACTTGGCGCTGGCGGAATTTGAAGCTGAGGCCTTTGGAATAGTAGTCTAACACACTTACCTCTGCGCCACTTCGCCCACAATATTTGTTTAACCGAATTGCAATTTAACTGCCACAAAGAAAAATTATTATCAAAAAAAGCCAAGTTAATACTATTCTATCATCAATACATACGATTTTGCTTATTCGACTAATCTAGTTGTTCCTTCATTAACTTACCAATGGCCGAATTATAATTTCATTCAAGTGTCCTTCTCTCTAATCAAAAGTATGCTTTTGAGATTACCATAGGGATTTGCTGTACAAAGTAAAATAACAAAAATAAACGTCAGTCAATTCAGCTTTTCGAAATTATATTTAAGTTTTGTTATTTTTGTTCTAACATTTCCGTTCAACTTTTCCCATTTTCACTTACAGCATAGAATAGAAGGTTGAGCAATCGTGCCAACAGCAGGCTTCTATCAGTTGAAATGTATGTACATACGATGGTTAAAGTGTAAGTGTGCACAACTTGCCGCAACCCTCGTCACTTCAGCAGCATTACAATTTAATTTTAATATACCTGCTTGAATATAGAATTTCGTGAACAAGTGCTTACATATTTTGCAGCAATTGAAAGGATATCTATGAGGATGTGAGGTAGAGCTTGCAAAAGTTTCCGTTCTGTGTTCATTTAGCTGCAAAAAATTATATCATCAACAACTTTTCAAAAAAATATTTCAAATTAATGGCCCGCTACTGCAAACATTAAATGAAAGACCAGGAATTAAAGAATTTCGTTTTATTATTATTCGTCGGAGTGAATCTGAGCGTTTTGTGCCATTCATGATTCGTGTATGCCTGACGGATTCCAGTATTAAGTTATATTCATGTGAAGCAAATGAAGGTCGTGATCCCGTTTAATCAAAAGAAAATATTTAAGTTTGCACTATTTCAACTTATTTGTTGAATTATTGAGTGAAAGCATAGAATATGGGTTTTCATAGCGGTTTGTGGAACTTAAAGTATTCTATTGGATAATTTTCGTTATAGGTTGAACCATTAATGCCAAATCACCAAAACCAACTACATACTCGTACTTTTAAGCTTTTAGCATTGAAAACACTTCAAGAAATACAATTTGATAGATAGATATTTTTTTGTTCGTTATAACATTTATAAAGGCAAGTTACCACACTAGCTAAAATAGCGATATATTTATTTATTTATTTTATTTTCATCATACGGGGGTACACTTGGTCCTCTAATGGATTACATACTTAATTCGACAAATTATTAACATACTTAATTAACCTCACCAAAGTTTGTTAAAAGCATAAGCAATTGATTTTTGAACGTATTTGTACTTATATTAGAGTGAAGATCAATGAGATTCCCAACTGAATTAGCTTCTCTTAAGCATCTAGTTATGGTTTCTTAGGTCTTCGATATCTGATCTGTGAAAGCAGGTATGGACAATTTATATGGTTAGTTATTAGGTCTCTCACAAACATGATCGAAAAATACCTCCACCGAATATATAAAGGCAAGATTCCAATCAGTTGGCATCTAATATTATATGGTGAAAAGTCGATATTCCAATTAAGCTTTTTTATCGCAGCTCTAGTAAACCATTTTTGAATCTTCTCAATCCTTGTAGATTGAACCATATAATATGGATTCCAGATAACAGAGCAGTAATCTAAGGAAGACCTCACATATGCAAGTATTTTAGGGTATGCAGATCAGAAAAATCTTGAGAGTTTCGCAAGATAAATCCCATCATTGACCTGCATTTTGCGACAAGGCAGTCTATGTGACTAGTGAAATTGAGCTTACAATCGAATAATACGCCTAAGTCTTTTTTGGATGAGATGGTTTCCAAGTGTAGATTTGTTATACTGTAGGTAAACTGAATTTGTACCCGTTTCCGGCAGAATGTGAGGCTATTGCACTTTAAAACATTAAGATTTAAACAACTAATTGTACACCAATCTGATAATCTATTGAGGTCCTGCAACAATAAACAGTCCTGAAGTGATTTGATAGACCGAACAATTTTCAAGTCATCAGCGAATACTAAGCATTCAGAATTAAGGATGAAATTGGGAATATCATCAACAAATACAAGAAATAACAAAGGCCCAAGATGGCTGCCTTGGGGGACTCCCGAAGTAGCGTCAATGCGATCTGAGACAATACCATTAATCCTAACAAACTGCGAGCGTCCTCTTAACTAAGAATTGAACTATTCTAAGAGACTTGAGTAAAAACCAATGTTACGCAATTTGTTAAGAAGAATATCGTGGTTTACCCGATCAAATGCTACTGCAAAATCTGTGTAGATGACATCGCACTGCATCCCATTTTCCCTGTTGTTTGCGATAAAATTTGTAAAAATTGTAAGATTAGTCTCTGTGGACTTAAGAAGAGCTGTAAGTTTACCACAAACAAATTTTTCGAACAGTTTCGGGATAGTGGGAATTTTCTAAATTGGACGATAGTGAGTAGCATCTTGTTTGGGACCAGATTTATAAATCGGTGTTTTGAATGAGCTCTTCCAAGCATCCAGAAAAATTCCTTGCTCCAAGGAACTATTGATAAGCATATGAAGGGGCACGGAAAGTTCATCTGCGCATCTTTTTTAAATAATGGGAGGAATAACTTCAACGTCTCCCCTCAATCCTCATGTCGGATACTAAATCGGACAGCGCAACTACTACTTCAGAAATCGATAAATATAAGCTAAAAACGTTAATCGAAATCCATAAGTAGTCAGATATCGTACCTGCTCGTAAGATAGGCGCATTTTTTGAAAAGACAGATTGGAAATGGCTAGCAAATATGTTGCAAATAACTGAAAGGTCTGATGACAACGCGCCGTTATACTGCATACTATTAGGAATTCCAGTCGATTGCTTTTTGCAATTGATGAAACTCCAAAATCGTTTACTATTGACTTTAAGGACTGATTCCACTGAAAGGACATAATTGCTTACTTATATCTTGCAACTGAAATATTATTGAATTATTTAAGTATTATGCTACAATGAGATCGACCCCCATTTAAAAAAATAATAATAAGAACAAGAATATTATATCAACATTTACATAATGTACATATACTCGTATATGTAATTAAGAAATAAAATGTAAAATGATTATTGGATAATAATATTTACTCATGAATATAAATACATAATTAGGGAATAAGTGTACAAAAAAGTATAAATAAATAACTGAACCAATGGGAAAAAATCACTTAAGTAAATAAATAAACTAGATAGCTAAGTTAAAAGCTAAATAAATTAATTAATAAATAAATAAATAAATAAGCAAATGAATTAAAGAATAAACAAATTAACAGGTAAATAAATAAAAAAAATTAGTGTGCTTAAGACCACACGACTGAAGTAAAACTTCTTTCGCACCATCTTATTTAAATTGTGGGCGTGTCAGTGGGCGAATTCTGAAAATATTTACACATGAGCTCAAGGGCGCCTGGAGAGTCTATATTTTAAATTTCAGCTCCCTAGCTCAAACTTTTGTTTTTTGCCGTCCGACCTGAAAATCTGACGATGACGGTGACGCTCTGCATTTCCAACTAATGAACTGCGATTCATGGACACAATGACTTTACTCACTTCCGGTAAATTCCATCTGTCGGCAACTGTTCTCCTTTGAATCGGTTTGGATAGATGATGAGCTTAGTATTGCCCTCTATTGAGGAGAATCAAGGGTGTTTACCCATTCCACGAACCTTTCCGCCGAAATGTTGTAACAAAAGACTGTACGTTTGTCTACACTTCGGTATTGCCGGAAGTCTACGTTTGCGCCGGAAGTCTACATTGGTCTACACTTCCGTGTCGAATTCACCAGCTTACTCCCCAAGTCAAGCGTGCGTAAAGAAGTTTTACTTCAAAAACAAATAAATCAATAACTACCTATATTTTTAAATTAACAAATAAATGAATACATAGATTTACAGATAAAGGAATAAAATAAATAAATAAATTAACATATTATAATAATTAAATAAAATTAAAAAAAAAGAAAATAGAGAAGATTAACAACTCGGTATTGATTAAAAAAAGATATGCAAACAAATTATTTGTACATATAGAAAAACATGTGGAATTCAATCTCATCTTGCCTTAGTAGTACCTATTTAACTCATATATCACTGCATTATCGGAGAAACAACATCGAGTCCAGTGTAGTGTGATTCAGTTCAAAGGCACAAAATATGAAAAACCATTCCATAAGATGGAGTCGCCCCGCTTAGAACTGAGTGTGTCGCGTGATTTTCAATTGCTTTCGGTAGGGATTAACGATTATGTAAGGGTTCACCTCAGTTCATGAGTTTGTCATTGTTAACATTTTCATTCTTCGCTTCCTCCATTCATAATGCTTGCCATTTGGGTCATTTTCCACTACTGAACTTTTGGAGTTTGGATCGTGGAGACCAAATTAATGTATTGTAAAATTAAATCATTTTTGGTTAGTGTTGTAGATATAAGTTGTAAGAATTTGTGTATATATATCGAGTATAATTGAATAATAATCAAGTTTGGACCCACATTTTGACTGTCATTAACAGTGGCAATTATATGCCATTAACTTTCAGCAAGCTGCGCTAAACTACTAAGAAGATCAGTAATACAAAAACTATTACACCAGAACGTCTCAATAAGTTTGCGAATTCTTCCGAGATCAACTCAAAATTCAATATGTTACGTAGATCAGTGGTGGAATAAGGTCAGAGGAATTTCTGCATCATTTTTAATACTTTGTTCTGCTGTATTTGCAATTTTTCGATATGGCAATATGTCTTGTGTATCAGTATTTTATTCTCGTGAGACAATCAAGAATTTCTACTAACAAATGGATAAATCATCTTAATAGCTATACCTATTTTGTGCAGTGTTCTTGCCATTTGTTCTTTGACGGATAGTTTTTGATCAAGATAAACGGCTTAATATCTTACAACGGGCTCCCATTTATCTTATTGCCGTTTATACAGAACTGATAAGACGGTAAGAAACGAGGTTTTCTTTTTCTCTTAAAAAAAAGATAGCTTGAATCTTTTGAGCATTTACTTTAATTGTCCACTTAATATAATATCTGCTCAGTATTTCAGCCGCATTTTTTAGATTCATCTCAATGTTTGGACTGAATTTATGCGACGAATATATTGCAGTTTCATCGGCGTATACAGCAATTGGCAATCTGGTAAATGTGGAATATCTAATGTATACAAGTTGTATAACATCGGCCCAGAACTTAGCCTCGCTAAACGTCTGCGGCAATATTTAATAGATTGGAGGGAATATTATTGACAAACACTCTGTAACAACGACTTGACAAAAAAACTTTGGGCAAGTTTACAAAGAAATATTAAGGTCAAACATTTTGAATAAAAGGCCATTGTGCCAAGCCTTGTCAAATGCCTTCTCAATATCGAGAAGTATCAATGCCTTCGATTTTCCAAAAGTACGATTTATATCAATAATATTGCAAACTCTAAGAAATTGGTGGCTAACCCTGCAACTTCTAAATCAAACTGTTGGGGGAATATCACTTACGCTACTTAGTTAGCTTATCGCCCTATAGCTTTCAGGTTTATTACCACGCTTTCCTGCTTTCAAAATTCCACTTAAATACTAAAATGGGTCCTTATGTTGAATACTATCCAATAATATCCTGTGCTGTCCGTAATACCCAATTAATGGTTCAACAAACTCTGGCGCTACAACCAGGTGCAACTTCTTGTCTATTTGTTCAGCAAATTATACGCAAGACAGACCACCACTTTCAACCTCAGGTGGACATTTTTTTGAGAAGATATTTTGACAAATATAGCACAGTAAATTGCGTCCCACTAATAAATCCCGACATAAACAACGTGTTGCCGTCATAAAAATCCCGACTAGTGTATTGGTATTATTGGACAACCCTTACATAACTAAGTAGAGAAGAGGCAGTAAAATAAATTATACAAATTACCGAAGAAAATTTCATTCCTTCTTGTGTTGATCGACTGGGGTAAGCAATTCCATAATTGATTGATGACTTTAAGACTCTGCATAATCCTGCGGCCAGAGGTAATATATCGGCTTGCTTAAATAAAGTCGAAACGTTGCCGGACCTAAATTGTATGCTTGTGCCTTTTTTATACCGTTTCCTAAAGGCATTATAATTTTGACTCATAGTTTGTAAAATGTCTTAATATTGATCGCAGATCCCAACAAGTTACTTTATTTGTGATCAACATCGAAAGTTATGTCGTCGCCCATTTTCATTTCTTAAAACTCGATCTAGAAAGTTTAAATTTGGAACAGTCTCTAGTGGGATATTGTTATCCGCTATCGAAGAACTTAATATAAATGAAGTTTGTGTTCTTCATAAAGTATGGCGACAAGTCTTTCTTAACAATTCGTCGATAAAGAGGTGTTTGCCAGACCCACTTTTTGGGGCTTTTTTGAAGTAAACATTGTTTATGATAAATTGCTTTAAAAATGACAATAACAGTGTATACATATAAGCAAAATATGTAGTTCAATGTAATTTTTAAATGGCGGAGAATTTTATCGACAACCAAAACCAAGTGATGAGTTTTGTTAAAGAATTATCTTGACCGATTAACTCCCTGTCGCACTGTAAAACAAGGTCGCGAAGAGATTGAAAGAGGGATATTCCTTGACCATGGAACGGGTGAAATCAGGGAGGACACTTATCTTACTTACATGAAAAGTTAATATACTGGAACCAGGTGGGAAAACGCAAATAATTAGAACTTTAGATTGAAGAGTCTGTTTAGACGAAATGGGTTTAGAAATGTTTCTATCTTCAGCGTAGAGGAATAAGGCGGATTGTTTAATAACGCGCACAATATCGTTTGTACTATAAATGAAAAGAAGGTGACACAGATGCCTGCCTTGTGGAACACCAGAGGTGGCCAAGAAATTCAACGATAAGACGGACCTGAAACGAACACTATAAAAACGGTTTTCCATGTCAGAAAATATCTATTTGAACAGTATGGGTTCGAAACCGAGTGATTAACATTTTAACAGAGATACTCTTATCAAAAGCCTAACTGAAAGTTGAGTCTTTGCCCGTTTTGGAATATTTTTTAACAAATAAAAAAAATTAAAAATGTTGTGCTCCGCGAAGAAAATCCAAGTGCTCCTCAGAAAGATCGGAAAAAATGGGTTGGTGACGTTTTCCCCAAGACATAATCTCCAAACTAAAATCCCCAAACCCAAAATCCCCAAACTGAAATCTCCAGCAGCGAAATCTCCAAAGAGAGAATCATATTTGTTTTGGACATATTACTTGATTTAGTTAAGGTTGCACGAAATGTTATTTGAGAAGTAAAAATGTAATTCATTATAATGTTTATTATGTTTATTCAAAATAAGTAAAAAAAAAATAATTCGAACAAAAAAGAACTTCTTTGAATGTTTTAAACAAAACAAGAATTAATGTTATATTACTTACTTACTGCAAATTATTATATACAAAATTATAATACAAAATTAATAATTTCTATTCTTATTTCTATTATCTCCTTTCCCAACTCCTTTAAAAGTTGGTGTAAGCCTGCATGCTTTCTTCCTATAATGACTTTTATTCGGCGATGTCATGCCTCAACATTGTTTTGGGTTCTAGGAAAATTTTCTTTAGCAGCATCATAAACACACCAAAACTCGGGAGTATAAGTAACTTTTTTTGGGACATTAGATGAAGAAATATATTTTTTTTAAACCATAGAGTCAATTTTTTGAACTCCTGGTCCGAATCCGCATCCAGTGCTGCAAAGTACTGTGAAATTTCGTCTGGCGGCACAAAGGCAAGGCTTTTAAACATTCGGACATTAATATTAAAATGTTCGCTATTTCCATATCGCTTTGCTAAGTGCTCCTTCTGTACCCTTCGCCAAATTATCTGGCCGAAGTGAAAGAGGCATCCTTTATGGTCAGAGCTAGGAAAGGATTGCAGGCTCAAAATCTGAAATTATCCTCCTAGGGTTAAAATTAATATTTTCCTTAAAACGGATCTCAATTAATTCCTTAAAAAAATCATTGTAAGACTCTTTTGATTTTTTGCTCATCAAGCAAAAAACAAGAGGCAACATTTGTCCTCCCACCTGTCCATGGATGCTGAAAAGTTGTCGCATGATAGTTGGTACGATGTAAAATGTGCCATCCATCAGCCAGCATCTAGCATCACGAAGGGTTTCTAAAGTGAATTTTATCCCAAGAATAATATTTATTTCCCAATTGAAACGCGTCTCACTTAAAACAAAAAGTTAATTTTCCAAATATTTTAAACTGTTTGGAATATTAATTGAAGAAATCTCTGCAGGCTCACTGAATTCTCTGTCAACATTACGCACACGCAATACTTATTTTTTTTTGCGCCTCTTTTGCTGGAAGATAAACACGACAATCTGACTCACAACTAAAAGTAGCTTCTCTTATCAGCTAAGATGCAAGTAACTCTCTTGTCTCTGCATTTTTTTTAAGTTCATTGCTAACACGTAATAATTCTTTTTCATGGGCACGTGGATCGTGATTATGTGTGATATTTGATCTTACTACTATCTTTTTCATTTTCTTCAATTGTCACAACACCATCTAGGTATAATTTTGTTTTTTGTTTTTTGAATGGAAATGATAGCCATATCCATTTATAAATAGCTTTTTTCCTCCTTTATTGGATTATAAAACAATAATCTCATCCATAATAACTATATTTATTAAACACAACAGACTCTTCCGGCTATGAATACACTTGACAGACTGAAAGTGCATTCATAATTTGTTGTTCAGAAACATAATCGTTATCATGTCATAACGGTAAAAGAATGTCATGCACATGCCGCAAGAGAAACGTTGTTTGTAGACGTGGAGATTTTGGCAAAAAAAAATATTTCTTTGGGGATTTTTGCCATGGAGATTTTCTCTTGGAGATATTGGCAAGTTGGATTATTTTTTTGGAAATTTTGTCCAATGGTGTTTTTTTTTGGGGATTTCGTACGACTCCCGGAAAAAATATCAAAATTCCATCAGACTATCTAGCTAGCTAATTTTGCGGTCCTGAACCTTAATAGAACTTTGTCATTTTGTTCGCAGCGTCACTTTGAGGGGTTTGATCCAGATTGCAAGTGCAAACCGACTGATTTCTTCAAAAGCAAGTACAATGAACAAAATCCGAAACAATTATTACTAACCACTCAAAGACAGTGAACGAAAACCCTTCGATAGCGTCCTACTAAGTCAGTTGCCGAATTGCCCAAACTAGCGAAGCCCATACAATCGATGGAAACTTAATCAAGCCATGCGTTAAGGACATTGTTGAATGTATGTTGTGTAGAAAGGCCAAGACAGTATTTGACACCGTTCTTTTGTCAAATAACACAAATCGCGACGAATCAGAGACTTAGCAGAGGATGTGAAAGCTACTTTACTTTCACGAATAAAAGTCACACCATTTTCGCTGCAAATGGATGAATCAACGGACGTTGCAGGGTTGGCAATTTCAATAGTATTTGTGCGCTACCAATACCTGTAGTCCATCCTCCGCTACAACTGGCGCTAAAATTGTTATTTTAATAGACAATTTCTTTATAGTCAATAATATCGCATGGTTTAATTGCGTGGATATGTACACAGACGGTGTCAGGCCATGACTGGAAACACGTCCGGTGCCGTCTCAAGAAAAAAAACAAAATTTCAAAGAATGCAGCTTTAGTCAATGCATGCTACACCGCCATGCCATTGCAATGAAAAAACATAGGAACGGGCTGCAGTCCGCTTGGGCGAACTGTTGGATACCCTATTCTTTTTCCTATACCTCATAAGTGGGCGTGACAAAGGTTTAAGTATGGTTGAATTGCTAAGAACGCTCTACATATTTTGTTATAAGACATTGAAATTTGTTTTATTTAACTGTGGGCGTGTAGGCGACTTAAAAACAAATTACGCATGAGCATAAAGGGCCGCTAGAGAGTATATATTATAAATTTCAGCTCCCTAGCTCAAACTTTGGATTTTAAAAAAAGGTTTTTTCCAAAATTTTGTTTTTTTGAGTTTGTGGGCGTGTCTGTGGGCGGATTTCAAAAATTCTTAAACTTGATTATTTCGGGACCCTAGAGAGTATATGGTTAAAATTTCAGCTCTCTAGGTCCAGTTTAAACGCCTAATTTTTGCCGACAGACGGACGGACGGACGGACATGGCTAGATCGACACTACTATTGATGCTGATCATAAATATAGTAACTTTTTTTAGGGGTCTACGTGCAATATTAAGGTATGTTACAAACTATGCGTCAAAATTAATATACCCTTAGAATAGGGTATAAAAATGCCATTCTCCCTAGAAGAGGTCTTGTACGATAGCGTGAAAATAATAAACTTTATTATATCACGACCTAAGAATATAAGACTATTTAAAGTATTGTGCGGGGATATGGGTAGTCTGCATATGTCTTATATAAGGTGGTTTTTTTTTTTTTTTTTTTTTTTTTTTTTTTTTTTTTTTTTTTTTTTTTTTTTTTAAAAAAGGAAATCCAAATCCCAGAGCACTCAGACTCGGTAACGTTCCATTGTACTACCAGGCAGAAATCCTCCTTTTTTTGTAGAGGCATGTGATTGGGTGGCGTATGTTGTTGTTCCCCATGGGGATTGAACCTGCACCGCACGGGTCACAAGCCAACACACTAACCTCTACACCGTCGCCACCCAAGGTGGCTTTCTCGAGGCTCTTTGAAATGAGGGCTGACGTCACAACCGTCCTAATTGACGACAACTTTGCTTTGGGCGACAGGTTGTGTAATGCGCGTTGGCTAAGGAATTTGGGGTATCCAGAAGAAACTTTTAAAAAGTAAATGAATTGTTTGTGTCAAACCAGTAGAAGCATTTTAAAATAAAACTTTTGGGGCTAAATCAATAAAAAATCGAAGCCTAGTCAACGAAAGAGAAAATAGATTTGGACATTCCCGGCCATACCTATTTTAAATGATTTTCATGTTCACCTGCTTGTATGCTCGATTGTTTCCACTGCTATTTTTCGGAAGAATACCACGCAAATATTAAGGAAAACGTGTGGGTTGCAAACCCATACTCTGCCGCGTTGAGAAAGTAAACTTCCCTGATATCGTAGCAGTATGAGTGCTTAATAGATTTAACATCAGATTCTGCGATAAAGAACAATTTTACAACGGAGAAGGCACTATCAGAGTTCTTGTGTATGTTGCAGAACAAAGTCAAAAAATTTCGGATAAAGTGAAAATAATTCTTCTGTCCTTGGAACCAAACCGAGACATAAATCCCTTCTCGATGCAGAGCAAGATATTCGGTTGCAGTTATCCTAAATTCGACCAGATATACCAGCATTGTGCAGATCCAAACAAATACATATCTCTCACTAGAATACAACTTTCGAAGCTATGGCATATTTGTTTAAACATCATATTTATGTATTCATTGAGTCCTTACTTTTTCAAGTTACCATTATTGTTTTTTTCGGTTAAGTTACTCATTTTTTTACCCTATTCTAAGGGTATATTAATTTTGACGCATAGTTTGTAACATACCTTAATATTGCCCGTAGACCCCTAAAAGTTACTATATTTATGATCAGCATCGATAGTAATGTCGATCTAGCCATGTCCGTCCGTCCGTCCGTCGGAAAAAATTAGGCCTTTAAACTGGACCTAGAGAGCTGAAATTTTAACCATATACTCTCTAGGGTCCCGAAATAATCAACTTTACGAATTTTCAAAATCCGCCCACTGACACGCCCTCAAATAAATAAAACAATTTTTTTGAAAATCCAAAGTTTGAGCTAGGGAGCTGAAATTTATAATATATACTCTCTATGGGCCCTTTATGCTCATGTGTAAATATTTTCAAAATCCGCCCAATTATTATTTTTTTTTTTTGAAAATTCAAAGTGAGCTAGGGAGCTGAAATTTATAATATATACTCTCTAGGGGCCCTTTATGCTAATGTGTTAATTTTTTTTTAAATCCGCCTACTGACACGCCCACAATTAAATAAAACAATTTTATTGAAACACCCAAGTTTGAGCTAAGGAGCGTTTTTTTTGATAAAATCCTTTAAATGTTGTATAACAAAATATGTAGAGCGTTCTTAACAATTCAACCATACTTAGACTTTTGTCACGCCCACTTATGAGGGATAGGAACAAGAATAGGGTATCCAACAGTTCGCCCAAGCGGACTGTAGCCCGTCCCTATGTTTTCAGTGTAGTAAAATTCAAAATAAAATTGCTATTGCATTTGCATAACTGCGAAAATTGCATACGGCCGCGACTAAAAAAAATTGTAAACCGGTTTTATAGGATATGAATGTAATAATTATAGAAAAATATTTCAAAAATTGTACTTTCCCTTTTTGAGGTTAACTTAAATCGGTGTTGTAAAAAACATTTGTATGGAAGATACCGTTATTTGAAATGATAAAATAAAAAAAAATGCCTACAGATATAAGCCTAGAAACCCCAAATACGAAGTTTGCAGAAAATTCATTTATCCACTGTGGCTGGAGGAGCCTTAATGGCAGATGGGACACACATTATTTTTTTATATATACTGTACCTATATGTAATATAATATAAAAATTCTAAATAAACTGAGCTCAAAAGAATATTTTGACACATGGTTGAAAAATTATTTTATAATCCTTTTAACTCCAGTGCATAGGCGAACTCAATAGCAAGGGACCACTAATTTAAACTCCACATTAAAATTGTTATTGGTAAAGCTTATTCAGTTGTCCTTCAAAGTTTAATCGTTTTTTTTCATGTAGGAATCCCTTTACGTTTCATGCGTTAGCAAATAAAAACAAGGATAATATATATTTAAAGCCAAAATACGAGTAAATATACAGTGAGGGAATCAGAGAAAAGACTTGAAACTTGAAAAGGTTAGGGAAAAAAATATTATTTATACGACTTAAATCAATTTAAAAAGCAATATATTGAGCTTAAATAAGATAAAGAGTAATCGAATATATATACTTGACCCAATACAGAACCGTGTATAATTATTAAGGTACGATAGGAAAAATAACCTTTTAAAGTAAACTACCTGTCAATAGACGAAGACTTGACATAGCAGCGATGTATCGAAATATTTCTTAATGCAGAGGATGTTAAAAATGCAAGTTTAATCTCACATAGGGCGAGGACAAAATTCAAGCCATTTTTGAACACTAAGGCTTATCTTATATTATAATCCACGCCCGTAATTGCCTCCTATTTTTACACTCTGTTGAATATTTTCACCTTACATTTTTTTGTGAAAGCTCTTCAATAGCTGACACATTCAACAATAAGTGCCATCATAAAATCAAGTATCTGTTCCACTTACGATGAGACACAATCATTTTTGTTTCAATTATGGAGATCCGTTAACGTCTGTAGAAGGCATTGAAGTGAAGTAAATTACATTATAAATTGCAAAGCCTCCGTACACAGCTTCTACGGTACTTCTGCTTTTAATATCTACCGCACTTATTTACGAACCTTTCCTCTAAGCTTCAATTCCCTTAAAATGGTTTGCAAAAGCCTAAAACTTAAGCACCGTAATGTATCTAGATGAGCAGAAGCCAATGCGAAATGCAAATTAATTATGCGCCTTCATATTGCACGTACTGCAGTGTTCGACCCAATAACATTATAACTCATCTCTGGAAAACTTTACATTTTGAAGTTTATGCACCAAATATTTTCTCATAAAATTGGGACAGAAGCAACGCCATGCCAGCATATCAAGCAGGAATCGAATTTGAAAATATTTTCCCTCTGTCTGTAATTAAATTAAGAGCCAATTGGTTAAACACTTTCTACCATATCTGCATGTATTCTCTAACCAGTTCGGAAATTTCTATAATTTCTAAAGGATACTGAATGCAAGGCATATTGAGGTTGCTACAGGAGAATTGTATTCCATCAGCGTAACGCTACTATTAGACGGGCATGATTTTGCAATTTTTATAAGGCAGTAACGTCACAGAAATCTTGTCATTTTTGTGGCATCTGACTGCGGTATAGAGCATGACAGAAACGCAAACCAAGGCTTATTAGAAAAAATGGCAGTTAAACCCAAAAGTGGAATGTTTGACATGGCAGTGGGTGTGACATGCCATTTCAAAATGACACTTTTTAGAATGTTTTTCATGTGGCATGCGCTGCAGTATGGCACAAAATGCATGAACGACATGCCAAGCCTCAGTGTGGTATGAAATGGTAATTTGCTATTACAAAGACGTGTTTTGGACATTTTCAAATGGCATTGAGCCGTGACACATTGTGATTTTGGCTCGAAGATACTTACAGTGGGTGATCAAATTATTACGGCCACCTTAACAAATATAATTTTTTCAGGATTTAGTGGGATGGTGGAAAAACGCCTTATATGCGTTAAGGCTCATAAGGCCTGGACATCCGAAGACTGGTTAAAGGTGATAACATAATATGTCGGCTTTCAATAGATTTTTTTTTTATATTTTGGAGATATATTTTCACAATTTTCGTGGCCAGCGTTTTTTTGTAGGTCTGCTTTTCCGATGAATCAACGGTTTACATTTTGTCGGATAAGTCCGAGTGCATGCATTCCCTTTTATATTTTTCGTTTGCCCTCCTCCTAACAAACACGCAATACGTACTTTCAATTGCATAAAGTCGTTCACATTTGTAAGGAAATGTATCCAATGAAAATATTTATATACATAAAAATAATAACTCACATCGTATCAACCGATTCGTTCAAATTAGCTGAGAACGAAATCAAGCCAGTGGTAAGATTTGCTATGTTTTTATAAGTGGTGTTTTTTATACAATTTAGTCATTCCTAATTTAACCTGTAAGATAAAACAAATCTCCACTCAGTAGTAAAGGGTATAAAACCTAGCTTCTTAAACCACTTTGCTTGTGCGAAATGGAAGGGACGTAGGTGCCTCTTGCATTTTTCTGTAAAATTAACCGTTTTTGGAGTAGAGCGCTTAGAAGGCGACTTCATTATGACGATGCACTCGTTTCCTCACCACCTGCGAGGTAGAATGCAAGGCGCGTTTTTTTTTACATGGTTTCCCTCGTAGGCATAATAAATGATATGTAATAAGAGGTTATTTTATTTAAAAGTGAATAATTTTTTATTTGAATACTGAAAAATACAAAAAAAATAAACTTTTGTATATAATTTTTTTTTTGTCATTCATTGTCGATATCTTCAGTTTCTATATCATTAACAGTGCTATGATCAGGATTAAATTGATGATTACCCTCTTTCTCAACTGCTTCCCTACTGGACCGCCCGTGGGGTCCTTGGGTGGATGACATAGTCTGTATAGGAATTGCGGAGATAGTGGACTGTAATCAAACTCTTGTAAAATAAAATAAAAAAACTCAAATAGTATTTGGGTTGAGCGTAGCAAGGATCACGTCTTCTTTATTTGGAGTTCAAAACTGAAGTGAGTACGTTGGTGGTGCAATACCCGCAGAAAATACATAGGTAGATATCAATCATGCGGCGGTGTGGGTATATACATACTTATGCACATCCTTCCTTTAAAGATGCCATCTCTAATATCGATATTCCCAGAATATCTAACATAGTCATTGTTATTAGGGGCAACTATAATAGGGTGGCGACGGTGTAGAGGTTAGTGTGTTGTCTTGTGACCCGTGCGGTTCAGGTTCAATCCCAATGGAGAACAACAACATACGCCACCCATTCACATGCCTCTACACCAAAAGGAGGATTTCTGCCTAGTAGTACAATGGACCGTTACCGAGTCTGAGTGATTTGGATTTCTTAAAATAAAAGTGGTCTGGGTGCAAGGTCCACACGACTAACTTCCCAGTGGGATCAATATGATTTATGCGATTAGTGGAAAATTTTGAAATGTGGTTAACCATAAGATATGGTTAAGAATTATTTAATATTAAAAAATGCTCTTTAATATTGTTCATGGAAATTAAATGTTGTTAATTACAGCAAAGTGTTATATACATACATATATTAATGCAACCATTGTTATGAACACGGAGACCTGTAAATGTATATTTATGCGAAATAACGGAGCACAATGTAATAATGATTTGCTCAATAACAAATGACAATAAATAGTACAAATAAAGGCAAATTATTATAGTTATTTATTTACTAACAAAAAATTGCAGGGCCGATTTCGCTGGAAACTTAATCAGTTCTGAGTTACATAATTACGCTTCGAATAAACCCGGTCGCATGTCAATATCATCTTTGGTTCTTGAGATAATCGTGGCGAAAGATAATTTCGAACGCACATACGAACATACACACATACTTACATACACAAACAGAGACATCTCCATAAAAATGTTGGATTTGGATTCTGGTGAACTTGAAACGTGGAGATATTTCAAAATCCGCGATTCACAAAATCGGTCCCATTACAAGAACTTCCACTGGGATGTTAAAAAAAAACTACGATGCAAACGGAGTCACAACGCGTATGAAAAACGCCCTTAAGACGGCCCAGACTGGTGCAACAGAAAAAATCTTTCCATCAATACAAGCAAGGCTATCCTAGCTCCTTAATTAAAAGAAGAAATTTCACCTAGTTCAAATTTTAAAACGACGAGATCGTTAAATATTTCGAAGAAGTCAATTATCTTGCAGTAATCCTATACAAAAGGCTTACTTTCGAACTTCTTCTTCCTTTAAAGGCGGTGAGGTTTTGATCAGGATTAAAGGGATCATAACCGTCCCACTTCACTACATCCCTACTGGTCCGCCTGTGGGGTTGCCGGTTCGACCTCACGAAATAACGGCAGTCCTCCCGATTTTGAATCACTTCGTCACTGAGGCCATTCGTTTTTTGGCCTACCTCTCTTTCGCGTTGGTATGGGAACGTTGATTGATATAGTCTTTTTGACAGGGTTCGTAGGATCCCTCCTTTGAAAATGACAGTAACAAACGGAGCCAGTCGCACTGACTGTATTTAAATATTCAATATTACCATCACCTCTAAAATACAGTGGAGGTCGTTTGTATAATATATAGTCGATTTTACTAAGTTCCAAAACCTCTATAATATAATTGTATTTTTCACAAAACGCCCAAGTATCAGATAGAAGTTTTTAAGACACTTAACAACATGAATAAAAAGCAATAGAGTTTACGCCTTGGTGTACGGTATACAATACCGTATGTGTGCATTCTAGTCGCTTTCTCAGCGCTCTACTCCAAAAACGGTTAATTTTACAGAAAAATGCTAGAGGCATTTCTTGTCGATAATTTCACGGCAAACAATTTTTATGATGACCTCTATTGACGTCCGAGCAATAGATCGTGAGATATTTGCGAAAAACAGATTTTCGCTTCATAACTTTTTAAGCCGGCACGATATCCATGTCCATTTTTCACATCTTCATTACAACGCCGTAATAAAGGTGTATACAAAAAATCAGCTCACTAGGAACTATTCCGCAGATTGGGGTTTAAAATGTCTAAAATGACTGGGCTATTAGTAGTCCGATGCACTAACCATTGAGCCACTGCGCCCGACGAGAGACAGTATGTATTCCAAATTTCAGCTTCCTACGAATTTTTGATTTCTTCGATGAAAGATATTTTTTTTAAACTGTGGGCGTGTCAGTGGGCGGCTTTTAAAAATGCTCACACTTGATCATTTCGAGCCTATATATGTAGAGTATATGTTCCCAACTGCAGCTTCCTTGCTCGAAGGACACGAACAAATTGTGTATGCATTCATGTGTTTGTATAAAATTAATTGTTTATATGTGATTAAAAATGTACGCAGTGTAATGTGCAGTTTGGAATCAGCTCTTCCGAATTATTCCTTGTATTTGTACTTCTTCAATCTTCTTCTGGATATACATATTAACCGGAAAATGAAATTTTTCGACATTGCATTCTCTGATTTCACATGATATAAAATTATTCCGGCATTTTCAAGTAACTTCAAGCATTTTCAAGTAACTTAAAGTAACTTCAAGCATTTTCAGGTAACTTCAAGTAACTTCAAGCATTTTCAAGTAACTTCAAGTATTTTCAAAAAAATAATTGTGGGCATTCCAGTGGGCGGATTTTGAAAATATTTACACATGAGCATACAGGGCCCATAGAGAGTATATACATATTATGAATTTCAGCTCCCTGGCTTAAACTTTGGATTTTCAAAAAAAAAAAATTATTTATTTGTGGGCGTGTCAGTGGGCGGATTTTGAAAAAAATTTATCCCGAGCAGTTTTAGGAGTCATAGATCATATATAAAAAATTTCAGCTTTCTAGCTCAAAATTCGATTCTTTCCACAATTTTGTTTTTTTGAGTTTGTGGGCGTGTCTGTGGGCGGATTTCAAAAATTCGTAAACTTGATTATTTCGGGACCCTAGAAAGTATATGGTTAAAATTTCAGCTCTCTAGGTCCAGTTTGAAGGCCTAATTTTTGCCGACGGACGGACGGACGGACATGGCTAGATCGGCATTACTATCGATGCTGATCATAAATATAGTAACTTTTAGGGGTCTACGTGCAATATTAAGGTATGTTACAAACTATGCGTCAAAATTAATATACCCTTAAAATAGGGTATAAAAAGGGAACTTATATTGGGTTCCTTTGAAAGACAAATACTCCGTCGGATCCGTGGGCGAGAAGGTCGAATAGAGGAGAAGATACAACCGCGAACTCTAGGAGCTGTACCAAGATGTGGATGTAGTTGAAAGAGCTATATCACGTCGACTACATTTCCTCGGCCACATTCAGAAAATGGACAATGTTCCTCCTGCAAAGAGGATCTTCGAAGCAGAGTCCCCAGGTTCGAGAAGACAAGGAAGACCGATCCTCCCTTTTAAAGACCAAGCCATCGCGGATGCCAGCCAGTGCGCTTGGTCACGAGCACTGTAATATCGTGGTAAGAGTTGTTCCGTTTTCTTCTTCGATCTTTGTAATGCAGGCATTTCATTTCATTTCGTTTATTTATTAAGAAGAGTCTACACGCATAAAGATATAAAAAAAATTGTAAATATCGTATAAATCGTTTACAATTTCCCTCCTTGATTAGGCTTATCTTTTAAGAGGACAAGTCCTCTATTCGCAATAAAAAAGTTGTATCTTTGTTCAAAAAGCAAGCGTTTTGTCCTGTTTTTTTTTTTGATTCTCAGTTTTTTTCAATTTTCCTAGGAAACGAAACCACAATAACTATTTTATTCAACACACGGAAATAAACGCAGAGCATAAAAAAGTTTTAGTGTGCACACGGTCTTAAAAGTATTATCATAACAAAAAGTTAACTCACCCATCGCTGAATCATATCATGGTGTTGTGTGCATGTTTCATCTGCATGTTTTTCCCACTTTGTATCAAACTAAAATCACTCACATTTATTTTCGTAAACTTAGTTTACTTGGTGTATACCTAGTTAATTTAATTTTGTCTGTATCATTCTTCTGTATCTCCAACTTTCTTTTCTTCAACAAATTTCTTGTCTTCTTTATAAATAAATTTTCAAAACGTTGTTTTTAATATATTTAAGCTGTACTTTTTATAAGTGTTTTGCTTTTTATGTACAGCGTTTCTTATTATAACTATTAAATAAATAAAAAAAATGTTAATCGTTTTTGTGACAATTAAAATGAAATACCCAAGCCTTAGTGCATTTAATAAAAGACACTCGTCATTTTCGGCAGATACGCTATAAGAGATTGTCAGTGAATACATGTGATTCATAAAGTGATGTTTATTTTGATTGATTGCAAAAATTACAATCTTGTTGAGGCGAATTTCATTTGACAGAGGATTGTATATATAAAGCAACACAGAATTTCTGTCCTCATTTGTGAATAACTTTTCCACTGTAATGAAAGAAGATGATTACTAAGCAGTGTGAACGAAAACAAAGTATATCGAGCAGCTTCTCTGTGGCAAACTTTAAGAGACCTACAAACATCATAAATCTATTTAAACTGCTGGTTCTTGCAAAAAAAGTTACAAAATATCTTATTCGCAGACTTTTTTTATTGGTCGACCAACACCAAGTATTTGCAGTAAAATGTGCGTTAGCTTATCATACCGTAGTCCACTACTTTGGCTTCAGATCTGTTGACTGCAGCATAAGTTTAAGGACATTTATTTTTTTATATTATTTTAACACATTTCTTACGCGCTCATAAAAACTCAAGCATAGTAATCAATGTTTAAGCTCCCTTTTAACCAAATAGTTTAATTATTATTTGTTTCCTTTATTGGAAGTTTCTTTCGGCCACCATAACATCCTTTTACCATTTTGTTAAATACGCTTAGTGGAGAAAATTTAAAAAATCTCATTCGAGTCACTAAGATCCCATTTCCAATGCAATAAAGGAAATTGCCTTCATGCACATCTTAGCGAAACAGTTTTCCTCTCTCCTCTCTGGCTCGGTCCTTCATTATTTTTTTTAAATAAACGGTCCATTCAGACAGCTTTGCATCAAGCTTTGATGGTTTTACTATTTCACTGTCCAAAAGTAAAACTTTGTCTTCAAAGTAAAATTGCTTATAATCTGTAATAGCTTCCAATGCAATTTGCATTCGAAATAAACCAACCAAAGGTAAGTAACGAAATGAAGATTCTTAATAAAAGGACATCTTTGGCATCTTACATTAAATCAAATCTGAAACTTTTGATATAACGAAATAGAAAAAATGAATAAAAATACTGCAACAAAATCCATGAAATTAAACCTCTTTCCATTGGTAATAGAATTACACAACCAAGGGGATCGAGATAGAAAGGAAGCATACAATGACGCCCACAAAGTTTTTTTTTAGTTTTTCTTCTTCTTAAAACTCTAAAAGGCTTCATTTCTGGTTTATATTCCCTTTTTAGTGCTTATTCGCACCCTTTAACTATATCTACATTTTGTTTTTTATTTTTTTTTTTATTTCATGCTGCTCTGTTCCAATGAAACAATAAACAAAGTTCTCGCTGCCATCCTTCATTTTCTCTGGGAAAATTTCTCTGGAAATCGTAATGTTGCAGACAAATAAGCTGGGAATAGTCAGAAAAGGAATTCTTATGCCGCGCCGCAGCCAACCAACATAAAACGAGGATGAGGCTGTGTACTTTTGTTTCGTTGACAGAAAAGTTTTAAGTTGTCTTCCAGATGTGACTGGGTGTACCTACGCACGAGTACGTAGGTTATGACCGAGTGTGTTGCGGCGGAGAAGGAGGATGGGAGCCTTTGTGCTTCACATGGGTAACAAACTTTTAGTCATGTGGTTTGAGCTCTTTAAAATAGTTTTAGAATTAACTTGGGCGGAATCAGATTTGCTTCACGTGGATGGGCGGTTAGCAATGCCACTCGCACATGTTTTTTCATCGTTCCCGTGCGGATAGTAGACACATTAATGTGGTTGAAGGCTTTGGCTTTGGCGTGCACTTAAGCATATTGTAATGGTGACATGTTGAACTAAGTACTTTGTTTAATGTACTGAGTACTAGATACCTACATGGTGGTGTGTGGTGATTGATAAATTCGGAGCCATATGACAACTGTAAAATACGCCCACCCACCCATCGTCCACTAGATTTTAATACAATTATCACTTTTGTTATCAGAAGATTTGAGCTTGAGGCGGACAGCAAAGTTAACTCACTCAAATGTAATTTGATAGTTTGTAATTGTATGCATAAAGTTTCTACCGCTTTATACTTAATTGCCTGCTTCCATTCCACTGCGGTTTTTGGTTCTTTTAATTACATGGCATAAGGTGCTTCTGAAGCTTCCATCGCTTCTTGTGTGTGATGGGTTTAATCAAGTGTTCGGTGTGGATCAGAAAAAAGGAAATTATAACAATCGGATTCGTCATGGGAAGGGTGGGTAATTGAGTATCCAGAGTCAGAAGTTTTCGCCTCTTGGTTAAATTAATTAATTATTTTGGAAGGGTGACTTAATTTTTATTGAGAATGACACTAAATGCGGCGGATAATATAATTAGATATATGTAAATAGAGTCTTAGAATATAAACATATTTAATTCGACATTCGATGGGAAAACTAATATGGAACATATCGATTGTCTTCGTCAAGAGAGAAAACTTAGGTGGACTGGGTTAAGAAGGGATATGAGGAGTGTAAACTCTCACCGAATACGAGGAACCAGAATGCGCCCATCGCGATTCCTAGAAAATCAATTGAATATAAAAGTCAAAAAAAAAAGAACAAAAAACAAAAACCTTACCTCGAAAAACATCCAATTTTCTTGTCGAATTTAATCAACCTCCTGTTTCCTCTAATTGCAAAAAACTAAATTATTTTCCAACGAACTCAATCATCGCAGAATCTGTATGTATCCATTTAAGGCACTCTGAGCAGTTGGTCATCTCACAAGACAATATAACAGTTAAAGTTCGAATTAGCTTCATGCTTAATCTATGAAAATGTGGTGTGCCTTAAATATGCTATGCCCACCAGTATTTGAACCTCACTGATGTTTTACTCACCTTCCCTACAAACAAGCTCATCAGCTTTCTCATAAACTCTTATTTTGCATTGTTTTCAGCATAGTCTCACTCAATTCTGAATGAATAATTGCCATAGCCTTCTCTCAGAATTAAATTAATAAGTGTATATACTGGATCTACGGAGAAAATGCCAGAATTCGTTCGATGACTTATTCTAGAGCCGCTTGTGTCTCATTAAGCCTCGTTATTGCATCTGTTTCTCAATCAGCCCTCCCCCGATATGATATTTCATACAGAATGTACCATCCGCCAATATATAGGTACATAGGATCTCCAGGCAATCTTCTTCTTCTTTCTTTACGGCCAGACTGATTTTCCTCTTACGACACCGGTGAGCCCAAGTCAACAAACATTTAAGCCGAACTTTAACTTCCAAGAAGCTAACAACCTTAACACGAATCCTTTTCAACAACTTGATCGCTATTTCAACAGCGACATCTCGATGACCAACATAGAAGAAACGCAGGGTTTTTCCAAAATAGCTTCGAGGAACCTTCAGGCTACCTAGATCCAATTATACACCCAACTACATTAACTTTTGTTAACATATCTTCCCCAGTTTGTAGACCTCTCAGATTCCTTTCATTAATCCCGAATATATTTCAACCGAAAAACAGATCAAGTGGGAACCTGTGAATATCACGACAGTTTTTAAGAAGTACCAATTAGAAAATCAGGCCAACTTTCCGATGTTCGAAGAACATAATCAAGTAGGATCATTTAGATTCCTTATTTTTAGATTCCATAATTTCTTTGATGGTCTCTTGGGCCTAGGCGCACTTTTATCTCTCAATGCAAAAATTGACCTTAAAAGAGTTACCTTATTTACAAAAAATTCATCCATTGACATCCATCTTAAACCAAATTTTTCCTCTGGCAAAATAACCGGCTAAAACCAAAGTGCTTACGAAGCTACCTCTCAACCAAACACATGGCAGCATTTTTGTAGCCTCAAAAAAGCTGAAACCAAATCTTTATATAACGGAAGGTTTATATCAAGCCGAAAACGGATCGAGCTCTGTTGAAGTTGTAAACTACTCCGAAGACACGCAAGATATTATACTGGAAGAACATTTAAGCGCATTCCAATACGAATCAATGAATTTCATTGAAATTAACAACTTCGATCAGGAATCCCATGAAAAAACAGCAAAAATAGATATATCTAATCTAATTCGAACAGACCATATGAACACAGAAGAACGGAAGAAAATCCTTAAAATTTGCAAAGAATATAAAGACATCAAATACACCGAAAGAGAGCCGCTGTCTTTTAGGAACCAAACAAAGCATCACACCACCACAACGAATGACGTGTCAGTTTAAACGAAATCCTATAGGTATCCTTATGCCCACAAGCAAGAGGTTGAAAAACAGATTACAAAACCGCTTGAATAGGGTATAATCCGACACAGCTACTCCCCATGGAGTTCCCCTGTCTGGATAGTCCCAAAAACACAGGACGCCAGCGGGGAACAAAAATGGAGGCTGGTAATCGACTATAGGAAGGTCAACGATAAAATGATATTCGATCGTTACCCACTCATATCAGAGAAATACTAGACAAACTGGGATGGTGTTAATATTTCACCACCCTCGATTTGGCCAGTGGATTCCATCAAATCGAGATGGATCCCAATCACGTTGCAAAAACCGCTAGTACTCGTAGAACTCTTTCAAGCAGTGAATGTAACTATTCCACTATTGAAATAAACTATTAGCTATTGTGTGGGCCATTCGTTATTTTAGACCGTACCTCTTTGAAAGAAAGTTCCGATCATAAGCCTCTTACATGGCTCATGAGTCTTAAAAAAGACAACTCCAAACTTGTGAGTTGGCGCCTCGAATTGGAGTAGTTTGACTACAAGATTGTCTATATAAAAGGGAAAGCACATATGAATGCAGATGCTGTAAGCCGCATTAAAATTACTAATCCTCACGAGGAAATGCAAGAAATTTTTAATAACGACGAAGACCAGTACCATACACAGTGCTCAGAAAAACCTTAGTGATGGTATACCGATATCTGAAATACCCTTAAGCAATCTTAGAATTATTTATTATTTTGGAAATCAACGACAAAGGTTTCACAATGAAAGAGAGACCATTTTTAAAAATCAACAAAGAAGAACAATTCGTAGAACAACTTTCGATGAAAATTGAATGATACATATTTTCAAAGAATTTTTTCCACCCAATAAACTAATAGCCATTTATACGAGTACTACCTACTAACGAAATTTTCCCAATATCTCCCAAAACAAAACATGCTAACTGATTTAAGACAAGAAGACGAACAGGAAAAAGCTATCCGCAACCATCATGAACACTGAAATCATAGAGGAATCAATGAAACTGATCTCCATTTAAAACGCAAGATTTACTTTCCTAACATGAAAGATAAAATAACAAAGACAATTAATACTTACTTACTTACTTACTTAGGTGGCGCTACAGTCCGGGGTGGACCTGGGCCTCAACCAATACGCCTCTCCAGTTAGCACGATCTTTGGCTAACTGCATCCAGTTGCGCACTCCAAGTTGGTTGAGATCCCCTTCCACTTGCGCGAGTTATGTTAGAGATAACAACCAACAGCCAACACACATGTCAACCAGATGGCGACGAAATACCTTCACTATCAACAGAAAGAACAAACATCCCAAGCATCTTTCTGAAACAACAAGGAATGACCCAAGCAACAAGATAACACTCGTTATCTATTTTTAGGTATCATAAAGCAGTATCGATACCTCATATCGACGAAGCATATACATATATAGGAACATTTTTGTTCCTTAAGTCAGTTATAATTGTATCGTAGACAAATACCACATGTTAGCTCCTAAGGTACTTTAATAAATAAAAGTATATTGTTTATCTAATAAAAAGGCCCTTAGTAATTTATTTGACGCAGTCGGTAGGATATTTCTCAGATCTATACCCGCATATTATAGTGAGAGAAAATATCCAGTGATAAAGTTAAAATTTGAAAATTAAATTACAACCTACGAAGTAAAATCAGTGAATGTGTTGAAGTGTTCAGGAGCAAATTATAATAGCCCAATACACGAAATCCGCAGAGGAAATTGATACAGAGAATCGTTTGAACTGTTTGAAGAAATATTCAAACAACTCGATATATCAATTCACCAACTTTACTCGTTCTCCAGAAAGCCAACGAAAATGGCTCAACCAGCAAGAGTAATAGCAGACCAGAAAGTGACTCTGGAAAGACTAGAGAAAGTCCCTATATACTCAGGAAAACCCGAAGAAGATGTCATCGCGTTCATAGAGTACATTGATTATGTGTACTCTCACATTACGGATCCAAACAAAGCAATAGCTACGCTCATCATTAGAAATCGAATACAAGGAAACGCAATAAACACACTGCGAAGGATATTGCAGCCCACATGGCCATTAATTAAAGCAGCCCTCATCCAGGATTATGGTGTACATGAGACTTACGAAGAGATTCTGCAAGATTTGCATGCCATCCAAAGCAGAGACGCCCATCAACTATACAGACAGACTGAATACATCCTCCTTAAACTTAACAAAAAGAGTACATTAGACGTAAGTCCTATATATAACCCTACCACTAATGAAAATTTAGTTATGAACAAATTTATAAATAATTTAAACGCTAATCAAGCATCTATTATTATTGCTCAAAGATATAAGGGAAGCTTATGAATTATTAACTAGGTATAAAAACCTTAGTGAAAAATCAAACCCTAACCCCAAACCAAATAATTCAAATCAACCCCAGAGGCAATATCAAAATAATAATTATAATCAAAGACCTCAGTTTATACAGAACAATCAACAATTTCATCACGGAAGGAATATAGAAATGAATAGTAATCAGATTAGGGCAAATAATAATAATATACTTAGAAATAATTACCAATATAGGCCACCTTATAATCATCATAGGCAGAATAACTATAATAATCCTAGAACTAGTAATTCAAGACAAGAGCCCATGGATGTTAATAATGTAGACGTAGAACATCGTGTGGTAAATTTTACTCTGATATGGAAACCGAAGCACTTCACATAATAATTGCAAACATTATTATGGATGAATCTGAACTATTAGAAATACCCCGAAATCCTTTACAGATACCAACGCAAATAAAAGTTGCTAATAATGCAACCAGTTTTATTAAAGAAGAAATTATAACCGAAGTGCCTGTTGAATTCAACGAACATGGAGCGACAATGACATGGAAGTTGATGAACATAAAAAATAAAAAAATCGATGGAATAATAGGCCAGAACCTATTAAAGCCCATCAAAGCAAAGATAGACTTAGGAGAAGGATTCATAGAAATAAATAATAGGAAAACTTATTTCGAAAATTATAGGACTAAAACTAATGAATGTCCATATGAATTCGAAGAGATCCATACACTTAATTATTGCAACTCAACTGAAATGAACCAATTAATTAGTGAAGATTTGAATATAGAAGAAATAAACGTTTTAGACTCTGTCCAACCCACAATTCATTCTCAGGAAGAGCAAGCCATCTAAGGCGAGGTCTTCCTCTACTGCGTTGTCCCTCCGGGTTGAAATCGAAGACTCTTCGGGGCGGAGCGTTGGTGTCCATTCGCTCTACATGTGCTAGCCATCTTAGTCGACTTATTCACACTTTTTTGACCAGGTCGATGTCTCTGTACAGCTCGTAGAGTTCGGTGTTAAATCTCCTCCTCCAAAGCCCGTCAAAGCAAACGGGACCGAAAATCACTCGAAAAATGTTGCTTTCGAAACGACCAAGGAGATCTTCATCCGCTTTTGCTAATGTCAACGCTTCTGCGCCGTAGAGCAGGACTTGGATAATGAGGGTCTTATACAAAGTCTCCTTAGTGTTTCTTGACAAGGCCTTACTAGTCAATTGCCTTCTTAGGCCAAAGAAACAGCGGTTGGCAAGTGTAATTCTTCGTTTGATTTCTGATGTGATGTCGTTTTCAGAATTTATAGCGGAGCCAAGGTAGACAAAGTCCCTAACTACTTCAAAGTTGTAGCTGTCTATCGTGACGTTCCCTTCTTGTTGACAGCGTATACAAGGTGGCGCAAAAGTAATCCTACTATCAGAAAATGCTATAAATTTTGCGATTGGGCCCCTAATGTGTAACGAATAATAGGACTGGCTGTAGGTGTGAAGGATACCGCAGAAGGGGTTAAACCATACACCTGTTCCTAAACACCAGGGTCGAACCGTAACCGCCAAGATATAAGGGCTCTTGAAGAGCAGGTGTAATTATCGACCAGTTTCCCAATGACCTTCCGCTTCATATGCTACCCTTAGATCTTAAGGGCACAGGATTCCTTAAGCCCGTCCGGGCTGCGAAGACGAAAGGGTGTCCGAAGTACTGCAACACCAGCATGCTTGCTCCAAGCACGACCTAGCTCGTCGGAATGGGGGGGATCTTGTTGCAGTAACCCGAACGTTGTTACGTAATTTATCCATGCTGACCTATGAACTGGTGTTATGTTCAAAAAAAAAGATTGTTTGTAGGGGAGCCCGTTTCGTCCTTCAGAGAATTATTGTTTGTAGAACCGTCAGTATCGGGAGAACGGACGTTGGAAATGTTCTCCTTGAGCTAGCCCACCCCTGTCTTATTTCTAATCAAGTAGAAATAAGACGACCTTGGCTTTCATGGAGCTCTATATTTATGAAAGCACCTTACTCTGTCCTCTTCTGCTTAACTACGCACTGATCCTTCCAACGGTGAACCTAGAACTGTGTCCCATCCACCCTAAGGAAAACTCACTTTATTAGACTCATGATGTTCAGATATCACAAATCAAAACAAAAAATAGAACTTCCCGTTGTATTGGTCAAATGCATACTGGCCATAGTAAAAGCAAACCCGGGCCGAAATCGAAAATATGAACAACTAATAATTAAGAACAGTATATAACAAACGAATTCATTTATTTGGGTTTGCGTTTTAAATATAGTATAAGAAATACCTATGTACAAAATTGCATGTTATGAGTCTGAATTTATATCTTTAATAACCGGACCCGCATCCATTCGGATGAAACTATAAAATATATTTAAATCCTATTTCTGATAGCTTTTATATCGCAAATTGTTATTCAAATCAATTTATTAATTGTTTAGTTTCTCGTATGAGCTATCTTTACTTATTTACCGTCTGGTTTCTTAGTAATTACTAATATTAAGTACATTCATCTTCTTAGTTAAGGCGGGTTGGTATTAATTCAAGAGAAAAAAAAATTTTACGTTCTATAAGTACCCGTTGTCGTACGGCGTTTATGAAAAAAATGTATATTTCAATCGCTATCGCGGCCACTGCATATCAGGAAGGTAAATACTGACACAAAAAAAGTGTATAATAAAACTGACACAAAAGTTTATAATAAAACTCTCTTAACGAAGAGCGTGTGATCGAACGACAAAATTTTGGTTCACACTGGTCTCTTTTAATTGGTAGTCCCTTGTTAACTCAATCAATTAAATTCAAATTTAATAATCACTTACCGATCTTTCCTTTAAACAGAAATGTACGTATGATGACGTACCGATTTTAATCCAGGGGTGAGGAAGATGTTGTGCACAGCATTGTCCAGCCCGTGGTGATGTTGTTGTCGGTTGGTTGATGAAATTACTTTAGGCTAGGGGAGAGAATTACGTACATTTGGGTTGAGTGGACTTTACATCAAACAATAGTAAGAGAAGAAAAACAAAAAAAAAAATATAATGTATAGCGATTCGATACTTAGCGGCGTAAGAATAGTAAAGGTAGGCAGCAATGCTGGTTAACGTGAAGCGAATTTTTCTGCTGATGGTCCAGATTCTGACTCAGATACGGGGTTTAAGAGTCGCTGGATGATGATGGTGGTGCGGTTTATTATGACTCCGATGACGGAGTATGAATTGTTAGATGATGATGGTGGTGTCCGATGGCGGTGGTGGGGTGGCGGCTCGTATACTGAATTTGGTTATCACGGAATTTTGTAGGTTAACTCGCATAACACGATAGCGGTTGGTGATAGCTCTGTCGATGTGACTGTAAATTTATCACCACGGCGGCACTGAGTGAAGCGCGTTTTGTGGCAACGCTGTTTTACGCGGTCTTGGTCGTCCACGTGCCCGTCGTGGTTATGCGTCTGGTGGTGCTCTGATGAGGTAAACTTGCTGAGTAAAGTACGTTTTGATGCAAGGCGGTTTTATCACTCGTTTGGTATTCAACGTGCCCGTCGTGGTGGTGCGTCTGGGCCCAAAGTTGCTAAAATCCGTGTTTGATTTGCCTTAAAACCGGCAATTGTTTTATGCAGCCTTATTAGTTTTAGCTATTTTTATTTTTTTTCACAGTTTCGAGGACTTAGTTCCTTTTATCTTAAATGGGATTTTATTTGTTTTTTTTTTTTTTTGTTTGTTCTCGTGTTCGATTGACAAACGTTGTGGTTCACGAGCACACATCTACGCTGAAAGCCCGCAATCAACTGTCTTCCGATTCCGACTTCTATCATTTCGGATTCTTCTTTTCTTTTTTTTTTTTTCTTTTTTTGTTGCTGTCCATCTGAGGTGATATCCCCGTTTTTCTATTTTTCTGCTAGCTTTGTATGCGTATTAGATGTGTAAAGCCATTTACATATTAGGTATGTATCCATATGTACCATGTCACTCTGCTTAAGTTTTCTCCTCAGCGTACATTCTCCATCCTATCTTATTATACTCGCATGGCCGCGCCTAAATCCGCACCACGATCATTGCGAAGGAGTTCACGTCGCTTAGCGAATTTTGGCAAACATTAGCGGATATTCAACCCAGAATTAATCCTAGGCATAGGAGTATACCAGTGGTTTTAAAACGGTTCGTTGGGTTTAGAGAAAAGTTAGGTTTAAAAAAAGTAGAATGCAATAGGTATGTAATGCGTTATTCATTTAGATGGTTCCTTACAAATGTCAGTTCTGTTTTGACATTTGTGTAGTAAACACATGCGAAAAACACGTTAATAAACAATGTTACGCTACACTGCTCCAGAACGCGGAATATTGGTTACTATTTTTTTAATTTTTTTTTAAATTACAGCCAAAAAACATCGGAAGGTTATTTTTGCGCCACCTTGTACTTGGTTTTGCCCTCATTCACCACTAAACCCATTTTTGCCGCTTCTGTGCTAATACTTGCAAACGCACCAGTGACAGCTCCCTGAGTTCTGCCAATTATGTCAATGTCATCAGCATATGCAAGTACTTGCACCAGTGGCGGATCTAGGATCTCGTCGGGGGGGGGGGGGGGGTCCACAAAATTTATGCTGTCATGACCTAACCTAACCTCATTTTCTCAGTCTTTTGATATATTTTGCATGAAACTACAATAGTGCCGCTTGTGTGGACACACGGTTACACTGCAAACAATTTTAATTCGGAACATCTACTTCGCGACAGTGTCGATAATTTGTTGACACACAGATATACATATATATGCCGAAAGAAAATTGAATTCTTTCGCTGTTAAAAGATAGGCTCAGTCTCATGAAGCAGTTTCAACTTACCTCAAACTTCAACCGGCCGTTATAGAAGCTTTTGAAGAAATAAAAAAGTGGAAAGATCGAGAGAATTCACAAAAGGCTTCTCAGCGACTTTGACAATCAAATTTCAAATCTCCTGCCATATAATGGAATCGATCAATTCTATCGTCTTGCCTCTGAGTCGGGAATAGCAGACGAAAAATCAAGATCTAGGAGAAGCCACAAAGTTAGCTGATGATGCAACGAATGAAAACAAGGAAAAGCGGGAAAACGTTGATTCAAATTTTCGTATCATTTACGACAATGTTGCTGAAATCTGTTCCGAATCCGAAATTAATATGAAATTGCCTCGTCGTTGCAGTCAACAGAAAAACCGTTGCAACGTTAAAACGCAAAATGTCAAAGATTATTACAGAATTGCCTTCTACATTCCATTTCTTGATACTTACATTTTTCTTCTCCAAAGTCGGTTCGAAAAACACAAATCGATCTTCTACAGTTTCGGACAACTATTTCCTTCCAAGCAGGGATCTGATGAGGAAAAATGCGCAGATCTTTACAAGTTTTATGACGAAATATTAGACTGTTCAGAAAGGAATTTCATCTCAGAGATCAGAATGTGGAGGCAACGGATCTCCGATCAAGATATTCAAAATGCACTCGATGCACTATCAGTGAATCGAGTTCAGATCGGAATTTTTACTTCCACAATCAGTTTCTATAACCCATCGAATACTTAACTTTCAATGGTTACGTTGTTTTTTAGGTTATCAATGAAAAATGTTTCAAAAACGTGAACACGATCTTACGAGTATTGACAGTGTTACCCGTAACAACAGCAACTCCAGAACGATCATTTTCAACCCTAAGAAGAATACAAAACTATCTTAGAAGTACAATGGGGCGGGAGCGCCTGAATGGACTCGCTTCTTTGAGTATCCATCATGAAATTGGACTAACGGAACACGAAATTCTGCAAGAATTCTTTAAAAAACCGCTTAATTTTAAAAACGATTGAGATTTTCTCTAGATTTCGCACTATTGCTAATATGTTATAGTAACATGAATTGAATAATAATATTATGCATGACAAAATACGAGAAATCATTTATTTGCACATTACAACCTTTTTTGGATTTTCGAATCGTAAAATAGAATATGCAAATTTTCGGCGACGAAAACCAGCATTTCAGATTCAGGTCGGTTCGGTCCTCCCGGGTGGGCCGGACTCGATGAGCCCCCCCCCCCCCCCCCCCCCCGAGGATCCGCCACTGAGTTGCACAGACTTTTGAAAACTTGTGCCTCTAGTGTGGGCTTGCGAGTTTCGCGCAATTTTCTCAAGTATGATGTTGAAGAAGTCACATGACAGCGCATCACCTTGTCTAAATTTTTTTTTGACATCAAAAGTCTCGGTGAGATTGTTTCCGACTTTTATGGAGCAGCGGGCGTTCTCCATCGTCATTCTGCACAATCTGACAAGTTTGGCAGGGATGCCAAAACTAGACATGACTCTGTATAGCTCGTCTCTATAAATGCTGTCATATGCGGCCTTAAAATCGATAAAAAGATGGTGAGTATCGATTTGGACTTCTTAGGTTTTCTCCAGGATCTGAAGTAGTGTGAATATCTGATCGGTCGTGGACATACCGGGACTAAAACCGCACTTTTAGGGACCAATCAGGTCGTTGACGAATGGTTTCAGGCGTTCACACAGTACAGCAGACATGATCTTATAGGCAGTATTCAGGAGACTGATGCCTCTATAGTTGGCGCAGTTTAGAGGGTCTCCTTTCTTGTGGATCGGGTAAACGATGCTGAGGTTCCATTCATCAGGCATACTTTCTTCTGACCATAGCTTGGAAACTAGTTGGTGTATGCTCTCCACCAGGTTATCTCCCGCTGCCTTAAAAAGCTCGGCATTCAAGCCGTCTGGTCCAGCAGCTTTGTTGGATTTTAGTTTGGGTATCTCTATCCTCGCTTCCTTTTTGTCAGGTCGACGGAAGTCTTGGCTTTCATCGTCCAGGCTGAATAGTTCGTTCTGCCTGACAGCGTAATTTGTGTCGTCTTCGCCGTTTAACAGTCTGCAGAAATAGTTTTTCCATATCCTCAGCACCGACTGTGACTCTACTACAAGATTTCCTTCCTCGTCTCTACAGGTCTCTGTTCGGGTCTTGTTTCCTTTACACGTCCTTTTTACCTTTTGATAAAACTTCCGAAATTTTTTCCTGGAGTAGCACCTCTCTATTTCCTCGATCACGACAATTAATAACTGCGACAAATGTAAATTCTTTAAATATGATAGAAATCCTGCCAAGCTTCGCATAGTCATATTATATATAGTATTAATAATTATCAAATCCTTACGTTCAAACTCTGATTCGATTTTCTTTTAAAGTATAAAACATACAACTAAAAAAGTACTACCAACAGAAAGTGCGTTATATGTTGAATAAAATGAATGGGAACTCATTGGGATTATTCAATTATATAATTCAGTGTTTATTGAAGGTTATACAAAAAAAGAGCCGTTTTCCAGTTGTGTTAATTAATGTAATCATAAAATGAAAAAAAAAAATGTAATCCAATAACAAAGAAAAAATAAAAAATAAAATGTTGTTCAATATCTGGTATTGCCTCCTCTTGCTTGGATAACTGCCAGCATCCTTGCATTCATCGACCTCACGAGCCTGACGATGAAATGTTGAGGAATAGCATTCCACTTCTCTTCAAGTGCGATTCGCAGCTCTGGAAGCCTTGTTGGAGCAGGTATCCGGGCTCGAACCCGACGTTTCTGTTCATCCCCTAAATGTTCTATTGGATTCAAGTCCGGGCTTCGAGCTGGCCAGTCCATCGTACGAATGCCGACGTCTCGTAGATACTGGGTCACCACATATGCAGCATGAGGCCGTGCATTATCTTGCATTAACAGCATATCCTGCCCGATATATCCTGCTAAAGGTAACACATGGTCTGCGAGGATTTCAGAAATGTAGCGATGAGAAGTCAATCCACGAGTACGGCTCATTGGTTCGATGAAAACTAATGCTGTATGTGCGCTCAAGGAGATGCCGCCCAGACCATTACAGATACTCCTGCATAAGCAACAGTTTCCTCGATGCAACATTGAGAATATCGTTCACCAACGCGACGTTATACTCTCTGATGTCAATCACTTACATGTAAACTCACCCTGGACTCATCAGTGAAGAGTACATTACCCCACTGATCCAACGTCAAATCCCTATGCTCTCGAGCAAATTCAAGGCTTGCTCGACGATGTGCTGCGGTTAAGCGGTTAATGCTGGGCGTGTTGCAGCTCTCTTTGGAGTCAGATTCTGTTCAAAAAGTCTCCTTCTGACGGTATCTGAACTTATGAACACTTGGTGTTCGTCGCGCAGACTTTGTTGGACCTGAACTGCATTTAGGCGACGATTTCCCAAAACAGTAAAATTAATAAACCGATCATCTGCTGCTGATGTAGCCCTAGGTCTGTCCGTACCTGGACGTCGATCGAATGCCCCAGTGTCTAGGTATCTTCTGTAAACTCGTTGCACCGAAGATCTGCTAATTTAAAGTCTTCGAGCGATCTCACGTTGCGCAACGCCTGCTTGAAGTAGTGCTACAGCTTGAGCTGCTTCCTGAGGTGTCGTATCCATTATTAACAACGTGAAAAAACGCAAAAGTACACGCGGCTGAGCAAACACTGCACTAAATCTAAAAAAATTATAACAGACACTGACTAACCTCATTGTAGAAAAAAGAACGGTAATCGCGAAATCTAGACAAAACAAAGCGAATCGTTAGCATTCTGTTTGTAGCTTGATTACAATGTGAGTTAACGGTACTTAAGAATAAATTTAAAATCATTTTAATTGACATGAAAAACACTTTCTGTAGGCACTACTTTTTAAGTTGTATGTATTATACTTTTAAAGAAAATCGAATCAGAGCTTGAGCGTAGCGGGTGGCCCGGTTTATTTGCTGTCGAGTGTAGATAAATTCTCTCGTTTTGCCTGTGAAAACAACCTAACATGTAGAAGCATCTTTACTATTTTAAACCATCTGAAGAACTATATCAGCACTTATGGTATATGCTTAACGATAGTGTGTGATCAAGGCTCTGAATTTATTGCAAACGTTTTGAATGACTTTTGCAAACAACTCAACATAACTCTATATTTTACGTCTTTTCAACAAACTAGTAGTAACTCACCGGTGGAGAGACTATATTCTATAGACTCATACTTTCCAAAAGGAAAGAACAAAAACTAACCTCAGAATAAGAGGAAATCTTATCCAATGAACATGACTACCTATCAAAACTAAACGAATTTTTAAATTTCCAAAATCCAAGAAAAGGTCAGTAACATAACTAGGTACTCGAAGAATCGAGAACCTAAATACTTCTAGAGAGGAACCTGAGGAAATCAAACAAAATGACGTTATCTTCCGAAAGGAAGCTAGGTGAAATAAACTTACACCTAGATTTTCTAAACATATTCCGAAAGCCCACGGTATACTTTCTCTCCGGCTAGGACCCTCTGGAACTATCAATAGCTATGAAAATCTTATCCACATCATTAATCTCGAATATTACAGAACCTTACACTTTGGAAATTGGCAATACACTCGAAATTGTCGAAAAACGAGCGACACTCACTAGTTCTGTCAATATAACAAAACTTAAGTTGAGAGAACTCGAAAAAAAAATTACCTACACTCTATCCCACAAAAAGAAATAAACGAGGTATCATTAACGGAGTCAATTTTTCAATTCAATTCATTTTTTTCAATTCAATTAAATTCAAATTTTATTTCACATGAAATCAAACATAACAATAGAAGCAATAAGTTTTAACAATATATATATTTAAATACAGAATTCAATAAAATAACTAGTGACATTTTTTATTTTTGTATAGGTACCTACTTTAAGTATTGAAAATATTGTCAAATGCCACTTCGATATTCTTTACCTTAGAAAATAATGATTACTGGTGGGGTGCCACATTTAAAAAAAAAACATTATGCAAAATGAAAAATCAATAAAAGAAAAGGAAAAAGAAAAATACAAAGTAAAATTTCATAAACAGAAACAGTTACACCAAAATGTCAGAAAGGAAGGATTCTATTTCAGCATATTTGAAATTTAATACCCACTGCTTTAAGGAATTTTCAAGCCTACCAGAAAATGTTGCAGCTCTAATACATTGAGGGATTTTATTAAATAACCGACATGATGATACCAAATAAAAATTGCGAAAGGCAGTCGTGCGGGCGTGAGGTACAGATACAACATTCATAAAGTTTCTACGCAGATTATATTCAAAAACTAATCTGCAATTTAGATTACCCGATCTTTTAAAAAACGTTTTTAACACTTTAAAACACTACAAATGGCGAACTGGAAGTTTTTTCAAATCACGAAACAAAGGGTAATTGGTATGACGACCGTGTTTTCGGCATATTTTTCTCAAAACATTTTTCTGTAGGATTAACAGAGGTTGAATTTTATTCATATATGTACCACCCCAAAAAGCAATACCATATTGAAGCTTCGAATGAAAAATACCATAATATATAATTTTTAGTAGTTTGCTTGAACAAACATTTTTTAGATAAAAGAAATATCTTAGAGTACAACGAAAGTATTTCCTCAAAGAATCCGTATGGAGTGCAAAGCTGATCCTGGTGTCAAAAGTGAGCCCCAGATACTTAAAATGGTCAACTTTTTCAATCGAAAAACACCGTTCACTGCAATTTTCCGTGGTACAGAAAGTTGGGTGGGACACACTGGACGCACATGAGCCGCTTGCCATTTTATATTTTTTACACTCAGGTGTATGGAATAACACACTCGGATCAGTCATTAAAGTAATCACAGGGAACATGGACGCCCAAGACGCCCCAAACATTAATACTGAGATAGAAAGACTAAACTCTAAACTAACTAACTCAACTAACAATATTATAGCTCAATACGCAATTAACTTCCAGACAATAGATAAATTCAAAAACATTACAGATCATATCAATAAAGAACAGAATAAAATAGAGATATTTTTGAAAAAAAAACACAGAATACGGTTAATAGAGAACACCACATTCTTATCGAAACACAATCCTTAATCAAATAAATTTTAACATTGACTTACTAACGAATCATATATCAGATATCGCAGAAGCAGTGATCTTAAGTAAACGTGATATTATACCTAAGTTTTTGCTTGATACAAACGATTTGCAAAATATAGAAAATAAATTAAGTAAACATGGTATTAAAACCGAATCTATAGAATAAATTTATGAATTCCTAGGATTACAGGCCTATTATAATGGCTCCAATATTATATTTAATTTACGAATACCTAAATTATCACCAGAAAATTATATCCTATACAACATTATCCCTCTACCCATAAATGACACTAAATTTATTATAACAAATCCATAAAAAGGGTCTTTCATTAGCGACTGGAAAACTTCAAACGTCAGTATGAACACACCCTTAAACCGATTACCGAACTGTCAATGTCAAAATATTTAACATTTTTATCATGGGGAAGTACACGAAGGAGCAACGCTTACAAATAATTAAAATTTACTACCGAAATTCCGAGTCGGTGGTCGCAACTTTAAGAGCGTTAACGCCAATTTTCGGCCGTAATTCTCGTCCCAGTAGACAAGCAATTCATAGTCTAGTGAAAAAATTTTGAATCAGAATATTCGCTGCTTAATGTTTCCGTGCCAGTGAGGCTACGTTTTGCCCGAAGTGCGTGGAATATTGTTGCCGTACAGGTCACAAAACCAGCCAAATCAGTCAATTTCACGGCGTTCTCAGGAAAAGGGCCTCTCCCAGACCACATTATGGCGAATTTTGCATAAAGATATTGGCCTACACCCTTATAAGATCAAGCTGGCTCAAGAACTAAAGCCACTTGATCATATGAAGGGAGGTACGTTCTCGAATTGGGCTCTGGACATGATGAAAGAAAATGAAGAATTTCATCGCAAAATGATGATGCAGCGATTAAGCGCATTTTTGGTTAAACGTCTTCGTCAATAAGCAAAATATGCGTTACTGGACAGATGAGAACCCTCATGTGCTTCATGAAACAGCACTTCATTCGCAAAAAGTCACTGTTTGGTGCGGTTTTCATGCCGGTGGCGTCATTGGGCCGTTTTTATCGTCGATGAAAATGACCGTCACGTTACGGCAATTGGTATTCGCTACAGAGACATGTTGGAACATTATTTCTTTGAGCAATTGCATGAATTGGACATCAGTGATATGTGGTTCCAACAAGACGGTGCAACAAGTCACACAGCGAGTGCAACAATCGAGTTATTGAAGTCTCAGTTCGGTGAACTTGTTATCTCGAGAAACGGACCCGTCTATTGGCAGCCGAGATTGTGTGATTTAAGGGCTCTAGACTTTTTTTATAGGGCTACATTAAACCATTCGTTGCCAACAAGCCGGCGACGTTAGAGGAGCTCAGAGCCAATATTGAACGAGAAATAGCGGCCGTATCGGTCGAAATGTGCGGCCGAGTCATCAAAAATCTGCAACGTATCGACCGCTGCATACGTTCCCGTTTGTTTTTGAGATATCTCAAGTATGTATTTTATTTGAAAAAAAAGTTGGGAAGTCCTTCATAAAAGACCCCTTATAACTATAAACGAAAATAACATACAACACTTTAACACGCTTTGCCCCAAGCTCGAAAACACTTTCTACTGTACAAAACCAAACCATCAAGAAGACGCAAGGAACTCCCCATGTCTCGGAAAGCTGATGAACAACGCAAAGCGGCCAACTGTCCACTCCGCGATACTGGAACAATCGAAGAAATCACACAACCAGAACCTAATTTTATTTTATTTTTAAATGTACCGAAAATATTAATTAATTGTACTTGCACTAACAAAGCGGAACAGTAGAGGGTACAGTACTTCTCCACTTTAGTAACGACACTTCGAAGTAAACGGTGTATCATATCAAAACAGCCCTGATACCATCTGGGATAACATACATATCCCACCACCACCAAACAGCATCATCAAAGCCAACTCCACAACAGAAGTTTTAAGCTAAGGAAAACTGAAAGAATAGAACTTTCTCATATAAAAATCAACCATTTTCACTATTATCATCATCGTCATCGTCATCTCATCATCATAGTCATCATTATCCTCTCGAAAACTCCAGCCAATACCGAACATTCAGCTCTTCACTCCAGCTCCAATGGCATCATTGTGGCCGTCGCTTTATTCTAAGGGTGGAGGAGTTCCGCCTTTACCCAATGATAATTATCCATAAGCGTAGCAATATGACTCCTCGCCGAGGAGTTCCCGTATATACCGACATTCTAACATAACTATATTCAAAGGAACAGTTTATGTTCCCGTTTCCAAGCGTATTTCATTACCCAGTTGGCAATGCCCTGTCTAATATAGGTACTGGGGTAAAGAAACGAAATATGTTAGCATCACTTGATATTTCCGTAAACGCAGTATGACATTAGATAGTGCTTTGGACTACTGACTGAAGGTTGCACGTTGCAGACTTATATCCCTAAAAACTTAAAGTTTTCGACTGCCCTACCTCCTGCGAGATCTGAGACATATCGAAGTTTATATGTTTTCATGAGAAGCTTCCATTCCATACGTGCCAAAATACAGCTTTGCACACACAAATGTTTGAAGATTTTGTTGTTAAAGTCCTGAATAGGCCGTTTATGCCCAATATTTATTTTATTTTTCAATATTTCTGGACTCTTCGTCTTCGTTTTATTTCTAGGGAGCAAATTCGCCAAGGGTAAACTTCATTGTATTGTAGTAAACAAAACCAAATTCATCTTATGGAACAAGGTCTTTCTATATAAAAAATTAAGTTTGTGTGGTTTTTTTGTCCTCCATACGTTTAAAATTTACACGAGTGATCTGGTAGGTTCACTCAGACTTGCTATAGCGTATGCCGACAATTTGGTGCCATACGGATCAGGGCCTAAAATCGAGGTCATTAACACTCTTTTGCAGCGTGACTTCGATCAAATTAAGGGATATTGTGACGACTGGAAGTTGAAAATCAACTTTCAGAGGACTTAAACAATCTTTTAGAGAACAACATTGGCTGGGGCTTCTAGGGATACCAGAAAAAACTGGAAGAAATTGGTCATTATTGGACAAAATGGGCAGCCATTGGCGGTGAGAAGCGTTATTAGATATCTGGGTATCTGGCGTGACCAGTATCTGTGTTTCGATAGACATACAGTTGATTGTCTTGTTGGGGGCAAGAAAGCCTATGCTTTGACAAGGAGACTGTTTCATAGCAGCTTAGTGTATATACTTTTATAGTATTCTGACTTCGTTTATACGACGATACGCCACCTGGCGACGTGAGTACGTCAATAAAGAATCTATAAAAAGTTTCTAAACAATGCTAGTATACATATTTGAATATGCATATTTGTAATTATCTTTGTTGTCTTCCTATTTGAAGAGAAATTCACTGCAAACTCTTTATGATTACCAAAGATGTTTTATGTGAGTGAGAGGAGTTAAGGTACTCTTTCCTTCGTTTATAAAGAAGATTTCCATAAGTGTGTGTTTGTCGTTTATTTATTAAATTTATTTTTCTTTACTTCTCAAGATGGGGATATGATGTGATGGGGAGAGGGATAGGGTATTTGGTTGGTGTATTATTTGTTGTTTTTGATGGAAGTTTGGGTTAGGTTATGTCATATTGCAATAGGTAATTTAAAAAAAAAAATCTATGAATAAAGTTATATTTGAATAATTGTATTGTGTATTTTTGTTTGATTTTTATATATTATAATAGTTTATACTCATATATATTTATAGTTGTTTTTTGTTATGGTAATGTTAATAAATAGTTTTTTTTTTTTTATTTACTATAGGTATGAGGAAAAACTGAAAATGGTAAAAAGTGATTAACGTCAAAAATCTTTGCAACTTATTTTTTTTTAAATCATTTCATTTCAGTTATTTCATTAAAATGGTTTGTACATTAACATATAATCTGTTTAAGTACGTAGAAGTGTAACTTCATAATTACGATTTTATTTAAGACTTAAAAGTAGTATACCAAAAGTTCTTAAAACTAAGTTGAGGATCTAGTTGAGATAGATGGAGATATGTAGATTAATGTTGGTGTGTCGAAAAGTATAGAAGAATTGCCATTTTTTAAAATGGAATAATTCGATGTACCTCTTATATGTGAGGGTAAGGAGTTCCATAGTCTCACAGCGTGAATAAAAAAACAAGAGCGAAGAAAGATGCGGTATTAAATTGGTGGTTCGGGTCGATTGAGTAAAATTAAGCTGTTATACAAATAAGACGAACTTTGATTAGTAATAATTTTATGTAGGAATATACAGTTACTGGCGTTGATATACTGATGCAAATCACAACCTAGCAAATCCGTGGTATATGGTCATATCAACGAATGCCGTGAATGTACTGCACCGCGTCGTTGAAAGCTACTTGCAATTTACGCTGGGATAACGAGCAAACTTATAAGGGACAAGATTAGAGTAGGTGAAATTTTTGTAATTTCCACATCTTGTGACTTATCGGAAAGAGCTTCCATATCATGGTCAGATTTAATACGATTATTTATCATCTCAAGTATTTCGTCCTCCGATAAAACAGCAAATGTTGAAGCATTTGCATGCGAGTCGACACAATTTCTAATTTCGTTGACATCAAAATTCTCTGCATAGTCCATAATTTCTGAAACTCCGTCAAGGGCAACTTGTTCTGAAGTAAATAAGAAAGGTAAAAACATAAAAACTTTGGTTTGTGGTGAAACTTACCTGCTTCTTCATTTTCTGGACAAAGTAAATTGTGCCAAACATTTTTCAGAACATCGGTGGTAACGAAATTCCAGGACTTAGAAATAGCCCATAATGCATTTTTGTATGTTGAATAACTTGGAAAAATCGTGTCGATTTTCTGAAGCTAATCTGTTGTAATATTCATTGAGTGAATTATTTTTTGTACTATTACGAATACTAGAGTGAATGCCGGTTAAAAGAATTATAAATATAAAACTATTTTTCAAGAAAAATCCCGGTTAATAGAGGACCCCGGTTAAAAGAATCCCAGATAATCGAGTCTCGACTGTATTTAGATTTAAATTAAAATCTGGAATAATCTGAGGTTTTGATGGGTTTAAGAGTAATCCATTTGCAACTGACCAAGCATGTATGCGTTTCAAATATTCATTGATGAGAAAAGCGAGTTCATAAGGTTGGAATAATGTTTCGCTGGGGGTAGTTGAACATTGTCTGCACACTGTCGGAAGGTCATTTATAAACACACAGAAAATAATTGGTCCCAATATTGAGTCTTGTGGCACACCTTGTTTAATTTTCATTGAGGGTGAACAACTATCGGAGGAAAAGCAGCTTAACAATTTTACTGCCCTATCACTGAATCCGAAATTGTGTTTAAGCTTCCAACACAGAATTTTATGATTTACTTTATCAAAGGCTTGCGAGAAATCCAGCAGGCAAAAAAATGACACATAACCTCTATCAAAATCCTATCTTATTTTTCCAGCAGATTGACCATGGCTGTGGATTAGCTGTGTCAGCTCTAAAACCTGATTGCTGAGAACACAATAACTTATTGATGAATAGGCGCTTTGTAATTTGATTGCTACTATTTTCTCGAAATCCTTAAAAAAGCAAGGTAAAATGCTGATCGGTTTGTAATCGGAAGGAGATGTTGGAATGACTTTCTTATAGATAGGCAGAACTTTTGCATTTTTCCAGACATGAGAAAAACAAACAAAACAATTTTATGTTTATGTTACTCGCTTATGGAACTCTCTCCCTCTCAGCGTAAGAACACTTTATTTTGTAGACCATTTTAATGTATCTATTTTTTCTTACTTACTTGGCTGGTAATTTAATGTAGGTTTTAGGGCTTTTTAATGTTAAATAGTTTATTGTATAACTTAAAATAATTTGTATAAAGTATATATACAAAGGTTTAAGTAAGCACCGGGTCTGTCTCGTCGAAAGTTCGAACTGTTTCATGGTTGCAATGCACGTGGAGACGGGTACGATGCTTACGAGAAAAGTTTGTTATCTCGTCACTCACGGCAGCAATTCCTAGGTCTCTGTTAATATCATTTTTCCTTATGTACCACATAGCATTCATAATTATTACTCTAAGAGTTTTTAAAATGCCTGTAATATTGATATATTGCCAATAATGTAAACCGTACGTCGAAGACGGTTTCAGCACTTGCTTATATAAAAGCAGTTTGTTGTACACACTTGGCTTTGAAAATCTTTCGATAAGCCAATACATCTTTCTGGGGCTTATTTCGAGCTCTTCGCGCTTCTTTTTAACGTGTGATTTTTGCCTATAATATTGCCTTTTAGATTAACTCCTTTGAAAAACTTAAAAAAACGTAGGGAAGGATTTTAAAAATATTTAACTATCGAGCATTTTGGGTCCCTAAAGACAGTATATTAAACATCTCCGCTTTCTAACTCAAAATTCGATATTTTCGATACATTTGTTTTAGGATTAGGAAAAGGGTATTCATCAGTTCGCCCAACCGGACTCTAGCATTTCCTTATGGTTTGTTTCTCCTGTTTTCACGTTTTCTTAGGAATCTTTTGAAATAACAGTTATGTCAAAAACGCCACAAAAGAAGTAGGTGCTTAAAAAAAAGTACATAATTATATGTTTATATAAATAAAATAAAATAGTGGCTCAGTGGTTCTGCGTTGGACTGTTGAGCGCGGGTCTTAGGTTCCAATCATGCGGAGGCCCAGTAACACCAAAAATACTAATTTCCTTTGCCACACCTCTTGCAAAAGTCTGACAAACATCATAGAGTATCAGTTATCAGAAGATGCTCAAATTTGCCGTTCGGCGTCGGAGTAAAGCGTTTATCCCTTCCATTTGAGCCATATATATACGTATATAACTTCACTCAGACAAGTGGTTGAAGAAGCTAGGTTTTAATACCTGTATGGGTAGTTAATGCCTTATTTTTTATTTTTAGTGACTTTTAATAGGGAGCGTGTCACTAGGCAGATTTTAAAAATGTTTACAATGGAATATTACAGGCCCATGGAGAGAAAATGTTACGATTCTCAGCTCTCTACCTTAAATTGTTGGGCCTCGAAATCGGTGACAGACGAACGGACTGTCATGACAAGAACGAAATAACTTTTGATACATACATACATACATATTAGGCCTTAACGGCCCATGTATGATACTGATCACAAATACAGTTAATCTTAGTCCAATATTAAGCCATGCTTCAAGCTTTAATTCAAAATGTATACACCCTGTGGATATGTCAGATACCCAATCGATTCGCTATATGGGCTCCGTAATTTGTACACACATACATACATAACTATCCTTTATGGAATTGAGGTAGACGAAACGTATAATAAGACAATATCATAGAAAATTTGGTAAAATTTTTTATACATATGTTATTTGACAGACGATGCCATTTCAGACATCAGACACGTCTATGAAATTCATATGCATGAACTATTAGCTGATTTGCTATTTTACTCTCATGCACTTGCAATCACATTTCACATTCATTCATGGCATTCATAATGTTGGCATTAATTTCGCAAAAAGCTAAGTGGGGTGTCAAAGAGCACAATAGCAAAAACATATTTCTTTTGCGTATATCCGTACCAGTACTTGTATAGGCTTTGTGAGTTGTTTAAATGAAAAATCACTGGAGATTTTGCGAATGTCGACAAAATGTTGAAAATATGAATAATTCGCTAACAGTGCGGGAGTATGTGAAGCCATCAGACGACTGGCATACCCGTTTTGCAAATGAAAGAGCGGAAACTGGCAATTTTATTCCATTCAAGTTGGGAGCAAAAAAACAAAAAATTGCGTCGTTGTTGAGCACGATGATATTCCATAGAGATTGACCAGTAGGACCTAGGAATGGCAGACGGTGGATGATATCAATTGAGTCTCAGAGAGCATTGCGTGTCAATCCTAAATCGTAGAACGACTTTACTTGCTGGCAACAACTAAGTAATGTTTTTCATGTTCATCTTTTAGTTCTTTTGGCGTGTGGGCGATTCTCTAGCGATTACTTTATTGTTTTAAAGTTTATGAATCGATTCTCAAATATTTTTTTTTAAGTGCGATGTAGATATAAATTACGAGAAATGATAAGCGATAGTATTTGAAATGAAAATAACAAATCATTCATATATAAATTCAGATGAACCTAATCGTATCTGCATGATTTTCATCTGACAAATACTCATTTGAATGGTAATTGAGTGCAACTTTCACATACACCCGGTAAAACTAAATTAATAACCAAACTTAATTAACTCAACAATAAACACAATTCAGTAAATCCTAATGAAATCCACAGATATGTGTGTTGTTGCGACAACACTATGGGATCAACAAATCAAATAGCTGCACAAGCGGCCGAGAGACTTCCTTATTTATTGCATTCTAATGCTGTTCAATAAATACTGAAACAATAACACCCTTTGGCCAATAAACTACACATTAAGCGTTTGAACAGAGACCGAATTCCGAGCGCTGATTCCTCCCTCGATTCATTGACAGATAATAAGAACTACCGACCTGCTGACCACCTCTGGAAACATCCAATTATGCCGACCAGGACGGACGTAAATTGCACTTCATTTTCCGGGCGAATCAGGACATCCTCGACGGAGAACGGCCGAATTTTACTCCCTTTGGGCATGACTGATCACGGGGCTGGTTAGAGAAAGAGTAGTTGGTAAATTTGCATCTGTTAACCAAATGTATCCCTGCATTGAAATTGGTGCACACTGCCGATGCTGGTAATTTAAGGACTCATGAGTCGTGACTTTGGAATTCAGGGACTGCAATTACCGGTTGCTTTTTTTACTTATTTATGTTTGGAATGGCGAAGGGATTTCAATGTTTTTGACCGTGAAATTTCGGGTTAAATAATATGTCACGTGGGATACGCGTTGACAATAATATAATCGAAATGAATAGGTATAGTTGTTTATACAACATTTTGGTGTGAATTATTTTAGAGCAGGAGTTGGTCGAAAATTGATAATACTGACACTTGAACCGGAAAAAAATATTTTTTGTTTGAGAAGTATTACATTCGGTAATGCAACGCTGGGGTTACGACATCCATTTTCAGTGTGCATATGTTCATGTATGTGATTGAATGCACCAATTAATAAATTTATATTTGCCTTAAAAAACCTACGAGTCATGGCCTTTCCTCAATCATTCCAAGGTGCTGTGTTAGTCGGAACGAGTAAATGTGAGCTAAAGCATCAAATGGCAGAACTCGTTAAGGGTCCCTGAAATCACAAAATCATGTGGCCTTTTTTTCTAGGAAAAAAATGCCCTAATTTTGAATTTAGCGCAAATGCGGAGAGTTATGGCATTATTGCTGCGGGGCATAGACAAATTCCATGAACTGTATGGTTGATGAAGTCGCCAAACATGGAACTAAACTAAATTTATTCGATTTGCACTTAGAAGACTTCCATGGGATGATCCATTTAATCTTCCTCCCTACAGTCAACGTATCAAGCTTCTTCAAATGTTACCCCTTTCTCAACGAAGGCTTAATAGCGATATAATTTTTTTACAGCAGCTTATATCCGGTCAAATAGATGCACCTGACTTGCTGTCGTCTATTGGCTTTAATTTTCGTGGTGGTGCCCATAATTTACGCAGTGTTGAATTATTGTTTAGCCCCCATCATAGAACGAATTATGGGAGGCATGAGCCTATTAGTCGCATGAGTAGAATCTATAATCTAAATGATCATGTGATTGACTTGCATGTTAGTAAAATTAAGCTAAAAAATATTTTGCGTATTAATGCTTTAATGTCTTAAATTGTTTGCATTATTTATTTATTTATTTATTCATCTACCAGGTAGAACACCTTCACAGATTTTGCATAAAGTAATAAAGGTACATACAGTAAATATAAAATTACAAAAACATAATAATAACATGAGTTAATAAACTAAAAAATTGGCATTAATTACGAAAGATTGAAGTTAGAGCAATAAGAGCGTCGCATTTAAATAAATCCCGATTTGAGGTTAAATCCAAGTTATTACCGATCGAATTAAACAAACAGATGCATCGAGTTATGGGTTCAGACAAACCATAGTTTGTTCTATGTGCCGGAGGTAAAAACAATTGTCTGTCCCTTAGTACTCTGCTTGGTGCATAGAATGGTAGACTAAAAAGAAGTTCACTACAATTGATTCTGTTAGAGACAATATCTTTCAGGAACACCAAAGACTGCATCTTTCTCCTAACCACGAGAGTATTAAGGCCTAACAATAAGCAGCGACTATTATAAGATGGAAGCTCAAAGTCTCTATTAAATCTCTTCAGAGCAAGGCGATTGAATCGTTTTTGGACCCGTTCTATTTGAGAAGAGTGGACACCATAAAAAGGATCCCAAATTACACAGCAGTACTCTAATCTGGATCTTATTAAAGAGCAGTAGAGAGTTTTTAGTTCGAATGGATCACGAAAGTCTTCACAATTTCTTCTAATGAAAGTCAGAAGGGAAAACGATTTAGAGACAATATAGTCGATATGCAAATTGAAAGATAATTTACTATCGAAAATAACCCCAAGATCCTTAACTTCAGAAACTCTAGTAAAAGCAACACGTCCAGCTTCGTATGAGTGAAGCAAGGGACTATGAGAACGAGAAATCGTGCAAACTTTACATTTCGGCAAACTAAGCTCCAAATCGTTCTCGGAACACCATTGTAAAAATGGGTTCATCTCAAGCTGGAATGTTAAACAATTCGAGAAGTTGAAGACTTTACAAAACATTTTGAAATCATCTGCAAACAAAACAGACAATCGCATCTTGTGAAAAGTTGAGGAATTTCATTTACAAAGAGTACAAATAGCAACGGCCCTAAATGGCTTCCCTGTGGGACACCAGAAGTTGCGGTTACCACGTTCGAGAAAAAACCATCAACTTCGACGATACATTTCCTATTGAAAAGATAAGAAGAAAGCCACTTCAAGATGTTAGAATGAAACCCAAGCTTGGCTAACTTTCCTATCAATAGTGACTGATTGATTCTTATTTTGTGTTTGTGTTAGTATTTTATAGGTACATAATTATTGTATTTTTAATTGTTTTGTCCTTACTAACACCTGCACTATATGATGAGCCTGTGAGTGCACTTTTAGTGCCGGCAATTTCTGTTCGTGATAGTTGCTTGCTTTAAGCACTCCACGACACAGAGCTGATAGTGTATTTTAAAAAAAAAAAAAAAAAAAGTCAAATGCAGTTGGTCTGGATAGAATACATCTGAAATTTGTCAAAATTATTCTTCCTTCAATTCTACCTGCACTAGTCCATGTCTTCAATCTTGTTTTAACTCCTGGTGTTTATCCTTTTCAATGGGAAAATGCGAAGATTTTTCCTATCCCCAAAAGTCCAAATAATAATGATTACCGTCCTATTTCCATTCTTCCTTATTTTCGAAGGTCTTTGAGAATATAATGCAAAAGCAAATAAAGTGCCACATTCACTCAAATAGCTTACTTTCATCGATTCAATCTGGTTTTAGAAAAGCTGCATAACTGCGGTCATTAACGTAGTTGAAGAGATTAGACAGCCTCTGGATGAGGGCAAGGTAAACTTTTTAATACTTTTAGACTTCTCTAAGGCATTCGATACTGTTGATCACCTTAATTTATGTAAAAAGCTCTCTATGCTGTTCGGGTTCTCACCGTCAGCGGTCTCACTTATGTCGGCATACCTTAGGCTCAGGAAACAAGCTGTGTCGGTAGGACATAATTCATCCGACTTCCTTTTCACCAGTCGTGGGGTTCCACAAGGTTCGATTTTAGGCCCTCTCCTCTTTTCCCTTTATGTTAACGAGATTCCAACTCTAATATCCACATCGACATCCATCCACATGTATGCTGATGATTTACAGCTGTATTGAAGTTGTTCCCTTGGCATGATTGAAGACTGTGCTAATACGATCAATATTGATTTACAGAGGATATCTGATTGGTCCGAGAGGAATGGGACACTTCTTATTTTCCAGACATTACGCTGAATGGCAGAATAGAGTATGTCGATTCGGTCAGAAATTTGGGTATGATATTTAATAGGATACTCATATTAATGCAGCCATTGGCAAAGTGTACGGTGTGTTACGCCAGTTGTGGATCTCACAACATTTTATTCCTCTAAAAACACGTATAATGTTAGCAAAAACACTTATTGTTCCAATTCTTAGCTATGGTTGCGAAATTTTCTGTAACTGTGATGCTGCCAGCAAGAGGAAGCTCAACGTCGCATTCAATAACACTGCGCGTTATGTTTACAACTTGAATCGTTTTGAGAGTGTTTCAAATTATTCTAAATCACTTTTCAATATGTCACTTGAAAATTTACTTCGCTTTCGTTCACTTATTTTATTATCACACGTGATTCAGACACATCAGCCATGCTATCTTTTTAATAAATTGAGCTTTGGTTCCTCAGACAGATCCCAACAACTTATTCACCCTCAAGTTAATTGTGTCTCACGTCGGAACGACAGTTCTTCATCAACTCCGTCCGCTTGTGAAATTTCTTGCCTCGGCATGTGCGAAGGCTAGGCGGCACTGGGAAGTTTCGGACTAAACTCAAGTCCTTTTATTTGTAGTTCCCCGATTGATTTCGTTTTTAAATGTGGTATTTATTCTTAAACATATATACGGAGATGAATGTTTAAATGATTTGATTATATTCTTCTTTATTGCCAGTATAATAAAATTCTATATTTGTTACTATTTCTTATAAATCTTTGTACAGGTACCTTAAATTAAATTAAATTATTGAACAGTTCTTTTAAGTAGCCCGTATCATAATTGAATTTATTATTACAAAGCTTTCACTAATTTATAAGATATATTTTATTTATGTCTTAATGTGTAAGCATTCAAATAATATAAAAATAAAATGAAAAATGAAATGAAAGGTTCCTACAACTTGTCTAGCGACAAATAAGATTAGGCCAAAACTCGATATGAAACGCTCTAAGTGTTTAATCTCCATAAACACAATGCGATTGGTGTCACTACTAAATTGGTAAGTAATGTTTGTCAACTAGATTTCCGTAAAGCGTAGTATTGTCTGAGCTCGTGTACTGACTTGTACGCAAGTATTCAACAATGCTGAAGTTTATTCAAAGTTTATTCAGCAGAAACTGCATGGATGAAGAGGGGAAAGAGACTACACTCTACCTTTTCTGTACACTCCCTGCTCTCTCTTAAAGATGTACACTCCATTTGGGACCTTTCTTCTATAATGATCTTAATAATCTTATCAAAACCGCTATAAAAAGTCTCTTTCTACATTTAAAGCTCTAACTGGTTCAAGGAATAGGGTGCAAATATATCCACGGGGTACCACAATGGGCCTTATATTGCTCCTGCGCCCAATTTATTAAAAAGTATCTAATGGTGTTTAAACTAGAACCGTCATAATCTATTTTCGCCATTAACAGCACACCATTAAATTTGCGATTTATTCACCCTCACACATGCTATTCGCACCGAATCAAAATCCAAAATTACTCGAAATCAATATCGAAATCGGAAGATTTCTCAAATGCTTGGAAGATTTCGAAATCTCTTTAATGTAAAAGGCAATGAAGACCGAACCGAACCTTCGTTGTATAGGCCAAGCCATCGCGGATGAATGAGCACTTCGTTTGGACAACTTCAAGCAGCGTGCTCGGGATCGCAGAAGATGAAAGGCTGCAGTGTCTGAGACAGAGACACTTTGCGGCTCATGTAAGTAGTACATGTAGAAGATTAATCTTCCTGAGTTGATCGACTCAATCATATGATTGCGCAGTTTTGTTTTACCTGTCGCCGATTTCCATTTATGCCTTGGATTCCTGTTTTACTTTAAAGATAATGTAATAACAGAATTTTTCTACATTACAGTTCTGGTCTCCTGAAAGGCGACTACAATCGTTTAAAACAAAAAATGAATTTGGATGAAGAAGAAACTCAAACACTTGCAGACCGCAACGAGGCTAAACACGAAAAAATGGAAGCCGATCGCTATGCATGACTCAAGTCAGAATATCTTAGCTGAAGTTATTTGTATACTTATTGCTGTAAAAACTATTTATTTTTTTTCTATAGAACGAAAATCAATTGAAAACCTACTATTTCCGCTATTTTATTACAAAGGGATATCCAAAAGCTAACCAAGGATCTCGAATCCCAACATGAAGAAATTAAGACCGTCGAGGTGAAGAAAGAACAAGCCGATGAAGTTCTCAAAGAAAATAAAAAAAGGAGCAGGCAAAATAAGTCGCGATCTCGCGAAAGTCGATCAGGAAATTCCAGAAGTTGAAACTGCAATCAACGAGCAACGTCCACTTTTCATTGAAGCCAAATAGGAAGTTTCCCATTGTCAAAAGAAGTAGACTTCGCCCGTGAAAACCTTGGAGACCGCTAATGAAGCGGATAACGCCCATCCGGAACTTAAAAAAAACAAAGGATTGTTAGAAAATCGAACTCCATAATGGAATGACGTTCAAGAATAAAGAATAATTATGAAAATGATAGGCGCTGTGGCGCCGCCGGGGTTAAGTAACATCTTATTTTATTTATTTGTTTATAGATAACAAAAAATAACAGTAGTTTACATAGTTTTCCCGCAAAGCTTATGCCTTATCTGCAGGAGGTTATTTTGCTAATAGTGTAAGAGTGCTAAGAGTTGAGATACATTGTGTTACAATTTCAAATAACTGATATTAGGTATTTTACATTTATTTACTTGTAATTTTTATGATTTTTTAATTCTATATACATATTTTCAAGGTATCAGAAATACAATTTAATTAGTTTCGTCTTTGATTCAATGAAAGAAAATGTTGTTTTATAAGAAGCTTCCTTTGTTGACCTCGGATGTTGGTGAGACTTCTAGGTAAGTCGTTCAGGAACGTAGGGACTATATTTTTTAGTTGACGTTTTCCATACACGTTGTATGTTCGTGGAATGTCTAATATACGTTGGGCTTGCCTTCTTGTGTTTACATCATGTTGTATTCGAGTTTGAAAACGGCTGTCTTCATAATATTCTAATACAACTGTCATCTTAAATATATTTGAAACGCTGAGAGCTCTGAAATCGTCATTAGCTATTATTTTTAAGGCTCTGTTTTGAAGTTTCTCCAGTGATTGTATGTGTGTTTTTGCTGCGCCACCCCATGCTAAAATGCCATAGCGAAGCTGTGATTCTATCAACGAATAGTACACTTGTTGTAATACCGGTTTTAGTGTGCATTTTTTCAAGTAGAATAGTGCAAACAAGGCACTCTTTAATTTACGACGAAGATTTGTTATGTGTTCATCCCATCTGAAGTTGCAGTCAATAGTGATCCCTAAGTACTTATAGGACCTTACTTTCATTTCATTTCATTTCATCAAATTCTTTATTTACATATAATAGATTATTTTAACAAAATTCATAGAATTTACATAGACATGGCGATTATGCCGTCTGTCGGGTGAAACATTTCAAAAATAAAGATAAAAAAACATACATATACATATAAGCAAAGTTAAGAGTTTGTTTTAAGTTAAATTTCCATCAATCTATCGAAGGGAGGTGTTTTTAGTCAGTAAAAATCTGACACTACTATGAGCACGCGCTTGCTATTCTCATAGTGTCTTTGGAAGATCTTCACCTACCCTCTTACAAAAAAAAAAAAAAAAAAAAAAAAAGTTAAATTTAATTAATTTGAAGAATGTGGAAGAACATAAGAAAAAGAAAGTTATCTGAATCAGCATATTCACAATATTTACTTTAGTTCAATAAAAGGAAAACTGTCTGTAACTATTAAAAATATTAAATTGATTACAAAGTGTCGAAACTATTTCGGTAAGAGAGAGCATGCTTGCAGTACTGAAGTAAAATAGGCCAACCAAAAGAGCCATTCAAGATGTCTCTACACACACTAATAGAAAACGAGCTGACATTGAAATAAAACCTGCGGATTTCTTGCAAAAGAGGGCAAACAGCGAGAAAATGGTAGATATCCTCTCTCTCATTTCTCTTACAGAGGGTACACAGATCAGAGGTCGAGTTTCTATGGGGTACGAAATTAAGGTTGAGAATTTCAACCCTAGCCCTAAAAATGGTACTTATGGAAGAAGCAGAGTGAACATTAGAAAAGTAGCTATTATCCAACCGATGGCTTAAGTTTTTGTAAATATGTCTTGAGTTCGAGGAGGATGCGCGGGCCAGGCATTGCAGATACTTCGTTTCATCAATTTTAGCTATCACATCAGAGAACATTCCGTTCCATTCATCAACGTTCGAATCACTCAGATTTAGGCTTACTTCGTGGGAGAGCACAAGTTGGTTCCATTCCTTGAACGGGGAAACATTAGTTCGGAGGAGAGACGCCAATATTGTCTTGTGTAAGTTGTTACCATTCCTCCTCATAACTCTGGTGAATTATTCTGAGTGGGCTTTTAGATTCTGGATGTAAATCGGGGCAATTCCAGACTCTACATATACCTTACTTCCTCGACACATAAAGCTGTTGAAACGGCTGGACAATCGTTGTTTTGATAGGTGATGCCTAAATTTACCGGTTGACAGTGAGGTCCACGGATGTGCATCAATTTCGTTTTTGACACATTTATAGCAAGGCCATTGTCGTGACACCATCTAACAGCCTTGTAAAAGTCAGATTGTATAATTTGCTTCGCGGTATCCAACGATCGATGTCTTACTACTCGTACCATGGCTGTATCATCAGCGTACACAAACGGAATGCTTTTTGTGAAGACTCGCAGTAGCTCGTTCGTGTATATAATGAATAATAATGGACCCAGTTTTGACCCCTGTGGTACACCGTATTCAATCCCCTTCGGTTCACTATAGTTTCCAGAGATTTTGACTTTGAAATGGCGATCAGTGAGGTAATCTTGTAACCAACTGGCCAACGCATTTATAGATAGAACAAAAACGATGACAAATAATTAAACTAGGAGCAAAGGTATTTTCACTGGAGAAAATGCCAAACTTCTTGGCTAAATGCTTTTATTATTTCACATACCGTGGATTTTCCTACGCCGAAGACAACTGAAACCGTCCTTTATTCAGCCCCCGATCCCGATCCGAGTGCATATATATTATTACAACAGCAACATGCTTCCTCAATGGAATACATTTCCTGTAATTTGTGTCAGGGCCATCAAATGTTCCGCGAGACACTCTAAAGTGTTCTTTAAAATACTCGTCGTCGTTCCAGCCACTTCTCTTTCCAGCAAGTGCTGGTTGCAAATAACAAAGATGCGTTAGGTGCTTTGTCCTATGTGTAACTATTTTTGGAAGCTAATGTTTTGTCCACATCTTTTTCTGTCAGTCGTGTTTATAACTAGGTACAAACGCAATGTGTTTATCAAATTCAATTTCTACAGATAAAACGTCAAACAGAATCTCGTCGATAGTCGGTACGAACGCATCCAGGAGATTTCGAAATCTTTTTGTTGAAATGTGGCATTTTTAATCGGTGCGAATAGTCTATTAGTTTAATAGTCCACTTCGAATGGCGCTTTTAAATTTGTATGAGTTTTAAAAAATTTCCAGAGATTTTACATCATTTTGACTTTTGACTAAAATAAGTTCAGATACTATTATCCGAAACCGAAAAAATTTTCTGCTTCCGTAGTGCGGTGGTTTTCACAACTACCCACGGATAAATAAATTGTTCAAGAGGAAGGATCACTATAATATTCAGATAAGAGGACAGTACTGACTGCTGGAATAAGTCCGGAAGGTGTAGCATCAAACGATGGGTTTTTCGTGCTCGAGGATCACAGGAGAAAGTGGATTTGCTGGACGCTTGTTTCGAGGCCGTGTATACATTGAACGATGTTGTCCGCCGTCACCACGAACTTGAGGATAGGGCTTAAGTGTGCCACTTATCTATGCGCACCGAACTTGAGAATTGGCGATCTTAGAATAAAGGATTCACCGTATTCAACGGCGAAAACCTTGCTATGCAGTTGTCACCAATGTCGAAGGATGATGTTCTATACATCTTCGAGTTACTAAAGAATAAAAATTCAGCGGATATGGATGGTGTCCCAAACGTCGTAAGAAACCTCAGGTCTGTAGATATTTTGTATACACGCTGTTTAACAACGCGCTGAATAATGCAGATTACCCAGCGCATTGGAAGGTAGCTGTGGTGAACCCTATCCCGAAAAACTGTAGAGATAGTACGAATCCTTTGATCCATATGGGGACATTGAAGAAACGGATGTTATATTATAAGCAGAACTGATCGGAATAAGTATTACTAACAAACAACTTAAGATACAATTTAGAAGAGGATGGTTATTATTAGTTATCCTGCGTTATGGACTATCACAAATAAGTTTTGTATAGCTTTTCCAGCGTATTGGCAACCGCGCGGAAACCCCTTTCCTTAAGGTATAATTAAGGAAAGGGGTTTCCGCGCTGTTGCCAATACAACGACTGTGTCGTATGCAAACGTTCGCCCTTTTATTAAAACTGATTTGGAATCACATGTTTTCATTAGCTATTTTGTGTACTCGTGAAAACAGGAAAACCATAAGTCGTAGCGATGTAGATTTAAATATTTCATTTGTCTTAATTGAATAAAAATAAAGTTTGTATAAAAGAGTGATTTTGTCACTTTCAAATGCACCTGGAGAATGTCTGTGTTGAAATGACGGGTCGCTCCTTTTTTGAGTACATCTATACACACAGTTTAAAATGGCGTTAATGGTTTTGGACCGCATAGTGTTTTTTTCTTGTTGGGCTATTTATTGCAGTAATATAAACTTGACGGTATAGGTTTAATATATTTCTGTTTTTTTTCGAATCATAAGTAAGCCTTTGTGTGTCTATAACATCTTAAACTCTAATTTTAATCCTGTGAGGTTGAAGTTGTGTTGCAGGTACTCATGAAGAGTCGGGGGGTGCAGCGTGGCTATAATACACATAGCGGTTGCGATATATTGAGATTGAAAGTGACTAGTGCAGTCGCGTTCTCGCCCGACTCCCGAACCATGGTTAAGGATCAGGTTGAAGTGATTAATGCCATCGAACCTTGGACTAATTCTATAACACTGCTGCACAGCGGAGGGAGAGCTAATGCTTCCTGTTCCACGGAAAGAAGAGCATTTTGAAATGACTATTTCAATCGAACCTCAAACTGCTCTTTATTCTCTTTGCAGGTAATTCCGAGTGGGGTTACTGGTACAATCGAATACCGATCATGGTATTATATACCATATAGGGGGATCGGGGTGAATCGGCTGCGCAGTCGAGTAGTTGGTTTTAAATTGTGCTTGAGAGATGAAGCAGGCGAGCCAGTGAGTGCTACGTGCATCGCCGAGCGAATGCGGCTCTGAGTGACTGTTGCAATACGAACTACAAGCTACACTGGTCCGGGAAAAGGGCGCAGGGAGGGATGGCTGTCATAGTCGAGTTGAGGGGTCCATCCTCAAGTTAGTTAGTTAGTCGTTATGTCATACCTCTTACTCCGTTTGAGTTCGATTGCAATATATTCTTTTTAGTATACTAACAAATTTGCTCGTATAATATAAATCTCATCCCTCCCATTAAAAGCATTAATTTTATTGTGAACTTATTCTATATTAAATTGAACTAAATTAGCATTTTGATACATTTAAATTTATAAATTCATAAAAGTTGTCTGTATTTTTTTTATAAATTTTTCAAGCTGCAGATAATATTTTCAAAGTTAATAGCAGTGTGTCATCTGTGATGTGAATAACGCATTTGAAGTTCATGAATTTTTAACAATTCGATATTAGAAATGCGGTTGTTGTATCCAAAACAGAAAAAATTGGCTGGGGGTCAACGAGACAAACGAGTTTGGGGATTTCTGACCAACCATTGATTTTTTTTTCAAAAAATGTTTTAAGTTTTTTTTTAAATTTAGGAAAAAACAAGAAAATGCAAAAGAAAAAAAAAATTTTAAGAAAAGCGCTTAGAGGTTTTTGGCTTTTTTCCAAATCGAAAAGGAAACAATGCCAAAAAGTTGTCTAACTTTTAAATAGTGAGTCGAAGATCTGTCCATAGTTTCTTTTTAATTTTGCGAGCAGGATGTCACTTAACCGCTTGAATAAAGTTTAGTACGGTACATAAATTGCTGTTTTCATTAAGATCTTTTTTCGGTTTGGCATGTTTGATTGAAGAAAAAGAGCAATTCTCGATTTGACCGTAACACTAAAGATGCGATCTCAAATTTTTGAGAGATTTGCTCTATAATTTACCAATACATACAATACAAACGTGGTTTTGGTTTATTGTGAAATAACTTCAGTAGGTTGCACAGATACTGTGTTATACTGCCACCCTTATACTCGAGAAGAATAGAAGAGTCAACTGATCAAACCAAATCATGTTTCATTGAAAAGAGCAATTCTAGATTTTGAGAGCAATGCCTTTGATTTTCAATGAGAAACGCAATAACTTAAAAAAACAATTGACAAATATCCGATTCACGATCTGGAAAGGGAAGCAGAAGTCTGCGGAGCTTCATCTTAAAATGGTTCAAATAAAGTAGAAACATATGATTTCCACTTTATGATTTTTATTATTTTTTTTTTTTTTGCTTTTTCTGGCCTAATTTGCAAGTTTAATTTAGCCAAAAGCTTAAACTTTTCTTAGCGGATTTTTCGTGTGGCTCCAAGTTTTCTTACCAGAACCGTTTCCGTTTCGCCGAATTTTTTGGTATTTTTTCAAATGTGTTTTTAACGTATTCTTCTATGGCTTAATTTCAGGGAGTCACTCGGTACACTTTGTGTCATTCGTGGTATTTTGGCATCGAAACTACATAAGAAACAACCTCCAAGCAACAACTAAAAAAGTTCGCACAAAAACATAACATTATAATTGAAAGTTCGCTTTATAACCCAACCCTTCTGAGTGAAATTAATCATAAAAATATGTCACGGTCATACTTACATACACCAAGCGAATCTCAGACATGTCATTCTTCGATGCATTTTTGAAATAGCAGCGAACCAACGAAAACAAGTAATATAAACAGAAATTCCTAAATCCAGGTTAATTTTCGAAAAGTTTATCCTTCTCAATTATTTATTAAGCTTGTTCCACAAACTTACCTGTAGTTGTTTCCTTTCTGCTTACTTCTGTGAACATTTCATTAGTTCTAACGAGGAAACTTGATTTGGAGCGTACAAGTACGTAAACGTTAGTTTTCTTTTTTTCTTAACTAAGAAAATGAAAGTTTCTCTTGGATGGATTTCTTATTTTATTTAATTTAAAGGTTTATTTGCTAACAAGGTGAATTACTGACAAAAGAAAGAAACACTGTTTCAAGATTATGTGTAGTAATCGTGAAACATTGTAATTGCTTTCTTAGGCTACAATATAATTTTACTCGGGCTAATTATGTGTTGAGGGGAGAATACACAAGATGTATTATTATTATGTCCACCTGTTGCGAAAGTCTGACAAACATCTGACAAACATCCTGGCTTCCTGGTGTACACCGACTTCGACTGGAACCCCTTGGTGACTCCAGCAGGGCATCTTACTCTTGTCATTACTTCCTTATACACGTCCATGATTATCTGTTCGTAAGTTTCAGGGGCTCCTTGTTACTCGTACCTAAGCGCCTTACATAACAAATCTCTTGCCTGTCTTTCAAAGGCCTTTTTCAGAATTAACCAATACCATATGTAAATCCTTTAAGGAATCACGATGTTTGTCCATCATGTCCTTATACTTTTGATTGCATCTGCAGTTGATTTACTTGCACAAGCTCGCCCTGGTCATCAAATAGCTGTATTACTTTCTGCATTCGGCTGTCTTATACCCGCTAAACGATCATCATGGTGTATGACATCAGGTTGATAGAACGGTAATTATCACAATCTCGTGTATCGCATTTTCTTTGTAAAAAGGAAAAAGATGACTTTCACTCCAGTTATCAGGCGTTGGATCCCATATCCTTCGTTGGGAGATGAGAATCATGAGCCATCTGGACCCGATATATCAGATCTGTTTCCAGAACTCAGAGAGTATCTCGTCTCGTTTCTCCTCGTATGCTTTTCCCAAACAGAGTAATAACCCTATTAACATTAAGAGAGCGTCGCTACACCTGAATTATTTTTGGAAAACAAGTGAACTTATGAACTTAAATGTCATATAGGTTTTTTTGTTTTGTTAATTCAAAAACACATTCTTCAGTTTGGTTTTCGAAATAATTAGGAAACACGTAGCTTTATGACCTCGTATATCGACTTCACATTTTAATACCCCCAGATATATATCAAAATTAGCAAGTCATTTTCACCTTCTTAAATTGAAATCCATTAAGCTTCAAATGTCACTTAATATCCTGCCAGTCATTCGCCCTGGTCTAAGATGATATGGTATTATCCAATATTATAGTTATACATACCAGAGAGCTGCTCCTTTTCTGAATGGGTAAATGCTTAAGGCCGATTTGTAGCATCTATAACTTGCGGTAGACATAAAGCTATATGAGGGTATGCCCTCACACAAGTATGTGCTGCCTTTTCCCAATGCTAGTCACAACCCACGATATCAATGTTGAAAGCTCCTCGTGGGTATTCGTATGAGGGTTGTTTGTTTCCATTTAATTCTAGAGAACACACTTCAAAGTGAAAACATTAACGACAGACAGAGTCCATAAAACCACCGTATCTAGGTGGGTTAGCTGAATTCCCTGGAAGGAATTTTGATTCTTGGAAACATGGTTCTTCCTATGGTTTATGGTTTCAGCATATAAAATGCACCTACAACCCTGTTAAAAAGTCAAATTGATACATTTAATCAGTGAATTTTGCCGCAGGATGACTGTTGTGTAATTGTTTTCATAACGTTAGTGTGCTCAACGGTTGACTGACGCAATATATCAAAGATGATCAGATCCTTTAGTTTTCACCATCCATTAAAATTTGTACAATCAACGATCTTCTTTAAAATGCACTCTAACTAGTCCCCAAATGGTGGATGGGATAAACCCGTCGATTCCAGTTCCTCTGTTTGGTAGGCAATTTGTTTTGATTGTCATCGACTTAAAAGCATTCTCGTCAGGTCCTCTCCTGGAAATCAATGATGACGGAGATTTATTTGATTTGCAATTGAAGTAAAAATGGGTACCAAAATGTCCAATGAGAGGAACTTAACGAGAATCAGAGTGCATACCGATGTTGTTGAGAAAATACAAATAAAACAGGCAATGCTCTAGCTTGAGCAGGTACTGATGCATAGTTGGTATTTTCAAGGCTCAATGAGGAAATTCGATTTGCAGAGAAATAACATGGGGACAGTTATTTAGTTGAGTGCAACCAATGGGAATATGATCTATTGGGAGGAATGGTTCAGAATCGAGTCGATAAATAAGTTGGACTTGTAGTTAACTTTGTTACTTGTATAAGGAATATGAGGTAACCAGATGAGAATTTCAATGGTACAGTTAAATTCTTCATTTAATTTAATATCGTGAGATTTGAAAATTTCGGAACAATAAATGCTTAAAGTGGGCTGATTCCTCTGAAGACCTCTGTTGGCAGTCTCTAAACTTAGCAGCGTATAAAATCCCGATTGAAATCGTCGCTTTCACCAACTGCTCAAAAGCCGGTTGAATTTATGTCCCTATCTCTTAATATCCCTCAATTCGATTGAAATCAATTTTATTCACACCATTCCAAACTCAATGCCAACAAAAGGACATTCCTTTGTTAATTTTTAAATAAACTCTTATTGTTTACATTGAAAGAAGATGTACTAATCCTTAGACAAAACGCAGATGTTACACATTACTCTACATAAAAGTGTCATAATAATCCCTTATTATCCGACGCCATGGAAAACTTTTTTGACCCAATTAAATTGATTATCATTCTCCCTTAAAACTGACTTTTCCCCTCGGCTAAGAAAGAATTTGAAAGCAAACAAGGAATTATTTGTTCTCATTTAACTTTACACTTCTGCCTGATTATATTTACTGTTAGTTTCCAATTATGTTGCGTATTTAACTTTTATCCACAAACTCAAAATGAAACACGAAAAAAACCCAAGCAAACGTCTTGAAGAGAGAGTGGCTAGCTGAGAATGAAGATAAAAATAAAGATATTTCTTTTTATTATTTCCTACCTTCCCTTAGAGATTCGTTGTGATTTTCATTTCTTTTCTTTCACTATATTTGCTCATTTTCATCAATCCGTTTCGGACTTCCGAATCTCGGTTATACACAATCTACTGATTTTAAACTTTTTAACAAATTAGTCGTTGTAGTCATCAAGACTAAAAATTTTCTAATTACTTAACTAAAAGGCGGTAGTGCTGGCTCACATATAAATTAGAATTTTGCAGAAAAGTTTCACAGCATACGTGGAAACCGTAGTAATGCACGGGAGTAAATAAGGGGATGCCTTAGCAAACTTTTCCCAAAGTTAGAAGTTTCATCCAATAAACCCTATACTAGAACTTATACAGAATGGATCATTTTTTGTTTTCGTTTTTCAGATTTGTTTTATGAAAAAAACAAGTGCGTTGGCGGCGGATGAGAATTAGAGGGATCCAATTATTATTGTTATTGATGTTCGGCTTGTACCAATTTAAAATGTAGATTGCTGGAGTTGAATATGGAAATAAAAAAACTTTTAAGTTCGTGAGGTTTTTTTTTCGCTGCGCAGTGGTGACGTAAAAATGATAGTTTTATTTACTGATATAAAGCAAATGGTACTCAGACTTTGTTGAAGAGCGAACTTTATAAATGTTACGTATACGCCACCGACAATTATTTCGAGTAAGAGAGAATGATATTTCAATCACTCCAAAATTCGGTGGGTGATATGTTATAATTTTTTGAGTTTTGCAGCAGCGCCAAGGAATTAAATCTAATTTCATCAACATATTTGTATTTTCCTTTCCCTGAAATTGAGCCCAGCCTTATCTATGTTGTAATCATTTTGTTCTTTTCGATTTTTTCACACTTGGCGATTATCGTACAAAACGTCAAAAATGCGTTGTAAAAATATTTGCATAGGCAAACGAAAGAACCATACACAATTATAATTTCATAGGAGAATATCCCTTTAAATGATTATCAAGAGCTTGAAACAACGTCCTAAGGTGGATAACTTAGTCTTTTATGGTAATGTTCTAAGACACTATGATGGATCATTTTGCATTCCATTGCTGATAATTTTCAACCAATCTCTCACGCGTGGCATTTTATTTAGATATGTGAAAGATATCTTTTGTATCTTCTATCTACAAAAAGGTTTCTTTACAACTACTGGCCTATTTCTAAGCTTACTTTTTATTTCCAAATCGTTAGACAAGCAAGTCAATACAAAACTCCAGGGAATCCTGACACAACACTTAAGTAAGTGTCAACATGGGTTCTGGAAGAGTAGGTCCAGCTGCACAAATTAAGTTGAACCCAGTGGCGGATCCAAGAGGGTGTTATCGGGTCCGGAACCCGGAAAGAGTCCGCTTGGGCGAACTGTTGGATACCCTATTCTTATTCCTATCCCTCATAAGTGGGTGTGACAATAGTCTAGTATGGTTAAATTATTAAGAACGCTCTACATATTTTGTTATATAACATCTAAAGGATTTTATCAAAAAAAAAACCAAGCTTTTGTAAAAAACGCTCCCTAGCTCAAACTTTGGTTTTTCAATAAAATGTTTTATTTAATTGTGGGCGTGTCAGTAGACGGATTTTGAAAATATTAACACATGAGCATAAAGATGAGAGTATTACAAATTTCAGCTAGCTAGCTCAAACTTTGGATTTTCAAAAAAAGTTTTTTTTTTAAATTGTGGGCGTGTCAGTAGGCGGATTTTGACAATATATTATAAATTTCAGCTCCCTAGCTCAAATTTTGGTTTTTCTATAAAATTGTTTTATTTAATTGTGGGCGTGTCAGTGGGTGGATTTTAAAAATTTTATATTCCAAGCAGTTTTAGGAGTCATAAATCATATATAAAAAATTTCAGCTTTCTAGCTCAATTTTTTTTTTGATTTTGTGGGCGTGTCTGTGGGCGGATTTCAAATATTCGTAAACTTGATTATTTCGGGACCCTAGAGAGTATATGGTTAAAATTTCAGATCTCTAGGCCCAGTTTAAAGGCCTAATTTTTGCCGACGGATGGACGGACGGACGGACATGGCTAGATCGACATTACTATCGATGCTGATCATAAATATAGTAACTTTTAGGGGTCTACGGGCAACATTAAGGTATGTTACAAACTATGCGTCAAAATTAATATGCCCTTAGAATAGGGTATATAAATACCCCCGAATTACGGTTAGCAAATCAAACACTCTACTAGAATCGAATTAACATCTACAAGCAGGCAACACTTTTAACATTTACAACTGAAAAAGGTTGTCTTATTCTGGGTGGCGCACCAATATTGTGCTACAATAAGATATTCAAATAACTTTTTTTTAATCAATGTATTTCATTTCTTTTTTTCTTGTATAGAAAATTCAATTTTATTTTATATAACTAATTGTTTTTGAAAATGATAGATAAATGATAAATGACCTCCATGCTCATCCACGCATATGCGACTCCCAATCAGAAAACTATTCATTGCGGCCTGAAGAGTTGAAGTCGGGGTGGCCTCAACCTTGGGGGCCAGCGGAAAGTGGAGTTTCTGGATATTAATTTGTTTTGGAATTTTCCTTGGAGCTCCACCATAACCGGTCTGGCTATGTATGCAGTTGCTCCTCCTTGCCGAAACTAAACGCTGTTGTAACGGATACTTCTTCGGTGTAGTTCTGGGTAAAAAAAAAACTCCTTCAACATCTTTTTATAACAGTCCACATTGACAGTTACTGTTACACCGTTTTCAAAGAAGTATGGCCCCACAATGCACCTTGATGAAACTGTGCACCACACAGTGACTCGTTCTGGGTGCAGTACCGTCTCATGGAGTATTTCTGGATTAGATTCACTCCATATGCGGCAGTCGCTTATTTACGTTGCCGTTCAGATCAAATTGAACATAATGTGTCATCAGACATAAACAAGCACTTTATCAAGCTGTTGTCTTCTTCGGTCTGTTCAATAATTTTTTGGCAAAATTCCAGGCGAATAGGCAAATCCAGAGGGTTTAACTTGCTTGCAATTTAGACTTTGTACGGAAACAAGTTTAAGTCATCATGATTTATCCGTTCTAAGGACCGTCTGCTAACTCCAATTCGCGCCGAACATGGGGATCTCGATAGTATGGTCTTTGTGCGATGCTTTCAGATTCGGCAAACATGTTTACCAGCCTCATAATGTTCCATCTACCTACTCGGGAGAGTGCCACCAAACTCCCGCCTAGATTCCCTTTGGACGGAGTTGAAGAGCTGCAAAGTATGGTACCGCTGCACTATCCAAATTCTCTTTTCGGTATCCCAAGCATTCATTTTAATAAATCGAAAAAGTAACCTGTCAAATAAAAAAATAAGCCCATAACTTACACAGAAAAAAAGTTATTACGTTTTGTTTTTGCAGCACAGTTTGTGCGCCACCAAAATAAGGCGTATTTTGTTGGGAACGTATCTCAAGCTCAGCAATGGAAGTCCCAATAAAATTGTATGTTCACTTTTATTATACATTTTGGAATCATACTCCTACTCAACTATAGGTGGCGTTGTTTCTTCTCTTCAGTGAAACAGTTAATTTTCAGTGAAATTAAAATGTGTTTTTAGACGTACACGTATTCCCGAAATCAAATCTCGAATTTATTATTTATTATTATTTATCTTTACTTTCCAAACCAATTTTCCTTTCTACTACTTATTAACTGCGAGCGAACGAGTGTGGGTGGTTGCGGTGTAGTAAATTTCTTTAATTTCCCCATATTACACTTGGGTGTCATTTCATTCCAGGCATTCCAAGACTTTATCTTCACTTTATCTTTATGTTCACTCTTGTATTGTCCTAGTTATCTTCCCTTGGATTTTGTTGTCGTTTAAGGTGTACGATTTTGCTGAGCTGGGTTTAAACTTCATAATAAAATATGCATTTAATATGATAAAACTATTCAGTTGTGTCGAAGTTGAGTTGTATGAGAGACAACGGAGAGTTGAGTTGTCTCTCATAGAACTCAGTTTTGACACAACTGAACAAGATGTTGGTATTATATAAGACAACCTTATTCAGTGGTAATCGTTGAAAGTGTTGCATGCTTTAAGATGTTAATTCGATTCGAGTCAAACCTTCGATTCACTAACCGTAAAAGGGGGTTCAACTGTTGTACGAGTTCATCGAGCGAATTGTATTTCTCGACCAGACCTCTTATTTTCTTCATGACATGGCAAGTCGTTATTGTTAACGTTATTGTCATTAAATTGGATAAAACTGAGATAAATAAATACACTGCTTTATTCCCTGCCCCGTACTACATATCAAATCTTAACAATTTACAGAAAACAGTTCAACGAGAAAATGGAACGTCAGCATTTTGCTTGATGGAGGCATTAATTCGTCTGGACTAAAATACGGGCGAATGGAAAACATTCCAAACTTATCGTGGATTGAGCGTGAATCCTAGCGCTCAAAAAAGTGATGAAGAAATGCACGGACTGAATTCTGTAGTGATATAAGTTAAGTGATATATAACAAAGTAGGTACTATCTGCACACATTTGTCAGTTTCTCCACAAATAAGATTTTTCAAACCGAAATATTTTTGTCCTTCAGACTTATTTAGGTTTTTTTACAACAACAAAAAATCAATTGTTAAAATATAGCTTTTTCTGCGCTAACGCGTTCTTGTTTACAAAATGTGTCAAAAATGAAAGAAATTCACCTTTTTATTTATTTCATTTATTATATAAAACTACAAGAAAAAGAAACCCCTCGGGTTTTCTGTGCAACCAATTTCAATTACAATGTCAGCTTTAGAATGGAATTCACGAGTTAAAAGTCATTTAAATTGCAAAATCGAAAGAAAAAACTATCATTTCAAAACTAGGTTACTATGTACAATAAGTATTTCGCCCTGCAAAGTAATTCCGGAACCCATCTCAATGGATTAACTTGGATTAAAAGAACAACTTTTTTTGTTGCAATCTGCAAATCAGATGAACTGAGTTTAACTGTTCGTGTTTTCTTAATTGTTGGCATTAGAGCCGTCTCTCGGTGGAGGAAAAAATATGTGCATATATGCGTATATTTTGTTGGCACACAACACCGGTAGACAAAAAGGAATACGTTTTTGAATAAAATGTACAGCCAAGCACGCCTTTACCATGCCTAGTGTCTGTAAATCCAAACTATGTATTTATGGTATGGAATTATTGTATGGAATTCCAATCACGAGTCTTACATTTATATTAGTTCTTCTTGTGATTTTTTTCTCTGCTTTTTCATTTTTCCATTATCGCACTTTGTTAGCCCTTTGAACGTGTTGTTTCTGGGCCCCGGCTGGGAAGAAAGCATACTCGTACTTTTGCCTCTCACCACCATTTACGAAGGATCACAGAGTAAACAGTCAGGAAAATTACATGTACCTAAGCCTTAAATTACTGGATTTTATATGGGAAAAAATAGCGAAAATGAAACAAATGAAAAAAAGTGCAGGACCGGGTCGGTCTAAACTTTTTCGCTTTGAAAAGAATTAGTTTCGAAATACATTAAGGGAATTTATCCAACGTCGAAAGATTACCAAGTCGTAAATATACTGTCACAGATCATACACATTTTGACAGTTTTACGAAGTTTTAAACGGATTTACGGATTTAGTCATTTTCTATACACGTTAAATCAGAAAAAAAAATTGTTATATAATTTAACCTGTAAACCAAAAACAAATCTGCACTCTTTATTATATTGTCAGTGAACCAAGATCTCGGTATAGATTGTTAAAGTTGAAAACCAGATGGTGCTGAAATTAGTTGAATGTAGGAGGAAAAACGATTTCTACCGTGGTTACCGATGGCGAATTTGAGAATGTCGCACAAAAAGTCGTCTCACGCCAAAGAGGATCTCATTTTACAATGAGCTATAACTAAAAATAGAATATTAATCTTAGATATAACATTTATAGCAATTACTGACAACAATTTATTGATTAAAGGTTATTTAACAAGGAGATCCCTGAAACCTCAAAAAGGTCCTTAGAAGCCAAGAAATTATATTTTTTTCAAAATGCCCTTGAAAACCACGCAGTTTTTGTTATTGATTATTTCACAAAGAAGTCCTTGAAACAACTTAAAAGGTCCTCAAAACCAAAAAGAGGAAATTTTCCAAAATCTCCTCTGTTGTGGGTTAAATTCTGCTTCCAGTTTTCACCTCAAAATCGTGGCAATACTGTTCGCAATTTGCCGGATATGGATCCGGGGAACAATGGTATAGTGGTACCATGCTGGATACCTGAACCGGATCGGTATTGAATACCGTCGGCGGAAACTTTTAATTTTTTTATTTTCCAAGCAAGTGGGATTAGGAGCCCAGAAAGGACACCCAAAGAGTTAGCATGTGTATAGAAAATGTGGGATGAGAAATTCATTAGCGTGCACGAGTTCTTACTGAATATGAGTGTTTGCGAGTTCATTTGCGGTGGTGTGTTCAGCTAATGTTCTAAGGCCCGACACGATTTGTATAATTACACAGTATCTAAACGAATAATTATTGTACATATATTAATCTTTTCAACGTTAAATTGTAAAGTTTAAAGAAGTGTTGTAAATGAATCCCCTAATAGTGAGAGTGAAGATCTATTGATTTTGATTCAATAATCAATTGGGCGAGCGAAAAGGAGAATTTCTAACTTTCAAACTTCATTTCCGTGCACCTGAGGCAAGTCTGGCGTTTTTCCAGAGGAGGAAAACAAAATTATTAAAGACAATGGTGGTCTAACACCCAAGAACCCGGCTCGACATCCAGGAGGTTTAAGGATTAAATCCCAGGCGATGCTGAATGATTTATATTATTATTTTATATGTTTTTCATTTTCTTTTTTGTTCCGTTTTTTACTTCATTAATCCAAAAAGAGAGATTGAGAGAGATTTATCAAGGACGTACAAAAAATTGATTACTGAGAAGTATGTTATTTATTTATTGTTGCATTGTGTAATGCTTTATTTCAGCATTATGCTGAATTTAAAGTGGGTTATAAAATATTTGGCAACAATCCTTTTTTTTTAACTTTTGCCTAGTAGCAATACCAGTGGTGGTTAACCACCCACCGGTGCGGGTGAGAGGAATAATTATGTCTAGTTATTATGAGTTCTGAATTGCGTCTTATCCTGTACAACAGTTTATAATTATCTTAAATTTTCTCATTTTTGGTCGAATAGAGATTGGGCCATTCCATACCGAAGAAGACTCATTTCGGTAATACCTTAGTCGTAAGTGTTGCTAATGGGTTTTAAAGCATCAAAGAAACGGTCTCAAAAAGAATTAAGCTCGACCGCCTCGGTTGGTTTTGTCATATTCAAGGCAGAGATCCTAAAAACTCCATCAAAAAGGTAGTATTAATAAATGTTCATTAAGCAATAGTAGACGAGGGGCTGACCTAAGATCTTCTGGATAACACACATGCAACAACATCAGCATTTGATGAACTTCAGTGAGGAAGTGATCTGAACCCGATATGCCTGCCTTTATCTCGAACCACAAAGACAGTTTATTAGGTATATGGTAGAGTCGGAGGGTTATGATCGATCTAATCCAGATCATTGCCTACCCGCTTATAAAGGAGGGAAGGCAAACTGTTCTTCTTCTTTTCGAGTCTGTATAGGTGCAAATAGGTAGGAATAAAATATTGGTTATTAAGGACTTGACAACTTGTTTTAAATTAAATGCAAACTACTTAAAATATCTCAAACAAAATTGTATTGGCTTGAATTACTTTCAAATCATTTATGAATCGAATTCGACTTCGTTCATATGTCCACCAAGTAAAGGTATGCAGTGGTCGATACGTTGAACCCAATTTTCGAAGACTCAGCCGCACATTTCGACGGATACGGCCGCTATTTCTCGTTCAATATTGGCTCTGAGCTCCTCTAACTTGACCCGCTTTTGATTGAGATACGGATTGTTTTAAATGATAGACAAATGAAAACAAAAACTTCCGCAAATTGTAAGCCTAGAAACCACAAATACGAGGAGGAGCCTCGCTGAAAGACGGACAGATGGACGGAAACTCGGGGCACACTTTTTTGGACTTCTCTATAGTAACAATATCATACTACTAAATTTGAGTTCGAAATGTCACCACGATTGCAATATCTTTCTCTTTAGCATTCCTGTATACGAGAAAGTTAAAAAAAGGGAAATAAAGAAAAAAGTTTATTTTAAAATTGTGAATGGGAAACTAGTTGAATTTGAGACAATTGAATCATTCCAGCTACTTGAACTATTAGTATTTCATGAAGTTTAAACAGAGCGATGATTTAGCTGTTTTCTGTAAATGTTACATACATTTTTCTTTTTTCAAGCAATAGGATTAACTTTAGTTTATGAATTTTTACTGAGGCGTTAAATTTGTAATGACACAGATACTCATACATAATATGTGCATTGAAATATAAGTTTCACAAAATATCAACGTTGAGGCTCTACACCAGTGATTCTCAACCACTTTGCCGAGGCACTTTTGTGTTCCGCGAAAAAGTCTGCCGCCAAATTTTAGATATATAATTATGTTAATGTTGTTAAATAATATGATTTAAAAAGAAAAATCCTTTTAATAGGAATAGATATTTAAATATTTTTTTAAAATTATTTCTTTATTTGTTTTGCAACGCGTTCTTTCTTAGAATCATAAGCTGATTTTTATGAATCAAGTAGGCTCACACTTGTCGCTGGTACCGTACATACAAAAACACGTTGTTTTAATGACAGCGGGGATTTCCAACGCGTTGTATAGTAGTTACTTCACATTTTCTTTCGTTAAAATTGGCAAATGTATGTGATTCAGTTTGTCGGGCGCAGTGGCTCAATTCCGGGGCCAAATAACATTTTGAGTTTTTTTCCACTGCCCCACCTCTTGCGAACGTCTGGCAAACAACCAAGAGTATCAATTGTCATGAGAAGCTTCTCAAATTTGCCGTTCGGATTCGGCTTAAAATTGTAGGTCCCTTCCACTTCGCAAAGAAAGTGGTTGGAGAAGCTAGGTTTTAGGCCCTCTATGGGCCGCCGTTGCAGTATTGTATTCTCAAACTTGAATAAATCGTATTTAATGCAGTGTATAGGACGACTTAGTAAATTAAACACTCGGTTCGACTTTACGTCGGGAAATAGTTTTTCGAACTCTTCCTCTGTTCATCGCCTTCGCCACCTTGTTGCATCCGATTGACATCGGTTTCCAAGTCAGCCACGCAAAAATGGCCCGTGCCCTTGTCACAGTATATTACATAGGAAATGCAACAAGTATTTTACTTAGCCACCTCAAACTGGCGGGTCAGTATTGCTTAGATTTGCAATACGACACCGCAGTTTGTTGTATTGCTTTTATTCTCTATTCGTTTGACACAATTCGATTGGCACTCAATTGCTATACAATGCAATTCTATCAATCATTTGATATAATATTTGATTCGACTTTTTTTAACAATGTTTCGACAATATTATTTTCATTTTAATAGAACCTTCTGAAAATAGATAAATGGTTAAAAAGAAGAAAGCTTAACGATGATAATAGTGATAATGATAACGTTAGCGACAAAGTTAATGAGTCCACGCCCGGTACAAGTAAAGATACTTCCTCCTCCAAAAAATACGTTGTTCATCGGAAATACATACAATGATGATTTTTTGAAATTTAGATTTACCTCTACAATGGAAAATGACAAACTTGTTCCCGAGTGTGTGATATGTGGTTGTAAATTATCAAATATGGTTCCGAGCAAACTCAAATGTCACTTGGTGATTAATCATCCTTTGCTTTCAACAAAAGATGAAAGCTACTTTCAAAAGTCTTTATCTTTATCCAAGCAAGTAAAAGTTTTTGAAAAACAAATTATTGTGTCTGAAAAGGCTCTAGTAGCTTTTTACGAAATAGCTGAATTGATTGCTGTTAAATTAAAACCTCACAATTTGGCTGAAGAAATTATATTACCAGCTTGTCGCAAAATTGTAAAAACAATGGCTGGTAGATCAGCAGATATTTGTGAAATACCACTTTCGAATGACACAATCTATCGCAGAATTAAAGATATGTCGCAAAATATTGAGCAAAATACTGCAAAAACTCTTGCAAATTCAAATTTTGGTCTACAAATAGACGAAACAACAGATATTACAGGAAAAGCTCAATTAATTGCATTCGTTAAATTTATTCACGAAAATGATATAATAATTAATCAATTTTTATGTTGTCGGGAGTTACCTGATTTTACAACTGGCAAACATATTTTTGTTGTAATTAGTTCATATTTAGAAGAAATTAGAGTTTCTTGGAAGTCATGTATTGGCATTTGTGCAGATGGTGCTCCAGCTATGACTGGGCATCTAAAAGGATTTGTAGCACATGTTAAAGAACTGAATGGGGATAATTAGTAACCCATTGTTTTTTGCATCGAGAAGCACTTGTTACAAAATATTTGCCTTCAGAATTGAAAATAGTTCTGGAACAATGTGAAAATGATTAATTATATAAACTCAAGACCATTACAAAGTCGCTTATTTAGTAAATTATGCCAAGATACGGAAGCCAAGTACAAATCCTTGTTATTGCATACGGAAGTAAGGTGGTTGTCCAGAGAAAAAGTTTTATATCGTGTGTTAGAATTAAAAGACGAAATGAAAATGTTTTTTGAATAAGATAAAAATTATGATTTTGTTCATTCGTTGGAAGATAAAATATGGTGTACTAAACGGTGCCATGAGCTAAGGCCATATGAACTAACGCCATAATGGTGCTAATTCATTTTTAAATGCGAATTAACGCCATAATCCACTTATGGCCTTATTTAACTTTCACGAAAAATATCCTTCCAAAATATATCGGTTTTCGAGGAAAAACATTTGTTTTTGTGTGCAAACCTCGTTCACTTGAATCGCGTTTGTATTGAAAGGGTCGTCTCCGAGATATAAGAGAAAAGAAGAAGGGTCAATTGGCGCGCTGCCTCGCGCCGATCGGTCGGACGTCAACTGTTGAAATGCGAGGATCGCTCACTCAGACTACCTACGTATGTGTTGGTAGTGGGTATACATAATTTATACTCAGTCTTGTCTACGCTGCTCTACGCTTAAATTAATTGAAAATGACTATGTTTTTTTGGTTTTTTGCTCCTTTTTCTAACTATTCGGTATTCGACCGAATAGTAACTCAATATTCGGTATTCGGCTGAATAGCAAAATATAGGCCGAATAGGCCGAATACCGAATAGTAACCGAATATTCGTTTCATCACTACTCTAAACCGATGATGGCACAGGATCCAGAATATGTTCTGTGGAAACAGAATTGAGAGAATCTCTGCGGCTTCCAAATAGTTGCAGTGTCTTCCAGGGCGAGAAATGCATTAGCAAAGCGGGGGAGTGGACATAAGACCTCCCCTATGTGTAGTCAAAGAGAAGTTATCGGAAACGGCCACAAGAATGGCTACTCAAAGATGGAGTCACAAAGTGGGGCACAAAGTATCCAAAGCCTTGTAGCCCGACTTGAACAAAAAGAAAACTTGTGTGATTTTGAAAAAACGTAGATATCTGACAATCGGCATTCTTTCCTGGCATTGCCTGCTGAGGAAGCACGCCAAAATATTAGCACTCTCAGAAGCGGACGCTTGCAGATATTGGAAGGACATTTGCGTTACGGAAGACATTAGGCAAAGTGTTTTTGAATGCGAGGGTATCGCTCGACATAGAAGACGACTGGGTAATTATTTTTTTTTTAAAGTCTAGAAGAGGTTGCGTCTAATGACTCCACCAAATTAGTGAATTTTTATAGGATAATAAAATCCTTTGGGGATCAGGGATCGCGATTTGCCATTATGGTGCATAGTGTTCTATGGCCCTGGCAAACCTAACCTACTTTTTAATTATCGTTAACCTTTATTTGTTTTTAAAACCAAAAATTAACAATTTACCATTTTATTTCCCTTGGAGACTGTGAACTGATATTATTTTAATTTTTTTAATAAAAAATATTCATGAGGCTAGATTTTATATGGAAACCTGAAATACAGATGTTTTTTCGCCATAATTGCAGGTTTTATAAGATGATTTGGATGTTAAAATTGCCTAGATGTGATTTGTCCAATTACTCCCTTTACAACTAGCGCTGTTTGTTATTGTTAAGATTTTTTTTTTTTCTCCGAGGGTACGTGGAAATTTTAAAAGACATTAGTGAAGCTAGTACTGTGGGCCACGCCAACCACTAAAACCAACAACCTTTGTATTTACCACTGAGTTTAAACTCGTTTAGCAAATTCTATTTTAATGTATTTGAGAACGGTTAGTGGGATATACCATAATGGCTAGTCCCGAAGTTTTTTAAATTTACTTTGCTTTTCTTATTTCGCGTCTATTGGCGTTAAACTATCCCGATTTAGTTAATAAAAAGCAACTAGCTATGAGAATATTAACGTACCGCTCTTAAAAAGGCATAGGCCTTTCAATGTCAGAAGTGTAGTAATAATAATGCGATTACTAACTGTGTTTATGATATTATATATTTGTTATTCAATTTACTATAAACTTAAAACTTATATCATTATCAATTATCATCAATTAATATACTTATAGTATAGAATATTAAAACGCGTCGTTCGGGTGTTGTCCACATCCCACATGTGAGAGTTCTCGCACGGGTACGCCAGAATTTTTTTAAAAACAAAATATGGAATTCATAACAATTAATACAGAATGCAATCACATTGTTATCCGAAAAATAACTTGAACTCATATATTTACCTTATGACTCAGTGCTCAAGTATTTGCTAAAGTATGGTTGTTCAGTTAAAAGCAATTGGAATGTATCTACATATTATTCTAAAAACTTTACATCAATTTCCTTTTTGTAAGCTTACGTGTCTACAAATTCAAAGTGCGTTCTATTCTGATTTTCTAATTTCAATACATTAAGCATAATGCTTTCTGCAACCGAGAAAGAGAGACAAAGCACACAACTGTGTATGTTATCCAATATCAAATGCATGATTATTTAATACGAAGCGCTCGTTGCGGGTACTCCTTCACTCTTGGCAGCAGTAATATATGACATTTCCGTCTTTCTCTTTGGTGGTTTCCAAACGCATTTCAGCAAAGATTGTAAAGTAACTAGGTGCGGTTCCACTGGAATGAAATCAGCAGTGAAAACTAAGACACGTGATTTGACCTGTGTAAAGGGTAATTCATTCCTCTTTGGTGGAATTGCACTACAAAAACTTTGAAACCAATCTCGACATTATAGGATAAACATTAAACCTTCAATAAATGGTCATTTCAAGGGCTTTCAATAATCATTTTTAATATCCAATACGGATGTAAGCCACATAATTCGGGTCAAATATACGTACACATTATTCAAACAAAGCTTTGGTGTAACTTAAACCTAATAATTCCCACTAATTGATAAATTGATCCTTAACATGTAAATTGAATGCAAATTCATAAAATGTTTTCCATCTGCACCCGTCTATCAATTCCTCTTCTGGATGATGGTCCCGAAAGAACTACAAAATGAAAATTCCATTCAATATTATGCATGCAAACGTTTTCCTGGAATAGCCCCCTCTTTGGGAATACAAAATCAGTCCCTTATTAAAAATAATTGATTTTAGCTTGGCTTTTGTGTGTGCATTTAACGCTTATGCAAACATCAATTAAATTCACTCAAAGATCCTGGCAAAGGGATTACAGTGGTGTATACGAACAATTCATTCGAATGCTGACGCTATTTCGAATGCTGACGCTATTTGTTGGGTAAGTAAGCTTTTATTCATAAATTTAAATTTAATAATTAAGTTTAGGTCTAGAAATGGGCTTTCAGTCAATCTCCTCTCAAAATTGACACTGTTCTCTTTACGAGAGAGAGGAAGCTGATTGGGTTGGCTCCATCAATTCTAAAAGGCGTCACAATCTGGTCTTAATATTTGGAAAACATCCTGGATAGCAAACTTCTTTGGTCAGAGCATGTTGAGTTGAAGACTGTTTATCACCGAAAATTCTCCTATGTTTTTTCACGGCTTGTTGTTTGGTTTGAATAAGTTTTCACCTGAAAAAGTTACTACATGGGAAGGTCAGTCTCGGCTGCACGGGTGCCTTCCCCATCAGCCTGGCTTGACCCTGGATGCATTATTGAACCTGTCCCACTTGATTTATATACGAGTTGCATGGCTTGCAGAACCAAAGTTATCAACTTTCCTCGTTTTCAGGACTAGTTCTTGCCAGACTTTGAGCTTGGAAAAGAATGCAGTATAGTCTTCCCGGATGGCTCCGAAGCCAATCAAGGATCTGGTCTTTTCGTGGATAGCGAAAACATTAGGCCTTACTTCTCCCTAGGCAAACAAGCGTCAGTCTTCCAAACTGAGACTTATGCTATGCTATCGGATGTGAACTATGTTGCGAGGAACAGGTTGAGGGGACGAAGTATTTGCGTCTGTAGCGACAGTCAAACTGCGCTTAAAGCCTTCCTTACATCTTTGACCTCCAAAACAGTTCGTGAATGCAAGATCTCTCTTAAGTCGGTCGGAAGGCTGAATTCACTAAGTCTTGAGGGGGTTCAATGTCAAAACGGGATCACGGGAAATGAGATCTCTGATAATCTTGCTAGACAAAGCTCAGGGGGACTTCTCAGGACCTGAACCTGCATTAGGTATGCCTTTCTATTGATGGTTGGGTTTATTGTCAACAAAACCGCCGATGGTATGACTCTCCATGGCGCAGACAGACTAAACGAATACCTCCGTCTATTAAAAATCTGCGGCATTCTTGTTGTCTCTGAGTAGAAAGAATAGACTGCAGCAAGTTACTGGCGTTCTTACGGGCCAGTACGCTTTTGCCAAGCAGTTTACGGTGCTAAGCTGAAGCGCTACTACCAAAGCAGGTGAAGGAGACGACGACATGGCGGAACACTTCCTCTGTAAGTGCCCTGCTTTTGCTTGAACAAGGTGCCATGTATTTGATGCTGATATGGTGACTAGAGAGTGCTGAAAATCTAAGCTCCTCATCATTTAAGCGCCTACTCGTCTTTCTCTGAAAAGAGTGTCCTTGTGTTGAAAATGTAGCACCACGACAAAAAAAAGAATCGGAATAGGTAAGTGCTGTGTGGTTTGAAAAAACCTAATAACAATTTATTTTAGAGCAAATTTCACTGTTTCAACAGGACATAGAACATTTCAGGTATGTTTTTGTGATGATATGACGACTGTTGGAAATACCAAATTGTCAATCGCTAAAAGGTTGCCTTAGTTGCATTTCAGATGTATTCATTTTGTGACGGTTTTATCTTGAAAATTTGATAGCAACGCAAAACTACCTCTCTGTGGCACACTATGCACTGGCAATACTATTTATCTGTACAGCTCTTTCATGCCCTTAAAAACCTCTCATATTAAATATTTAATTTCCGATGAGATAAATCTTTTCATGAAGATTCTAAAATTAATTCTCTTCGAAAGAGCTCTGACATTTACGCGACGGGTGCTAGTTGAAAGTTCCCCGTTATTGGAAATTCCTGATAGAAAATCAATTGAAAGCCATTCGAAGTAATCCCCAAACAATGTGTAACCGAAATACTATTTTTTGGTTTTCTCACTACGATCCACCTGGTATCCGTTAACCAAAAATCCATTCAAAACAGCTCGAGGAACGAAAGAAACTTTCAAAAGCTTAACCAGTCATTGTTTTGCTAACACTGCAACCACATAATGAAAACATTTGCACTCTGCTTTGAAGTGAAATTATAGTTTCACCTCTGACTATGGAGGGCCGGAATATTGGTATAAGGCATTGTTGCTACTGCTGCTGGCTTTCCCCTCTTCCTCACACGGTGGTAAATGCCACCATCATATGTTATCACCTCCAGCACCGGATGTAAGACAAAAGTTCCCGGTGTCACATAGTTGGAAACAAACAGATTGTTTCCGAGAGAGAAAATCGTAGTCTTATGAGTGCTCTCGTTCTAGTTCGTAGTCCTGAGTGTTGAATTGAAGAAAATAAATTTCTAGTTCCGGAATGGATACAACTCATGAATACCTAAGAACGAGCGGGAGTGACACTTTATGGGAGATTGGAAAAAGGAGAAGGAGGAGGATGTATTCCTTAAAAGCGAATAACAATGATCGTAGCAGAGCTTGTATACTTGGGGTTTGTGAAGAATTATATGCTCTAGGGCTCCTCTTTCGCTAGAAGAGTGACAAAAACATTTTGAAAAGTAGTATGATTTATGAGCTTTTTTCATCTATGAAAGAGGGGTAAGGGAGGGTGATAACAACGCTTCCATTGTGTCGTAAAAATGGAACATCTGCAGATGTGCGGAGGAGGGGTGGGGGGGGGGGTGTTATCTACAAATAGCCAAACAAAGCACTATAAAGGTAGCTATTGCAAATAGCAGAATAATTTAGGATTAGGCATTCTGAAATATTAATGTCAATGGATGATTGTGTTGTTTGCTTTCTACTGAGATTGGAAATGAGAAATAACGGCACAACAGTTTCTTATAGTATCTGGCATACGATTTTACGTAGAAAGCCTATGTAAGAGCCGTTGTACGAATGAGATAATGATGCACGGAATTGTAAAAAGTGGGAGGAACACCATGCATTTTAGAAAACCTATAATAGAAATTGATGCTCGTGATGACGTTTTACATGAGGAGTGTGCTATTCTATCAATGTAAAACAACTTATCGACCTATCTTATGACATACATTTCTGGGCAATATGTAATTAAACCCCAGCGCAACCTCTTTGAACATTAAAATGAAGAAACGCCTTCCCATCCCATCTTACCCTTGGGAAAGAGATTAATACTATCACAGCTGTATTCAATGTAGCCGAACAAATTATTTCCATTTTGGCGATCGTTGAAAGTTAGTTTCTACATCACTCCCAATATACACTGGCGATCACAAGGATGAGTCCATACATTTTGCAATCGATTTTCAGTCATTATACCTGTTGGAAATTGTATACCCAGAAACTTTTACTACCTGCAATTTCTCGGCCTGAGAGTTGAAAGCATATATTTTTCCTCTTTCTGTCGCTGTCAAAGTCTTTCCGGCACCCATTTTGTTAACTAAATAAAAACAGTTCTTTTCAACGATTTTTAAAATATTCTTAACAAAACTTTAAAAAAAATCGCTGATGTGAACTTTTGCAACGAAACATTCGCAATAGCCTCATCCTAGTGGCGCATCTTTTTATACGCTTTTCAAGTAGTTCTTTGTTTGATCTTGAGAAATTCCAGCGGTAGTTTCTTATTTACCCTTTAATTTTATGACTTACTGTTGGGAAAGTATGTACCTGTTCTCAGGTATCGTAAAAGTTTCTGGGTATAAAATCTCCAAAAGCTATAAAGACTGAAAATCGATTGCAAAATGTATGGCCTCATCCTTGTGATTACCAGTGTAATGTCATAGTTGGTTTCTAAATCACCCCCAATATTATGTCATAGCTATTTCATGATGAAAAATTATTTTGCTAATCAACACAAGCGGGTCTCCGAACACGTCGTCCTGATTATGTTTTCCGGCTTATAAGAATATTATTACCGATTGGGTTAAGCGTCATACAGGGATAGGCTAAAAATATAACTGCATCGGCCCCCGGAAAACAGCGTTTTTTGTAAAATGCGAATAAGAGGAGAAATCACATTTTTAAAATTCAGGTCATATTTATTACAGAGCGAGTGAATAAGATCACACTACAGCAAAGGCCCTTAGACACATAAAAATTACTTAATGCTTGCTAAATCATCGGGGATTTCTGTGAAAATGATAAATTATGCAAGGCACAACACGCCTGAAAGTAAGCAAGGCAAGCCTAATTCATGGAGAACTGATTGGCCCAAGTATAGAGAAAACTTAAAGATGAACTTCTTAGTCCCCTGCAATACCATTTAGCTTGACCGTACGGTTAAAGACCTTACCCTGGTTTTTAATAACGCGCTATTTTACTCTTGCCCTCTAGTCAGGCCAAATGGAGGTAAAACGGCTCATTGGTGGACCTCAGAACTTGCTCCGCTCCGAAATGACTGCAGGAAACTTTTCAACCTAGTCAAGAGCTCGAGAGCAGGTACTGATTGTGATGCTTATAAAGAATTCCTAAATTTATATAAAAAAAAAACATCAATTGACGTCTTTAAGGTATTAAGACGACCAGACGGCATAATACCCACCAAATAACAAATATCTTCAGATATCATTCCGCCAGCGCTTGAGATGATATTGAAGAGCTCCTTAAAACTGTCCCAGTGGCGGATCCACGGGGGGGGGGGGGGGGGGGTCATCGGGTCCGGACCCCCCCCCCCCCCTCCAGCGAGGTCGTAACCGACCTGAATCTGAAATGCTGGTATTCTGTCACCGAAAATTTGCATATACTATTTTACGATTCGAAAATCCAAAAAAGATTGTAATGTGCAAATAAATGATTTCTCGTATTTTGTCATGCATAATATTATTATTCAATTCATGTTACTACAACATATTAGCAATAGTGCAAAGTCTAGAGAAAATCTAAATCGTTTTTAAAATTCCGCGGTTTTTTGAAGAATTCTTGCAGAATTTCGTCTTCCGTTAGTCCAATTTCAGGATGGATACTCAAAGAAGCGAGTCCATTCAGGCGCTACCGTCCCATTCTTCTTAGGGTCGAAAATGATCGTTCTGGAGTTGCTGTTGTTACGGGTAACACTGCCATTACTCGTAAGATCGTGTTCACGTTTTTGAAACATTTTTCATTAACAACTTAAAAAATAACGTAACTATTGAAAGTTAAGTATTCGATGGGTTATAGAAACTCATTCTGGAAGTAAAAATTCCGATCTGAACTCGATTCACTGATAGTGCATCTAGCTCATTTTGAATATCTTGATCGGAGATCCGTTGCCTCCACATTCTGATCTCTGAGATGAAATTCCTTTCTGAACAGTCCAATATTTCGTCATAAAACTTGTAAAGATCTGCGCATTTTTCCTCATCAAATTCCTGCTTGGAAGGAAATAGTTGTCCGAAACTGTGGAAGATCGATTTGTGTTTTTCGAACCGACTTTGGAGATCAAAAATTATTTACATTTTTCAAGGAATGAAATGTAGAAAGCAACTCTGTAATAATCTTCGACATTTTGTGTTTCAACGTTGCAACGGTTTTTCTGTTGACTGCAACGACGAGGCAATTTCATATTAATTTCGTATTCGGAACAGATTTCAGCAACATTGTCCTAAATGATACGAAAATTTGAATCAACGTTTTCCCGCTTTTCCTTGATATCATTCGTAGCATCATCAGCTAACTTTGTGGCTTCTCCTAGATCTTGATTTTTCGTCTGCAATTCCCGACTCAGAGGCAAGACCATACAATTGATCGATTCCATTATATGACAGGAGATTTGAAATTCGATTGTCAAAATCGCGTTCAAAAGCTGAGAAGCCTTTTGTGAAGTCTCTCGATCTTTCCACTTTTTATTTCTACCAAAGCTTCTACAAGGTGGCGCAAAAGTCATCTTCCTATCGGAAGAAGCATGATTTTTGCAAATGGCGGCAAATGTAAATTCTACTTTGATATTTGTGAAGTTAACTGATACAGAAAAAACTTAAGACACCAATTAACATAATCCAAAAGCAGAACCAAAGTTTTTCATTCATAAAAAAAATTACAGCGAAAGAACATCGGGTGACAACTTTTGCGCCACCTGACAACTTTTGCGCCACCTTGTATAACGGCTGGTTGAAGTTCGAGGTAAGTTGAAACTACTTCATGAGACTGAGCCCATCTTGTAACAGCGAAAGAATTCAATGTTTCTTTTCTCCGGTCACTCTTTTTCGGCATTTTCAAAATTTCTTCCTTTAAAATGCTTCGATTGCTCCAATAGTTCCTAGCGCATTTTTTATACCCGATACTCCGCAAGCGGCATTGATGACCAAACTAAAGCTATGCGCGGCACAATGAACGTAGACTGCAAGAGGAAAATGATACCTGATATGGGCTTGTACTCCGTTTACTTCGCCACTCATAACTGGTTCATATATATATCTGTGTATCAAAAAATTATCGACACTGTGTCGCGAAGTAGATGTTCCGAATTCAAATTGTTTGCAGTGGTAACCGTGTGTCCACACAAGCGGCACTATCGTAGTTTCATGCAAAATGTACCAAAATAATGAGAAAATGAGGTTAAGTTAGGTCATGACAGCATAAATTTTTTTTTGGGACTTATGTCTCACTTAAGTGGGACATAACTCCCAAAATTGATTCCTAAAAGTAAAAGTTGGAACTTATGTATCACCAATCACATCAAATCTATGCAATTTAAACATACAGCTCAGCCCAGCGACACATTTAACATCTTGCTCGTTGCAGGGACGTTTGAACCTCGCTAATCCATCGCCAGCAAAGAATAACTGATACCAATTAGGATCCGTCACTTTTCCTTCAAGCAGATAATCAAGGGCAATATGATTGGACTTAAGACGCTTCCCTGGTACACCTCTTTGATTGCGAAATCCTCGGTGAAGCCAACGATACATCTTACTCTTGTCTTTACTCCCTCAAACATGTATACATGTCCATGACCACCCGTACGTAGATTTCTGAAACTCTTCGTTGTCTTAGCGCTACCCATAACAGATCCGTTGGTTGTCTATTGCAGGACTTTCCAAAATCAAATAAAACCATATGCAAATCATTCAATGCATCACGATGTTTTTCCATCATGATCCTTATACTTTGGATTGCATCTATGGTTGATTTATCAAATAGCCGTACTATTTTTCGCATTCGGCTATTTAATACCCCCTGAAGGATCTTCATGGTGTGTGACATCAGCTTGATTGAACGTTACTTATCAGTCTCGCGTATCGCCTTTTTCTTTGTACAAAATAAGAAGAAAACTCTCCCTCCACGGGTTAGGCATGCTTGGGGTCACTGTTTGATTTGGAGTAGGTGCGAGGTTTTATTTACGCACTTGGCCTTATTGTTTGGGATTTATGTCCCATCTCCGACAAAATATTTTGGAACTTATGTATGTCTCGATGGTGTGGGACATAAGTCCCAAATCAATTTTGGGAGTTATGTCCCACTTAGATGGGACATAAGTCCCAAAAGAAAAAGTTGGGACTTATGTCCCTGCACCGTATTTTCATCCATTTTCAACAAAAAGAAATTAAAAAGCAATACGACTCTGAAATCTGCACGATTGCGCTCAAAATTGCGCAATAAATAAAACTCTACTACATTTATGAATTCTCTGCTTAGCAGTGATGAAAATTGATGCATTTGTGAACTCTCTGCTTAGCACATCTTGCGCAATATTGCATTTATGAATGGGCTCTATGTTTTTATAAATAAAATTTGCTAAATCAAAGACCTACTTACACAATCTATATTTCAAGATATCCAAAAAATAGACACCACTAAAGGGCTGTCAAAATCTTTGTACAGCGATGCAATTAAATAAAATAAATACTAAAAAAAATACTAAAGGTGTGTCATTGTAGTTTTCAATTGTGAGTTTGACAGACAGCGCCATATGGTTAGTTTGAATTTGAAATTGTGGCTTTGATTCAAAGTGAATGTCAAAATTAATCTTTTTTCTACGATGAATCACTTCAATCAAATTCCATATTTTAGTTCGAAACCTGCGTCATCCACGTCCTCATTATTGTTGATGAATTGAAGAACAATTTATGAAATCATAACATTTGCCAAATTTACGAATTCGAATTCAATTATCCTGAAGTAAACGATGTGCACGTACATAATGAGAACAGCACAACACAATACCCATGGCAAGATGTGCAAATAAAAAAACTACAAAAAAAACCGTCCTTCCTTTTCCCTTAACGCATCATGGATTTTCAAGGATCAATTCTTTTCTTTTCTTTCAATTTTTTTTCTTTTGTATTTCTTAACTTTGGTTTATATTTGAGAAGTTTGTTTCATTTGTCTCCAACGAACCGAAAGAGATGTCCTCTCTTCCATCAGTGCAGACCTAAGATACGGAATAAAAGAAAGAAAAAACAAATTGAAAATCACTTAAGCGTCTCATAATCGAAGGATAATCAAAATAAATTGCGATTTTTTAGTATTATTTTGTTTGATTTAAGATTTCCCATTTCCCAATGCAATTTTTCCGAAGCAGGCCGGACACAACAGATGACCGCTTTCCTCACTCTCTCTCTCTCAATGTATATACATAAGAATAATTTTATTCCCTTGCAATATGATAAAGAAAATTGATTCGGTGATTGTTTTTCTCGCCATTGCCATGCTTTATCCCGACTTTATATTCTGAATGTGAATCTGAATGTATTCATAGATGAAAACGAAAAGCACTCCATGGTTATAGAGCATTATTGAAAGAAAGTATTTGTCAAAAACGTGAGCACACCAAAAAGCACAAGTATGGTCTGTGCGACCCAGGAGATCCACACGATCAAGTTTCCATCGTGATTAGGACTAGAACTGAAATGAATACGAACTGAACAAAATTACACTGAATTTAGTTAAAGCAAAAAGAGTGAACAAATATGGATTTTAGAACTTCTTGAGAAAGATTTATCCAATCTAATTTGTTCTGGTGACAATCCATTTACTTCAAAATATCTGATATTTTAATTGTTTTTTTTTTATTAAAGAGCAACGTTTTTTAGAATAGAAAAAAAAATGTAAACATAACAATAAATAATAAATAACGAATGAGAAGAAGAATCAAATAATAATGATTTTATTCTGTTTTCGCGTACTCTCCTTTATTATTATTTACAATGTCACTCTGGATGTAAAGGATGCTTTCAATTTTGCAAATTGGATATATATATTGGAAGCAATTCGGAATATGAGGGTACCGGAGTATATATTCAAATACAAACATGATTGGTACTTGCATCGCTGAAACCGAAAGACTTGCCATTCTCGGTATGTGTGTTAATGACAACCTTCGCTGGAATGACCACATAATCGATGTTGCAAAAAACGCTGCGAAATGTCTGGGCTTCCTTAAGTGATGTAAGAAATATTTCACTCCCTCTGATCTGGGTAAAATTTATAAGGCGTTTATTCGCCCGAAACTCGGTTGCAACGCTCATATCTGGTCTGGTGCACCGACAACTTAGTTGGAGCTACTTGAAATGATCCGAAAACGCGCAATAAAACTCATTGGTGACCGAAACATCGCGAGATATGTTCCTAGTTATTAATAATACCGTGCAAATTTTAAATCACGAAAACTTTTTTTATTCTGAAACCACAAGAAATAAATATTAATAATAATAATAATTATAAATAATTAAACAAAAATAAAAACATGGATACCCTATTCTATAGTAGAAGTATGGTTGACTCTACTCTCTACACAAAAAAACGCTCCCTAGCTCGAACTTTGGTTTTTCAATAAAATTGTTTTATTGAATTGTGGGCGTGTCAGTAGGCGGATTTAAAACATATTTAAACATAAGTATAAAGGGCACCTAGAGGGTCTATATTAAAAATTTCATCTCCCTAGCTCTAACTTTGACTTTTCAATAAAATTGTTTTATTTAATTGTGTCAGTGGGCTGATTTTAGAAATTTTATCTTTTTTATGAGTCAAAGATCATAGGGTAAACTAGCCTATTGTTGGCACTCCTCCAATGATTGGCATTTGAACTTTAAAACAATGTTAAAACGCATTTCTTGAAAATGTTTCCATATAAATTTTTTTCCATAATTCTTGCTTGAATATATATTTCGTAAATCTGGCAACACCAGATTTATCTTTATGTTGGTACTATTGAAAATATGTATTAAGATATGTCTTAATGCATTCCCGCCTTTTTTGCCAAAACCGTTAACGATTTTATTAGAGTGGCAGTGAAATAGAAGTGTCTTTTTGTGTTCCTTGGTTAAGTTGATTGTTTTAAGTGCTATTTTGTGTTAATAAGACATTAAATTAAAGGTTTGTTTCTTGAAATTAGTTAATATTATTGCATTTTAACCTAAATTAATTGTGCCAACAATTGGAAAGCGAAATTAGGAGCTTTCCTAATGTTGGCACTGTGCCAATAATTGGTAGTAGTGTCAATTACACGGATATCGGCACTGTGTCAATCATTCTGTTGCGCTAATAACTAGTATAAATTACACTGCCAATCTTAAACTTCCTGCTTTAACTGATTCTTAGATGCCAAAAGTTGGGAAAACACACAAATATGCAAAAAAAATATGATGAAGGCTTTGTTCAAACAGCTCTTAAAGCAATTAAGGCGGGTATGCCAAAGAAAACAGCGTCTAAAACATTTGGTATTCCAAGGTCGACGCTACAATTTAGATTTAGCAATACATTTTCAAAGGCTAGACCAGGTCCAAAAACAATTTTAACCGATGAAGAAGAGCAAATACTTGTAAAATGGATAAAAGCATGCGGTAGAAAGGGGTTTCAGCAAAGAAAATTTTGTCTAAAGATTAGCGTGCAACAGTTTTTGATTAAAACAATAAACCAAACCCGTTTAAGGACAATTTCCCTGGAGAAAAATGGTACTCCGCCTTCATGAGAAGACATTCAGATGTAGCCCTTCGAGTGTCCGACCATGTCAAGTTAGGTTTGCAAGATTAGAATCCTACCTGAAGGATCCTGGCTATTTTGAAATACTCCAAGATCTTAAAAGAATTTTTAATGGTGATGAGACAAACTTTCAATTGTGCCCCAAGAACGAAAAGGCCCTTACCTTAAGGGGAAACAAAAATGTATACGAGATTGGTCACTGATCAGTTATGTTTACATTTTCTGCGGGTGGTGATTGTGCTCCTCCTATGATAATTTACCCGTACAAAAGGATACCAGTAGAGATTTTATCATCTGTTATTATTAGTAAACCAGAAACTGGTTGGATGAAATCTGAAGTAGCTATTTTATGAATATATGTACCTATTGCGAATGTATTACACCCGCATTTAAAAACATAGGGACGGGCTACAGTCCGCTTGGGCGAACTGTTGGATACCCTATTCTTATTCCTATCCCTCATAAGTGGGCGTGACAAAAGTCTAAGTATGGTTGAATTGTTAAGAACGCTCTACATATTTTGTTATATAACATTTAAAGGATTTTATCAAAAAAAAAACGCTCCCTAGCTCAAACTAGGGTGTTTCAATAAAATTGTTTTATTTAATTGTGGGCGTGTCAGTAGGCGGATTTAAAAAAAATTAACACATGAGAATAAAGCGCCCCTAGAGAGTACATATTATAAATTTCAGCTCCCTAGCTCAAACTTTGAATTTTCAAAAAAAAAAAAAAAATTAATTGTGGGCGTGTCAGTGGGCGGATTTTGAAAATATTTACACATGAGCATAAATGGCCCATAGAGAGTATATATTATAAATTTCAGCTCCCTAGCTCAAACTTTGGATTTTCAAAAATTAATATACCCTTAGAATAGGGTATAAAAAAATTATTTTATTTATTTGTGGGCGTGTCAGTGTGCGGATTTTGAAAAAATTGTATCCCGAGCAGTTTTAGCAGTCATAGATCATGTATAAAAAATTTCAGCTTTCTAGCTCAAAATTCGATTTTTTCCAAAATTTTGTTTTTTTGAGTTTGTGGGCGTGTCTGTGGGCGGATTTCAAAAATTCGTAAACTTGATTATTTCGGGACCCTAGAGAGTATATGGTTAAAATTTCAGCTCTCTAGGTCCAGTTTAAAGGCCTAATTTTTGCCGACGGACGGACGGACGGACGGACATGGCTAGATCGACATTACTATCGATGCTGATCATAAATATAGTAACTTTTAGGGGTCTACGGGCAATATTAAGCTATGTTACAAACTATGCGTCAAAATTAATATACCCCTAGAATAGGGTATAAAAACAAAACTTGCAATTTGCTGTTATATTGTTTGTGGATGGTCACCAAAGTCATTTGAGTTATGAACAAAATGATTTAGAAATCCTACAACATTTCATTTGTAGTGATTCTGACGATTAAAAGGTAGGTACAAGTTGCTGTGTAATATATATACCTACTTACTTATTTACTTATTTTTATAGGTACCAAGGTATTTCCAGTTTGTTATGCATAAGAAGCTAAAAGATGCCAAAACGTATGTGTGCCAATAATTAGAATAACGAATGCCAATGATCGGAATGGAGTGCCAATAACTGGTGAAAATTGACTTCCCTTTATTTTTTTTGTTTTATTGTTTATGTTTTAAAGAAAATGTTATTTATTCTTTATTTTTTATTATAAAACACCAATAGAAAGGTAAATAAAGTATTTCATAGGTGTTGGGATGTTTCATTTAGTTTTTATAGGGAAATAAAGCCGTACATTTGCTTAAGGTGACAATCATTGGGTGGTTTACCCTATATAAAAAAAATTTCAGCTTTCTAGCTCAAAATTCGATTTGACGATAAATTAGTTTTTTTTCAGTTTGTGGGCGTGTCTGTGGGCGGATTTTAAAAATTGTTAAAATTGATTATTTCGGGCCCCTAGAGAGTATATGGTTAAAATTTCAGCTCTCTAGGTCCGGTTTGAACGCTAATTTTTGCCGACGTACGGACAGATGGACATGGCTGGATCGACATTACAATCGATAGTAACTTTAAGGGATCTACGGGCAATATTAAGGCATGTTACAAACTTCGCGTCAAAATTAATATACCCTTAGAATAGGGTATACAGAAGATCGATTGACTCTCTAAGTCATTGTCGTTATTAATGTCTCCTATCTTTCGTTATTTTATCATTATTTCCACCAACAGTGTTCAAACGAAAAAGCCAGTTGCATTCCACTCCTTGAAAATTTCAACTTCAATACCCGCCATCCAAAGAATGCTCATCAGTTCACCCTCAAGCTTGTATTCGGACGTACAGAGAAGTTCAAAGATAGTTTCCTCAGCCGTACAACACGAATGTGGAATACTCTTTTATACACTGTGATTCCTTCACAATAACCTACAAACATTCCAAACCAACGTGCATCGGTATCTCTCCTTTTCTTCTAATCCTAATTTTCTTTACTCACGCGCCGGGGGTCTATTCTCAACCCATCAAAGTGAATGACATCTAATTTGGTGGTACAACCATTTTGAACGCTATAACTCCTACACAATTATAGGTACAATAGGCATTTTGTGCATATTGGAAAGACAGTTTAGTAGCGCATACAATACTTTAGGTACATCTGTGCAGCTACAAAAACGGTATGGCTCCTTAAACTCAAAATTTACAGACATACTTCTTCTTAAAAATACTTGAAAAACATATTCAAATTTTAAAATATGTTGTAAATCACGATTTTCATTTCATTCCACTAATTTCATTTACAACAATTTAAGTAAGAAACTTGAATGTGTGCCAAGATTTAATTTATTGCAAAACATAATTCTGCCTGAACTATAAATTTACCGTTTCAGAGAAAAAAACAAAGTACACGACTGAATCATACAAATCTTTCTCGCTTTTATTAGAAGTGTTTCTGTCTCGCATTATAAAAAATGATTTATGATGTTATGAGTATGCATGGTTGCTTTAAGTTTTCCTTCTTCCTTAACAGCGAAGCTATGATTAAGATTCAAGGATCAGGATATATACACCTGCGCGTGAAGTGGGACTCAAATGTTCGCTGATTTTTGAAGGTTCAATTCGTTCAGAAACCAAGCAAGTGTTTATTTCACCTATTTGTTATTTTTTGTACACAAAAGTTAAGAAAATTCATCACAGAAATAGACACTAGTAAGACAAAAATTTGTAATTACCCAAGTCAAGTGCAAACTTGAGTACTATGCGAAAATCTAAAAGGATTTATTGTTTTTGAATGAATATCTTACTCAGGCCGCAGAGTAAAAAAATAAAAAGCCCCAAAAAATGGGCCTATATTTCATAATGAAAAAAGTGGTCTCGGTGCGACCCGCAAGGTCCATACGACTAACTTCACAGTGGGATCAATATGATTTATGCAATTAGTGGGACATTTTGAAATGTGGTTAACCATAAGATATGGTTAAGACATTTTTAATATTAAATAATGCTTTTTAATATTGTTCATGGAAATTAAATGTTGTTAATAACAGCGAAGTGTGATATATATTAATGCAACAATTGTTATGAACACGGAGACCTGTAAATTTACATGTATACGACATAACGGAGCACAATGTAATACTGATTTGCTCAATAACAAATCGTCGCCTGAGAATTGTTTTGTTCCATACGCCACTTTTGTCGTTTTTGAGTTAGGAACGGATTCTATGGTAATTTTGTATGCTCTTTCTAAATCTGTGATTCGATTTGCTCTTAGTCTTTCCAATCCCGAGGTATCGAACATCGACTTTGTCCCATATCCACCAAAATCAACAGTTTGTAGAATTGTTTTGTGCCATAAACCATTTTTTGGCGTTTGGGACAAATTTTCCATACAATTTATCGCAATATTTTTGTGAGAATTGTTTTGTTCTACGTGCATATCACTGCGACAAGAGATACAGAAAATATTAACAAAGTTGAGAATTGGTTTGTCCTACGTGCACACTTGTTAAAGAAAAGCTATGTATGTGGAAAACTGATCGCAAACAAAATTTTAGTATTGGTTTGTTTCACCTCCATTACAGTATTGTGTAGATAATATTCGATATTATGAAGATATGAATTCGGTGCGGAGATGAATAGTGCTGCAAACGCAAAACCTAGTTGCAGACGTACGAGCAGTCAATCATTGAATACATATGGTTTCAATAGATGTGTTTAATAAACCTTAGCTGCACAGATAAGTACAGAAAAAATGAGAAAAGTACAAGATTTGGTGTTCCATGAGTAAAAAACTTTCCGCAAAGTGTTCTACATTCTGTCAATTTGTGTTCCATGAAGCTGTGCAGATCATTTTAGCACTAGTTTTTCTGTACTTAGTTTTGAGGTAGGGCAAGTGAGTGAAATGTGTCAGATTTGAAAATTCAAATTGTACTGATGCCAACTGATTTATTTGTTTGGCATGAGATATCGTATTTCTTAGTTTAATGTTACAAATGTTCGCATATTTATTAAAAAAAAAGAAAGAATAACATGGAACGAGTTCAAATTGTGATCAAATCGACATCAGGCCAAACATTGACTGTGCAATGCTCACTCAAAACCCGAAATTCACTAGAAAACAAAGAGGATTATCTATTTGAAATTTCGCAGCTGAGAGGAGAATATTATGACTCGAAGCTGTACTCTTCTGATCTGATTTGATCTGACATTTTTCACTCAGTGGTTTAATGCTAAACACTTTGAATAATTTTCTTATTTTATTGTATTTTTTGAATAAAAACTTTGTTAACAAAAAAGATGAAATCATTTTTTTTTTTTAATTTTAGCATCCAACTCCATGCTTTCTTGCCTTTCAGATATTTTGGATGAGAATTGCTTTGTGCCATATCCATTTTTTGTGTTCCACGTGTATGAAAAAAAAAAATCAGTTTCAAAATGTAGGAGGTGGGACACAAGTCAAAAAAGGAGACTTTTACGTTAATTAACGTGGCTTGTTAACGGTTTGGCAAAACGCTTTAAGAATTGGTAAGTGAACTCTTTATAACACTAACTTCAAATTACAAAAAATAAAAAAAAAATCGTTTCACACAGTTTCCGAGTACCAAGTACGCAAACCTTTATATACGTTTTTCTCGAAAAAGTGCCAATGGCATATGGAACAAAACAATTCTCAGGCGACGAAATGACAATAAATAGTACAAATAAAGGCAAATTATTTTAGTTATTTATTTACTAACGAAATACGGCTGGACCGATTTCGCTGGAAACTAACTCAATTCTGAGTTACGCAATTATGCTTCGAATAAACCGGTCCCATATTAATATCCTCTTGGTTATCGAGATAATCTGGCGAAAAATAATCCCGAACGGACAGATATCTCTATAAAAACGTTGAATTTGGATTCTGGTGACCTTGAAACGTGGAGATATGTCAAAATCCGCGATTCACAAAATCGGTCCCATTACAAGAACTTCCACTGGGAAGTTAACAAGGCCAAATAATTTTTATGTAAAATTCCGTCAAATAAATGCAAAATGGCATCAAATTTGAAATTTCATCAGAATGAAAAATTACCCCAAATGAATGCATTGCAAACCACAACAAAAATTATAATGAAATTGTGGCGTACTTTGCATATTTTTTGGGCCTCTTTTTCTTTTTCCTATTTTTGTATCGAAAAACTTTTTAGTACAGTAGTAAAAGTAGTTTAACGGGGACAAGGCAATGGACAAACTATCATCAAAATTACAAACATCTGTCCACCGCAGTACCAAGATGGAAAATTGTTACCTGTGGTCAAGTTCCCAAGCGATCTAGGAGTTATTTATGACAATGACTTTCGTTCCCACATCGACAACAGCGGCTTTATCAAACGCTGGTCAAAAAAGTTCTACGTCCCGTTTATTGTAAAATCTCTTTTCTTTACATCTGTTCGCATTAATCCTGAATATGGATCCGTAGTATGGTCCACACACCAAATTACAGACATAAATCGGGTGGAAGCTGTCCATATATAATGATCATTTACAGCTGATTTACCTTCAGACCGCGAAAAAACAATGGCAAATCACAGATATACTCTTTACAAACGACCTATTAACTGGTATTAGTGACTGTCCCACTTTGTTAAGTTTGATTTCCTTAAACACCAATAATAAAAATCTTAGGTCAGTAACCCTTTTCCGCATTCCTGTTTACCGCACTAGCTATAGCTTTATAATCCCATGTCTCGTATGCTACGCACTACTGCCAACACTTCCTCAAATATCTTCGATTTCAACATCTCCAAACCAGTCCTTCGAAACATTCTCCTTTCTAATCTATCGCAATAATTTGGTTTACCCGCCCACTACCTTTCACTCTTAACATATCTAGCCTAAGATATTTAAATAAGAATAAATCTTTATTGAAATATTTTTTGCACCCATATAAACAAATGTTTTAGATTTACGACTGAAGTTTGCTTGTAATAAGCGAAAAGTAAAAATTAAAAAGATGTGGTTGTAGTCCAAAAACCTAAATCACGTCATTGTGAGTTTTGTGTTGAGGCTCTTCACGGTAACACCGGCATCCTTCCATTGTACCCGATGTGTACGACGAAGTAAACATACTAGTCACTTTTAAGGGTTCCGTAGACAAAAGGCAAAAAACGGAACCCTTATAGATTCGTCATGTCTGTCGGTCCGCCTGTCTGTCTGTCTGTCTGTCTGTCTGTCTGTCTGTCTGTCTGTCTGTCTGTCTGTCCGGGAATGTCACAGCCACTTCTTTCCGAAACTATAAGAACTATGCTGTTGAAACTTGGTAAGTAGATGTATTCTGTGAACCGCATTAAGATTTTCACACAAAAATAGAAAAAAAACATAGGGGCGGGCTACAGTCCACTTGGGCGAACTGTTGGATACCATATTCTTATTCCTATATCTCATAAGTGGGCGTGCCAAAAATTTAAAGGATTTTATCGAAAAAACTAAGCTTTTGTAAATAAAAACGCTCCCTAGCTCAAACTTTGGTTTTTCAATAAAATTGTTTTATTTAATTGTGGGCGTGTCAGTAGGCGGATTTAAAAAAAATTTAAGTATTAGCATAAAGGGCACCTAGAGAGTATATACTATAAATTTCAGCTCCCTAGCTCAAACTTTGGACTTTCAAAAATAAAAATAAAAAATTGTGGGCGTGTCAGTAGGCGGATTTTGAAAATATTTACACATGAGCATAAAGGGCCCCTAGAGAGTATATATTAAAAATTTCAGCTCCCTAGCTCAAATTTTGGTTTTTCAAAAAAATATTTTATTTAATTGTGGGCGTGTCAGTGGGCGGATTTTGAAAATTTTATGTCCCAAGCAGTTTTATGGGCCAAAGATCATATATAAACATAGGGGCGGGCTACAGTCCGCTTGGGCGAACTGTTGGATACCCTATTCTTATTCCTATATCTCATAAGTGGGCGTGACAAATATTTAAAGGATTTTATCGAAAAAACTAAGCTTTTGTAAATAAAAACGCTCCCTAGCTCAAACTTTGGTTTTTCAATAAAATTGTTTTATTTAATTGTGGGCGTGGCAGTAGGCGGATTTAAAAAAAATTTAAGTATGAGCATAAAGGGCACCTAGAGAGTATATACTATAAATTTCAGCTCCCTAGCTCAAACTTTGGACTTTCAAAAATAAAAAAAAAAAATTGTGGGCGTGTCAGTAGGCGGATTTTGAAAATATTTACACATGAGCATAAAGGGCCCCTAGAGAGTATATATTAAAAATTTCAGCTCCCTAGCTCAAATTTTGGTTTTTCAAAAAAATATTTTATTTAATTGTGGGCGTGTCAGTGGGCGGATTTTGAAAATTTTATGTCCCAAGCAGTTTTATGGGCCAAAGATCATATATAAACATAGGGGCGGGCTACAGTCCGCTTGGGCGAACTGTTGGATACCCTATTCTTATTCCTATATCTCATAAGTGGGCGTGACAAATATTTAAAGGATTTTATCGAAAAAACTAAGCTTTTGTAAATAAAAACGCTCCCTAGCTCAAACTTTGGTTTTTCAATAAAATTGTTTTATTTAATTGTGGGCGTGGCAGTAGGCGGATTTAAAAAAAATTTAAGTATGAGCATAAAGGGCACCTAGAGAGTATATACTATAAATTTCAGCTCCCTAGCTCAAACTTTGGACTTTCAAAAATAAAAATAAAATAATTGTGGGCGTGTCAGTAGGCGGATTTTGAAAATATTTACACATGAGCATAAAGGGCCCCTAGAGAGTATATATTAAAAATTTCAGCTCCCTAGCTCAAATTTTGGTTTTTCAAAAAAAATATTTTATTTAATTGTGGGCGTGTCAGTGGGCGGATTTTGAAAATTTTATGTCCCGAGCAGTTTTATGGGCCAAAGATCATATATAAAAAATTTCAGCTTTCTAGCTCAAAATTCAATTTTTCCCAAAATTTGTTTTATTTAATTGTGGGCGTGTCAGTGGGCGGATTTTGAAAATTTTATGTCCCAATCAGTTTTATGGGCCATAGATCATATATAAAAAATTTCAGCTCTCTACCTCAAAATTCGATTTTTTCCAAAATTTTGTTTTTTTGAGTTTGTGGGCGTGTCTGTGGGCGGATTTCAAAAATTCTTAAACTTGATTATTTCGGGACCCTAGAGAGTATATGGTTAAAATTTCAGCTCTCTAGGTCCAGTTTAAAGGCCTAATTTTTGCCGACGGACGGACGGACGGACGGACGGACGGACGGACGGACGGACATGGCTAGATCGACATTACTATCGATGCTGATCATAAATATAGTAACTAGAATAGGGTATAAACAATAAATTTTGGGGGTTCCCCATACTTAGAACTGAAACTCAAAATTCTTTTTTCATTAAACTCATACGTGTGGAGTATCTATGGATATGATAGATCTAGATAGATAGAACGAGATATAGTAAGTAGTATTTTTTTAATACGTCATAAATCGTGATGCTATTATAGTATTTTATAAAAATAAACATTGAACAATATTTAAGTTTTAAATAGCGGGCTTTTCGGGTGGCAATGGTGCGATGGTAGTGTACTCACTAAGAGATTGGCAGGTCGTGCGTTCGACCAGTGCGTTCGACCAGTGGATTAAAAAAAAAAAAAATGAATACACACAACAAACCAGAACTCCCTAAAGCAATTTAGGCGCCACCTGTAGAGAAAAAACCCTATCGCACCAAACCTCTTTCCTGTCCTTCTATTCTTTCATGCAGTAAGTAGCACCTAAAAACAGGCAATGAATCATTTGCTGGGTGCTGCTTGCAGCAACAAACAAAATGCCTGCGCTGTGGTTACATTAAAGGGTGCTGTATCAATTATACCTATAGAAAAAAGAAATCCCTTCATAGTATTTAACCTCACAGTTTGAGTTCGAAATGTCCGTGCGATTGCAATATCTTTCCCTAAAGTACACTAAAGACGAAGAGAAAGTTAAAAAAAAAACGTAAAAGGAACCCTAATGGACTGTGAAAAATCCAACAATTCAATTCTGGATATGTACGATATCCATTACAAATAAAATATATACTTAAATTTCTCACTTTGTGCTCTTACTCGTATGTTATAAATTATTAAAACAAACGAAGATTCGAATTTGTTGAGGAATTCGTCATCGTCATTCGTCATCGTCATTTGACAAGCCTAATCCATTTGACGTTGGGATTGTTACGAATCACTTTCGAAGCAGTAAATTGATGTTGGGATTGTTACGAATCACTTTCGAATCAGTAAATTGAGTATTTGCATGAATTCGAATTGGCTCCCCCTGTTGGCGGAATTACTAGCAAAATATCCGGATTTGGATGATTCCACTCTGAGCCCCACCAGACAATTTCTGAAAATGTTTGAGAATATTATTTGCTGTTTAATCTCAAGGACATGCGTAATCCTTGAGTCATAACACATAAGTAAGTAAATTCAAAAAAAAAAAAAAAAATAAGAAGAAAATGTAATTTTGAATCTCGCAAAGTCTACCTTTGTCCCCTTTGTGCACCTAAAGTATTATTTTGTTTCGCTTCATTTTCCTTTGAGGGGGTTCCTCTGCTAAGATATTCATACATGCAAGCGATCCCGCAAAAACAATAGAAATCGAAAATGCCTTTGTTGAACACTCGTTGAATATTTTCATTCGAATAAATATAAAGTATATCGCCTTACCCTGTTCCGATGGGAACTGGCAGCGAATGATTGGAGCCTGTACCTTAATCGCTTTTGTATCGGATTGTGCTACCCTTGAAGAAACAAAACAAAAAAGACGAGTGGCAGTATTTTAAGTTCGTGCATTTATTTAATCATGGAGAGTCGTAGGTGACAAAGTGGTGTTAGAGGTTGTTTTGTATGGCAAGTCTGCAGTGAAATCGAGCCACCTTGATAATACTCAAGAGTGTGAATTTCTTGAGATGTTGAATTTTTGTGTGTGTGTTTTCATATGATAAGAAGGCGGAAAACAGTTTCGTGTATTCCCTTACAAAAAGGAATCGAAAGATTTATTTTGCTTTTCGTCAAGCATTCAAGAGTGCCTAAGTTTGACGATCCTTTCGAATTGGGAAAACTGAAGAGGGGTTTTGCTTTATATCGAATTTGAAAGGAAAATTACACGCTTTCTATTTTAATTAACATATATTGAAGTAAACTTTAAAACCAGAAAGCTAACCTTCGGTAATTGTATAAAATCGATTCAGTTTAAGTGCGACTAATTTTGAAATGTTTGTAGGGGCACGAAAGCAGCAATATGAAAACAGCAATGTACTCGTAGTTGTAGGTAGGACGTAATTTTCCGAATGCGATACAATGTGTCCTGCTAAATTTCATTTGCAAATACATAAATACTATGCGCAACGGCATAAAGACGCATATTATGGCAACCATAATCAAGAAATAATAAATTTTAAAAAAAATGCTGCCAATAAGGGACATTTTTCGAACACCAAACATTTTTCGCCCGGAGCATGATAGGCAAAAAGTGAAATGTCAATTTTTTGGGTGGAATAGGAATATTGTTCGGGCGAAAGTCACAACAAGGCTGAATAGCTTGTAGGGAGAGTCCAAATAAAACCAATAGTAGTTTTTTTTCGGCACACTTAGGTCGCTCCCTAATTTGTCTCGGTTTAAAATAAACCAAAGGCATTAACAGCCTAGCTTCTCCAACCATTGCGAAGTGGAAGCTTCCTACAATTTCAAGCGGAATACGAACGGTTAATTTGAGAAGCTTCTCAAGACAACTGACACTCTTTAATGTTTGGCAGACGTTGGCAAGAGGTGGGGCAGTGTCAAAAAAAATCTCGGTTGGTAGGATCTCTTCTTTGAACAGCGCCGGTCGCGCTCCAATTGCTTTGAGATAGGTTCTGGTAAGGAAAATTTAATTTGCATGCGGGTGTGCGCTTAGTAGGTTGATATAATCAATGCAGTATTGAACAGCACGGAATCCTGTTCTACTCCTATAGCAAGTCGTATTGATCTATTCGATGGCAGAGTGCATAGAGAAATATGAATGTTTCATGAATTAAATACGAGAAGACCGAACTTGCATCTGCTTCGTATTCGTACATGAAATGCAATGTATTTTCTTGATGAAAATATTCTAGCCCTACCCTGGTTTGCTATCCTCTTATATTGACACGCTTTTCAAAGCATTCACGTAGGTATTTCAAGTTAAATATGAATGTGAACGTATTTGAGTTTTTTTTGAAGAATAATAGCACAGTTTGTGTTGTATCGCATTTTGGAAAGGTAATTGGAAAAAAAAGAATTTTCGACTTGTAAGTATTTTGAACAGATTCAATGGACTATATCCCCATCAATGAATCCGATATGCATGATTGCCGTTGATATGTATAATAAGATATTTAATTGTCGAAACAAGATTGCGAATTACGAGTAAAAAAAAAACTCGGTGGGACTGTGTTTATAAATAGCATGCCACTGGAGCTTATTTATTTGCAGCACACTTATCGGCATTGTGACTTTCGAACCGGCGGGCGTATTAACCAAATGTTCATTCTGGAAAATACCAACTGATTTAAAGCCCAGACTCACCCACTTTTCTCTGACTTAAAAGGCGCATGTGATAGCATTCATTGCGAGGAGCTCCAAATCGATGACTGTGGCACCTGACGCCAAAAAACACGAGGCGCAATGTAAAATTAGGAAGTAGATGTTCTGGAAGATTCCAAACTTGCACCGGATTTCAGTAAAGATATGAGCCATCAGGTAATTCCTTCAATTTTGTTTCTGAGCAGTAACACCAACTCTGATGCGGTGTTGTGTCAATATGGAAGACATTATCGTCAACAAATCCGTTCAGCTACTTGGGTATGCGGAGGATATCGGCATATCCGGCCTAAAGCTTACGGGAAAAAAACCAAAGTACGTTATGTCAACAAACAAACTACCCACCTCTAGGGCAAGATTTCACTGTTGATAGCTCGGAGTAAACATCAACTCCACGAATAACGCTTTGTGGAGATCTGACGAAGAATTACCCTGGGAAACCGACAAATTCTCGTATATTTGGGGTGAATGGCAAAAAAAGAACAACCGCGAACTCTATAAGCTGTATCAAGATGGATGTGGATGTAGTCCATAAAGCTAACAAAAATAATCGACTACCCCATTGAGTGAGTGAAGCGTTTTTTCGATTCCAAGTCTAATAGTTCCAGACGTAAGACCAAACCTCATTCTTAAAGACCAACCCATCGCGAATGCTAGACCGCCTGGTCTGAATAACTTAAAGTAGCGTCCACGAGCTTGGTGAGGATGGAAAACTGCAATATAATAAGGCAGAGATTTTTCAAGGATCGAGAGGCCATTAATGTATCAATTTTAAGACAATCGCAGGAATTGGGTCTATCCACAACCTCTTTGTACCGCATTTTGGATAAAGATCTAAGTTCGCACAACAATTGAAGCCAGCAGACCCCGCCCAACACCGTACTTTCGCTGATTGGGTGCTAGAAATGAATGAACAACATTATGATTTGTTACACACTCTGAGTGATGAGGCTCTTTTTCATTTGTCTGAATACGTGAACAGAAAAGTTTGTCACACCTGTTGCTCCAAAAACCATGGAGAAATAGTGGAACAACCTATTCATCCACATGGAGTGACAGTTTGGTGCGGTTTTTGGGCTTATGGTGTTATTCGGCCATATTTTTTTGTTCAAAAATGCTGCTGGGGTACCGTTGCACTAGATGGATTGCGTTACCAAACAATGTTGACTGACTTTTTTGCCTGAAATGTATGCTATGAATTTGAGCGATGATTATTTTCAACAGGATGGCCCCAAATGCCATATAGATGTTGAAGCAATGAATCAATTGAGTGATAAATTTGCTGGCACTGTGATTTCTCGAGATCCTATCCAACGTCTGAACCCGTTCTGCGACACAATAATCATCGGCACTTACCAGTGTGGCATCCGGCCTGGCAGATAGGCGCAAGTCCTGGAAAAGGCCAATGAATTTTAAGTCGAGACCTACCATCTTTTTATTAACTTTAAAGCCGCATGTGATAGCAATCATCGTCAGAAGCTCTATATTGCGATTGCCGATCCTGGCAAAACTGATTCAATTATGTCGCGTGACACTGGAAAACACACGGTAGAAGGTGCACAATGGAAACAGCTCTTTCGAACTATTCCAAACCTGTACCGTATTCCGGCGGATGCGCTATTATGTGACTTCTTCAATCGTGTTCTGCAGCGCAGGGCAGATGTCAACACGGAAGGCACTATCGTAACTACTGCCACAATCCGTCTAACTACGGCGTGACGTGGAAGGGGCTTTCATCTTGGTTAAAGTGCAGCCAAATTGACTGGCCTTGAACGCAACTAACACAAATCGAGGTACATGCTTTTAACATGTGTCCACCGAGTAGGACAAAATATCACTGTTGACAGCAGCAACTTCGAGTTGATAAGTGAGTTCACCACCTCGAAATAAGCACTCCACGAATGACACCTTAGTGCAGATCTGACAAAGAATTCCCCTGGGAAAGCGTTGCACGGTTAACTAATCAAATGGGTTCCAAACTCCTAGCCCGGAGACTAATCCTAAGCTCTACAAATTATTGATACTAGATACGACTGCCAGTTGTGCTTTATGGCGCCGAGAGCTGGAGAAGATACAGCTTTGAACTCTATGAGCTGTACCAAGATGTGGATGTTGTCCGAAAAGCTAAAACACGTGAGCGAAGAGGATCTTCGACTTCCAGCCCCCAAATTCCAGACGGAAAGGAAGTTTCGTCTTCCGTTTTTAAGACAAATCCATTGCGGATGCCAAAGCACTTGGTCTGGACACCTGGAAACATCTCGCCCTGGATCTCGGAGAATGGAAAGCTGCAGTGTCTCAGCCTGAGACTCTCCCATGCTCAAGAGCCAGTTTGGTAGAGAGCCAGGTGGAGACTTCAATTGGCCACCGAGATCGTGCCAATAGGCTTTTTATTTTAAAGTTATGTTGAAGTAAAAGTCAACGCCAATGCTTCAGCAACGATTCATGCACTAAAAGATAGTATCAGAGCTCTTATTGTCAAAACACAGCAGCAGCTAGGTATGTGAAAACGTGTTGAAAAATTTCATCCAAAAAATTACTACTTGTAGGCAGAGCCTATGCGGACATTGCCAGATATTCAGGGTTATCGTGAACAAAATTCCCTCCGGAATATTTCCCATTTTTCAAAAATAGGTATCGGCATGAATTTCGAAAAAAGGGAAAAAATTGCCTCCGGAATAAAATGGTATCGTAGACAAAATCCGAAATATTTCCTGCGCAAGTATGCTGGTGGAAATTCAAAAATCTAAGCAGTTTGTATGTGGATAAGTAGTCGGTTGCTTTTAAGTTTGTATTATGAATCAAAAAAAGTGAAATAAGAGTTGCATTGGTTTGTTGTGGCTCAAATAAAAAGAAAGTTTAGCTTTAGCAAAGAAGAAGAATTTTGTCTTTATGCAAGTAACATTAGGAGATCATCAGGCTTCAACGACTTCAGGAGAAAATTGAAAGAATATTTTTGCATATAATTCCAAACTTGTTTTAGGGTTTTTAGAGTTTTTGTTTTCATTTCATTTCATTCTTTTTTTCTTTTTTTCCCCTTTTTTGTTCAACTTTTTATAAGCATGTAGTTTTAATTTTGTTCTAAATAGTTGTTTTAATTTGAAATTATGTACTTTTGAAATTAACCTTTTATAACTGTTACACAATTAATGGATTTTGTATCTACGTGTTAACACAATAGTAAATAAATAAACAAATAAACAAAAAGTATTTTTTATTCAAGTTTTATTTCTATAATTTTTATAAAACTAAACATATAGGTCTAACTCAATTAATCAAAGACAATTGGAGATGATGGTACATTTATGTGATGGAAGCCGCGACATTGCCAATGGCTTCACTACGAATAGGGGCAAAGACGATGTAAATACATTTTGGAAGCTTCTAGAGAAGGAACTGAACCGTTTCGGTGTTGTTGTTCCATCCACGACCTGAGTTCACTAACTTCCCAAACGAGTGAGTAGTGGCATGCTCCAGGGTGTGTGGCGTCAACAAAACGAATCCTTAATTCATCGTCACAAACCTGGGAAGAAAAATTATCCAAATGAAGTTTGAATATGAAACAAAAAAAGTTACCAATAACACATTCAAACTATCAAATCCCTTTCGATTGTAATAGAGATGCTTATTTGTTTGTGGGGCAATAATTCGAACATGTGTCCCGTCGATGCAGCCGATTACTCCTGGAATTCCATGTTTTTCATAAAGGTTTAAACTTATTTTACTCCTTTCCATCGCTGAAATTTGCATGCTGATCCAAAGTGGACACAATTTCTTCTCAAAAATTGTAAGGACATTGGAAATTGGATAGAACTTCTGAGAAAGAAGATTGTGCTAGTGCAATCTCATAATCCTTTCCAACTCCAGTCTGGTAACCACCTTCTGCAAAAAAAAACCGCAGGCAAGCACTCAACTTAACGATGGGAGGAGTGGCGAATGGTTTTTTTGTTCTTAAAAGATTGTCCGAAAGAATGTCCAGCAAATATCTGAACATCTCCTTGTTGACCCTGTAGTACTGGTGAAATCTAATAAATAAGAAATATTTATACTTTAACTAACTATTATTACGCAATTTAATTTCTACTTACAGCGTCTGGGGTTTGGAGTTATCTCTTAAATTCCTTCGGATATCTCGTTGTTAATTTTTTTCTTGCCTGCCTTGTTCTTCGGCTAACAAACTAAATGCTGTGCATATTTTTGAATTTGTTTATGTCACTTCACTAAATCGAACGCGAGTATAATAAAATAATTAATAACATTAACACAATTTTCTGTTAAAAAAAATTCATTACCAAAATCTCCACAAATATGAGCTTACTTTATAATTGAATTGATTGCGATTGACAACTGTCAACGCCTTCGAACATAACTTCGAAAATTCCGGGGGAAATAAATTCCGATGGGGATTCACGATACTAGGAATAGTTTCCAAGGAACAAAAAATGTTCGGGGGGAATTTTTGTTCCCTCGGAATTGCCGATAGCCCTGATTGTATTTTATTAACTTCATAATAAAATAAGAATATCACCATATAAAAATGCTGTGTTCTTTTATTGATTAAAATTGACACCACTTGGTGGATGTGCGGGGTCATCCAGACCTATCCAAACTTTTGTTTCGTTGTCGAAAAAACAGTGCAGTTTTTGGCACTTATTTGTATTATGTATTTGTATTTATTTATCTTAATAATTTGCTGTGCAATAAGAACAACATTCTTTAAAAGTTAACATATGGATATACATGGCGACGTATTTTAGCGATATCAGACAGCGAATAAGTAGTTAAAACCAGAGAAAGTGAGGGAAGGCTTCCTCCTTAACATCATCCAGTGGCCTACTGGCATTTCAGTCTTATTTCATGCCGAAATCAGCCTTTTTATAATGACATACTCCATAAGAATAAAATATGTCTATAAATGTTAACAACCAATATCCACTTAATGTCTCCAACTGAATCCAATTGCGAAGTTCCTCCACTTGGAGTTGAAGTTCTTTTCAGAAGTCCCACTTGACAAAGTTTCCTAGAACCGAGCCGTTTATTTTCAAAATAAGTTCAAATTTATTCATAGCTAAACTTTCCAAAATGTCTGTATTTATCAAATAACTTCAATTTTCGATACAGCCGAACTTTATTTTATGGTGTGTGTTCCTGTGAATTTCTCCACTGCTGGGGACTCAACTCAAGCTCAAGCTTTAAGGTGGTGTCGGTTGTTCTTAAATAGGTGAGTTCATTCACAGACCAGTGCAAAGAGTGCCTGGAGGCATGTTTAATTTTGTTCACTCGGAGCTCATCCGCCCTTTTTCATCCACAATCGCCCCTTTGCCAATTTTCAACGAGGTGCATTCATATATACCCTATTCCAAGGGTATATTAATTTTGACTCATAGTTTGTAACATACCTAAATATTACCCGTAGACCCCTAAAAGTTACTATATTGGTGATCAGCACCGATAGTAATGTCGATGTAGCCATGTCCATCCGTTCGTCTATCAGTCGGGAAAAATTGCCTTTAAACTCAAGCTAGAAAGCTGATATTTGGAATATATATACGCTCTAGGGGCCCTAATGCTCACGTCTAAACATTTTCAAAACCCGCCCACTATTTAAAAAAAAAACGTTTTATTGAAAAAATCATTGTATCTGAAAGTCTTACTCTTCGAAAAGTATGTAGATGTAGTCGTTTTGAACGATTCCTTTATATAGTTTTCTGCCATGCCCAGTTTTAAGATGCGTTTTTTTTACATAAACTAAATTTTTTCGATAAAATACTTTAAATGTTGTATATAGATCCTTCTTAACAATTCGCGCATACTAAGCTTTTTGCCATGCCGATTTTATGAGGGATAGGAATAGGGTATCCAACAGTTCGTCCAAGCGGACTGTAGCTTTTCTCCATGTTTTGCTTTGTATTTTTAATCCCCTTTTCAATCGTCAAACTTGAAGTATGTAAACAAAATCTCAAATCCGAGGAATTGCAAATACAGCTTTACATGATATTTTCATAAGAGGATGACTTCCTTTTGGATAATG